>OX346223.1:10010000-11210000 GCA_947049295.1 Ligdia adustata
TTTCAAGTCCATAATATATAATTTTATGTTAAAAAATACCTTTTAAAGGTTCAAAAGATCATTATTATACAGACAATGGGATAGAATTCACTGAGTTAATTATTATGTTTCCTACATTTTTTAAAATTGGACATTTAACTGTGTTAAAACCTGTTTTATCAAAATCAAAATGGAGCTGATTACTTATTTAATGATTTCCAGTTTTATGATATTGCCGCTTACAACATTAATCTCATAGCGAAAATCAGAAGTGATATGACATCATAAAATTTTTAATTTACTTACCTGAACACAATAGGTGCTGGCACACAAAACTTGACGAGTATTTTATTGATGTTATTATGCAGAGTCTTTTCATCTAGAAACCATGAAGTGTACTCGAAAGCCGACGCGCCAGCCGTAGGGTCGGGCGCGCCGCAGGTCGTGTTAATCTGGTTCGGTTGTGAAGACAACAACTCGTCCAATATACGCTGAGCCGTGGGCAGGACTTGTCGAGGCAGCTCCGATATGAGATATTGAGCGAACTTTTGTAGTTGATCTCTTCGCAGTCTTGTTAGTGATTCGGATACTGGTGCTCGTAGGCATACTTGCGTTGGCTGGGGAAGATATGGACTAATATAGAAATAGGTGTTTCAAGTGGAATAAATCTTATAGACATAACACACTAAACCCATCACTTTGCACTGCTCTGTGGTTTTCTAGTAGAGATTGCTATTTAGTGACAAGACCGCTTTCTACACCAGTATACCATTGTTTTTACTCCCTGATTCTATATTTATGTGAAATGAAATGAAACTTCACTGTGGCGACAATATATAATATATAATTTTGCACATGTACTATAACTTCAAGTCATCTCAATGTGGTGCCGTAAAACGGCTTAATTTCAGGTACTTCGACTATTATGATTCATGAATCATTTATTGAATATTAATCACAATAAAATATTGTTATTAAGCTTCAGTATAAATTACCTACACTTAGAATTAGTCATTATTTAAACTCATAGCACAAAACAAAGGTACAAACTAATAAAGTGTGATTAAGAAGTAGAGTGACATTTTATATTATTGAATGTAATAACTATGTATTAATAATCAACATAGCTTCCACCTAGCACAACATTGTACTTCATGTAACCACGCCCAATGTTTCAGGACATAAGGATCATAATAATCCTTCTTTGGACTTAAATGGTAGTTTGATATCACCAAAGTTTATGATTTTAGATAACAAATTATGTTCTAATCAATTTAAATTATAAAGCAAGAAAATAAAGTAACAAACAGGTTAGGTATCAAATTGAAGTGTCAACTTTAGGTGACTTGCATTGCAAGCAGAGCTTGGAACTGCATTACTTAGTGGAACTTGATTTAGAACAATTGTGTTCTGCTGGCATTTAGTGAAAGTCAATCATGAAGATGGCACACTCACACATGTGACCAAATCCTAAATAAAAAAATCGGCCAAGTGCAAGTCGGACTCGTCCACGAAGGATTCCTTATCAATCTATAAAATGGCAAAAAAAAACACTGTTGTTACCCCACCTTACATAAGTATTTTATTCTGTACGTAATATTTGTTGTTATAGCAGCAACAAAAAAATATCTTCTGTAAAAATTTCAAATGTCTAGCTATCACAATTCATACAGCCTGTGACAGACAGACGGACAGTAAAGTCTTAGTAATAGGGTCCTGTTTACCCTTTGGAAGTACGAAAAAAATAAAAAACTTACTAGATGTATCCGATAAAGGCACACGGCTACAATGTGGGAACACCAATGTGCTGTAGATGAACATGTACAGTTGCATGATGATATCCTCTGTCGGTCGAAAGTAACGGCCACATTAAAGTGTGCACGAGGCATACTGAGCATCACCGTTGCAGATAAATGGAAGCCTGCAAAACAAGCAAGATTTTACCAAACCATTTGCTAAATGACCTGGGGGAGTTGACAAGAGAAATTGTAAAGAACTGACTTGGTATAGAGAGACATAGTTATACATAGTTATTGTAATACCTATAGTTCTTTGCCTTGCTAGGCAAAGAACTATAGGTAGAACAACACAAGTAAACCCACAAATTCTTTTTTAAAAAAAATTAGACAATATGACTATTGCATTTATTTAATTTTAAAAATCAAAACTCTGGACACTTTTTGATGAAATTTAAAAAAGACGTTTTGAAATCAGACAAGCCATCTTCGATATAACAGATAACAAATAACACCCGTGGAATTGAGTACCTTCTCCTTAGGAAAGAAATTTAACAGCTGGCAGCGAGTCAATCGTGGCTGAAGTGTTTTTTGTATGAAGAAATAGTTATATAAATATAAATAATTTTTTAGGAAATCCTCTATGGAGTAATTCCTTTAAAAATAGTTTTCAAATCAGTTGTCTCATGTTGGTATTAATGTTTGCTTTCATAAGACTAGCATTTGTGCAAATATATAATTAAATTTATTTTTACTGCTTGAGCTTGCTAAACAACATTAAGTGATTGTTTCTATTTTGCTATGTCTTTAGTAAATTAGAAAACATTATCATAACTTGACTACTTATGATGATGATGATAATGTAGCCTCCAATGCTGTCAGCCACAGTTCATTTATTTTTCGTTTTCTGATGCATTTAATATTGTCAATTATTAATTTATTGTGCTTAATTTACACTGCTTGTGTATGTCATTTTTAAATTAAATTTTTGTAATATATTATTCTATATAATAACTTAGAGTAAGACATTGACACTATACAAATATTTTGTTGTTCAGGATTGTAACTCACCAATTTGTAGAACATCTTTAACTGCTCTATCTCTAAATAGGTGTTCTCCCCTGGAAAATTCATCGGCTGAACCATTCGCCAGGCAAGAGTAAAGTCTAATATCATCTTCACTGTCCGGGAAACTCCAGAATGCAATCTGAAGCTGTAACTGCTCTGGCACAGGAGGGTATACATGTTCCACTAGTTCAAACGGTATGTTACAAGCCACACACTTTGCGGCAAGCTCACTTAGGGTCAATACTGATCGGTCTGTAAACAAAAATATACTTTAAATCTAATTTGTAAACATGTATAAGTTTTTAAGTATGTATGGCAATAAAGTAAAGTTTAATCAAAAATAGAAGCTTGTAATTATTTAAATTGCACTGTACTGATGCATGTAGAATTAAATTGCATTTCCAAATGATTACAAAATGATAATGACCTTTATTTGGGCATGCCAGACTTAAAGTAATCTAATTTAACAGTTATTAAATAGTTGTCTTTTGTTTCAAAAAGTGAGAAAAGAGCAGATATTAAAGAATATTGAGAACTGTCAGTTTAATAACAATTACAAATTAGCCACTAGGTACATTTGGAAAATATTATAATCCATATCTGTATGCAAACTTTCTCTAACTCTCTTGTACAATTGTTGCAGTCAAAGTTATAAAAAAAATATTTAAATGTTTGATGATAATTAGTTCATTACAGTATTGTACCCAAATACTAGTTTCAGTAGTATTATGGTACATATACCTAGTTTCTCATATAAAATCAGTAGACATAGAATAACGATCAATCTGTTCTATAAAATTCAATTCTATGGTCATATTAATTGACCCTGCCAACAAAACAGTGAAAGTAGTGAAAGCATGCACAGAATCAGAACTTTCCTTTCTTCTAAATGATTACCTATATTAAAGCTTTTACAATGCCTCAAGCCAGAATACAAAGAAAAGGTAAAAAAGTAAATGGTAGGGATTTGAAACCACAAAGTATTATTAACTGCTCAGTCCACTCAAAGGTAAATGACTTCACAGCACCTGTTCTTTGTATCAACACCATAATAGTAGGTATGTAATGTAATGTCACGAAATCATCGGTAAAACTGCGTATGTCGCCAGATTATAAAAGAAAATATACAAATATTAGCAAGTATTGCTAAAAATCATTGATAAGTTTGCGTCTATTGGTGACATACTGTATCGAAACAAAGGATCAGCTGTATTGTTACCTTGAACGGTTTTTTTCGACGATCGTGAGACAAACGAATTCTGCGGATTAGGTCTTTTCCAGCCTCGCCAGTTGTTGCAGAGGCTCTCGGGCTCGGAACTCCAACTGCAAAGGGAATCTTCTTCGAATCTTTCGGAGTCCTCGAAACTGAAATGGTCACCCTCTTCCCAGTCCAGCAGAGGGGACCCCGCATCCACGGGGGCTGCTTGCCGTCCCCCTTTTCCATTGCTGCTGGATGCCCCCGCCACTTTAGAAAGATAATCTGATTTATCTTCTCAATGAAATTCGCTGGATCACTGCAGCGAATTGGCCACTGGGGGTATCCACGGTCAATGAATAAGCATAACTTCTGAATGTATGGCTGGTTTTACATTACAGAATAAAGGCTTCTCAGGTGTTTACGAAATAAAATAAAAGACATCACATAACGTAGACATTTTGAAGCTGAAAATCAAAATATATAAATAAATCCTATTCACGACAACAACAAATATGGCCGACTCCCGTACCGTCCATCCAACTGATACATAAATAATACTACTATGTATATCTATTTACGCACACAAATGTATATGTACATGAGTATCGTACTTTCATCGGAACCATTCGTTAGATACTTTTAAAACATATTAAGAAGAAAACAACTTACATAAGAATAAAAATATTATTAATACTAAAATATTATTATATTTCTCACTAATACAAAGCAACTACGAATACCGTAAAAATATAATTTAATAGTAAGAAATTGACTATTTTGTTTTTGCTAGATGACAATAGATGTCAGGAGAAGTACGTTAATTGACGTTACAATTTAGTAGAATTTGATGTTTTGCCTAGCAACCCTTGATTTGACGGTTTATCTTTGGTTTTAGATAAAACGTCGACATTGGCAAAATTGCGACTACATCGCAGAGGCCATAACCTAAGAATAGAATAGAATAGATAAAACGTCAAAGGGTTGTTTTTGTTGTTGGTTTTGGTTTTAGCAGCGGTGTGTTCCGTGCCTAAACTCTAGGTCTCAGAAGAATAACTACTAGAATTGCAATAAAGTATGTCATAGCCATAAAGGAGTACTGTATACTATGGTCATAGCTTGCGAAAACTTAATGCTATAAGTATGTTTTACTAGTGAAAAAATAGAGAGAAATGCTGATGTTCCATCTTTATAACCATCCGGCCGGATTTTTGCTTGGCCGACTGTCTAATCTGATAGAAGTTGGCCAACTTGAGACTTGCTTGATCTAATACCGTTTTTCCCAAATCACATCTTATCAAGGCTGTGGGATCGATCGACCTGTAAGCCAGATAAGTCAATAGTAATAAATAAGTTATGTAGAGGTGTTATAAAATTCTGGAGTATAAGAGGCATTTCACTGATTTTAACCAACTCTTTTGGAGAATTTCTCAAAATAATTTAAATAACTGTCTTATGTGCGGTCAAGCTCTGTCTCATTCTGAGATAAATTGAAAACAATACAGGGGCTGAATTGATAAAAAATATTGAAGCACCAAGCTGTCCTTACCCAATGGAATTATAGTTTTATGGCAACACTATTGAAGGGCTTCTCGCTAATCGTGTTCGCTGCTTCAGTGTAAATAAGAACTGACGCGAACGGAGCATCCGTTTGGTGCATTTATTTAAGATTTAAATTAGGTCGGTAAAACACTCTGACGAGCTCTAACGATTATCTAACAATTGACAGCATGGGCAGGAAAAAAACGACCAAACGACTACACCCTGAGGCGAGGAACATAGCCTTGTGTGTTTTAGTGAGAAGAACGTAGACAAAGAAACTATAGGTCTATTGAGTGAAAACTTCGGAGAAGTCTTGCATTGTTTTGTGCTCGCTCAATCGAGTGGACGTCTTGTGCCCCCGCGAGAGGACACAATGAATGGTGTTTCGGTTATTAGTCCAGGGAGTGCATTTAACGAGCGCCTTCTGCGATCTTGGTCAATCTTTTCACACGCACCCACCATCTTGCTGCTGGATATACTAGAGAGCATCATATTCTATGGGATGTACACAGGGGTTCAGCATGTGTGCACGGTGACCAGGGTTGACCGGGATCTGAGTGCCTGGGCTTTAACGATGAAGCCGCCCTTTAAGTGTCTTACAACAATCCTCCTTGTCTGTATAGAGGCCTGTTAGTGTGTCTCGGAAATCGTTACCGCAAGCATCGAGTTGTACAGCTTGCGTGACGATTTTAAACCAAGTAAGGAATGTGTTGACTATGTCAAAAAAAACACTGGCATCGGACGTTTATATTATAATATGACGCAATGAGCGTTTATACTGGATCGAATTTCAAAATGATCGTTAGAGTACTTGCGGTGCTATATTAAAAGAAAGAAAGCAAATGCTGTAAATTGTATTGCTTCCTTGTTGTAGTGTGATTGAAACGCTATATACCCGATATCTTTATCTTTCTCTGTCTACGTATTTATTTCGGCTTTTTCTTCTAAAGTGTAGTAATTAAGAAACTACTGTTTGTAGTTATTATATAATAAATTAATTATACCGTTTGTCTTAATGTATATAATATATATCAACTTGTATTTCTGTATCCTTGACATTAGCCATTACACTTCCAATTTTCAAAATACATTAATCGTATAGCGACATATTAAAAGAAAATAATGTTCTTTCTTTGACATTGACGTAACGTTCTCTTACTAGTCTGTGACTTTGATAGAGTGCTTTCTTTGACAGCATCTTCAAAACAGTAAGATTGTTCTCGACTGAATGTTTGAGAATGTTTTTTCTATTTATTTCAAAATGTCATATGAAAATTAACAGTGTTAAATTTCCATCCAAAACCCTCTAGTTATAGACCTCTAACTACCTCCGTTCAAACAGACTGATCGAAAACTCCATATTCCGTATGTAATAGAGGTTATATTAAATCTAAGTTAACGATTCAAACACTCAGAGATAATGTTTTGTTGGGGTAATGCAACTCATCATGAACTTTGCATCGATGGATCTGATAATATTGACCTGGTAAGTTGTCACTCTTCTGACCTGATTTGCTGTATATTATTATTGCAATAGCTATACTATACCTAGATAACTATAGAATATATAAAATTAAAAACATATTTAAAAAATTTAACCCAACATTGTGAATGCAATCAGCATAACAAAAAATTTTTTTCACCCACAAAGGATACTCATGATTATTCGTTAAATTATGGAAAAAATATTCAAAGAAATTTTTACAGGTAATAAAACCAACTTTGGCTAAATGGAAGGAGAGTAACCATGTTAAGTCAGTAGCTGCCGGAGAGTTCCACACATTGTATCTCACTATCAATGGACATCTGTATTCATGCGGCAGCAATGATGTAGGCCAACTAGGCCGGCAGACAGACTCTAAGCAAGGGAAACATCCTGGTATGTTCACTATTTCATAGTTGTACTTAAATCAAATAAATTTGCCATTATGGCTAATTAGCTGACCCATAACTACTTTACTAGGAGTCAAACATTTCACACTGATTTTCATTTTACATAAAAAATACTTAATCAGTATTAAATATATTCTGTCACTCAGGTTTAAAGTAACTTTTAACTTCATCACCAAAAAAAAAAAACAATCAGGTTCAGTAGTTCAATGAGATTATTTCCTACAACAACTTGTAAGAGTTTGTTTGTAGATAGACTTTTCATAATTATAGATATAGTCATAAAGAGTAAAAAATCTTTGCATTATGGTATACTTCTTTCACAATGTTTTTCATTATTAAAAGATATTACATATACCTATATCTTAGTAAAAATTATCATTAAGTCACAATAAAAAAAACTGGCCACAACTTATGAAAAGTATGATTGATTCGGCAAGTATTTATTCTGCCTTCACTTAAGGCTGATTCATATTTTAGAACTTTTATTATAGTTTTTCTACATAATGCAATCAGCATAACACTCTATATGCATTGATCAAATATCATTCAAATTCAGGCTAGTACTGTGAATTGAACCTTATTCAATATTCTATGAAAGCTCAATTCATTTCATGTTATGGTTGTTAATCATAATTGTATTGAATTGCCATTATGCATGCTGGTATGACTTGACATGTTACCTACCTAAAGGTAATATCTATTACATGAACTGTAATAAACAACTTTATTGAATTGCTGACTCCACAAAAATCTTATTGTGATGTCTGTTTGATTATAGCTAAAAAGGTTGTTAGCCTAATGGTAAAACCTAAGGGTGACACTGTACTGGTCCCTCATTCTGTGATGTTTTAAGGTCTCTACATGTCCTGTCATTTATTTGGGTACATTGCCTTTCAAACCAGATCTTATCAATTACTTACCTAAAAACCTTAATAGCATGTGATCACTTACGGTCACAACATGTGTAAGCCTTATTGATTGACTGTTGGACAACTTTTTGTAGAGACTAAATTAAGTACAAAAATATATTTTACATTTTGGGCCTTTATTGCTAAAAGCTTCTCTTCCAGGCATCCTTATTGCTAAAAGATAGCTATTCCAGGCAATTTAAATTACAATAGAGAAAGAAATTTAAACTTTATTTTACATACATACTTTCAAAAACTAAATGTATGCCAAGATTTATGTTTATACCTGGCTCTTGGCTGTTATTTTTTGCTCTTGCAACATTTTTATTGAGTTATACAATCGATGCAAATGTTAGTCTAAATGTTTCTGATTTGACCAATTTGATACAAAATTTGTGGTCTTTATGTTTGTGTGGAGCATCTCTGTTAATCTCAGCTAAAAATAAATTGAATTAGCTATATCTGTGTTTTGAAAATAGATCCTTATTATCAGTGTTTTAGCTATTGTAAGTAACATTTCTGAGAATTGCTACCTTGTAAAAAACTAATAAAAAAATGTACAATATCTTTTGATTTCAGGTACAGTGGAAACATTCAAAGACTGCATAATATCCTCAATAGCATGTGGTGCGCAGCACTCATTGGCAGTAGACGAATGGGGACAGTCATTCAGCTGGGGCTCCGATAGCATGGGTCAACTGGGTAGCAACCTCGGAGCACATGCACAGGACAAACCTAAGTTTGTTAAGGAGCTAGCCACGAAAAATGTTATACAGATTGCTTGTGGTGCATATCATTCCATAGCACTAACAAATAGTATGTATCATTCAAGTTTTTTCAAATTGTCTTGTTGTTGTAAAACATACTCGTATATACTGTATGTAGCACTGGTAGCTTCAAAAGTTGAGGTGTTTCCAACTGATCATCATTTTCAGCCCGAAAGTTTGTGGATGGGGGGCGACCATAAATTTGCATTTCCAATAAAATTACTATTCAATGCTACTATCTTCCGGTAAAAATCCCAGGCCATGTCAAACGCCCTTAGGTAATCTAGAAGCTGACTTCTGACGTCATATGCTGTGCCGACCTCTCCTAGTTTGATATAGGTAGGATACACTATTTACTAGTTAATAAAGAATTGTAATACAGTGGATTAGATGGAGGTTATAAGAAGTATATTTAAAAAAAATGTTCTCGACTAGCTACAGCCAATAAACACAATAACTTGTTTTACAGATGGTGAGCTATATGCGTGGGGAGCGAACAGTTATGGACAATGTGGCCTCGGAACTATGACAAGTAAAGAAAGCACACCCCAACAAATCACTTCCCTATTAGGCGTCCCTATAGCTCTCATCACTTGCGGCAGCAATCACACATTTGTATTGTCTAAGTAAGTTTCACTTGTATTATTAGTATTTAGCTATAAGCTCATCACTTTTGGCATCAGCATGATTTGTCTGTCAAGAGTTAATCAACTCGATGAAAATGACTTACTGCAAATCTGTTTGCTTTGGATTTTGATTATACGTTTTATAATAATTAAATAACATGGACATCTCTACTGTGAATATCCTAAAATTAGGCATAGAAACTATGAAGAACATAATGCTAATCACATGTGACTTTAAAACTGTTTAGTGTGATTCGCCTTAATAAGTCTATATATAAAAACAATTTGAAACTGAATGTTTTCGCTACCTTTCCTAGAAATATTTTTGTACGACAATTCAATATGAGGTTTCTGTGGTCAGATAAAATATAAAATTACCAGGTTCCCACTGCCCACAGTGATAGTATAGCAATTATGATCAATTACTATTTTTAGCGTAATTGCAATCGCAGTTATGCTCGTATTCATCCATGTTTGCTGTTTTGTTTTGTTTTGTTTCTATTATTCTAGAAGAAAACTATATTTTTTTTTAGATCGGGTGCAGTGTTTGGTTTTGGTAAAAATTCCCATGGGCAGTTAGGAATACAAGACAAAGACAACAAATGTTATCCAACACATTTGAAAACTTTAAGGACTGTAAAGGTAAGACATCGAAAATTGTTACAAAAAATAGTTTTTTACATATTTCTCAAATAGGCCAGAACAAAGGGGTCGATTCAAAATAATGACAAATAATATCTTATGATTTTTTTCACTTAGCTCCAAATTATTTTGTAGATAGCTGTGACAGTCGTTAATTTTACCTTATGAGTATTTTAATTGGATTCTTACATAAAAAAAATTGTAACAAGTATGCTGGTATACAATAATCCTATTTTAGGCAGAGAGAACATATTTGAAAATGATTTAACACGATAACTCTCCCGCAGGTCTGCCATATAGCTTGCGGCGAAGATTTCACAGTGTTTCTAACATTGGACGGAGGGGTTTTCACATGCGGGACCGGCGAATATGGTCAAACCGGACACGGATCTACTAGAAGCGAACTTGTACCTAGAAAGGTAATATTTTAATAAGACGACTTATGTATCTGTGGTACTGGTACACGCATTTTCTATAAGAACCGGCGCGGTCCCTAATTTCATTGTTAACTGATACAGATGGAATTAATGGAATAACTTTTCTGGACATAGGAGATATCGGGATGAGTATTTGTTATCTTTTTGTATTGATGACCCTGCGCCACGATAATAAAATCAGTTTATGACGCTTTATTTTCATTTTCAATGACAACATGAGATAAGGAAAAAGACATCAATGATTCGGGTAATTTGTATGCAACAATTTATATTGCTTTTTTTTGTCAAAGGTGTGTTACAGACAGTAAATTGGTTATAGTTTATCTTACTGCAGCTTCGCCGGTGTAGAAAATATTGAATTTAGCAGAAACTTTTATCAACTGTTATCTTTCCCGGGTTAAATAGTAGCATATTTATAGCACTTTCCAGTATAATATAATAGTTTTATATTTGACTTTACTTATTTAATTTATTGCTGGAAATTAAGCCGTTCAACCTATCTGTTGAGATAGGAAAGAAGGACAAGGAAAGCAACAACTAACACAATTTCGCATTTAAAATATATCTGGGGATTGATTAGTCTTATTTAGTCCTCAACCCGCTATTTGGCCAGCGTGGTAGGTAGACTATGCTCTGCGGACCCTTCTTGAGGCATTCCCATGCGCAGCAGTACGGCGCAATGAGTTGATACTAAAATCTACCTTAAATGCTTTATTAAAAGTGTTTTCTCAGGTGATGGAGCTAATGGGTAGTACGGTTACGCAAGTGGCGTGCGGTCGTCGTCACGTCCTCTGCCGCGTCGGAGATAGAATACTAGCGTGCGGGTACGGCGCCCGCGGTCAGCTGGGCTGTCCACATGTGGCCGTGGCGCTTGTACCCACGCCCGTCGTCTTCACGCCCACAGATGACTCGCCGGTGAGTTTATTTACAACTGCAACATTAGTTGTCAGGCGCTTGTATCAACACAAAATCATTTTACCAGATGTAACACGAATAATTGTGGCGCTGGTATCTAGTTGTGATACTGGTGATGGAAGTTGCATTATGACGTAGGAATTTTGGTCACTGATTAGTAAGACTGCTCAAATATGACGTCAGCGAGCACGAGTGGTTTGTCACACTCCTGTTAACAAACAGCATAGAGAAATATCACTCAATAATATTGATTCACGCTCAATTAGAGTTGAATGGAATATATAGTCTTAAGAAAACAGTAAACTTGATAAAATATATTTTTCCATTAACCGATACCTTAATTATGGATCTTACCATTTCACATAACACTTGTAACGATGCTTTAAGCCCAGGTACATTCAGTTATTCGTAATCGTATTTTTTTATTTGACTAGGTCATAGATATGAAACAGAAATGTTCTAAAATAATTCGGAATTTGTCGAAGCCTGAAACGCTTTTCTATGTTTTTTTTTTTTGTATTTTTGTTCGATTTGATTATTTTACCGAGTGAAATTCCATCTTATCTGTGTGCTTGTATGTTAAAAGCTTATCAACAATCTGCTTTGCAAATGCAAAATTCAACACTACCTACTTAAATAAATTAAAATCTAAATATGACCATTTCAATATTTATTTCGCAACATTTTTATAGCGATTAACATCCGATTTTACTGTAACAGAATGAAAACGCAAGCCAAAGCAAGGTGAATAGAACGTAGAAGCAATTTGTAACCGTAGATGTTATTTTTGTAGTAGGATAATTATATAATGCATGGCTTTACTTAGTTAGAGGCTTAATAAGATGGTATATACAAAATATTTAGTGTTTTTCCGCCTCGTCTTGATGTCAGCGTGAGAAATCGAAAAATATTTTTGTTTTTATGGTGTGGTTCCTCCTCACCACCGCCACACCTCACCTTATTATTTCTCTTTCTCTCAGTATCCGACTTCCTCGACACGTGTTTCGCCTTAGCACAAGGCATCCTCAGGAGATGTTGACTCTTCAAGCGCTCGCTCGAAAGTCCACTTTCGAGCGAGCGCTTGAAGAGTCAACATCTCCTGAGGATGCCTTGTGCTAAGGCGAAACACGTGTCGAGGAAGTCGGATACTGAGAGAAAGAGAAATAATAAGGTGAGGTGTGGCGGTGGTGAGGAGGAACCACACCATAAAAACAAAAATATTTTTCGATTTCTCACGCTGACATCAAGACGAGGCGGAAAAACACTAAATATTTTGTATATACCATCTTATTATAAATGGATTTCCGCAAAGTAACGCCTGACTCTATCAATTATTAGAGGCTTAATTCGCCTTTTCGTCTGCGGAACATATAAAGGACTTAGCATATCGCATCAACTCAATACATACTCGGCTACAAGTGAAGCGACGAAATCTGAAACGGTTCTTACTTACATCTTACATACTAAATAATTAACATTTTATGACGTGACACATTAAAAACCTGAACCTGAATGTCTGTAAAAAATAATTACTTCCAAAATTCGGTCATGTCCGGAACAAATTGAGCCATGCATACTAGTTATAAATTGTCATACAGTAGTATAATATTATACAGGTTTACAAGTTATCTAAAGCAAATTATATTGCACGAATCACCGTTAGAAAGTCGCTTTCGACCATGCGACATTCTATATTTATTAATACCGAATCATTAGACAGTCATAACAGTGAAGAATACAAGCCTAATTCCGCAAAATGTTGTTAAATGGGATATCTGTCCTAGGTATCTTAGGTTTGATATATAATTAGTCCACCCATGAATAACTAAAAGTCGCAAGAAATATAATTAGTGTATAATGAAAATAAGTAAAATGCAGTACTGCCCTGCCGAAAATCTATTTTTCATATTTAATATTAGCACCACAAAATTGTATTTTCTAAAATTATATAAAAACTGTTCACATTTCTATAAATAATAAAGAATAAAGTCCCATACATACACATCTCTTTCAGTTAAAATGACTCCCTGAAGAACGTGGGGAATGTGAGGGAACTTTCGTGCATGTGCACTTCTGAGTGATCGATCGCGTCTCAACGAAATCTCTATCGCGCACTCTATTCCGCGCAAGAGACCTAAAATCCTCTCCGCGCAAGCAAGCGCATTGGTTCAAATTTTATACCGGTAGCTGTGTTAAAGTAAGATAAAGTTCAAATCCTTTAAGTTGGTCCCGAGTATGCTTTGCTTTTAGACGGGTCGGTGTCGAACTGATGCGATGTGGTGTAACCTTTACATGACTAATAGTAATGTGTCGTTCCGTCTAGCCAAAGAAGAAGTCAAAGATCGAGGTGTCGCCGGCTCGAACCTCTGGGGCGGGCGCATCGAAAATAAACGTTGAGTCATTTATGTATTACATACAAATTTTACTCTCTCGCATTAGATACTGTTCGTACACTATAATTGTGATGTCATTTAAAAATAAATCAGTCAAATATATGTATATTTGTCCTTTAATTTATTTTTTGATTAACATTATCTGCATGTATTCTACTTAATTGTAAATAGCGCATGTCCATGAAGGAATAAAAAGTCGACAATATTCTTGATTATACTCGTATTGTTACCATTTTTTAATTAGAACTAGATACAATATTGATGACTTTTCTTTCCAGATCAATAAAACGGACCTGTAAACATCATGAAGGATAATCATAGAATATTATTTTGTCCTTTGTTTTCTGCAAATTAACTTAATACTTACTTCACTTTATCCTATTCTTCAAGATGTCTACCGGTCTTTGTACTTCTCAACTTCAATTAGTGTTTCACTCTTTCTAGTTCTCGGCGGACGTATTCAAGGGACCTATCAAGGTTTTCGCGGGCGGTGATCACAGTTTTCTTGTCCTGAACAATGACAAGATTAGTCCCGTTGACTTCCGTATGCCGGATCACGCTAAGCAAATACTCACACTTACACTGCCAAAGCTAGGAGCTTGCGAGGTGTTTAAAGACAACGATGTTGTCAATCAGGTCAGTGTTTTTTTTCTTTTGGTTAATTCATCATCACACAATGTGTATATATTGTGCCAGCATCAGTCATGATGTGTTAACGTAATCAAAGTTACTGGTAATATATAATACAGGGATTCTTATTAAACTCTATTTTTGTTACTATTAATGAATATTCTTAAAGTTAAATGAAACTCTTGTGTAAATAAACTTTTAAACTATTATTTAGATCGTCAATATTAGGTCTTAAATTAGTGTAAACCTGGCCGCTGGAACTATTTTGGGTCGACATCGCTTACAAGCTGCGTGTGTCGTTAATATTGCAATTGTCCAATATGTCGCTCTGTTTATGCAATATTTTCCCCCCGAAGGATCTAATGGCGTACCTTGAGACGGTATTCGGTTCCCTGGCGTGCGTGAACGCGTCGTTTCTCCTACCAGACAATGCGCACTACGGGTGCAACACCAAAGTGCCCGGGGTGGACCTGGCCAGAGCTCAGGAGGCGTTCGCACTCATTAGCAGAATAGAGAACACGTCCATCAAAGAACTTGTAAGTTGTATTGATAAAATATTCCAGCGTTGCTTATTTATTTGTATATTTTTTAAACGACTTCAAACAAGTCATAAAGAAAACAACCATATGGAGCGATTATCATAGATACACATTAAAAAAATGACATACGTTCAACTGTCTTCGAGAAATCCGGTTAAGAACATAAAAAATGCAGTCAAATTGAGTACCTTCTCCTTTTTGGAATTCGGTAAAATATAAGAGGTTCTCATTTTGTAGGAATCTTTATTTTCATTCGATTTGGGTCTTTTTTTTGTTTGAGTATTATTTTTAATTAGTTTCATTTACAGGAATTGATACATTTTTGGCCAAGACAGTGTACGTCTACCAAAAATGCCTAAATATGTGGTTAATATTGTGTATTAATAAAAACTGGATCCGTTGCCTAGTTCACTGTGTAAAAAAATATCTAATTTCTGTAAATTGTGTTGGAATTCTGGCAGCACTGGAAGATTTATATGTCCTAGGTTTGCTCCGATGGTCACATTGGTCTATCAATTATAGCACCCGTCACAAATGCCAAAATTTACAATAAATACGCGTAAATCGCTTTGTTTAGAAAATAAGGTGGAAATATTTTTATCCGAAGTTAATTTTGTACATTGCGATAAGTAACGTTATTTTAAATTTGGATGATTAAAAATTAATACTTTGTACAGTGTCCTGGCCAGGGCTCCATACATTATTAAAACATCTATGTTAGAAATCGGTTGGTCTAAAAGGGGCAGTATTGTGGATGTTTTAGTAAGTTATAGAACTCGTCACATACATTTATTGACGATTTCAGATCTTCAGTCACCTAACAGAAAGTATAATCAAGAAAATGAAAGTTTCTCCGCCGGATGCTGAAGCGCTGCGCATGTTCCTGATACTGCCGCTATACCATGAAATGCGAAATCCGAGGCGTCATCCGGAATTACAGGTACATTTTTTGTTCCATCTTATATTGACCTACATGTCAAAGTGCCAAAGTCAAACTTTTTCTTCTTATATAGCAACTCATAATCTGTGTTTGCCAGCGTCGTATTTAATTTCACGCGAATATTCGATAATTGAATTTAATTTCTAGAAATGACGAATTGTTTCTTCACCCTATCTTAACTGGTTGTGACGTGCGTGACGTCACCATGCGGTTCCATCAGACGATCAGCGCTGGTTGTTTCAGCCAGCATTAGTTGAGTTGGGGCCGGTCTGTCACAGAAATCACACTGTTGTTATTTTGTAACACATAAAATTTATTCTATTGTTTTAAGTTGTTAAGCATAGGCCTCTCATTCCATCTACCTTTGTAGAATGATAGGTGGAAAGAGGTCTGTTGAACTTTTGGCACTAGATACAATTGTTTTCTTTTAAATTTAACATCTATCTACAGTAAAGAGTTCATTCATTCATTTTTTGGCACATTCTTTGCATATTGATGATCGGGCCTGCTCCTTGTAGATCCTCCATACATCTTCTGGTATGTGCCTCGCAGTTATTTAACCGCCGATTAATTAAAAGTGTGCAAAAGCATAATTTAAAAAAATCTTTTTACACGTCTTCTATAAAGTAGGCGCTTTTCAACTCATCGGAATCTTTTTTTTTGTGTACATTAAAATAAGATTACTCAGCAATGCCTGGATTTATTTGAAAAATATTTTATTTGGCACTGTATAAGATGGTCCCATATAAATTTAATCAAAATCAGTCAAGTACTTTGATTTGTAAGTCAAAAAACTTAAAAACAATTGCCTCCCGAATTGATGTCGGTTGTCACATTTCTTTAAGTATTACTTGTGTACCACTAACTGGAAGACGCAGCGTAGGTAGGCCAACCAGTGGATGCAATTACCAGCTTGTCGTTCGGAATGGCGTTCTCCGTGGCGTGGGCCTATATTCAGCAGTGGACGTCTTCTGGCTGATGATGACGATGATGATGATGATGGCTTTTGTAATCGCAGGGTCCGTTCGCGGAAGCGTTCAACAATCTGTCCGCGCACCCGCAAAAGATAGTGAACTTATGGTGGGAATCGCAAACGGCGGAGTATTTCGAAATGTTGGTGGACATATTCAAAAGCGTCATTGTTTACGAGTTGATGCAGCCAGCCGTGCGAGCGAATAAGGTACGTTTTTTACGTGTTAATCATTAGTATTATCTTATCCTATCAGGGTTATCGGTTAGGGGTGTACTAAGCCGAAAGGGGGTTACTATACACATCCTAAAGAACAACCCTAATTCGAGAAAAAAAACTGCTGTTTCATCCATTTTGTCGACGACTGAATAACTTTTTTGTATTTAACAGCTGATTTTTATTCCTCTCTAAATGATTTGGTCCCATTGTCTAAAGTTGCTCGTATTGATGAGTATAGGGACTCTTTCGGTTTCGTGCACCCCTAACAAATAAGCCGTATATAACTAACTCATTTGTAATTGACTTCGAAAAAGGAAAAGATTTCTCCATCCTTCTGAATATATTTTCTTTTTTTTTTACTAACCTAACCTATAAATTCATGCGGGCGCGAAATACATATACGATAATTTGCGTTGTTCTGGATTAATAAAAAAATGTCTGCAGTAATTGTGCTAAGCACTTGGGCTCTAAACGACTGTATCATGTAACACTTCAGCATTAAAGGCTCAGCGTTATCAATATTTTTTTACAGAAAATGTACTTCAGTCACAGTATCATACAAGTACTCAATATTTTACTGTTATTGAACAAAATAAACTTTACGAATCCAAAGAAACCAAAAATTCCAGCGGAATGCTTCTACGTGGAAAATCTTTGCTCCTACGTGGACATTTCCTCTGACTATGTAGGCTGGCTCGCGGATCAAAACGTGAGTAATATAAAAAAGTACTCGAGGTATATAGCAGAATTTTATTTGTATGTTTGTAACCAATAGCTTTCTTAGGGTGAAATAAATACTTCTTTGATTGGTAGATAGCAGTAAATTCAAGTAGAAACTATAAAAATTAAAAGTATTGTATTCTATCCAAAGGCTAATAAGTAATTTTGAATTTAATTAAAACTACTACAAAATAATTATCTGTAATTATGTTAGATATCTTATTAGTCAATATTTCCAGTCTCTTCACCCGCATATGTGCAACTATGCCTTCCTATTCGACGTCCAATGCAAGTCTTTGCTGCTTAAAATCGATCAACAATTCCAAATGCAAATAGCGGTCTCTCGCGCGGCCACGCAAATATTCACCAGACTTTTCATGGACCCGACTTATGAATACCATAGAGATCAGTTTCTGAACTTAACTGTGTCCAGACAGCATATAGTGAGGGACACGATGGCTCAGATAAGCAGCAATGACACATCGCAGTTGAAGAAACCGTTGAAAGTAAGTGTGATTGTTAGATTTATGTCGAAAACTTATTTGTCTGATATATTTTGTTTTATACACCTGGTTCACTGCTTCGGATCGCCGGTAAAGTAAAGTAATAATTATTGACCTTTAAATAACGTTCGTTACAGGCAAGTCTTATTACATTTGAATTAATATTTACTTAAAAAATTTACTTACAAATCTCATTTATATACGATTACTTAATATTAGTTCTTAGTTTGATAGTTCTCATGACAAATATTTACATTATATTTATTATGGTTGTTCGTTACACAAGAACGATGATTCTACAAGCTGCATTGACATATATTCACTGAGTTTGTAAAAAGGATTGCTTTCAAAAAAATACTTCAATTTTTGTTTGTATGTAATAAAATTGAGATCCATTACACTATTAGGTAATTTATTATACATCAGTATTTTGGTCTAAAGCCCCTGCTTCTTACATTTAGCTAATCTATTTATTGGTAGGATTCGCCCTTTTTTATTATTGCGTGAAATTCTTATTTCCCTATCCTCTTGTACTTCTAATAAACAACTATAAATATAAAGTGATATAACTGTCATTATTTTATCTTTTTTAAAGTGTTTTCTCGCAGGACTACGTTTTTTCCGGTACCCGAACGTCGGAAAGTCAGGGTAATAATAGTGAGGCGATCTTGTCTCTAACCGCCTCTTGTTTCGTACTCTCCAAATATGAACGAATTGTCTTTAGTAGTTAATTTCCAAGTGACTGATTTTAGTATCTGTGACAACACGTTTTACAAATCAAGGTTTTTAGATGTTACAAACTGGCTTCTTGGTCGATACGTGATGTTCTTATGTTATAGCATCCTAAAATCATATCTTTAAAAACATGACTCGGGAGAGCGAAACGTGAAACTTGTACGATTTATGCCTGCACATAAAATATATTATAATAAATGTTGTAGGTTGAATTCGTCGGTGAAGAAGCAGAGGACGCAGGTGGAGTTAAAAAAGAGTTCTTCCTTCTATTGCTGAAGGAAATATTCGACCCAGTCTACGGAATGTTCAAGCAATCGGAGGAAACCAATATGATCTGGTTCAATAACAACCCTTTTGAAGACGACGTCATGTACTATTTGATTGGTAAGTTCTGGGAATGGTTTATAAGTAGGTATACCATATTAAGGACCGCAATCAAGGTGGCTAAAATATAGCTAACACAGCAGTTTGTTATTGGGTTTTTATTGCTGTCACTTGGTTTATGATGATTAGGTATTCTTATGCATAAATAATGTCAAAGCTGCAACGCAAGTACGGTTCTATTCTGATCGGTAGTTTGACAGTTTTAAACATTATAAACGCTTTTTATCGAATATTCGGATCACTGTCGAGGACTCGACACACTCGGTGTAAGTTAAATTAAAATTGCCAATTGTGGGTGAAATCCCTGATTTGAGGGGAATTGAGGCCTACCGCGAGCAGAGCACTGGGAATGGCAAAAATCGGGAAATGGTGGTGAATCCAGACCCATTGATTTTTAAGTACCTACTTTAATCTTTAATCAAAATGTTGGTTAGAACTTGGCGGATATACGAGTAGGAACACTACTAAAATAATAAATGCAACATCACTCAAATGCCTGCTGAACTGTCATCTAAAGATTGTTGTTATATACTATTTCTGCATAATTACCTACATAATTGTTTATAGTCTAGATTTATTTGTTTGTAAAATGACTTGAACATTTTCAATAAATTATAGTGAAGACGGTGTTTTGATTCTAATAATGTCATTTTAGCTATTTTGTGATAAGCAATCTTAAGAAGCGGGGAATTCGGGATTATACTACAGTGACGCGGGGAATCGGGTTTTAGAACGCGTCATCGCTTTTAATCAAATTTATTAAATACATTAAAAAGTGTAAATTAATATTTACTTATCCTTAGGTGCTATCTACGGCCTGGCTATATACAACTCTATAATAATCTACGTGCCATTCCCTCTCGTGCTCTACAAGAAGTTGCTCGGCGAGTCTGTGATGTTAGACGACCTATCTGATTTGTATCCCACCCTGGCCAATAGTTTGAAGAGCTTGCTTGACTATCCGGACGAGGATGTTGAGGAGGTGAGTGAATTTTTTCTCATCATTTAATGGTATCATATTTTTTTATCATCATCACCTTTATTTATCCACTGTTGAATATAGATCTCTCCTTTATGACACCTGTCTCTGTGATCCTGCGTCTATTTCATTCGTACCCCGAGCCCTGGTAATGTTCTTTCTCAATCTTTTTGGTGGTGTGCTCTTCTTTCCTCTGGGCTACTATTCTGTGACTACTCTAGTACTTTTATATTGTTCGTAATTTTTGTTAGACCCTTACAAGCTTGAAATACATACACATTATTTTGGCGCGCGAGATAGTTTAGAGTGTTACAAGAAAGAGTTTTAGGACCGAACAGAATACTCACTACGGGATCGTCCATAAGGTTGATGCTTTGTAGTAGTGATTAATTGACCAAATTATTTTAGCTCAAATTTGTGTAAAGATGTTGTCTTGCGATTCTAATATTTATTTATTACTAAATAAACGTGTAATTCCACCAGGTGTTCAGTTTGTGTTTCGCTGTAAACACAGAAGTGTTCGATCAGATACAAGTGCATCCGCTGAAGGCAGACGGCGAGAATGTGGCGGTCACACACGAGAACAAGGCTGAATACGTAGAGCTCTATGTAGACTTCTTACTCAACAAATCTGTAGAGAATCAGTTCAAGGCGTTCAATCAGGGTTTCCAGAAGGTAAAACACTTATTGTTTATAATTTATATATTTTACTGTTGACTAAAATAAATAAATGGCTGGATTTCAAAAGCCGAAAAAGGGTCACTATGTAAAAAACTGCTATAAACTTGACAGGATCATGTTAGTCTAAAGTTTTCTTCCGGGCAACTTGGATCAAAACGGGAAAATTCTTGTAACTACAAATTCCTTGGTGTGATGTTTATATATCTCTATCCGCCTCTTCTTAAATGTTTTATTGATTATGTGTATTTTTCCAGGTGTGCGGAGGTAGAATAATCAAATTGTTCAGGTCACACGAACTGATGTCAGTCGTCATAGGCAATGAAGAGTACGACTGGGAACTGTTTGAGAGCAATTGCGAATACAAAAATGGCTATACGGCTAACGATCAGCAAGTCAGGTAAAGGTCACTTTTCACCGCGAATGTAAGGATAAAGATGACTGGAAATTTGCATTTTCATCTCGTTATTTTCTTCATTCATTCATCATCATTGTTCCACTAAAATCAATAACTATTGTTCTACGACTGTAAGTTGATTTGATGGATCAAGGTGCTGACTATCTTTTCAAATTTATTTATTAACATGTATATACATATATATGTTTAACTCAGCGAAAGCAAAGTAAGTGACAATTAGGACATAATAAATAATGGTATTATGAGCTAGGATCGCTCTTTAAACTTTATGCTAACACACGACTGACTATTACAATGCAAAAGAAATCACTTCCCTTCCTGTGTAGTCTAATAATTATTATAAGAATCGTTATATTTGTAGATGGTTCTGGGAAACGTTCCACGAGCTTCCTATAGAAGACAAGAAAAAGTTCCTGCTGTTCCTTACGGGAAGCGACCGAGTGCCTCTACAGGGAATGAAAGAGATTAAAGTAAATTTTTTTACTCCTACAATGTAATTCTTTATACAAAAGTAAACAGCCGATTTCAAATATTTCAAATAAGCCAAGCTACTGGACTGATTTACATAAATTTTATAGATCAACTGGAAACTAGACCCTTTCAATCAAAAAATATTTTTTTATCCAGGCGTCTCTGAGAAATCAGAGAATGTAGGTACATAAGTATAAGATTCCAAAGAATTCAATACCTTTTCTTTTTGAAGTTAGTTGACATATAATCAGTTGCAGTCTTACTTTTCCTGTTACTCTTGCAAAGGAGCTAATTGACTGTTATATTTTAAGAGATTGTTTTATTCACTATTATTAAAACTACATTTTATGACCCGTGACCAATAAAGTGTAAAAGCTCTCCTATACATTCCTATATTTATAATGTAGAACAGCTGGCTATTTTTTTTTTCAATTTTACTATATTTAACAATGATTAAACTAAAGAAAAGGTATATTTTTAGTCTTTAGTTTGCCGGACCTTTCTTTGTGGGTTAGTTAAAAAGAGACGGCATAGCTTCTGGAGGATGCCTTAGGACTTTTTGTAATTTTTTTATAGGACTCATTGATAGCCTTCAGATTTGGTCTCAAAACTCTTTTGTTTAAAATGCCTAATGAAAATTGCCTACTATTTACGGGATTCGTAACTAACTTCAAAAACTAGGTTTTCAATTTGTTGGAATTAAACGATTTTATTAATTTTTATCTCTTATTTCTCTGATATCTCAGAGACGCCAAGACCAATTTGGTTTTTTTTAATCGATATATTTTTCAAAGAATTTTTAGTTGGAGCCATAATTTTTTGAAGCAAATCTCTTTTCTCTTTTATATATTCTTATTTTTATTCTTATTCTGTGTGGGGGCGATAAGTCCTGCACTGACGTCCCGCTTGGGGTGTATTGTGCATTTCCCCCCGCCAGCCTAACCCAACCAGCCAAGCTCCTTAAAATAACGGAGTACAGCTCTGGGTCGCTGGCTCACCAGTTCCACTCCTATTTCGTCAGGTGTAGTAGAAATACCCTCATGATGCGAAACCGATTTGGATGCATAAATTTCATCGCGTATTAGCACTCCCAGTCTCTGTCTGATGTTTTCCGTGGCCTCACAGTGTAGAAGCGCATGTTCCACAATTTCGTCTGTCTGCATACATCCTCGACATAGAGGACTATCCGTTGATCCGATCTTATGTTGATGGTAATTCAGGTCGCAGTGGCCGGTGATGATTTCGACCATCAGACGTAGATCTGCTCTTGTTAGCTTAAGTAAGCTGTTGGTTACCTTTTTGTTTATCCGTGGAAAGAAATGTTTGGCGTGTCCCAGTCTTGTTTTTTTAGCTACCGGCTTTGTTGCTCTTTTTCTGTGTTATGGATTAACAGTGTACGCACCTCCATTGCAGTTGGCCTACACCGATCTGCAATGTCGGTATAGAGTACTTTGTCTATTCCTTGCCTAGCGAGTACGTCCGCCCTATTGTTTCCTTCACATGAACTGTGGCTCTTAGTCCATGTTACGGAGACTCCGTATGTTTCTGCTAAGTTTTGTAGTGCCAGATGACATTCGGATATTACTCTTGATCTGGTGGTTGGCTTTTGAAGTGCATAGATGATGGCTGCACTGTCAGTAGTAAATATAAGATAGTCTTTCGGTCTTCCCCTAATATGGTTATATGTGGTGGGCCTTTGATAGAACCGCTTTTGCAGCCAACAAAAGCCCCGTTGCTTCCGTTTGCAAGGCTGTTGTGGTCACATTTAAGGCCTTCGATTCTGAGAACCTAAACTCTGGTGAGTAGTATCCACATCCAGCGCCTTTGGTGTTTTTTGCGCCATCGGTATAGACGTAATAAGTCTTACAATTGCTCGCATTGTCTGCTGAAGTGTTATCAACTGCAAGCAGTGTATACTTTTTGCTGTCCAAGTGTGTGTTAGCTATTCTATCCGTTCCGCGATTGGCGTTTGGGACTATAGCTATTGCCCTGCTAAGGACTATACAGTGGGTTGTTGCTGAGCCATCTCCTTTCCACTGGTTTGTAGATTTAATCCTAAGTGCTAACGCCATTGCCTCCTGCTGTATATGAAGGTGCAAAGGCGTTAGTCCCAGGATAATTTCCAAAGCAGCAGTAGGTGTTGACCTTGTGCACCCACTTATTATTTATTAGCACCCACTTATATTATTATTATCTTTTATATAAATCTAAGTAACTAAAAACTTTGAAGTCGGTTTTTTGCTTATTCTTCTTATGTAGTACCATCAAATAGTACTAAAAATACTTTATTTGTCATTGCAGATACGAATCCAGCCGGTAGCAGACGAGCGGTTCTACCCGGTAGCCCACACGTGTTTTAATTTGCTCGACTTGCCGCGATACAGGACCAAAGAGCGACTCAAATATTACCTTCTACAAGCCATACAACAAACCCAAGGCTTCTCGCTAGTCTGATGTCTAATGATACTTGCTATGAACAAATTACACGTGAGAATTCTTGCTCATTTCACTTGTTTGACGATGATTCATACGGACAGGGTTGTATTGGTGTGACGGTATTATTTTTGAAAAGATTTGTATAACAATTTCACGAACAAATTTGACGTAGTCTAACCAATTTTTCAAAACCGGTGGCTATTGTGCCACTTTGACTGACATTAAGGTCATTAGAATACTTCATGTGCTAGGTATATTGGAAGTGATATACTATAAGTGCATGGTGATAATATATATGTAGACGTCCACATTTCCGCATTGCTCGTATCCGCCGCATCTCCTCATGCAGAACGTAGTATTCTTTGTATAGAAAGTCATACAGGTTTGTCCACTGATGACTGTCGACAATGCCGATGCCAACGAACGAATGTAAGTAGCGTTTTCAATCCGATTGCTTATAGTTGCAAATCCGGATAATACTGCTGACATTTAAAAAAACAATACATTTGATACTGTACAAAAAATCCGTTAGATCCGATGCGTTCGATCCGTACAATACAGAAATGTGAACGCCTATCTATAGACTGACTAATTTTTTTTTGGTTTATTATAATTAGAAGCGTCATTTTTCTGTGCAAATAACTTTGCGTACCTGACATTGCATTTTGCATAAGACTGAGACTAACTAAGCCACTTTATAATAGTGATCTAAACTCATTGCGTCAATTTCTTGACAGTTGTATGAAGTTTGATAAATAGATATCAAAAGTAAACTGTTGGATTAGTCAGACTATACTTTATTTTCTAACGCACGCCAATATGTCCTAGTTTCGGTGGTTTATATAAGTTTTTTGCTCTAAAATCAATAGATTGTTTGTATGAGGCTATTGCCATTCTCTAGAAGTGTCCTGAGTGGCTCAATTCTAAAGATTTTGTATCATAGTTCTGATTTAACTCAAGCGTCCCATAACCATAGCTTAAAGACAAACTTACAAGTATTAATATTTTCGATTCATGTCCAAAACGTAGAGAGTAGATAAAAATAGTGATCTGTTGATAATAATGGATGGAGTACAGATGGTTAAGCGCTGTCGAATGGTGAGAACTGTTAAACTTTCGGTTACGAAAAACCAGCATTACATATAAATGTCTTTTAGGCGTGGGAAAGTAACAAACACTCAAAATTTCCCCATTTTGGATAAAACGTGTGTTTGATTCATTTTGTTCATATAATACGTGCTTTCAGACATACCTTTTTAACCTTTCCATGGACTAGGTACGTGTTAAAGTCCGCATTATTAAATAATATTAGTATAAAGTGTAATGTGATTTCTATTTTTTACCGACGCGACGTTCCTAAAAAAATTAGCATTTTTCTGAGACACAGTTATCTGATTTCTCGGAGTTTGCTGAATCGATTTCAATTTTTTTTTGTTTATAAGTGTAGTTATCCTCTGAAATTGTCCCATTTAAATTGATCAAAACCAGCCAAGTAGTTTAGTTTTAAATCGAAATAACTGTAACAATCATGTCGGCGCGGCGCGGCGGCGCGACGGCGCCTGCCTAATCGAAATCGGTAATAGGTTATTTTTTTAAAGAACATACGATCCACAATGTTTTCCTTGCATTCTGATATTCGCTTTTATAAAATAATGATCAAATAATGTCAGAAAGTGTTATTTCTATTTCGGAATGTTGTACCTAATATAATATTAATTTTGATTGATTGCATTTATATTGATATTACCGTTAATTTAATGACTTGTCACTGATACAGAGACTTGCTTATATTTTTGTCATAAATTTAGCTCATCAGGTACGTATAGTGACTTGATATCATTTATATGTAAATAATAACGGTTGCCTCTGTGATATATTGTTTAGTCACTGTGAGTATAATATCAAAACTGGTTAGTAGTTAAAAAATTATGATTTCCTTTATATAAGTCATTTGTTTTAAATTTTTATCAGTTGTCTGATTAAAATTTCAAACAATCGTGTTATTGTTTTACAATAGTGAATTTGTAAACTACGAACTAAACATGTACAGTGTGGCCTTGAGGTAGAAAGTTCACAAAATTAAATCAAAATTTTAAAAAAATCCAAAAGTTAAAACCGATATAGATTAAAAAAATGAAAGTTAAGTGAAACCTTTGCAGAAACTTTACAGAAATTTTCTCGAATTATATTTATTTATGTACAATTATCACTTTAGCTCTCTGGTGGGAAAATCGTGGTACTCTGCAAAATATTACTCCTGCAAGAAAGTACTAACCACGACTTAAATTTACTCTTAGTTTCGTTAAACTTTAAAGTAAATCAGACTAATCAGTTGTTTCATATATATATATATTTGAGTCTACGCACTGGTTTCGATATTATCTCATGAGGGTGCGCGTTGACTATTAGGGTTCCTTATCATCAGTTAATTTGAATTATAGTGCTTTTTATAATGATATTATTGTTATAAGAATCTGTTGAGAGTTTGTACATGTTGTATAATATGGGAGGTAAACCTTTGTTATTGTTTTCAAGCATTTGTTGAGAGCACTTGGAGTTGCTTGCGCCGTGGTTTCTACACAATATATTTATGTACAATATTAAAATATATTCTTTTAAGGAAGCGTTTCATTTATAGCCATATAATCATCAATCGATAGGTCGGCACTCCGGTAGGTGATATTTTCTTTGCATCGACATACTGTAGGTGGTTTTTTTTATAGGGTTGTCACATTATGTGATGTAAAGACAATTCCCTTTCCTATTTTATTTTTTTTGAAACATACAAGTCATTTTTTTGTACAAACAAGACTTGTCTTCAAATCACAAATGTGACAACCCCATTATCTGATTTGAAGACAATTCTGTTTCTTATTTTATTCTAAAAACTAAAGTCGCAACTTCCAGCGTCGTCGTCATTTGCGCATAGGTTATAAAATCAGGCAAAATTAAATAAGATTCAGCATTTGATGTAATTTATTTATTGTCAAATATAATTACAATTAATCACCAAATCGACAAACAAGGTCATTTTCAACATTTTATATACAAAATATTCGTATAATCTCTTCATGACTAGGTACATTCTATTAGATATAAGTTTAGCCAATTTCGTTGCGAATTATAACTGGCAAAAGCGAAGGATACCTAATTCCATTAATATATTTCTTACACTTCTTTGTTTTTAAATATGTAAATGTAATTAGATTCCTACATTTTTTGTGCATAAAACATACTAATGAAATTGGCAATTGAGCATTATTTACATTTAAAAAAGCGATGTCGCATTAAGTATTCGTAGTTTACATAAAGCCGCACGTTTCCATGAAAAATATATTAGAACTTTGAATACAATGAAAATTTAGTTTCATGTAACGAAAGGAGTGCATTAATATGAGTTGGTTATTAAATATTAACTTACATACTAGTTAATGGTTATAATAAATTAATTCTACATAAGTACTGATTGTAAATCGTCTTGTACATGCGTGTAGACTTTATACCCTAAAGTCAATACAAGTACTTCACTTCTCTCTTCGCGACCTACGAGATGAATTGATGAGTGACCGTTTTTGAAATTACTTGTATTGACGCTATAAACCGCTTTACCGCTTTGAATAGTCTTGACACTACACGATTATACAGTCAACACAAACAATTTTATATGAGTGATATTAAGTAATCGACGTCCAAATGATCCTACTGAATGTCATGTCTAGGCGATATTTTTACTGTTTCTGAGTCTCGTGCCTGATTTAGGCGAGTGCTGCGTTTGATAAATCAATGCAGCGCCATCCGAAACGTGTCAACTTTCAGTCGAAATGTGCTTTTGATTGTGTGCGTTTCGTTAGTTAGTAGCTATGTCTAGTTTAGTAGGATGATCGGCCGGAGTAGTCCTCATAGTGTTGCGTGCCGGGCGGCGCGCGGTAGCCGGGGTAGTTGTGGCTCAATGCGTGCTGCGCGAAGAAAGAACTGTAGTCCTTCTTTACCTGCAACATAAGGCAACATATTGTATGCACGTCAAAATCTGATGAGCACGTGTATAATTTATTTGCATATGTGGAGGGCTATCGGTTGGGGTTTACTATGCTGAAACATTAGTTAGGTACTTATAAACATGAACAATTTTCGTTAAGGGGCTAAAGCCATTCATTCGTACACAGAGCTACGAGAATCATCGATGCCTGACAATTTTATTCTCCAAGCGACTTTTTAAAATAGTACTGTATACGGTGATTTTAATATGTAAATCGAGAAAAAATACTTCTCCTTATGAAGAGTTTATTGACCTGCGACGAAGCTTAATATGGAACAGTAAATTTCCAAGTTGACCCTATATTCACAGCGATATGCATAGAAACAGTCTTTCTATTTAATACGTCCATAACCAATAATCTGCCTATGTTCAGGGCGTCTGCTTTGAGTTATGTCAGCATAGCGATTTTATTGTGTCGCTTTTTGGAGATTAGGTATTCTGCTAGCATCTACTTTAATACTAACATTAACTTAGGTATATTGTACGTCAAAAACGATTACAATGACACAATTCTGAATTCAAATAGTTATCTTTGCCAAGGACATGCTAAACCACCATTAAATGTTTTCGTTTCTTACATCAAAGAAAATCAGGCCATTAAGATTAAAATCGCGAAGCTTACATAGAAGTATAATGTGTATGTACTTAGTGCATATGATGTTATATTTTATTACATGATCTAATGATGTTATTGTAGACAGGATGCAACTCTGTGACTCATTGAGAATTAATAATAATAGGTACTAAATATTGCTCGAATAAGCAGCAGACGCGAGTATTTCGTTAAGCTGACTTATCCATGTTCAAAAATGGTCCAGTAATGTTAATTAGTAGGTTTAACTGTATTTAGGTACACCGCTTATTTAGAAAATATATGGAGTATAACATAATTTATTTAATAACCGTCAAAATTAGACTCTTTCTCTAATACCAATGTAAAATAATTTGTATTTACATAAGAAATACGTGGGTTACAAAAAAATATAGGTTTAATAAATTTAAAAATGCATTATTGAGGAACAAGTTACAACTAGTGGCTCTGAGATGTAGACCTCGCGATACTACGAGTAGGTACTTTTGCTGAAATATGATATTTTTTACGTTTTAATTGTTTTGTTGGCATTCCAAAAACAGAATAGGAACAAGTCCATGTAAATTCCGAAGTTTATTGTATAATTTCACGAGATGTACAGGTATACGAAGTCATTTCGCCTAAGCTGAAGCAAAGACCTTAGTCAGTCCAAAAATGCGTTATTTCGTTAGGTTATTTATCTTTTTTTGTAAGTACCGCTATTTGATGTTTAGGTACTAAAACAATTCACTTTATGTCAGTTATGAATTAATTCTCCCATCTCCATTCTACAATCGGACAAGTAGAGATACTGTAAGGCGCCACCGGTTCATGGTAGAGGTTCCACGGACTCGCACAAAACGCTTCGCGTCTACATTTATTGTGCGATGTGCCAGGTTGTGGAATTCGCTGCCATGTTCTCTATTTCCCGATAGCTATAATCTCGGTCTCTTCAAATCGCGAGTGAATCGGTTTCTTCTAGGCAAGCGCGCTCCATCCTAGACCGCATCGTTACTTTACATCAGGTGAGTTGCGGTCAAGCGCAAGTCTATCGACTATAAAAGTTATATAATTATAGAAAAAAATATTACAATAAGCATGGTATTTTGTTATCTGCTGCGTGACCCACAATGTGCTCAACCTAAGCCGCATAGCGCCGTCGAAAGTGGTACAGTTAAAGTCATAGCTCACTAGGTTTCAGAAATCATTTTGAGCTATTTCGTGACGTCTTCATTTATATATTTAATTTTCATAAAAGATTTCACCACCTAACTAAAAATCAAATATCATTATAATGAGGCTCACAGACCTGACCAAGTCCCAGGTCCTCAGCTTTTATGACCTTAGGTTCTGTCACACACCAATCCTGCAGGTCAAAAATGTAATGTATCGCAATTTTATGTTTAAGTTTTACCCATTAATTTTAAGATCATAGATACTCCGAGCCTACGACGGAGTATCTAGTATCTAGGTACCTTGCTCAGAGTTGACCCTGAAGAACGCAGCAAGCGTAAGTCTATCTAAACACTTCTATTCTAAACGATCACGAAAGAAATTAGCAGGGACTTTCGCAGTACGTAGACGAAAGTAAATCCGTATACAATTACAATTTGAAATACGGTATCCTTCGTTTACGTAAAAATTCCTGCTCACCCAAAAGAAGAGTTTTAGCCGGCTGATATACCGAGACGATGAGGCTTCACTTACAAAGGAAAAGGATAAGGTCCTCGCGCGTTCTCACCTCTATTCGATTTTACGCCTCATTCATGGCTATTATTTCGGCAAGCGAATATTGACGGAGCTAAAAAAGATAACGTTTTGTAAAACACTGCATTACATCTGCTTGAAAAGTTTTTAAAATTTATTTCAGATATTTTATGCTCGTAATAAATGAGGTAACACAATACTTTTATGAATATAACTTTTTTAATTAGCTATTATGAAACAATTACAAACAAGTTTGTGATGTTTATTAGTCATAAATAATAGGTAAATTGTAACAAAATGTTAGTAGGCAATCATATCTCTATGACTATTTATGTTCGGTGAATTGTAGCTCATTATCACTAAAATATCAGAATTTTGTATTATTTTAGTAGTTATATTGAGATTATTCAAGTGGTTATATTTAGATATGATTACGTAGTTCATATTGTTAAAATATTTATTCCTAGCTTTACGATGGTGCATGCAATTATTTATATTTACAATTTATTTAGTGAGACAGAATTTTTACACAGAAGTTATAGAGCAGAATTTAATAATTAAAGTTTTAGAAATTTGGGTTGTGATTAAGGTTCCTTCATGCGGTAAAGTTTGTACATTTTTAACAATCCTAACGAATATTTATCGTTTAGCTTCCGAATGAAAACTCATTTAAGTCACAATATATTTGATTTGTAGCTGACGTGTTTGTAAAATTTTAAGTATGAATTCAATATCATACCCATCCGTATTTGGCCATCTACACCGCCTTTACAGAAAAAACATGTGCCTAGTAGCTTGATGCATAAGGCTTTGACGTGAAAAGTATGTTACTATCATGAAATGTAGGTACATACACCCACCCAAATAAAGGTTTATATTACCTTGCGCGGTCTGCAGGCGGGTCCTTTGGCCAGCTGTCTCCTGGCTTCGTTCTCCATCTCCACGGCTTCCTTCACCGACTGGGGTGGCCACTTCTGGTCGCCGCGCATGTTCACGCCTCCTACATCATGGATTTAGAGTGGAGTGTTAATTATTATTTTACTAGTAGTTTTGCGAGCTGTCAAGACGCTACCACGATATTTTTTTCCGACCATATTAAATACAACAATCACTCGACCAATTTTTCTTAAATTCAGAATTTAATTCAATATGGTACCTGTGTAGTAGGTACCTAATATACCATGTACTCTATATTACTGTTATTTGTTTTTATTTAACAAATGAATACTAGATAACATACTTCTTAATGTGCATAACACATACCTACTTGCATACACATACATGCACCTACTTACTATACCTATATTTCATTCTAGAGTAGTTATACAAAATAAAATAAAAATGCTTTTAACCAATTCAAATCCATTCTCCGCAACCGCAACGAACGAGTCTAAACTTGTATGGTTGCATAAAATAATGCACGAGCATTCCACGCGAAAACTCTAACAATACTAATCTTAGCATTTTATGCTATCTCAAATACTCGTAAGTAGGTAGGTACAGTAAAAATAAATGATATGATTTTAAAACTTTTCGCTCTGCATATCTACCTATGTTGAGTAGTTTTTATTTACGTAGATTATCTTTCCTGAAATTTACTGATATTAGTAAAGTCTGGTCCTCTTCGTTTATTTCAGAATCTTCGCATTGTTTCTTTGTTAAAAACGTTGCGGAGTTTTCTTATAAAAGAGATTTTAAAGCCCTAACGTGGGTAAAGTTTACTGATGCTTACTTAGATTCTTAGAGTTTCTTAAGATTATTGAGGACTTCGATCGTAAACCTTAATATACAAGCAAGCAAGAAGTATATAATTGAATTCGATTTTATTTCTGCTTTCTCCAATCTGGTGGTCATATCTGTTATTTGAATTGTCTCAGAATTACAATTACATTGTGCCGAAATGGCCGTTTCGACACAGAATAGATTAGAGTTAGTATAAAAAAATATTTTTGTTCAATACTGTCTGTGGCCTATTCTATGTCAAAACGTCCATTTTCGCACAATCCAATGGTAATTCTGAGACAATTCGAAAAACAGACTTGACCACCTGTACTAGATTTCGTAACTAAATAATGAAAGACAATTGAAAAATGATTTTGAAAATGCCAGGTTTGAATTTCTTGTCCTCAGAATCTCTTATATGGTTGTAATATTTCTTCGTTTCTATAAAATAATGAATAGTATCATATATCATTACTGTTGACTGTTAGGTTGTGACTGCTGGTACTGCCACATTTCTTATTAATAGTATGTAAATATTTTTAAAACAAAATATATAGCTGTCAGGCTTATCCGCAATACTGTGGATAGTGTTTGCTTCACCTTGGAACGAAGCTGTGGCAGGCTGGCTAGGGAACACTGGAGGTGGTTTCTGGTGCACCGGCTGCTGCTGGCGCAAGGTGATGGTAGAGGGAGGCGGCTCAAACTGCCTCTGCGGGGGCTGGTAGGCGGGCTCGGAATACTGCGGCTGCGGGGATGGTTGTTGAGGGTAGCCCGGCTGCTGCTGGTAGCCTGGCTGCGCGCTTGTCGCCTGAAAGAGCGTCCACCAAAATTATCGACCGGTAACAGCTAAGCATTTTTTTCATCATTGCCCATAACGATTGATGTACTTTGCCATTCCTTTTAAGTTCTATAGCCGAGCTTTTGTGCTTGCTTCTATATGTATTGTTTGATGACATTGATTCTTGCCGATGCAGTATAGAATTATGTTTAATAAATAAATATATCGTACCATTAAGGAATATAAAACCTTCTAGTTTTTGTTATATAATTTTATTAGTCAACAACAAAATAAAATATTGATAGCAGTTTTCTAAGCTTTAGTTAATTCTGAAAATAAATAAAATGAATTCGTTATAGTTAATTAATTTTGCGTGAACATCTAAAAAAGCTTTTATAGATACGTTACTTACCCAAACGAGCAACACTAGAAATATTAGTGGAACACAACGTGCGTGTGACTGTGAGTAATGGACACTAAAATACGAGCTATCGGCGGACGTCGCGGTCGTTACAAGTTGTGGCGACCTAGATACCTGCGGGGAGAGAGGAGCCGGCACGGGGGCCCAGCGGGACTGCTGCGGCCGGTAGGGCTGCGGTGACGGCGGGCCCGGCAAGTAGGGGCTCGTGGGTCTGCCGGGTGTAACCCCAGGTCCGACGGGAATCAGCTTACTCAGGCCGCAAGCCTGCTGTCTCTTGCCCTCGCAGTACGCGGGCTGTGCCTGCGGTGCTTGGTAACCAGGTTGCGGTTGTTGGTAGTATTGAGGCTGCTGGTACTGGGGAGCCTGGTATTGGGGCTGGCTTTGAGGGAGGTACGCCGGCTCCTGCGGCGGCGGCTGGTACGGTGGTTGGACCTGGGGCTGGGACTGGGGTTGGGGGGACTGTTGCGCGTTGTTGTAGAATGCGGGGCTCTGTTGCTGTTGGGATAATCTTGCTATTACACCGTATCATTGTCCGTAAGCTGATCTCTTACTCCTCGAATAAGTTAGATACGCAGAGTAGAGATTTCCAAAGATCTATAAAGTACCTATCTTATGTGGCTAAGATAAAAAGAGTTATTCTGCTGATTTTTGGCATAGATAACTTAATAGAGGTTCGAAAATCAGCTTTCAAACTTATTACATGCAATTATATCCGCCACCAAGCTTCGGCTATGTGCAGCAGTGAATGGCAGTGGTGTCAATGGGCTCTAAATTTCAACCCTATTTACATTCTGATTACTATTTCTCGGTATGTTAATGAGATAAAAACTTGTTTGAACTTACCTGATGTTGTGGTGAATGGTAGCCGTTCGTTTCGGGCACTGGTGGCCACACTACTTTCTTCTGGCCTGTAACAAGTTAATTTTTATTTAAGTACCTCGTTCGTTTTGCCATAAGAATTACCCTGTATGAAAGATGGTATTATACGCTTATTTATACAAAACTCTGATACGTACTAGTTCTTTACGAACATGGTAGCCCAACACATTTTCTAATCTGCATTTTATTGCTCGTGGCAAATTGTGCGATGTGTGAATTATACGACCAATTAATAACATGAAACACGATGTAAAAGTTTAGATAGGGAATTAATGTCCACAATCCGTTGTTAATTTGTGTTCGGCATTCATGCCGGTCTGTGAGTTTATCATGCGTACAATCTCTGTCGTCGGGTGATGCGATCTGGGGAATGACGCGTTGTATCCACACTTTGCCGCACTTATTATGACACATGTGAGGTGAAATTAGCTCGGTCAGCCCACCAACACGTTGGATTCGGGCCAGAACATCGAAATATAACAGTTTTCCATGGATTTTTACACGTAGGCGTGCTAGGTAACATCTCGACTGATAGGTATGTAAATTAGACGTTGCTTTGATGATAAGTGCAGGTTTATAAAGAATTTAGAAATCTATCTCTTCCTTGTTGCTTGCATTATTGTAACAGAATTAGTTATCAGCATTAACGCGGCTTTACGTTTGCTTTTAATTAGAGGTTAGATAAAGTTGTTCAGTCAGAGTGAACTGTTTCACCACTGTCGTTTACTTGTTTTTTGACGACTATATTGTGCCAAATTGCAACTACCACTATACCTTTTCAGCTAAGTATGTAAAATGTTATGTTGTAGGTAATCTAAATTCTGGGTCTCAGAAGCTTTCTGCAATATCTATACCTAATACTAGGTATTGTAACATTTTGACATCTGTTGCATTATACATATTTAAGACATTAAAATATGCAAGACTAAATCTAGATGAATATAAAATGAACCAAAAAAATTACAAAATATTTAAATTTTGATAATTGGAGATAATTTGTATTGGATATTAAGGCCAATAAATACATTAAAAACAAAAGTCAAAACTTACTAACAGATAATAATCATATCCGAGATAGGTGGTTTGAATATTACGAACAACTTCTCAACGAAGAATTTCCAAACAAAGATCCCGAACCCTGCAAACCTACACACGGGCCTATACCAGAAGTTTCGTTGACTGAAGTTAAACTCGCATTGTCTAAATGAAAAACCGGAAAGCCTCAGGACCTGATGAGATCCCTGCAGACCTGTGGAAAGTTCTAGGACCGATAAGCGTGGCATGGTTAACAAAGCTGTTTATTAACTTGATATTGCACTCACGAAACGTATACTAGAGGCCTGACGGCAAAGCTATTTGCTACCTTTCATAAAAACAAAGACGACGTGGCCCAGTAAGGAAACTATAGGGGAATAAAATTGACTTCGCATACTTTGAAAATCTGGGAAAGGATTATTAATAAACGTCTCACCATTGTAACAAAAAATCTCCTCATCATTTTGGCTTTACAGCATCGAGGTAACTACTGATGCTATACAAACAATCAGAATCATGATGGAAAAGTACAGAATCAACTTGAAATACCTACATCTGACATTCATTGATCTCGAAAAAGCTTTTGATCGCGTACCCCGCAAGATCGCGTGGCAAGCCCTCCGTGCCCAAAATGTACCCGAATATTACATAGAACTTGTACAAAACATGTACAACAATGACAACAACAACAACAACACGAGGGTCCGTAGCCTAGCTGGCGTTAGCGAAGCATTCGAAGTCAAAGCGGGTGTCCATCAGGGATCCGTTCTTAGTCCGCTCCTATTCAACCTGGTTATGGATTGCCTAACAAAGGGAATATACCATCCCCGCTGCCAAAGACTATGCTGTACGCGGATAGAAGCCTTGGAAAAGTTTAGACTAAGGGTGAGCAGGCAGATATGAAATGTCCTTTCTGTGGAAACACGGCGCATGGGACCATCTATATTGGGTCTACTCATATCCCTTCTGTAGATAAATTTAAATATCTTGGCTTCATGCTCTCACCAGACGCACATATCGACGCTGATATCACTCACAGAATTAGCGTCGCGTGGCAAAAATGGCGTTCTTGGTATGGCCACGTAAAGAAACAAGATGATGAGCACGAGTAAATATTGCCCTAAACATACCAGAGCAAAAGAGAGGAAAGAGGTCGCCCACCACTTACCTGGTGGCCCAATATAAATAGAGACCTCAAAAAAGCCCAAGTCACTGACACGACAACCCAAGACCGTTTGTCTTGGCGCTGGAAAGTAAGGAGACCCAACCGCACATAATGGGATAAGGAAAAAAGAAGAAGAAGAATGAGATAATTTGTATATTAAATATTTAGATTTAACTTCAATAGAATAAGCTAATATTATGCCCCTATTCAGCAATATTAATAACAATTGTAAAAAATCTGACGAGACTCATTGTATCCATTATATCTGTCATTCTTATCTCAAGTGTGTTCAACATGTCAATAAAATTATTCTATTCTATTCTGTAAATATTACCATACCTAACCTTAGTACTAAATACATTGCAGCGTCTGATTCAATAGCATCTAACCAAAATCATTGCCAGTTCTCTTCTGGGTGTTAGCCAACCTAATTTTTATTGACCTGCTGCGTTTTTCATGTCACCGTAATGTGAATTAATTTAATTAATTGCTTTGATAAGTGTCACATTCTTATTCCTACGTGACACAACCAAAAAGCTCTGAATTGCGAAAAAACTTTAAACCTCTTCATAAGACCATTTTGTGAAAATCCTTTCATAATACACAGTGACGGCCCTTTTTCTTAGACCGTACTTATAAAATATAGGCTTTTCGAAGTCTGTTTGTTGTTTTCATCAATTTTTAGCTGCAGCGGGTTCTTAATTCGTCAGGAGCTTTTTTTATGGGTACTCAGAGATGCAAGGACCGATTTGGAAAATATTTAACCTACTTGCTTGCCCCTTCAACGCTTTCAAGTTAAAATGTATAAGTATTCCATAATGTTCTCGTGTATACACATTTTATCGAAAATCGCTTAAGTACTTTGCATTTTTTGTCATAATCAATCTAAAGCATATCTGCCAACCAAAATGATATTGGTTAGTCACTATTTTAAACTAAGTATCAATTGCTTATCAAACTTTTTATTATTTCTTGTTATTGACAATAAAATCTATAATTCTTACGCCACAATCACAACATTTTACATTATCAACACCAAAGATAAATATGACAACCACTGGCTTGCATCAAAATAATTAGCCTAATAAATACTCGTCGAATTGAGTTCCTCCTCTTTTTTGGGAACTCTATAGAAAATACTAAAAGTTATTAGATAAGGACAATCAGTCTAATAATCCACTTTGCACCCACCTGGTAAAAAAGGGCTAATCCCATAAATGTAAGTCGTATTGATGTTACCGCGTTAAAGGCTGAAAGCCACCGGGTAAGAACTTGTGTAAGACTTGCTAGATATGTCACTTATTCTACATCGTATCTCTCTAATCGAGCTTTAGCATTCGGCTTCAACGCATTTTTTGTCAACAATAATGCGCAAGTATCACGTCATATTTATAAATGAAACATATGCCAAACCTATATTTTTTAACCAAATAACAAAAGATGCTAATAATAAAACAATTGGATACGGAATCTCTCATCAAACATTAGACTTTGATTATGCGACTCATTTAGTCACTTATTTTAAATAAAAAAAAAGCAATGAAGCTACTGACCGAATTCCTTAATCATAAATAAAACAAGGAACTCACTAGCTATTGTCAGATCCCACAGCTGCAGTTGACCGACGTTCACGCAGGACACTTTGTGACTACTCACTTGGCTCGATCTCAGGTGAACAGTAGTCCAATACCTACCGCTATAATATTTTGAGACGTTGAATCTAGCCGCACTGTCTCTCTCTATCATAAACCTGTGAGAACCACCAAGATGTTGTTCCAGTAGGCATAATTCAGCAAATTATTATATCACTCAGGTGTTACGGTTTTCATTGCTTTTGGCAACGAAGAAAATCCTTGAGAAATACACATAAATTAAAATAAGAACGCGTCAGCCCTTCCGATTTTTTGTTTTTCGGACGGTATGTTTAATATTCTGTTGGCATAGTCTGCATTTAAAATACATCTTTGTATATTTTTTCCATAGGTACGGGCGTAGGCTGAACAAGCTGTTCAGGCCTCATCTGTGATAAAACTTACTACAAAGTTATGTTTACTTTATAGTTATTATACGTATTTGGCGTACGTACTCAGAGCCTTGGCTGACACAGACAAGTTGAAGAGCAATATGAATCAGAATTTAGTAGACTACAAATTAATGGCGAGGAGAACGAAAACAAGAGTGTGAACAGATTCGTTTTCATTTACAACTCGTACATTTGGCACTGTGCAATCATAAACTTCTACCTGTACAGGCTTTTCGTGCTGAGCAAAAAGGTATCAGTGACTGTTCTGTAATGGAGTCAACCTGGTAATTGTGTAATAATATTCAAGGTTCATATTAGTAAGATAAGACAACTCTTTATTTATATTTAAACCAGCAACAATACATAAAACGTGACAAAAGAAAAGCTTATACACATTTACCAGCTTATTATTTGTATAGCTTAGTATTTTGTCGTAAGCTGATAAATTTTACAGGTTATTACTTTCTCGAATTTTGGAGTGTTCTCGCATACGCATAGTAGTGAGATGGTAGAGACATGCCGTTTCGGCTTATCTAACCCTACTCTTTATTATTAAATCTTAAGGTTTTTTGGGACGAATGTAAAGAAATGTATAATAATGAATTGTCTGTATCCACCTTGATGGCTTCTAAAAAGTCGTCTCCGGCAACATCCATTATATTTCATATATTTATTTGAATATATTATATGTATATGTGTTCATGTTTTATAGACATTATTTATAAGACTAATACCTGATCTCAAGTCACTCGCAACATAATGTTGCACTTAGTGAATTCGTTACTGCTGTCTGACATATTTTCATATTCTTCTGGAGCCTTGCAATTATCGTAAAACACTGCAATTTTCTGTTTCTGTATGTTTACAAATACAGATGTACGACTAACATGCAATCATCACCTGGGTAATAAATACTGGAACATACCTTGTCCCTCATCGTCTTGTGTTAAAGTCATGACTTCTGCTCGGTCACGGTCATGTGCTTCGCGGTTAATGAGAGTGACTAGTGAGTGACGAAACGTTGTTGTGACCAATGCCAATAGGTACCTACTCGATGCTCTAGATACAGCTACCAACAATGACTATCAAAATTTAAGCTCGTCATACACAACGGGGTTGACTAGATAGAAAAAATAGGACAGTTCAAGCAAGTTCAAGTATTGTAATAAAACAGCGACTTTAAAATAAACATATCTACTTAGAGATACCCTTACTGTTCAGTATATTAGTCCAGGTGGAACCGAAAAACCATATACGATAGCTTTTAGATGCGTATATAAAAAGCTCTTAGAATGGAATAGCTAACAATATTTTATGAGGCTCTTTGCAACTGCACCTAAAACCATTTTCATTAGGAATGCGCCCACAGAAATGGGATGCTCGTAATTTATAACGAAATATGAAGGAAATATATTTCCTACGGAACCTGTTGCGGAACTTGTATGCAGGCGGAGCTTAAAATATAGTTTAATATTTTAAGTAAACGAAGAAAGCTTTCGTAGTAAAAATTTAAATGCACCTAAGTAGGAAATTAAGTGAGATTGTTGCGTTTTCCATTATTTGGTTATTATCATTTTATTTTTATTTTTTGGAATCAATATAGTTAACACAGATAAGCCTATGTTAAAATTTTTCGTTATGTACGTGAAAGAAACTCATAAAATAAGTGTAGTGATATTTTTGGTAATCATTGTTCCTTAACACCATATGATTTACATTTTAACCTCTGACTAAGGGACACCAGTGTATTCCAGCTCCAGAATGATCCAACTAGGGCTACAGAATTACTGACTTCCGTGGTCGTGCAAACTTGTGATCAAATGCCTAGCTGTACAGCATAAAAAAAAACACCAATTCAGCTCTCCGAGACTAATATGCGTTATTATTATATTAGTTGCGAGGTAGTCATTGCAGGTCTATTAATTCATCCATCGGAGCATTAGATGAGAATGATTATCCTCGGTCCACGTGGCTGATGAATTAGTCATTTGCCATCAGTTACTATGCGTATCAGCATCGTTGCTAGGCTGGGTTCAGTACAGGAGGTAATGATAAATATAAGCGTTGCTAAAGTGACATATTGATATACCTATATTGGCATATACCGTAGGAATTCTGGAAAGAGCAATTTTCCAACGAAAACTTTTTTTTATGTTTAAAACAAACACCTAACTTCTCTCGAAATTAACAGCCCAAGCAAGCTTGTTGCCTAGCGGCTTATATCATCCAGAGTTTTGTTTTTTTAAAATATACTCAGGACTTCAAATTTGGTAAGAAACAACCCATATTAAGAACAAGTACTAGAACAAGGCGGATTTTATTTTGCACATATATATCTGGACATATATATTTGGATATATATCTGGAGTTCTGGGACACCCCACAAGACCTCATATTTTCGGGATGACTCATGTATTAGTTCCGGGAAGAAAAACTACAGTCGACGCGTTTGTTACTAACTCGAAATAAATTAAAAAAAACGGTTTTTTATTGCTATGCTCCAGGATCTTATTGGTATTTCGGGACAAAAAGTAACCTTTGCGTTGATTCAGGGTATACGCAATCCTGGTACCAAAAAGAAATTAAGTACCAGGATAGCTTTAATCCAAATCCGTTCAGCCGTTTGAGCGTGAAGGAGTAATAAACATACGAGGTGTCGCCTTTATAATATAAGTGTGATGTGATTTGATTATTCTATCAAACATACTTTCAGAGTAAAATTCTGTTCAAACAGAAAACTTATTGACGTACGAAAGTAAACATTTAAGTGCTTAAAAATCAGAGTGAGTGAATAATTTATTACTGGATCTCCATACGTTTCTAGTGCAGTTGTAGGTATTTTTAGTATCACAAAAATTTAAGTCTACCCCAAGCCCTCACGACCTTTGGTACAGCGCTGACTAAGGTTATAAACACCGATTTGCATGATGATCAAACATCTAGTTAGTATATACAGGGCCACCTGATAATGACTTTTGGTAACTTTATCCCAGCTAGTGTTATGTGCCATTTCATTAGACATAAAAACCGCTGCTCTACATAGTTGTCTTTCGTTAACGCGCGATTATTATTAAAGCATAGTACATGCAAGCTAATTATAAATAATGGTTGTTGAATTAAACGTTACATTTCAGTTACAGTTTCCGCATTTACGTACCTACGTCTAGCCGTTTGCCTTCGTCGCAGAAGATTGAGATTACATTCACAATGCACTATTATTGCGTACCTCTTTCATACGTTTCAATTTAATATGATATCGATAATAGATTATATATTACGACGTATTAAGGTTCATTTTAAAAATCGAATTTAGATGATTTTTTCGTCTTTCTCTGACGACAAAGCGTCTACAAGACTATATTTTCAGTGTTGCGAACAGATGCGAATGTCAATTAGAGATGAATAAGCTTTAATAACATTCAGAAGAATGGAAATCGCCCATTTGTCGTTCGTAGCTTTTCATCACCTGCTCCGGGAATAAACATTGATTCATGTTCTGAGTAACGACCCGACAGCGAAATATTACAAATAGTTCCAAATGACGTCAAACAAAACATCTTTTTTTTATTTTTAAACCGCATATCAAGGTCAATATTCAAAATAAATACATACTAAATCTCGTTCAGGGTGCAATTTATGTTCTCGTTTTGCCAGGTCTTAAAACTCTACAGACGCAGGTTACAAAAACACGTCGGAATCCTTGAAGATCTAGGATTTTATTACACGTCATTATCATTTCGTCTGGTTTTGTGAGAACACTATCTGCTTGTCAGTTTAATTTATTTTATTCATTTCGTTTACGTCTTCGAGATTTGTTAGATTTCAGTTTAGTTATTTGTTTCGTTAAAAGTAAACATACTCGTACTTACTTGAACAGGCAAATTCGCGAAAAACAAACCTTTCCAACTAACACTTCTGTGAACTTTTGATAAAGCGCGCACTAAATTTATTATTACTTTTTGTCTTGTCAATTCTTAGGCTTGATCTTGTTTCAGGATGATTATTAATCTTATAAGTTTGATTATCACATTTGACATTTTGGGGATATATCTTCCATTAAAAATTCCTGACGATTAAAATACAATTTAAAAATTAGTATACGAAGTAATTCTTCTAATTCTATATACCAAGATTCGTTAACACGTTGAACTGTACGCGAGAAACATCATCTAGATAAATATTACTTTACATACTGAAAAATATAAAATCGAAATCTGCTAACTTATACTAAATCAATCGATTTGAGAACTATTTTTTTAAGGTGGTACCTAAAACATAAGTAACTCTTCCCCACAATTCACGATGATACCTTTCACGATTTCAATCTTTAGAAAAATAGAAAGTAGTTGATCTTGCGCGAGTTCTGTTGGTATTGAAGGCCTGAGGCAATAGCTGTGTTTGTTTGCCAAGAACTTTATTGTACTTTTTTATGCATTATGATTTTCTATTATATTTTATGAATAAGATTTAACTTACATTACTTTACTTTTAATAATAACAAGGAAACTATCGCCAGCTCGTACTCGTAGTATAGTTATGTACTATGTTCACATAAAATAGACAATAATACGAGCTGCTGTTGCTACTTATCGTGTTTTTTCATTTTACTTGTTCCTAATTTAATCGTAATGCTGTCCCTGCTTAAAATGCCATTAAGAAGTTAAATAAACATTGTAAAAGACTTTAGAAACCCTCTAAAAACTTTATCGTTATTAGTGGGTGTTTTTGTGAGATACTTATCCTAATATCTAATATCACTCTCTTTATTCTATTAAATCATCGTACACTTCACAACACAGCACTTGGCACTAAAAATTGCAAATAATTATTACCAACAAATACTGTTTCAGGCATGTCGCCAGTCGTTATTCCTTCGCTGTCGATTCTGAACTACCAGGAGAAAAAGCAAATAGAGGCACATTTTGTAAAAACTCGATGTTTGCCAAATACTTTGCTCTGCCAAGAGCTTTCGTCAACTGTAGGCGATTTCTGTCGCATCAGGACAAAGGGAACAAACCCGGTGGAAATAGCCTGGTCATACATTAATCTAGAGTTCAATGAATCATTATTTCCGTACGGTCTGTAAACGGTATATATGTTCTGTGGGTTTGTTTAGCTCTGTGTCTGCATAGATTTCCTGTTATCTGGATAAAATAAGCTTTGAATATGGAATATTTTCTATTATTTCTTTGTTACTTGAATCAAACCTGAATTTCCTGTTTATATAAATAATATTGACATACATGTTGGAAGAAATATTTATGGACGGCTTCCTTTTTTATATTGTTTTTCAAATTGTTTACGAAATCTAAAGCATCGAGATGATTTCCCCATAGGTACAGCCTACAAGTTATTCAATCCTCGCCCGTATAAGTGCTCACCTACTTATATTTGTCTATAAATTGATTTTCTTTTAGGTATCTCTTTGATATATTGGAAAAAAGTTTATGCTTGATCTGATTTATGGAGTGATGATTTGAAAATACTACGTGATAAGTACAGTGATCGTGAGGTATCGGAAAGAATTGGACCAAGCTAAAAGGAATTAGTTTACTGTGTTTAGAAATAAAAATAAATAAAAGCGCGAAAGCATGAAAAGCGAGTAAAATTCGCTGTTTCCAAATACTCGTATGCCTACAGCTAATTAACTCTTATACTAGAACTGATTGGGTCCCTTCTATTTAAAGTTTCAGTTAAGATTCCTTATTAGTTTGGAACATCTCTAGTCGATAAATGTATTATGTACTATGCAGATATAGAAAGGTTATCGGATAGGGGTGTATCGAGCCAATAGGGCTTCACAATACTCATCACTATAAACAACTTTAAATATGGACCCTGCGCCGGAGTCTCAGAAAAATAAATCAGCTAAACCAAAGGAAAACGTCAAAGGCTATTCAAAAAAAAAATTGGGCTGCTTATTTTATCTCTTCAGATTCTACGTTAGATTGTAAAAAACTATTTATAATAAACTGTATTGTGACTCTTTCGGCTTAAAACACCCCAAACTTAATCAATACAGTGAATTCGTCAGATAAAGTATAACAAACGATGCCTAAATTATATGTAAATATGGACATATAATACACGCACGAGGTACCTTTCGACACCTTAACGATATTTTGTCCATCCCACAGCTGATACCTAGGAAGACATCGAGCGGGCCAGTAGGCGTCAAGTCTTCGGTTACTTCGGACCATGGTGCTCAATATCGCTTGTACTTGAGTCCGATCTAATTCTGGCGAAGCGGTCAGGCATAAACTCATTAGTAAGCTTCCTTGCACACAAGATATCAGCTGATCTACATATACTTTGCTGCAGTGACTCAGTTTACAGGGTTACCGGTTTGGGATATAGAATATAGGGATATAGACAGAAGAGGTGGAAGAGACGAGATTTATTACCAACAAATTTTATACTGCGATGAACTCAAAAACCATGATGTAAATCACATAAAAAAAATTATTTTCAAATAAATATTTAGATTCCAAACTTTTGTAAAAGTTATTAAAAATATAAAAATCCTTTAGGGGATAGGCTCCTTTTTGATTTACTACACTCCCGATAACAAGAGAGAGTAGTTAAATCTTAAAGACGTTTAACACAAAGTAGGTACAACAGTGTACAGAACAAGGGGCACATAAAAATCTAGTAAGAAAAGCAAAAATTTTAGTTTTCAGAAAAATATGAGAAATAAGGTAAGTGTACATATTAGTCATGCAATAGATAAGAAAAGCTGCTAGGATATGAGTGGTTCTATGTAAGTACATACTTGGCAGCCCCTTGCGATTTCTTTCTTCTTCTTCGAGCATACGGAGCACAGCTGAGTTGGCAAGGTTTGTGGGCTTGCCAGTCGCGGGGTTGCTGAAATCGATTCTGCAACAACAATCATCCAGCTTACAAATAATTCTTACTCACTTATGCGGGTTGTTTCTGATTTATCTTATGACGTTTTATAGGTATGCTCTAATTTAATTTAATTTTTAATTGATAGCCTCTGTTTCCTTGTATGCCTAGTAGTAATAGTGAAGTAGTAGCAAATTTCCACACCAGCATACTAGTCTCGAAAGCCAACGGTCCCGCGTTCGTTTCTTGGCTAGGCAGGTGAACGATGAGTATGAATATATCTGTCATTGGGTCTAGTTGTGTTGTGCATAAGTTTGTGAATGTTGCATGGCATCCTCGACACAGGAAAAGGGCGCTAAGAGTGTGAAAAGTTATTATTTTAATGGTTTTTTTTTCAAAAAATGTTCTATATCTTCTGCACCGTAGACGTATATGGTTGTTTTAGCAAACATCAGTATGAATATTACAAGTAAGTATGGCGACATTTTCCAAATGTGAAAATAATCGTTGTTTCCTGTTAATTATACATTGTTTGAAAGATCTGATAAATTGAGGCATTGCTCCTGTAAGCTGTATGATGATACCTATAGTTATAAGACTATCTTCAACGGTGACATAACTATTATTGTCATGTTGCCAGATAGTCTGATCATTTTATTAATTACAATCAGTTTATAATAATATAATGAGACATAATATCATATCATGAGTAAGTACTTATTATTCATTTTGCCTACTGCGCAACGTAGCACGAATTTAGTTACTGTATCAAAATACGAGTACCTACTTAAAAGTTTACTCGTATTACCATATAACAATAAATTAACATACATTCTTATACTTAATTCCTCATGATTTTATTAAACTAGTTCTATCGCATATATACGTGCCTAGCGTTTAACCCACTAACCTAATTGTAATGTATTGACGTTTCTGATATATTAAAGTACCCATGGTCACAATATGACTAATTATTTACCATTTTTTGTGAAATCGAAAAAGCTCCCGCAAATTGAATTCAGACAAACCGAAAGAAATAGTAACACATAAGTAAAGAATAATATTCAATCGCGCATGAGGGCTACTACTTCACTCAAAGCACTTAACCCGCGAGATTCACTTTCCCCTACAAAGTAGAAATTGGTTCCCATCGATTGTTGCAAAAAGTTTAACTCAGTTGTATCTATAGGTATACGAAGTACTCGTACGTACGTGGGAACCCACGAGAAACGGTGACAAAGCGAACTCGAAACTTGGAATTGATTGTGTTACCAACTTCGGCGGTCGAATCTGATCAATTTGTACCTGCTTATAGAGTTTAACAAAACTATGCTGAGATGCTACGAGTACTAAGATTCACACTTGCAAGTCTAAGAGCTAAGAGTTGTAGCATAAACTTTTTGTTTCAGTAATTATCAAGAAAATCTAGCTCTTTTAAAAGTTAGAAGATTACTAATGTGTAGTAGTGTTAGTTAGCGTACTCGCTTGGTCTTATATCGAAGATGTAAGAATACGAGTAGAGTAGATAGATGCCTTGTTATCCAAATTTCTAGGTATTGTAGGCGTTGCTTAGGTAGTTTCCAAATTGTATGTTGTTGCTTAGCACGCCACAGTCTTCATACTGCTAGTGAATTTTATTCTAAGATCCCTAAATTATTATGAATAATAATCTAGGGCTAAGGTACGTTAGGTACATCGAGCACCTATAAATATTTTACTGAGAGAACAAAATATTTTTAACAAGAATAAAGATGCCTTTGTGAGAGTTTGACAGAAATGATTGAAACAATGAATGTAAACATCATTCGTCCCTGATCATTCATTTTTCTATCTAATTGAACGACAAGATCCGTATCAATTGTTGTATACATAGGAAGTTGAGATTATTTTACTTTCGAAACATATTTCTTCATAGTTCATCTACCTAATACGAGTGAATTAAATATCTATATAAATATATCTAATCACACTATCCAAAAATACCTATTTATAAATATTTACTTAATAAGTTTAATATAGCCAAAAGCTAAATCAACAAAGTTTTACAGTTACATACGTATCTACGTATAAATAAATAAAAATAATAAACAATAAGTAACTTTGAACATATAATTTTACACCAGTAAAAAGATAAATGTAACGGAAGCCTAAAACTAAACAGTAGGTACAGCACATAATCAGTATGTAATATTTATTTATGAACTAGTAGACTTCTTGTAGCCGCTCGTAAATTTAATTAAATCAGTAGTTAAATAACAGAAATTCGAATTTGATGTTTGGTGCGTGCTAAATGTTACTTTAGCTGTTACAACGTCGTTATTGTTTTCAGCCAGTGTCTCGTTTATAAACAGGTTGCCTTCATGTTTTTGGAATTAATCCATACACAATGAAAAGCTTATTTCGGGGAGACACCTACTTCACTTCGTACGTTACTGGTTTACTACGTGGGTATATAGGTATTTTAGAAATGTCAATACATAACCTGAAAACTTTTTTATCAAATTGCTTAATTTGATAAAAAAGTTTTTTATTTATTATTGACATTGAGCTAGCGAAGCGCCCTTGCTTCCAGTCTGGTAAAATGTTCTCTCGTCTGCCAGTTTGTATGTTTGTCCGAACGCATATTTTGTTTTTTTTTATCGTCGCTGTCGGGAATTTTTTTATTTACTGGCCGATTCCAATAAAATTTGGTACAGACATGCAGAATACAATATTAATTAAGATTACTGAATTTAAAAAAAAACGGTCAACTGTTTTACTATTTTTTTTAGAGACGAATAAAATATTGTGATTGCGAAGTCGATTCACAGAAATACTAGTTTACAATTACTATTATTTTGACCTTCTATACAGTTTCTACACCATAACAAAACTTAAATATATTTTAGCTACGAGTATGTCTGTTTTGCAGACGTTTTTCGTATAAAAATTAAATCGGTGTAATAAGTAATTTATTTCAACAAGCGTGTCAATTATCTCAGATAGGTAATTTATTATATTAGATTGAATAAGCTTACTGCAATAATTTATATAAATTGTAATAAGCCTTAATTAAGAACTTCAGAAAGTACGTCTATAGAGTGCCATTTAACTATTTAATTACCTTTCATAATATATTTTCGAAACTTTATATTATAGTTTAAAAACTCAGCTGGATATAAGGCCGTGTAATAACAGCTGCCATATAAAGAAATCGAGTTTACATTCACCTCAGAGCACCTTATTGGTATCTGGTAGGTAATACGATGGGATGTCAATGTCAGGCAGGCGAGAGTCCGCCGCCGGTCGTGCACTATTGTAAGCAGATCTTTCCGAGTAGGCCACATGGCTTACGTAATCTTAACTTAGGTTTAACCCACTTTATATGAAGAAGGTGCGTTAAATCTAAGTTGTGATGTATGAAGTTGTGAATCTCGTCTAGTCTTTATAGCGAAGGTTTTTATAGAGTTTGGTTCTGTATTAGTCGAATTGCATATAGTTTTAGTATCAATGTACGAGTAAATGCGTTTTAGATATGCTAGGCAGGGATCTTTTGTGAAGAGTATAGGATAACTCAGTCCTGGCGCTTGCAAAGTTTTTCTGTTGACTAAGATAACAAAATAGATTACTTCACATTAGTAACGCGTTCAAACGTATATAGTTAGAGCTCATAGAACCAATTTTTTTAAATATTTATGCTAGAACATATTTTAATATCAAACATTTTAAATCCCATGGACAAAAATTATAACTAATTTTGTAGAGCTACTTCTAAACTATTGCCTTATTTAAAATAGACTTAAATTGAAATCTTACTTGTAAGTGTAAAATCTGATTACTTTAAAGTTAAGCAGTTTAGTAATTTAATAAATCAGTAAATTTTAAGTTTATTGCCTTGATTATCTCAAATTAGCATTATACTCGTATATATAACTCATATATGTATATTTAGATTTGAATGTGTAAGATGAAAATAATTTATAAATGGATATAAAAGTTGTAAAATATAAATCTGATGCCGTCCAATTTGAGCGCACCTTCGGCTTTCATTTGCAAGATGTAGAATGATCCTGCTCGGAAGATTTTTCTCCCGGAGGCACTACACATAATAAAATCCAGGGAGCAGTTCATGTTCCGTAAATATGTCTTTAATATTATCATTGCTAGCGTTGTAGGTACCTAACAATATTAGGCGGGCGGTAATTAGCGTACCATTAGCCGAAGTTGCATTTCTTTTACATTCGAAATAGGTATACCTGAACCTCAAGGTATGTTATTAATTATACACGCGCTTCAAAATTACATTGTTATTCGTCTTCTAACAACTTATATGTATTGTAATCCTTACCCATTTGTTTGGAGTGTTTGGATGTCTGTAGCCATAATTACGATCGCACGCGATACAGTGAAATTAATTAGTAGATGGCAGGATTTATTCACTGGGTATTTTTAGATGTTATTCCAATGAGTGTACACGTACGAATTAATGCCAAATCTGACTCAGAGTCTGCCTTTGTTCGAAGTTTACGGGTGTTTTATTTAGAGAAGGACTTCAGCAATAAGATTTTATAAATAAAATAACTTTAGGAATCAGAGGAAATCGTAATTCGAACAGGTTTAGTGCAAATTTATATGAAATTGGAACTTGTCAAGAACTTTGCGCTTCTTATTTAGTTGTTTTTTCTAGTGCTTGTAAATTGACTGGTATTCAGTGCGGCGCGCAAGTTGCGTAGCGGAACAAAGTCGCGGCGAGACTGCGCGTGCGCTTCCACATCGCACGCTTGTTTATGTTCGTTTTTTACCACACCATTTTTGCGTATAACCGGCGGACATAGATTAAAGATAAACAATCCATCAGTACGCAATTACCTGCACGACTTGCTCTACAAATTATGGGTCTCTTCACGTTCCTTGCTGGCAAATGTATACTATTTAAATTTCATGTATATTCCTTTCTTTGTTTTTTTGAGGGGTCTTGCTCGCCTTGTTTATTGTACCGGTAAAAAAATAGCCTATGACAGTCTCCTGACCTCGAACAACAAAAATTCAAGTGGGTCCGTCACTCAATTGCTGAATATAGGAGGACAAACAAACCAAACACTTTCGCATTTATAATATGTGAGGGGATGGAGATACAATATTCACAATCGTAGATATGTTAGTAATTATAATATTTTTATTCGGTTTTTATTAACTTTGGTATCAAGCTTTTAATAAATTTATAAGTTAATGTTTTACGTTAATTTGAAAGTTACTTAACTTTACCAAACAAATATTGACAAACAAGTTTAGTAAATATAAATCAAGCAACCTCTCGCAAGTCTGAAAGACATTTCAGTTGTGAAGTGGAATGATATCAAATGAAAGCTTTAAGTGAAACTAATTATTTAGTTATCTAGTGTAATTTAATTAGTGTAGATTTAATATTGAAAGCGTAACAACTCTGGTGCCTAAGTTTTAAGAAACGATAGGCACCAAATCTTAATACATATCGCAGTGCCTAAAGTCCCAGTGCTCAAATTCCCGCTCTCGAAATAGGTACCTACATTTTCGCTCTACTTTCGTCAGAATCCACTTTATTTTGAAGTGGATTGCATCTTCTGCGTTACCTCGATGGTATGACGTGCATCCAGGAATGCGTACACCACTGGCGCGGTGTAAATTGCACGAATTTAGGGTTGTCAATATCTGTACTCATAATAACGTTGCTTAGGTTTCATCACTCAATCATTGCAATCACCAATGAAATGTTTGAACGATCGTATCGGTGACGCAATTATAGATATCAAAAATTAACAAATAGAAATAAATGAACCTGGCTTTAAAATCCAGATTCCAAAGAAATACTTCTTTAGGATAGGTATTAAATAAAGTCGTAGTTTCCTGCCACCAACAACACACAGTCACGCGATATGACGCGTGTGTTGTTGGTGGCAGTAAATCCTTTTTGAGGCACTTTAGCCGATAAAATATAACTCGCCAAGTCAAGACAAAATACGTTTTAAATTGAAAGCAACCCTAACTAAAAGTAAGTAAATGTCAGCAGTCCACTGCATATTCGCGATAGTCCATAATAGAGCGGTCAACGGCATTCAAAATCGGTCATCCGTCTGTTATATTTGGATACACTACCTGTATACTGAACCAATGTACAGGTTGGTCACTAAATTTTTGGTTTGTTTTTGCTGATAGTTCTCAAGTGTATACGCGTACACCAGACTTATCCCAATTAGGCCAGCACTATGTCTTCGCGGCTTTCATTTTTTTTTTAAATACTGAAGGTAAGTTGTTGTTGCGTTGAATTTGCATAATTTTATGTTTACGTTTCGTATATTTACAAAAGCCTTCCACTACACGTCACAGGTACTGTAAAATTTCAAAACATATATTTAAACATTTTAAGAAACAATCATTACAATCGATTATAATTGCGAAATTGTAATAAAACATCGGATTTTTTACATTTAACATCTTTTTAGTCGTATAAAACGCTATTTTATCATTTTTAAGTACGTTTATACAAGTAATTTGTGGCTTTCATCTCTGATCGTGGCATTTATTTTAATGAATAAGAAAGAGTTTTCGTTTCGCATATATTGTCGCGATAAAATCTGTCGACTGACTATTATGTTTCATTTGCAGACTTCAAACAAGGTTTTTTGGCTCAAAACTACAATTCTGTTAATGTCACCTTACGTTGGGTCTGGCACCTGTTGCACTCGAGTCGTTGAACTGTAACCGCTTATGTACATACGACTTTATTAGTTATGATAATATTTTTGTGTTAAAATTTACAAAAGTCTTTTATAAATATCAACAATCACACAAGGTCTTCAGGTACCAAACTAGACAAAGCCTGTGCTATGGTAACCTGATCACTGATATACATACTTATATACATTAATACATACTTATATATATAATAAACACCCAGACACAGGTTAAACAGACATGTTCATGCACACAAATGTTTAACCAGTCCGGGGATCGAACCCGGAACCTGCGGCGCAGAAGGCAGGGTTGCTACCAACTGCGCCAACCGGCCAGTCAAAGAACATATTTAAAAGTAGAGTTTAAAAGCGCTGTGGAGATAATTCCTAGTATTATTATTTTGGTAAAGAGACCATATATCTCGCGTTGTTCGGACAATTGATGAGTCTCTGCTTCGCCTGGTATTTTTTTTTCTATATCTGTTAGTTTGTATATTTATATGTTTGTCTGGATAGTAGTACTCGTGTACAGGTCGTATTTTGCAACTAATTATGAAGAAACTTGGTATATGAATTATGTCTACTGTGCTATATACCGGCCTATGCCGCGATGTCTGTAAATATTGTGCAAATGGAAATGAAACATTACATTTCATACTAGTTGACATTTCAAAAGTAATCTTACCAATATTTTGTTTGATAGTGGAAATCATTTCTACTTTATACTCCTAGGGAAAACCTTAGTTTGTTGCACACATGTGAACGCGACTGCACATTGCAACGAAGTGTCTGCTATTTTATATTGCTCAGTCCTTTTTGCATTGTTTGAATAGCTGCTATGATTTGGCGCGGCGCCCATTTCTAATCATAGCGTCACCTATAAGAATACCTTACAGAATATGAACACTGTCTACTATGTTATTTATTTCCTGCCGACTCTGTAACAAACATTCGGTTCTTTTTTGGATTTTCGTGCGCTCAACACATTTTTATTTAAATATCCACCACAATTAACATCAGCGATGTCTAAGTGTTTATTATAAGTACTACGAGTAAAATGCATTTTAATTTATGTAATTGCACGAGACTATTTATTTATAAACTTGAATTATGAAAGTATCATGACTATGTTAACCTGAAGTGCGTAATGTAATGTAGGATCAAAGCTAAGTGAAATATATTTAACTTTGTTTCTACAATTACAGAATTCTCAGAAGTTTGGAGAAGTACATGAGTGATAAAAATACTGAAACAGAGGATATTTGAAGGCGTAAGTTTTGACTTTATACTTTCTTAGTGCTTATTATGAGAAATAGCTATTAGTGAAGGACGATTTTGTTTTGTTGTTATGTCTAGACGAGGAAATGTTGTTCCCGTTTGATTGGTTGGTACTCGTATTGTATGACTCATTGAAGATCAATGATTGGCACGGAGTTTTGTTCACTTTATTTATGCGATGCACAATCAAATCTATTCTGGTTCACATGACTAATATGAGATTTCTATTAAAAGACTGTTCTATGATCTTTTCGTACGTACCTAAGGCACGTAGCAATCCATAGTCCACTACTGAGCACGAGACTCCTATGAAGTAGTGGAGTACAGCGTACCCCCTACGCTTTACTCCACTACGCTTGCCGAAGTGTGGGATTTCACTTATTTTCAAAAACTAGTTTTGCCTTACCATCATAGTATTAATCTACGATTTTTAAATGGAATCAATTACCTATCCTACTAGCCTACAAAATGTTGCATGATTTCGTAGGGTAGGTACCCACTAAATCTAAAGATACTATATTTTATGTTTAGTATGTTAAAGCAAGTTTTAAAACTCTACAAAAATATGCAAATACCGCACTTTGGGTGTACTTTACCATATTGATCACAGTCCTGAAAGCAAACGCCTGTCAATTATAATAATTAAAATTATGAATTGATGGTATTCTTTGTTGGGCAATGAAAGATAAATATTGTTTATCCTTTGACGAGTTAGACTAAAATATAATTAAGCATTTTGTCCAAAAGGAAACCTTAATCAATAGAATTACACAATAATAACTCAAAATTACTTTTGCAAAATTTTCAATTTCATCCTTTTTGAGTGTTTTTTGAACAAAGTCATTGAAGAATAATGCTGTTGTATATGAATGAAAGTAATAAAACGATTATTAACGTTTAGCTAAAACGGGAATCAAGGTGGTTAATTAATATTCATGCTATTATGAAAGCTTTGCTACGTTGTGTTTGTATCTTATGTTTAATAGTTTCATTTATTCTATTCCATTCCATAATAATATTTGATACAATTTTATAAGACATAACTAAGGCTAGTTTTTTTTCACAATAATTTGAGTATCTGTTGCCGAACTAGGCTGGGCCTGTTTTTCAGCGTTCAGTTCTCTTTCTATATTTGAATAAAATAAATATTTGTCTAGCCTGTACAGTAATTTACAAGAATTATTACTACAATTGATTATTTAGTGATAAAAATAATTCGAACTAAATGTAATTACAAATGAATTTACCACCATCACAAAATGTGACGAATGTTATAGGCATACTATTTTGTTCCATTGAATAATTTGTCACCTGTCTACAAATACGTCAGAAACAGATTTTCACCCTTAAACAATCACTTCCCAGATATCTTATGATGAGAGTTAGTAAAAAAAGATATTTTTTTTGCGAAACAGTTTACAAAGTATAATGGTTTCAACAGTTTTGTTTATACAGAGAATAACAAAACCGCAATAACACATGTAATAAAAAAAACTATATGAACATAAAAATGCATTAACAAATACAATTAAGTGCCTATACCTATTTGTGTCTAGAAAGGTACAGGGTAATGAAATTTATTTTTACCAAGCCTGATGTACCGAGGAGTCTACGTGTGTTAAGAGTCAGTCTGATACTCGTATGGATCATCATCATTTGTCATATTCCGACAATGTATGATGCACAACATGTGATTCTGTTGTCACTATTCTCTGAAAGCTTAAAATATGTAGCCAGGAATTTTCATTAGAATATATGTTTCTTTTTTTCGAGCTCATAAAGGCTGGTATGCCCCACAGCTATTCACGGATCTCGCTGAAGGGGGCTATGCTTGGTCTATGTAAAATATAAAGACATAGTATTTAAAGATACAATAGTACATTTTTTTTGTAGCGCTTGTCGCGTCAATAGTTTAAATGTCAAACCATTGGCTTCAAAATTGGCAGAGATCAACAAACAAACCTAGAAAAACTAGTCTAAAGCAAAACTAAGAAAATAGTTTTTAAATTCGGTGTGTTAGTTATTTCGTTACATAAGTTTCACTGACTCACTCATATAAAATCTAATAACTTATAAGCATAGTACTATAGAGATCAGTAACATCATAATGGAATTGCCACTAAATGCGTATTCGAGTTTTAGGTTATTATTTAATTTAGTTGAAAAGTGAACAAATATTATTCCTTACCCCACTGTGCCATTGTCGAGGTTAGAGAGGTGCTTGTTGAGTGTTTCCTGGATGTTCTGCTGAGAATAGAGCCCGATGGGCGAGTTGAACTGCTTGTGCACTAACTTCGGGCCGGTGGCCATCTTGATCGTTCGTTGCAACGCTGGAATTTATAACAAAATGCTTGATTAAATGATTGATTTGGTAAAATTAATAAGATTTGTCCATTTAAAAAAAAACAAATTTCTATTGGCCAAAATTACACATACGCCTAAAAAGTTACAATTAGGCAAATTTAACTACTGATATTTGCTCCAAAAGCAATTAACACAAGATACGAGTATAAACAAAAAATGTAAAAATATCATCTAAATAACTCTCTAAATAATAAATTATATATGCAATTGTCTCGTAGATAAGCCTTGACCTTCAACTTGAGAGTGCAATAACGTCAAAGAAGTGACGGTGGAGAAGAAACTGTTGCATACTTAAATCATGCACTTGCGTTTACTGCTGCCGTCTTGAAAGCATAATAAACTTTACGCACCGCAAATATTGCAGGAGCGAATTTGTTTATGACCAGATACACATAGTTAGATCCACATAGTGAGATTTAGACAGAGGCATGAAATGTTCTGTTATGACAGGAATAATGAAACAAACCATTCCTTCAGCTAAAAACATAAGCATATCTTTGCATAAACATATGTAGAAATTTGCAGCAATCGTGAGAAAGTTCTAGATTGTCATATAAATAAATTAAATTCGCTTTTATTCTTACCTCTGTCTAAATCTGTGTACTTTGAGAAATATGTTTAATAATTATATATTTGTAAAACAACTGCTACCAAGACAATCAATCAATATAAGATCGATCAATTATTTTATTTGACACAAATTGACACGATGTGTTACATTAACATAATAATCGTCTAGCTGCCACACTAGTTGAATAGCTTTATCGGTGTTGCGCTGTGTGTGATATTTACTATAATTTTTGTCATAAACGGTCTTTCAACACCCTGCTAAACAAATTGTTACCCATTCAAGTCCGCGCGCTAGATTCACTGTATTCCTATCCAAGAGCGTTTACCCCTAGACACGTCTAAAAATTAGGGTGACAAATTGTATCCTCCTCATGAAATAATTTTATTACACAGAGAAGATTCATACCGGGGGCTAGACGCGAGCTCGCCGTGTTATTGCGTTTTTATTAGACGACCCAAAGGCGGCGGAGGCTATCATATTTTTTTCCAAATAATGTGCGCGAGACAGGTGCTGGTTGAATTGCACGGTAGAGTTTCAATATTAGCGTCGAAGGGCGACGAAATTGTATTCATTGGACTTGTACTTCCTATTATTTGAAAGAGATATTCTATCTTGTGATATTGATATTGAGGTTAAGGTGGCTTGGTTTTTTTGCGACACCCATTATCCTTTGGTCATTCTTTTGTTATATAAAATGGTTTAATTTTCTTTAACCGAAGCTTAGGTTTTATTTGTTTTTGTACAATTAAAACTGTATGTAGATACATAATTTCAGATAAATTGGTGGTAAATGTACAGCAAAACATACAAAATTTCAGCTATCTCAATAAAATGTTAACCTATACCAGTGCAGTGATTAATCAGAGATTAACTTGCCGTTACTATCACAGACGTTGTAAAACAAACAAACAGTTTACGTTAGGAGTATGTACTATTTCCACCCGATTTATTTATCTACAAGAAGCGTAAGAATAATTGCGAAATGAACGCGGAAAAGAGGATTCAAGAGCCCATGCTCGCTGAATTTGGTGTACATATGCGTTTACTAATTGTGTGAATATATTTCAGTATTTATTTTTAATGCAAGGTCAGGGTGGATTTAACGTACTTTTCGAGCTGTGATTTGATGTGTGTGTCACGTTGGTTTGACAATACCGAGGTCGCAAGATATAACCCTAGAGGGTGGATAAGACTATTTAAAAATACAATAATAAAGCCTTGTTTCCTAAGTTAAATAACCCATTGTTTATACAATCGAATTATTTTAAAGCAGTAAAATGTGCAACTGTTGTACTTATTTATTTAAAAACATAGTTTATTTTGTTGTAAAATTCGCGTAGGTGCGAGAAAAACAGTTCATTATCTTCAAGCCGTTCCACAGATGCGATATAATGCTGACACGAGAGAGAGGATCGTCTATTTTTATTCTGGACTCTTTGCCCGCATGCGTAATAAATATTTGCGCATTTATTTTCGGAATTATAAATTTCTGGATAGCTGGAGAGAATGCAGAAGTACCATCTTTAATTTGTTGGTACCTGCATTCAATGTTAATCTTTTGAAATAAATTTTCTCTTCAGATAACTTTATAAATTATTAAGATATAAATGTATTAGGTTGTGAAACATGACATTGAAGACAATATCATTATATTAATGTATATAAGGTTGTTACAAAATAGTGTAAATATTTATGTTTACTTTTGGCTAATGTTCGGGTGCATTGCGCTGTCTCCAATTTATGTCAGAGAAATTGATATTATCCTTGAATTAGATTAAACAGTGGGTTGTAATTATACAACGTTTAGATACGAGTAGTTGGGAGGTCATTCCAGCTGTTTACTGAGAGACAAGGTTAACAATACCGTCATCAAGGTTGAAAATAATCACGACACGAAATCCAGTCTGCCGTGTGCAGGAATAGCTTTACCGCGCTTTATTTTTGGACCGCACAAAACTGCACTGTTTGCATAATAACTTTCACTACTACCTATACAATTAAAAAGCATATTTTGATTTAATCAAGTTGGTTATGGCTATGTCCCTGTAATGAAGATGCATAATGTTCTGAGGGTTCATAGTTGGATGAATTTTCTCCGTAAGCTGAAATCGCGCGTACATTCGTCCGCGTTATTTCAGTCTTGTGAAGTAATGGCGAATGTATTTTTGTAACTGAACACCTTTGTGTTAGTGCGGTGTCGAGGTCGAATGATTAGTGTCGAAGAAAACTAGACGGATGTTTAGAAGCGTTTATTAGTGGTTATGAGAAGCTGTGTTGTAATACCTTGTGCGGCGTTTGTTCGTGCGAGCGGCCTGCGTGCCGGACTCTGACTGAGCGTCTGTCTGCGGCGCCCGCCCACGGCCAGCGAATCTTCAACACCACGTCTTCACCTGTAACGGTCCATATGTTCCACCTTGATGGTGTATCGACACGTGCCTTCCGCACTCATTTAATGCAAACACTTCACATTCAACTTACTCATATCATTACGCTATGATTAATAGGAAACTTCTGCAGTTTAACGCCGATTATGAACCATTAAATATTTTAATTGAAATATTTGATTGTTTTTTAAAGAAATTTTGCAAAACACGTCCTCTTCCAGCAAATCATAATAAATAAATATTTAACTACCTATAAATATTTCATCAACTGTTTCAATAAACTTCTGCGCAATAAGCGTCTTCTCACCTGCGATACTCGTATAAACAAAGAAACGAGCCGTTTGTCCGTAAGTCCTTGAACTTCAACTCGTGCACACTTACGTTGCCTTCTGTAGTGACACCTGTGGCTTCCAGGCCACGAATGAACGGGTTTCCAACGCGAAATATACGGGAATTTTATTTAGTTTACATCAACTAAATTTAGCCGTCGCTTGGTTATAAATGTAGCCAAAAAATAAAATTTCGAGCGGCTTGATATACTTTTGTGTCTTGATCACCAATTTAATCAAGGCTATTGAACTCTGATATTCCTAAGTATGCCTATTTAACACAACATAACACGTAGGTCGATACAATTTTTTTGAGTATATTTAATTATCACATAAATCTAGCGCGTCTCATGTGACCAATAATATATTTGGGAAAACTGATGGTTTGAAAAACGAGGTGTACATGTAGATAACTTTTTTTCGTTATATTTCAATCAAATTGTTTTATTTATAAACGTGTTAATGATATTATAAGTTTCTTATTTTAGAGATATTAGTCTAAAATGGAATTATTTTAAATGATATGATTTTCATTTATTATATTCATTATCAATCCATACACAAGCGTTTTTTCGCTAGTAATTAGATTGACGCTACACAAAACAAAATTACATGGTAAGGAAAGAATCAGAAAAATAGCATACGAGCAGGTAACGTTACAAAAATAGTTTAACAGGTGTTATCTATTACATGCTGAAATTACTCGCATTCGTTTCAGGGTCGTTGATGATGCATCGCAGTCGTGATTCGGGACTGAATCATATCGTGACATGCACTAGTAGTGGCAGGTGCGTTCATACGAATGACATGTCAGTGTGAGCCACATCACCTTAACTAAGTATACCTACTCGTACGTATGGTTGGACACGGCTATCTTTAGCGTGGATCTACTTGTCGGCAAAACAAAAACCTCAACCTGTTTTTACTCAAGTAAATACAGCCTACTATTATTTATACCGACTTATAAATGGCGCGATAGGAAACTTTTCTGCTATTTGGGGATGAAAGAAAATAACCCAGACTTTCAAATTACTCTAAAAAGATAAGCCAACTTTAAGCCAACCTCGTGGCCATATAGGATACTTAATTCAAAGTTATTATAATATTTACTAACTTTTTTGTACATTATGTTTGTGTGTCTGCTACTACTATTAAACTATATTTCCATTTGAATCACAACGATTATTTGAACTTTGTTTAACACTGATACATTTTAATAATTGTCTAAATTTTCCAATGAAACAAAAGTATTTTATGTGAGGGACGATCTATTTAAAAATTTCGTTCGAAGAGCTTTCCATTTGACTGCACGGTGAGCTCCACTCGAGGAGTCTCTCGTGGACAATATTGCGATTTTACCGCAAGCGATTCTAGTTTAAATCAAACTTTTATTTAATAATAGTAAAATCTAAACAAAATTAAAGAAATAATAATTGCAAAATATCCTGGGTATTGTAATACACTAGAACGTTTTTTTAAAATAGCCTTTTTATATAGGTAATATCATATCACGTTATAATGCAATGTGCCTTTTGGATTAGGCTTTCTCCAGCGGTTTTTTGTGTTCAGTGTTGTAAGTAAAATTCACACTACAATATATTTATAGTTTAATATGCTTCGTATAAAGTATATGTAATTATTCTATTTTTCACGGTAATTATGATTCTGAAATAATTATTTTTCTGGACATAACTTTTTAACAACTTTGGAGCTAGTACCTAAGCTAGTAGTTTATACTACTACTTTTAAACGCCAAATGCATTAAATTTTGTTCTACCTACCTACACTGAACCTTTTCGAATACCATAATATATAAAATATTTACATCATCCTAAATGAAACCGGCTATAATTATTTTGGAAAATGGTTTAACTACTACGTATGGCAGAACAGTTAAAAATTGCAAAAAAATAATTGTACTACTGTATGGCGCAATTTTTTTTAGAAGTGCAGTAGTGTTATTCTTGTTATATAACATTGTAGGTGCAACGTTACTAATAGTTTAGTACTTTCAACTTGAGAGTGTCAGACTTGCGATACTAATTATGTGGATTATATGCCTTACGTAAATTATTCAGGGATTTGTTCTTGACAAGAGGGTAGCCAACCGATATTCAAGACGTCACCCGCTGGGATGTGCAATAATCGTATCTGTGCAAGACTGAACCTATTTAAGGAATAATATTCAATTAGTAAGAAATCTGCAATTGATACATTAGACAGGGCTAAAGCGTCTAAAACACTTAAAACGCAATAAATTACTAAGTTAAACAGAATAATTGCAAAGACAAGTTAAAGCTTGTCAATCCGAACAGAAGGACACTGAACTTTGTATTCTAGGTATATTCATGTAAATGACCAGAAATGTTTTTGATATTCTGTGCGTTATTAAATGCTTTCATTTCTTAACTGTTTATCATACTCGTTTACGTACACAGTTGCCTATTTGCTTCAGCATATGTTTATTTTCCGTATTTATGAGATGCGTAGCATATGTGCACAAAATAATAGGTTAAACTGAGTGCGTAACTTTATTTCCTACAATTACTTTGAACTCTATCGTGGGGAATACTTTTCCGGATCCCCCCCCATCTATACTTGTTTCGTTACTTCCCTCACATTTATGTGGCTCATGTTTTACTTATGACATTATGATTGGTAAAATATTTGTGTTAATATTTATAACCGAATAAAATTAATAGGCTTGCGAAGTGACCGTGTTTTTACTTTTTTGACCGGAGAGGGAAGCGGCTCTACTTGAAGGCAAACTCGTTGGTACATTTTTCTTCAGTAAGTACTTATGTATTTTTGGATGTAGGTACTTCCGTGGCCGTAGTTCTCTTGAAATTACAACACTAGGTGTAATCTAATTTTTTTCTGTATTTTATAGTCCTACTGATTTGTCCTACTATATAAATATATATATAGTGGAACCACAAGAAAGTCCAAATCCTCGTAGTAATACTGCGGAACAAACACACTACGTTTCATAGGTTATTTTTACATAAAACTGAGTAACTTGTTTTTTGACGATACATACTTATCTTGTGTATTTTTTACCAAGTATAATCTGGTGTACTTGTTCCGCAGTAAGACTCATCAGTGATTTTTAAATATAGTCTTTTCTCCAAAATTTAGAACCACAGACCTAGTATAGATTTCATAGTGATATTTTATAGAGATTTGGGATTCCTCAACTTAAACAAGAACTCCGAATATGAACAAAATTTGTATAGTCAAGATATATTAGAATGGTCACACCCTGCTTTGTGCTGGAGAGGTTAAATTCTTGCAGAAGAACTAGAAGAAGCAAAACTATTAAACTATATATACTCGTATTAAGTTTATATTAGTACAGCTTAAATTGCAGAGCAATAAAATAACTTCCAAGTTCTATTATAGTTGAAGCGGGCTGATGTTGGCTTTTTATATTTATAGACAAAAAAATATTTGAAAATATCCGATCAGGTACAAATTTGAATTCGGTTGCCTTCTTGTAAATAATAAAGTGCCTACCTAGCTAAGTAATTTTAAACCATAACTAGAAATGTTAGACAGCAAATAAAAATACCAGAAACGTATCGTTGGCAATATTTTTTATTTAACTCTTCAATTGCACTAGAGTAATATCTATCTATACAAAACTAAATAGTTTCACTACACTTAATTTAGGTAACATTTATTTACGCCATGATTTGCATAATATTAATATTATAATTAAGTTTTATGATTTTAATTTGTAAAGCGAAATAAGTTTACATTAACCCAGCTCTAAAAAATGTACAAATATTTCGCTAAACTTTGAATAAGGAAATATTTTAATATGAGGTATAAGAGACCAGTGTAAGGTTAATACAGTTATGGAGATCAAAACAACAGTCTTAGTTTAGATAATAGTGACTAGGACTTATAGTTGGGAAAGGTAACAGGGTAACAGCAATATCGATACTGGTGGTTAATATGTATATACATCTTATAACGAGTGAAATAACACCTAAGAATTGAATTAGACATTTTGACACGTAAATTTATTTATTATTACGTTATAAAGATTTGTTTAAAATATGTTGTGGAGCGGAATTACATCTAGGTTTAGTACGTTGTGGATATGCTCTGGTATGTTTACTTGGTTTATTCCTGTTGCCTGTCGTCTTCGACGCCGGTAGCTTTCACTTCTTTGGGCAGAGGGGACTGAAAATTAAAAGAAATACATTTACAAAAATGTTTTTAGATTATATTATTTTATTTAAGTATGCTTAACCAAATATGTAAGGCTTTTCCCGTTCGTACTCTCGGTTGTGCTCGCCACTATATGCATTTACCTGCAGCGCTAAGCCTTAGTTTTTGCTTTCATGATGTTTTTATATGTATGGATCACCAAAAAAATAACATATAATTATGTTTAAATGTTAACCTTACACTATTACAAATATTTGGTGTGCAGCACTATATTATTTGGAACACCTTTTGTTGCAATTAATCTCTAGTATCAACATAACCGTACTTAAGGTCATTTCAATGCTTTTAAAGGGAGTAGCCGTGTACTAAATACAAGTACGCTTGTATGTATCGAAGTTTGTAATTGAAAATTGTATATTGTTACCTCGTATGGCATCAGGAACATGTTGTTATCGGAGCGGCGGCCAAAACGGAGACGCATCGAAGGAGCACGCACTGATCGTTCCTGCTCCTGTCAAAACATAATTATATTACTTGATAGGTATATATTCAAACTGTAACTGCCTTCAATAACAAGCAGAATTCCCAATATACAATATATTTTATAAGAATAAACTTGTGCATATACATATGTATATCCGCCATATAAAATTACAAACTTTGTTACTTTAGGACAACATACATACTTATTTGATACCTGCAATATCCTGGTATTTTAAAATTAGCTTAAATAATTTTGAACTCAGTAGACGTAAGATCTTGCTACGTATACCAATTTACAATACAACGCAAAAATCTGCCAGCCTATATAAAAATAATGAGCTTGTTGTATCTACCTACGAGTACATAAAGATTGACCCAAGCCCAATACAAGTACATACATAAACCACGTAAAGTTCTCGGTTTGTTGAATGTTACGTGGACTAGACTAGAAATAACAAACAATCTTTATTCGTTACGAAATAGGCAATCCAAATAAAAAAACTCACAGATTGTTAGCAGAAAGAGGGCATCGTAACAAATCAAAGCAACGTCAGTCGTAAAGATGCTATAGTGGCTTGTTTGAGGGAATAACTTCATTACACGGGTTTACAGCGCATCAAGGGTTTACGACGTGTCGATCGATATGTCTTCGGGCTCGGATAGTGCTCGTCTTTCAATTTTATTTCGAACGCGGATTTGTAATGCTTTTTGTTTTGTTACTTATTTTTTGCGGTTATATGGATCGATGCTAAAAATATTATCAAAATACCCAGAACCTTAAAATTTAACGGTGCCAATCACACATGAATTTACCCTGACCCTATTTTTCAGATATTTTTTTTAATTTCTCCCTTTGTTTTTATTTTTGGCTCAACCTCTCACATAATGAAGTAAAAGGTACTTTATATATATATATATAAAGTACCTAATTCTAATACTAATAAAAAATTAAAGCGCCATTCCAAGCACATGTGCAGCCTGAAAGTTTCGTCTATCCCGATCTTGTATTTTTTACCTGCCTCTTAAGATGTGACTGTCCTACCTCTTTGGGGAAAATATGTGGTACAGCGAGCTCGTCAGATCGTCGGCCGAAGCGCAGACGGACTGGGGTGCGCACGTCGCGGAGAGACAGGAGCTCGTCCATCTCGTCCAGCTGAAACAATGCCGTGTGTATCAAGCATTTGACAACAAAACGTATGAGGGTAGGCAGGTAGGTATTTAAAATTGCGAATTCAACATTTGCGTGTTTCAAAAGTTTGTAGAGCGCGCAAGCAACGAGATCACACGAAAAGAGGCCATCTATTCTACAAGGCGCTTGCTCGGTTCTTGTAGGTTATATCAATGCTACATAAAAAAAAATGGAACCTTGCAGAATGTTATTATTATACGTTAGATAGACAAAACACATTAAACATGCAATAAAATATATAGCCAGAAATATGATTCATCTAACAAAATGCTAAATTTAATGTTGCTCACATTTATTATTTACTAGATAAGTTATTAAACCTCTGTGTAACACATGAAACGAATATTATTTATCTATGTTTATATTTACGATGTATAGAATCTATTCAATATGTATTTACGATACGAGTATATATATCACTTTGGTTTCAGAAGCATGAAACCCCTTTAACGAGGGATAAGAAAGGCCTTCATAAAATTAGGGATGAAAGGGTGAAGTTAGCAAGATGGACTTATAGTACGCTCCCAGGCTGTTGAAAAATTATCGTTAAAAATGGAAAATAATATTGGGCTTTTGATTTTCTTAATTATTAACGAAGTAATTAACCTTGACTAACCTTTGTGTATTGTTTCAGTATTTCATAGATATTAGAGGATGAAGTTTAGTAATTAGTTTATGTTATTAGTTAAATTCGATAGTAAGTTTTATCGAAATATCCATGAGTTAATTGTGTAAATTTAAATTATCAAAAGGATCGGTGGCTTACGAAATTAAGGCAGTATTCACTTAAAAGATAAGAGGTAAGCGCGCACCCATCTATTGTCTACAGAGATTTTTATCTAGATTTGACAAAAAGATGTTTTCCGGATAAATTTCTATATTAGACCGAAACGCTCACTCAAAATGTGGAGGCAGCACAATATGCGATTAAGTCTTTGACAAACGAAGTGAAAGGAATTGTAGTATTCCGTACAAAAAGGCACTTATTTTGAAGATATAAGGGGAAGTTGTCATCTCAGCGTGTATTCCGCCAGAAACACGCATTTAGATATATACTTATTGGATTGACTTGAAAGAAGTTTGTCGATTAATAAATATGAGATATATTTCGCAAAATATTGCTTTTTCTTTCATTTCATTTGCTTTGAGAGTCAATCGAGGATACATATACTGTTTTTGTCGACCCAACTTTAACTATTTTTTATAAACGCAGTTTTCAGATATGAATACATTTTAGAATGTAAATGTAAGTAACAAACAGTGTTATATTTGGAACATTTCGACTGTTAAATTAAACCAAATCGGGTTATCAGCCCGCCTGTCGAGTTTCACCCTTTCACTTTCACTCATACAAACTCATAGGTAATTTTATCCTTAACGAAGTACTCATTAAAATTTGTGGAAGTACTTTGAAATGAAGAATATTTGATAAGTTGGTTCGTTAACTAGACAATCATTTCGTTTGCAGAAAATTTTATCATTTTCGTTGTTGGATGATATTAAATGTACTTTTTTGTGAATTGCTGAAAGGGATGTCAAGGGTTCCTTTGTTAAAAATAGTATTACATTTTACAGTTTTTGTTAGTTTGTGAGTTTTTATTTTAGCATGTTTACTCCTGCAAAGTCAAACGCCTGGACAGATTCAATTTATAGTTTGTAGTATAACATATGCTACATTTTGTGCACGGGACCTTTTTATTTAAGACAACGACAAAAAATCAACCACCGCACCACACTGAATAGGTAAATGTACGTCACTACCCAAGATATAATCGTAACTAGTTATATTATTAATAACTTATTGACACACTTAAAAATAACTATATTTTCTACTCCACTTACATGTCGCCGACCTACCGTCATCAAAAATCCGTATTCTTTTTATACAATCTGTCGTGCCAACTTATACAGCCTACGTGAAATATGTATGAAGTCAGATTTCAAGCTAAGCTCTACTTACTCTATCATAGGAAAGAAGGACGCTTAGAAGAACAACATAATTCAATGCAGAATAAAAACAGTGTGTATTGTATTGTATATGTAAAACCGACGCTAAGATTAGTTATTGGCTCTGTGTTGATTATTTAACTTCGAGGTGCTTTTTGAGTTGAGGTCACGTACGGCAAAGTAAGCGTATGCTATGCAATGAGCGTGAATTACACAACGACGTTTATTTCAAAGCGTACCAAGTATCTAGTAGGACTTTTAATTTTTAAGGTATACCTACTGTCCCACTCTTGGGCAAAAGTCTTCCACCCTTGGGCAAAAGCTTTCCAAATTTTTCTGATTTCTGTCAATTTCCGCTAATCTTTTATAATAGGTAACGATTGCGACGCCAGCATGTCGGCTGCGTAGCCCATAAGGCTTCCACTGTGTCATGATCTTGGCCCAGCTGTCAGGAAGCATCCGAATCAGATATCCATTTTAGTCGTGCAGCTTTTTGGCAAATACTACGCAGCATGGTGTTTCATACTCTATCTGTCCTACTCCAATAATGCTGCGTGCCTTCAATTTTATAGGGTAATATGAATTCGAATTTTAAAATTTTGTCTCTCGAACGTAGATAAAATTTTAAAATCGAAAACATAGCTTTGCTGTTATGATTTACTTACAGAAGGCTCGACCGGCATGTCAGGGTCAGATCGGCGTCCAAAACGCAGACGGCGCGACGGTGAGCGCACTGATTTGCGTGCAAGCGCGTGCCCGCCCAGCGCGTCGTGCTGAGCCAGCAGCGCGTACAGCCCGCCTAGAGCATCCCAGCCGCTGCGGCTGGCTGACTCTGCTGCCGACGCTAGAACAAACATGCAACTCTTAGTTTACATCGTCAATGACTTTTCGAACAAGAGACAAGTTACTAAGATACGAGTAGATTCTTAGTTTTGACAGTTCGAACTGTTACATTTATATGTAACAGTATACGATAAAAACTTGTATAAGAGATTATTCCCTTATACAATGTTTTATCGCATATAGCGATTCTTACTCGGGCTCGATTCACTCGATATATAGCTTGAGCTTAAGTACTCAAAATCGTTATACTGACGTTTGCTGTCAAGTGGATTCAGTAAGTCCGATAAATTTATATATAAAGGTATGATTTGTATCGAGTTTTTCAGAACCTGACAAATAATACCGACCAAGGAGCAATAATTTCAGCCTACGTCTAAGACAAAAAAATCTTGTACTAAAACGATATTGTTACGAATCATATCGAGCCCAACCAGGTGGTCAAGTCTGTTATTTGAATTGTCTCAAAATTACAATCGGATTGTGCCAAAATGGCCGTTTTGACTTAGAATAGGCCACAGTTAGTATTAGTCAAAACATAATTTTTAAAACTAACTCTGATCTATTCTATGTCGAAACGGCCATTTTGGCACAATCCAATTGTAATTCTAAGGCAATTCAAATAACAGACTTGACCACCTGTTAGTTATATAGTTACAAGAAACGTGAGAGCATTATGAATTATTGATGTTAACCGATAAAAGGAATAATAATTTAATATATTTTTAAAACCTTGTGGACACGAGTGAATGTTTGTGTATGGATTAATATTTTTGTATGGATTTAGACACAGATTTCTTAGTGTTATTTATAAATTACCTTAGTCATTAGATAAACAGATACATAGATAAATGCGTTATCGTAGACACTCAAACATAAAAAAAAAATTACATGTAGTGCTACAAGTGGCAGCCTTATTATGTACGTACCAAAATAAGTAAATTACGCTACAGCAAAACAAACAAAATGTACTTGTTAAAACTTTGTCGGATACTTCGGATACAAAGATGTTTAACTACTGGAGTTTAGAGTTTAAAAGGCAATAAAATAACGAACGAGAGTGATTAGATAGCTAAAGTCGCAAACGATTTTATTCTACATCATTCTTGCAAGTATTACCTACCTAGCAGTTTTTATTTCATACGCTGTATGAGATTTGATACAATGATTTTAAAAAGCCTCGAAAACTAAGTGGTGGGTAGGTACACAACAATTTTATTAAACAATTTTATTGTAGTTTCCACCTATCAAAGGGCGTATTAAAAATAAGTAAGAAATTAGACACGTAAAATATTAAGAGCTGTGAATTTATGGGTAATTAGTCTTTTTAAATTGTATGTATCTTCAAACTTTCTATCGACTCGCATCTGTATTCTTATCCGAGTGCACCTGTTATATTTTATAGATCTGAGGTTGGACCACCGACTTGCCCGATAGTAATCGATAATAATTGCCGACATGGATAACGTTGATTAAAAACTCTGATCAGTCTAGCAGCTAAGAAATTCATAGCTATAAATTCCCCTTAAACAATAAGGTTTCTCCGCTTAAGACTAACTAAGACAGAAGAGAAAAATAATTGATCAGCGTAAATGTTTTGAGAGAGAAGGGGATGCCGAATTTAGTCAAGACACGTTAATCTCGCATCAGGTAAATATTTTTACTAAATTCCTTCATACTGTTGTCGATCACTCATTGTTATAATAAAAAAATCAAATGAATACGTTGAGTGGGTAGAAAAAAATTTGTAATAAGTTATTTTGTTTAATTATGTTACTTTGTTACGACGAACTATACATATTATGTACTTATAATTATTTATTAGCCATGTTCTTCATTGAAGTGACGAAATGTTTTTGTATGAAATAAATGTCTTTGAACCTAAACCTAGACTAAATCTGGCTGTATCTATGATGATGAGTCTCTCCAATAAAACTAAATAAAGATGAGGTTAAGAATTAAAATCTTTAAATAGCCGGTTCCTGCAAAGTACAGCACTTACAATAAATAAGTACAATATAAATACCTACTATATACCCCTTCCATATTATTATTATGTTCTCTTCCGTTAATAGAACCAGGAAAATGTGGAAGTGTTATGAAGTAGTGTCCGCAATAACTTCTTTATGAAATAACTTTTTAAAGATTCAAGCCTCTAAAGAAAATAATATAGCTAAACATTATTAACAGTACTAATTTGTATTACCCCAATTTAATCGTAATCCGTAACGAGGTTTTTTTGTACTTACAGAATCGGGATGCTGAAATATAACTTAATATTAACTTTCTCTACATGATTTCAAATCCATAAACTTTTCAAATCAAACCGTGTAGCCATAGTTTGCTACTTAAAATTCCTATGTGTTTCATTAGTATTTTTTGTGCTTAGTGCACTTTTACTATTTTTGGTTAGGACACTCATGTTGACAGAAATAGGATTAGTTAGCCTAGGTTTACCTAGATTTTCTTCAAACCTCTCAAATGTATCGTTGCTCTTTGAAATAACAAAGAAACCTCTGTCACACCCTTGCATTTACAATTATTAGTGTCATAGGTGAACCTGAATTTGGAACTTGTACTTCCAAATAATAGAGCCTGTGATCGGAGTTCGGTCGAAGTTTGGTAGCAGCGTTGCATAACTTTTAATATTGTTTGGTAAACCTTAGTTACGGAACTTGGCTGTGAATATGCGATGTTGACGCAACGGAGTCATATCTATTGCCGCCGTTCAAGTATAACAGTTAGTAAACAACCCTATAGTGATAAATTAAATTGTGAAGTTTTTTTCTTGTTAGCTATTAATCTAATTTAGTTTGTCATATTGTATTTTGTATTATTCATTTACGTGCGTGGTTGCCTGCAAGAGATCGCTTAAAGCTATAAGGTTGCCATTAAAAAACCTAGTATATATCTATAAGCTTTTACTTTTTATTGGTAATTATTTATTGTTAAACTGGTTAAATAAAAGTAGAAGTGTATATAAATACAGTACTACTTTTATTATTTTTCCCTGCTATATAAAAGCCTTTTTCTGCGAACATTGCATCATCGTAAGCGGTTGTGTTCGTCTAGCACAGAATACAACGATACCATACAATGGAGAGGATTTCTCGTTCCCATTTTATACATTCATGTCCTACTTGACCGTACTTTCAATAGAATTGATGACAATCGTGAACATTCTTTTGATGGGAAAGGGAATCATAAAAGATACCTAATTATGTGGATGGTAAGTTTTTTAAACAAACCTTTATTAGGTACGTTTAATTTGGATTTATAGTACTATTTATATTCTTTATACCTAATTGTATATCTACATCATCTTTTTAGCGAAAAGACCGCCTTTTGTGCCTAATTTAAATTGTATTCCTTCTCTGATATAATTTTTTTGTGGTGACAATAAATAATTTTGTAATTGTAATCATCTACGAGTGCAATGGCTACAGAAAAACATGTTGCGATGTAAGTCCTGTTTTTAAATTTAGAAAAATAAATAAACATGTTATGTTTTTAGATATAGATATTTTCGTTAAAAGTACGTCGAACACTGACCTTGCATAGCAACCACCATACTTTTAACGTAATTTTCATTCAAGCGGAAAACTGACTATTGACCCACTGAACAGCAAGTAATAAGGTGACAAAATTGACACGTTCCGCTGTCATGTCAACGATAATATAATTCCATAGTCTCGCAAGATTGTCACATAACTTAGGAGAAAATATGATGAGTTTTGCTCCATGTCTAGTCTTCTATTGTTTTTGGAGTTTGGAGGAGTTTGGAGGATATCACTATGAGTTATTTAGTAAAAATCTAGTCTCTTTATAAGTAATATTTACATAAAATGTACAATACAAATAGTACCTATTTATACATTGTAAAATTATCTTTAGGTCTAGTAATTAATTTTATAAAATGTGTTAATACCGCGGCGACTAAATTTAAACAATGTATTTACAATATATACTAAAAATATCTTCACATAAATAAACATTACTCGTCACTTTTTGTACTAGAAAGGTTTGTTAGCAAAATAAGAAAAGTACAAGATAATATATGGAATGCTACACCTTCACCACCTACCAACCCTTATAAGCAAATAACAATTCTAACACCATTTAGTAAGCAGGCAGTGTGATAAGGTTATTGTCGTAACCGTTACAAGTTAATAGATTACGTGACGACAACAAGCCGACTAGATTTAGTCGTTACGTTATGTAGCGCCATGTTTACACCCCAGATTACATTGTTACCGTTTCGGATTAACACATTGACAAATTCAACCGTTTGATACATTTTACTTACCAAACAGATCGCTGAATAGGTAATAGTTTGGGTGAACAATTGAATCTTCTGGAAAATTTAATAGTTGAAGTAAACTGATGTATACTACTAATGTTTTACCCCTACTTAACTACGATTTGAATAGAACGAAATTCGATTTATTTCGTTTGTATTTGATTTGTGTTGGTTTGTTACTTGTATCTTCTGAAAGCGGACAGTGTCATCGTACATTGTGTATATAAGTGAGTATAAGTTTGCTATTTTACCTAAAATGCTGTAAGTTTCAATATAAATCGCTGTTGTTTTATTGTTACAGATTCTCTGTATATCACTTACAGTTTCTAAAGTAAGAGCAGCTTCACTTAGCTACAAGTCACCTACTTAAACCACTCAATAAACTTTATCAAGGCACTCTAACTTAGATTCGGAATCTCTATAGCAGTTATAGTAGTAAGTATTTTAGGAGTATAGATCGTATGACGGCTTCAACTTCACTTTCAAGATCTATTTAAAAACCAAGTTTTACATTCTTTACGGGCGTGCCTTGATACATTAAGAAAAACTTGTTTAATAATGAAAGCATCGGGATAAAAAACCCACAGATCTAAAATTTGTCGGAATTCGTTTCTAGTTTGTTAACAACATCGAAGTATTTGTTCAAAAAATCCAATAAAATAAATAGTTTTTCTCGGTTCGAGAGCTTTGTCTTAAGCTACGTCAGATTCTTTCAAAAGTAAGTGTTCAACAATCTCAGAGAGATTCATTTTAGAATTCTTTTAGAATTTAGCAGTAGCTTGCAGCGTAACTTCTTGCAATCAAATTTAAGCAGTCGTTTATTAGCTCACATCATGTAAGTATGAGGTAGTTTTGTTAGAAATGTTACGGAAAATTAAATCGGTAAAATTAATTTACGTTTTTGTTTGACCTTTACATGTAATAGCTTAAAATCTTACACATGTGCCTCTGCATCTAACAAGCATGCAATGCTTATAGGTTGTGAAAGATAAACACCGGCATTTTGGCTACGCATCGCATAGATCAAACACTCCGATAAGTTTTGGAAAATGATGGGCTCCCGCCACGGCCCTAAAATTTCGACTGCTAATGGCTCAAAAATGTAATCTCTTCCGAGGTTAGCATATGTTTGTGCTGTTCCGTTGAATAAGCCACCGCCCCAGCCTTACTCTGTGTCAAACGAATATGAGATGTTGCTAATGTGTGTTCAATAAATAATTATAATTTAACCTTTTGTTAATTGTATTATGTGTGTCAGTTAAGATACTGGTGCTCGCATTCTTTCGATGAAACTTGTCGTCGGGGATTTCCGATTGTATGAGTACAATTCCTGTGACGCAATTTAGTTAAAAGTCACCGCCTACTTAGTCAATATATAAAAGAATATAATAAAATTCTGAATTTGAGTAAGCTTCGCTAGCTCGCTGAGCTGTTCTTATTATTATTTTATAATTTTTCTGTATGTTTTTTCCTCTATCACTTATTGTTTTGGATTGTAGATATCAATATATACTCACAGTCGTAGGACTGAAGCGCCTGCGCGTTGGATGTGTGCAAGTTGCAGACGGCGGCCAGACTGCACATGGCAAGGGCGAATGCGCAGCTCCGGGACATGACTGCAACAACAACATTACACTTGTATACTCTTTTGTGTATTATATACCTAGCTATGGACGCTACCGTGTGTCGGATGACATATTTTTATCGTGTAGAATATAGACTTGCCACAGCAACTCGTCTGATGTGAAGCGACGATGCGAACGAAGATAAAGCACGTCAAAAATACAACATGTGTATTACGTTAAATTAATTGTTAGATTTAGTGTGTATTTTGGGGCCACATTTGAAATTATTCTTAGCGATACATATCTTACTTGCATTCCATCGAAACCTGTATAAGTACGTTAATTGCAAAGGTAAGCAAAACGGGTAATAAGCAGGTAATTTTATAATCCAAAAATACTTTGACTAAAGACAAAATCAATTTTTGACCAATTTTATCGTACTGGCATCATACTAGTCTAATTGTTGGATAGCATGCGTTCCAAAGAGCTAATCCTGCTGAAATTTGTAAGCGAAATATTTTAAAGACTTCATAAATGGCTTCACATTTGTTTCCACGGAAGCTCAGAGAAAAATGCAATTTGCCGGAATTAAACACACTACGCCCTTCAAAATCGTACATATTCGCGGGCACCAGATGTTACCTGGGACACAGATTTTTATTATGACCAATTTTGTATGGTGTCGCTATTTATCTTGAAACGTGTGTTAGTCATTATATCTTAATGTAAATATGTGCGTTTTTCTGGATATTCGGGTTTTCAACAATTGAACCGCGACTTGCAGACGCATCAGCTCGCAATTCTTAAACTTTACAGACTTGATGAAAACTAGCGTGTGCTTTAGTCAGGTTTTTAAAGCGATCAATGCAATCTGTCCTTGCCGAGAGATTCTTCTTTAGAGTTACTCGTATTTAACCAAAACAAATATTTTGTATCTTTTTTAATCTGCGTGTACTCAAATCTTGAAAAATAAAACATTGGTTGAATCACATTGTACATTAAAAGCTAAGGTCATCACACGATTCAAATAAATACGTAAATGGCCTATAAACAGCGATTCCGTTGAAAGATCTCGATATAATAGATATAACTACTTGATTGCTTGACCTGCATCTTTCAGTTTAACATGCTCGTAAGTTTTGATAAAATAGTCGGTGACTGTCTCCGTGACCATAAATATCCAAATGTCAAATACATATATACATATGTCTGATATAGTTGTATCAGCAGACAGCTCAACAAGTTAGGCTAATGTGCGCGGCGTGACTCTGTCGGTCGTCTGCGGTGGCGTGACGTCATCAATCACGCTTATCTCCCTCACTACTCCTCACAAAATATTAGTACGCTAAATTGTCACAATAAATAGCCCGTACTTTGCCAAATTTATATTCATTTATTTCGGTATGCGTGCTACGAAAGCGCTACGCGTGTCGTAGCCGTCTCGTAGCACGCATCTATTACTTTGTTCGTAAGGAAAATCTTTTATGAAAACGTGCTACGACCGACGTACAAGTTGACATAAAAATAGAAAATATTAGTTTGCTATTAATGTGGCGAATCGCCACGTAGAGTGATTAAGCCCCTTTTAAGCAGTTATTAGTTCGCCGTGACTAGATTTAATTAGGTAGATTATAATAGAACAGCGTAGGTTTGTCATCAGCATTATTGGCTGAAAATTAGTATAGTTTGCATATTAGTCCGCCTACACAAGTTTTTATACTCGTTATTGTTGATCTATAAATAGCCTTCCCTAGTCATTAAGCGCAATATGCATAAGCGAAAACGATTAAAACTTTCTCTATTAGATAGCGCGATGTGCGATAGCAGTAAGTTAATGTAATTGAGACCTGGCTTTGGACTGGTCAATTACCAAGTGTGATGCAGTGACCGCAGCTGCATAGTGCATCAGGGAAATGCATCAAGTTTTGCTCATCATAACTTTACAATTGGTTTAGTATTTATTTATTACGCGACGCGAACGATCGAGTTGGTCGATTTACCTGACCAAAGGATGACTAATTTGGTCAATGTCCTTACAATATTCATAAAGGTTATTATACTAGATTCTAGTTCCAAATAAGTTACTGGTATAGTTTTAAAAATCTTTTCAATTTCTCTTGCAAGTGTTTTATATTTATACTTTTTTATTTAAAATCCAAATTTTTTACCAACCGATTTTCATAAAAGTTATTATTAATCACACCACCTATATAAAGAAGATAATGATAAATAAATTAGAATAGTTGCCCTTCTTTAGCATAGCACACCCCTAGTAATTAACCTTACTTCTTACTTTACAACAAAGTTATATTTTTACTCCGGCACTTAATCACTTTATTGTAAAATGCTGTGGAATGTCAGAGCTCGTTACTGTGAGGTTAACTGTCATAATTTTCCCGCACTTTGTCGCAGCTGCAACTATCTCATATCCTAACTAAAGGCAATCGAGGACGAAATGAATACTCAGATTACTTACTCCGAGAATTTACCGTGGCTGCCTTAGCGTGATGCTATTCGATTCTTTGCGGTGAGTCACTACGCGCGTTTTACTACATATGTAAAGTAGTATTGAACTGTCAACAATTCTAAATTCAATACGAGATACTGTTTACGCTATAAATAATTATATCTATTAATAGTTACGAAATAGAAAAATGGTCGCCGTTTAGTTTTCAATTCGTTTACACGGACCGTCAATCTTCAATCTCTTCACATGTTGCGTAGTACATATCAGAACTTAATATTGATTTTGTAGTTTGTTGGTACCTATTTATTGTTCCAGTATATGTATCAATGTGAATCCTCGTAATTAAAATAGATATCTAAGTACATCAAAATTGATTCTTATAATTATTTAGATGGAAAAGATAATGCGTAGAAAGTTAGGCGGTAACAAAAATATAAGATGATTTCTTAAAAAAACATTTGATATGAATTTTACGCAGATGCTATCGAAAAGAATTTATTCTTATAATAGGAGCAGAAGCTCGCACTAAGTATTTTTACAATAATCTTAAACATGCAAGCAATTTGACAATTCGAGTTTCGGTATATATTAAATTATATTCATAAAAATTATACAAATTCTTCTATTCTACGATGTTTGAGATTTTTTTAGTTTTCAGATTTTTAATAAGGAGAGTAGGTAATTCCTTAAAAATAGGGAAAATCACGACAAATATGTAAAAATCACGACAAATATGTAATAATGGATTCATCACATTTTTTTAACAGATTTTATTATATCTTATAATGTCTAACTTGCCAGATATTTGTTGGTGTCCACGGTAACCGGCTGTCATGCCTGTTACCTTTTGAGAGCTTCAAATATTTTAAAATTAGTTAAATTATTGTGGTCTCGAGGTTCTCATTGTCAATAGTTCACAGAAATATAAGTAATTTTACTGTTGTTACTACAATAGATTTACGTCGTAGCTGATAGAGTGCCCATATCTCTGAAAACGCTTTGGAAAACATGCAAAATGTTTTGTGGTGGACTTTGTGCTATAAATTTGGTGACCCAGAACTTCTAACATGTCTTTTTTTTCTCTAGTGGACGCCCGTAGTTACCAGTATCAAAAGCACTTAATGGATAACCGAATAGATAGTTCTAATGATAACAAGTAAGACTTTAAACAAGTCTTTAGAAGCGACTTCAACAAAACCCGTCTGCTACATTTTTGACCTGTGTATCATTTTTTTTTATGTACGCTGTTACTCTCTCACGACTAACACGACTCTATTGATACCACCCACATAAAAATACGACTAGCCGTTTAGGTTCTAGGGCATGCCAAAGAAATATATATACATACACTCGAAAAACATATCCTTCTCTCGCAGTCGGGTAAAAAGAGTGAAAAAAGACTTTAATTAGGTAGGCAAAACTTACATTACAAGAATGTGATCTATGTAGTAAAGTGTATATGTCAGAGGATTCCGATTGATTGATTCAATTTTTTTATTTATATATTTTATGTATGCAATCGTTAACTGATTTCGTAGCGTTACTTATGTCATCAAAGTTTATTAATACACAGCTCAAATGACAAACATATAAAATAAGCTTTACCTTTTACAATAAATAAAAGCTTCTTTGTGATATTCTACAAATCGAATTTACGTACATTTGTAATCAGGAAAGCCGCCTCATATTTTCCGTACAACTCGCACGGACAAAGAAAACCTTTGACCATTCTGCTTATTAAAGAATCCGGCCATAATTTTTGGTAAAGGTCAATGCAATTACCATATGTAACGTGGACAAAACCGCTGCCTGGTTGAATGTATGTTCAAAAGATTTTAACAGACGATATTTAGATGTGCTTTTTGTTCTTATTGGCCTAAAGATCTAATATGTTTCAAATACCTATACATACACTTTTAGTAATTTATACTTCTGTTTCTTCTTAAGTTTAAAAGTTTGTGAGTTTGATCGTAGGAAGTAATCTCTTGAGCTACTAGATAGAATTTGATAACTATTTTATCGGTAGAAAACTACATTACTGCTTATTATGGCCTACATTTGAAACCGAAAAATGTAGTCCAATTGACAGAAGTACTGGACTTAAACTAGCATTTATGACCAGTAGTCCGATCAATTTAGACCAAAAAATGAGAGTGAAGTTACATAAAGTCCCAACAAGCTGAATTTCTGTGAAATTGTTCAAAACATAATTATAAACAATGTCTGGAAGTTCCCCATCATTCCCGTGTAAGGAAAAAAAATTATTCAAGGTCAGAGGTCAAAAAAATGAGTTTTTCGCGATTTTCAACAAAACGGTAAGTTTTATCATAAAAGTACCTTTAATAAAAATTGTAGATCATACAATTATCTATAAAAATGTGTTAATATTTTTTTCTTACAAGCCACCGTTTCTGAGATATAACGATTCAAAAAGTTATAAAAGTTGTTATCGTCATAATATGCATGAGTACGCCACGTATATTTGGAAGAAATACCTCATTCATCGAAAATCCTTGATCCCTAAAAATTTTAAAAACTTGTAGAACCCACACAACAAATTTCATCAAGATTGGATGGAAATTATGCGCTTATACGAAATGTCTTGCGGACGCTTAGGACTCTTTCTCGGTCAATAAATTATTCGTTCCTTGAGGGAGACTGACCTTTCAGTTGAGTTAACATCCAAAAATTAACTAAAAATATTTATTTCTCAAGCAACATGGACTCATAATAAACTAAATACAGAAGGCCATGAGTCAATTACACAAAGATTAATTGATTAATTAATTAAGATTCAATGAATCTTTCATAATATCCAACAATCGACAGTCAAATCAGAATCTGCGTGTGCAATGTGATTTGTGCAGCACACAGCAGTGATAAATATCACTTTTACTAACCAGCCTAACCTAGCACCTACCTACACCTACGAGCAAATAACTTTAGTTAATCTTTTTCACGAATACTTCAACTTTGATTGGTCAAAGATGTGTGAGTGTGATAAAGATAGGTAAATTACTCTGTAGAAAAAACTAGTACACAATATCTGCGCTAAAATTAGTATTAATATAACTATTAAAAATGTGAACAGATATGCTGACGTCACGCATGTCACATCACGCAGAGTTGCTGACTGCCCCTCCCGTCACCTAACATCATCGATCACACATTACCCGATCATCTTATAAGGATCATTCATGGGGTGATTTATGAAAAAATTCTGACTAAGCGATGCTGTTTATTTCATACTTACAAAGCAACTTTTGAATTAAGGTTACAAAAAACCTAACCTGTAGAAAACTGTTGTCTTGAAGTTACACGATATTTAATTGTTGTATGTAACAATTTTTTAGTAAGTAGGTAACTGCAATATTTGTAGATACGAATTGCATTTAATCACGAAATCTAATTTACTTCAGTTGCCCGCGGCAAAGGCAGAAAACGTTAAAAGGTTATCAAACTATTATATTTAAAGTGCACAATTTACCGAGCGCAAAAAAAAACATGTGATAAGGTTTAAAAAAAATCTGATAGTGAATAAACAACAACAACACACCCATACATATTTTTGCCTTTTTCATATTAGTAAATATTTTTCGAATATAACCAGGATCAACGAAGTGGAAATATTCATCAAGTTTATAATTTTATTTTAAATTTATATTTTCTAGATGTCAACAGGTAATTTTAATTAACTAGAAATACGTTCAACCCTTACAAATAAGAAGTTTCTAAAGATATCGTAAATATTCCAGAGACAGTCAACATATAAAGTGGTATTTACACTGTCGGCGCGTACCGCTAGTATACCTAGGTAGTGGTATGTTGTTGTCTGTCTTTGATCCGCCATGCGGCAAATTGAGCCGGCATGACACCACGGCGCGGCGCGCCATAGGTGTGCACTACGCTTAACACTATGTTTACTTTGAAGCCCGCTCTTTCAGCTACAAAAAAGTATATCGATTAATTTGTTAAAGTGATATATATATATTGCTCAATAAATAAATTAAAATTGGGCATAAAGTATTAAATTAAGGTACATTGCTAGTAGGAGGCCATAATGAAGAATAGCAAGCCATTACTTAATGCTTTGCATATTTTAAAAACGCCAAGTAATAGTCTACATCTTTGCACTTTATTTAATCAGGTTAGAAACAATGCCAGATAACATAACAAAAATTTATAACTCGGAAAATAAGTCACAGTAACCCGCAACTGATTTATGTAAGCATAATGGAATATGATCCATTGTTTAAAGACTAACAGAGACTAAATACGTGTTTTGTTAATGTTTTTGGCTCTAGACTCGTAGATTGGCCTTTACGATTATCTAGTATGACTTTTATTAGAACACCGCTATAGACATACAAAAATCCGTACGAGCAATAAATACGCTACTAGCGCTATGTCAGTAAACATGGTATTCCTACGAATTAATAGCTCCTGATTCATATTGTTATTTAAATGCTTTTTAATTAGGTATTGTGTCGATATATTTTTCATTATAGCCCTATAAATAACAACAGTTCGGTTTACAATGTTTGTTTTGTCTTTGTTTCGGAATGAAAGGTTTTGTCTTCAGTTTTTGTTTTGTCTACATATTTGTTGTTGGTGGATTTATTACCTTATATTTTCATTGAAACATCTTCTTTTTTCTTTTGTCTTGCGCGGCATTTTTAAGTTGTATAAACGTTAATATACGTTTGTTGATTTTTTGACTATTGTTTCTTATGTTAAATTCATATTTTAGTTTTTAATACTGACTTCTTCATTCTGCAAATATTTCAAGTGATCAATCGCTAGCATTCATTGATTAAAATACTTCAAAACACCTGCGTTTAATCGTTTATCTTCCAATGGCAGTTCGTAGTTATCGAACTGTAAACTTTGTTATTACTTTAATGGAGAAAGAAACTTGTAACTAACTTGTATTTGAACTAAAAATGTTAATGTTTGTTTTGATGTCCGTCTATAAACTGCATATTATATGGTAGTTAAGGGTTTGATAGTATCATTAAAATCGTAAAAAAGTATTTCGTTTCAAAATGTTTTGTTGAATCTTTTGTCAAGTATTTTTTCATAAAGCTACTGTACTCAATTATTTTCTTTAAATAAAATACGAGTATGTGTATGTTTTAAGTTTTGAAATCTACTAAAATAGCACGTTTATTAAGTTTTTGAAAATGTTAGTTATCGTATGTGAGACTCAATATACCAAACAAGTGCTATGTTGAAGTTATTGTATCTAGTCAGGTATCTAACGGTACATAAATTGTCCCTAACGATGGACAAAGGAAACTAGGCGAGAGTCCAAGATATATCTGAATCCGTGACATTTTCAGTTGGATACGAACTGAAAGCACAACTCTAATTGGTCTCTAGGCAATAACTGCATTTCAATGCTTGTGTTTTGATAATTGTTCGGAATTGAAAGGAAATATTATTTCAACTCCGGCTAGCAATGGGTAGAACAAACTTCAAAACAATATGAAATCTGCAAGCAGTAATCGCAGGCACTCCATTATTATTATAATTACCCCATTTGGGAGTTGGAGTATTAATGTATCTTTCATAGCTTGTACCGTAGTCAAACGAGCAGTTTTTACTTGACTGCCTGATAAGAGGAGTAATGTTTTTCAAAGGTATGTTCATATGTTTGTATATAAGTATGTATGTCTAACTCTTTGTAACCCCCTACAGCCTAACCCGGTAGACCGATTTTTGTGCGAGGTGTCATAACATTTGGCTTGCGCTGCAGATGGTCATTGTGTATACTGATTGCATACTTCGGTCTCACTCATTTATTTATACAGTGGTCTAAAATGTTTTTCAGTCGGTCGTCTCTAACCAATTTAAAAATTATTTTTATGATGATTATCTTCACTGTTTTAAACAAGTTGTAGGTAATTAGTTTTTATACTGAAAATGAGTATAAAACTCAGAAGTGCACGCGTGAGCTGGGATTCGAACCCGTGCTCCGTCGCTTTAGTGGCAAGAGGTCACCGACTATGCTACCACACTAACTTTAATATGAGTGTGAGTAAAAACACCGCTAAAACCTTTGCGACGGCTGCAAGTATTAAAACTAGTTAGTAATTAAATGAAGCATTTGTTAATTGTCTAAGTTATCACTGCAGTAATTATGATATACTTAAATATTTCACACAACTCAACACGATGAATTAGGATCAAATTTTCATCAGAAATCTATCAGCATGAACATAAGCAATAAAGTGCCGGCTGGATGTTGGTTAGTGCATCGTTGAAGCGTTTTATTCATTTTTCGCTTCCTTGGTGAAAGAGGTTCGTAACAGCGTAAGTTCCGGCGCACGAGATTGGTACGACATGCATTGCCTAGGCCCACAGAGCTGTTTATGGACAAGGATAAATACAAGAAAAAAATGTTTGGTCTCGATCGATAAAACTCTGACTAGCCCCCCAACTAATCGAGGTTCCTTAACATTTTTCTTACAAGTACCATTTTCTGTAATATATTATTTATTATTTTACATTTTAAAATATTCCGTGGACCCCTCGGGGGTCGATATAAACCGCCTTGTGTATCATCAGAGTGACCATTAGTATGCGTAGGGAATTTTATATGTTACTAACTTAAGCTGGTCCTATCAAAAGTCGTTAGTAGGAATTCCAGTATTCTTGAAGTGACACTAGCTTTAGTTATTAAAATAAGATGGTGTCTGAATGGCGATGGTCAAAACTTTAAAAATGAAAAAAAAATGTCAAGACATTCACATTTTTCATAGAGTTTAAAGCATAGTATTATATTTATTTTATTTAATCTAGCTGTTGATATTATTATGCGCTACTGTGTTTATAAAGTACATTGTCATTTAGATAAGATGAAAACAATCTTACTTAACGCACAGTTTAAAAATATCTAATCATTATTTGGGTTACCAACCTTATTGCTACAACAGAGTTCAATGACGAAGCTATCACGGGCTCAAAATTTCTGTTGTTCACATTTCAGGAAAAGCCTACGCCGTCACCTCACGTCTCTGTAGTCGATAACCGGCAATACTTACATGCCACGAAATTTTAATGATTATTCTTCTTCGCCTACCGCGCGCCGAGACGGAAAGAGCCAACGTGTTTTTAAATTGCGTGAATTATGCTGGAAATATTGGTGAGATAAATCTATTAAACGTGTGTCAAAAACTGGACTTATGTCAAGCATTCTTATCGTCATTTAACAAGCCCTAATCTAGTTTAGACATCGACATGAATTTAATAAAACTATAACACACTAATAATTTATCTTTTCAAAAATTGAGTTTCCGAATTCTTCGGAATATTTTTCTTTTCATTTTCGTTTCTTGTCAGTTCCATATAAATTTTAATAAAATCATTTTAGTACTTTGGTTTATTAATCAAAATAACTGAAAAGGATGCTTGTTGAATAGAAGTCGAGTTATAACTTTTCTAGATTATGACTCTTTCTAGTTTAGAAGAAAAGCTCATATTTTTTAATCAATCAAGCTAGAGCAGTAAAAGCAAATCGTTTCAGAGAGATTTGCCCGCAAGTGCTCGCCGTAGCCGACCGTGACGGGCTAACGAAGCCCTTTGGCGATGCTCATGTGAAAAATTCTATCGCAATGGTGTCGGACGGCGGATCTCGTTAAATTTCTCACCCCTTTCCACGCCAGAAGTTACTGTAATAGGTAAGAATGTAGAATGCTTTGCTTTAGAATTGTGCATCAAAGTTCTAAATACTTTTATTTAGAACTTTCAGTAATAATTTTTATTTATATATAAAATTGATCACTGAACTTTTATTTAGAACTTATATTTACTATAAATCCGATGTTTCCTTGACCCGTCTCGTAGATAATCGAATCTACAATTGAATTTGCCTTCCGTCACAGTGACACGACCGGTTACAAACACTGTTAGCAATCAGTCAGGCACGAAGTTACTCGTACGGTGGTCAGTTACTATTACTCTTATCTAAAACGTTACTGGCGCCATAACATCCATCGGGACCAAAGAGTTTTTTTTTCAAAGACAAATTTCGCAAACAAGCGTCTACAAGCGAAAACAAACTCAAAACAAAGCTGTGTGAAACACCACTGTCACACTCAACTTTCGAAAGCCCTGTTACACGTATGGGGGCGTATGTTCAAGAAACCGCATGCGGACCAGCCGACCGGATTAGAGCCCCCTAACCAAATTACTGTTCCGTGTGGATGATGTGTGAGCCTTACGAGTTATAGTCGAGTTCTAAATACGCTTGGAGATGGATGCTGGCGTACAGATAAACATTAACTAGAGTAAGGGTACCGTCAGTCACGCGCGAAATACGAAGTAATTAAAACTCGCTTCGACAATCTTTGGTGGAAAGGATAATTTTTAGAGAAGAAGAATATTTCGAGTAAATCGAATCTTTAATTATCAACTTTTCATCAATAAATTTACCATGTATATGTGACATTTTTTGTAATACTTATATGTTGAATGAAACAAGCAATTAGGTTAGCCCCGCCATATTGAGAATGAATATGTCTTCAGGGACTGAAAAAGTTCCGAGAAAAGTTTTTTAATCTGCGTTTCCTAATCTTGTCTATCTGAAGTAAGTAAAAAAAGAGTTTTTTGTTGTTTAGATCAAACCTTTATACCAAAAAGCACCTTTAAGGAGTTTCCCAAAATAAAATCCTATTTTTAATCATAATTATTTCTTTTTTAGTATATGCTACAAGCTGAACTAAGGCAAACATATCAGAAACATTTTAGCCTGCTGCACTTAATGTTGTCGATAAAACCAGTGACGATCCGTTTGAAGTGATAACTGTGAATATTTATAAGGAATAACGTAATCTACGAGTCATCAATCACAGATCCGGGCGAGTCCAGCACAGTAAAAAAAATTACGAATTAAAACAAAAATAATATGACGCATGGTTACTGGTTAAAAAAAACTCTTATAAAACTGGTACCTAATACTTGACTAAATTGTTATGACAATAATCACATTTTTGGCGCATACTAACTCACTTGCAAGTCTCACTTGGCGCTCTAGCTCCAATTTTATGAGTCCTCCACACAAATAAATCAATAAAATTTAGTCTAATAACCTAATAAATAATACTTTTAAGAAATATAAGAATTCTATGGTGTTACCAAGTCTTAGCTGTATCACAATGTTTGGCGCAACGACGATAACTAAAACATTCCACTTACCATGCATAACGGACGAGTCTTTGGTATATTGTTTCAGTGACTACTTAAAGAAGATCTTAAGAATAATGTGAGCAATAAACCACACGAGTCAGTAAAACAGCCAATGGCAACCTAACCGCCAACAGAAATCACGAGGCTTTTGTCGTTTTTATTTTGTGCCAAGATTAAGATTAATTAAGTAATATACTCAGATTCTTTACAAGATTGCGATTATTCCAGATTAAAGCAGTTAATTATGAACCAAGCGAGTAAAGCAACCAAAGTGGTTATTTGCCGAGTCTATATATTTTGTTCTGCCTGTTTGGATGCTTGTCTGTACTGCGTAGGCGTAGAATGTTAGCTTGGACATTGTTTGGGATGAATTTATTGTCGATTTGGGATGAGTATATTCGTTTAGGCAAAATTAACATGACGAATGATAGTGATTCTATAAAAAGTTAATAAAAAATACGTTTTAGTGATTATAAAAATTAAAACAGATATAGGAGTTAGTCTATGATATTTTTATTCATTGCATTTTGTTTTTTATTGCCTCGCAGAAGGTGTGAAAAGTAAAGTATGCTCCGCTGGGATAAAGTCTGTCTTCGTCTTGGGCTGCTTGAACCTGTTTTTCTTGGGACCTTACACAACTCTCTTGATTCGTTCGGAAGTCAAAACTATAGAGTCCATCGTAACGCTCAGGTTAAGCCGCCCGTGACGTAAGACACTGATTTACCCCCTTGGTGCATAACGTAGTATTGAAATGATGAAGTTTTTTTTTTAAATCGTAAAAGATATAGTGATGGCGGTCAGCAGTACGAGGGCTACTAGTATAACTTATAGCGGACCTGTAATATTTCAAGGTTTACTTAATATTTTCCTACTAATAATTTAAGTTATATTTAAGTTATATATATCTTATTAAAAATCAATAAAGAGATACGGTAACTTAAATAAAATCTGTGGCTATTGCACCAGGTGAAAACTTATCATGACCTGTGAAAATACTAGTATCTAATATACAAGGGATCACTCTTGCGCCAAACTGCTCTATTTTCTACAGACCTCCATAGAAAGGAGTTCTATCATGAAATCGGGAAAGGAAGTTGGGAGTTTCGTTTTAAATATTTTTTTTTCATAATGTGCAAGTGAATATAATTAAAAAGACAAATACAAGTTCTCAATCTCGCTAAAGTGGCTATGCCATATTTTGTTCATTTGTAAGGAATTTGATTTTCCTCTAAAATTATACTAAACTAATCTGGTCATATAATTAACAATAAGTTATAGTTATTTTCCTCAGCAACTTTATGCTGTTAGTCGAAACTGTTGGAGAGCATAGATTTTAAATCAATCCTATTGTGTTAGATGGAACTACCCCTTTAAATTGTTTGAAATGTCACCATGATATTGTTATTGACTAATGCCTTAACTGATTTAACTTTCACCTTGATTTTGTAACTAAGAGTAACCATTTAAATTGGAATACATACAACAAAGAAGAATACAGCAATACATTTACAAATATAAATACCTACTAATTTCGTGTATAAGTTTTTTTTTATAGTATTTTATTATCAAAACAAATAGACACTTCACTAATAAATTTCTTCGATTCATTAAATTATCTGATATATTAAATTACACAATTTAACACGCATAGAACTAAATATTTAAAAAAAAAACAACTCTTACCAAACTGCTAAGTACATTGAATTGAAAATTGAGAATAAAAATTCATGGACTTGAGCGTCTCGCGTCCCTATCGAGTATATCACACATTTCTTTGGCACATATCCAGATGCAGACTTTATACGAGTACTATTTGCTGGACAAATTCCATCAGGCAAGATGTTGTCGGAGCTATTTGCTCAAAAATTGGATTCAATTTTCATGATGAAATAAAAAGATACACTGTAGCTGAGGGAATAATTTCTTTCCGTACATACCTTTCATCACCATAATATACTATACTCGCGTGCTAATAAAAAAGCTATGATAGTATTTATAAAAAGAAACATTATTCGATATATGCAGGGTTACTGGTAATCAACTAGCATCGATAATCCCTTTTAAGGGCGGGTTCTGGTGATAAACGAATTTTTAGTTTTAGGAATTTTGAAAAATCGTATTAAAATATGTCAGTTACCCGGTAGTATAAGCCTTTTTGCACCTAAGTTTGATTTATTTGATTTGAATAGTTCTTTATTAGGATGCATTGACGAATCAATGATATATGTATCGGCTTGATATATAAGGCAAGTTAAAAAGCCGAGACAGCTAACTAATGAGAGTAAGTTTAAATCAAACGAAAATTGGTTTTCAAAATTATTGCCATTAAATATATAGGTACCCATATAGTTATCTATACGAAGACATGACCTAAAAGTATTCTCTCTCTACCCAATGAATAGGGAATAAAGAAAAAGACTCAAGTGCACTATTATGATTGTTTACAGTGGAAGCGATCAAACTTGCTCAGACCGAGTGGTACTTGTAGAAGGGTACGCGTATTAATATACGGTCGATATGCCACTCCATTTATAGGTGGACATTACCGTACCTCGATAGAAGGAATATGTTACGATACGCAATGATAACTTTGAGAAGCTTTATATTAGTCGCCGTCGTAGGAGTAGCATTAAGTATAGTTAAGATTGCGCATTAATGCGCGTTTTGTAACTTTTATACTTCTGCCAATAAAAGAAAATGCCATAATGTTGATGCAGAAATAGCGATTAGAAACTGTGATTTTCGTAAGCTCTGTTAAAAAAGTAATGCTGTATTAAATACGTGTTCACGTAGGTGATCTTGACAGACACGTAATCTCATCATTTTAAAACTAAATTAGTTCGAATGGCGTGACGTAAGATTGATTTCAATGCCCCTCCTAAATGCTGGTGTGGTGACCTCTCTCGTACAACTAATGGGCAAAAATCACGCGGATCTAATTCTATGTACTTAAGATACGAGTAATTATTTAGTTTCTGTTGTATAAAAAACGTAAACATTGAATAGTTCTTGTAGGTAGAACTACGTCATTGTTTTATTTCTGCGATATTTTTGAAAAAGTATGCCATAACTCCAGATTGTTGTTATATATAACTATGCTATATATACAACCTAAAAATGTTTTCGTAAAAAGCTTTGCTTCGGTCATATATAAATTAAACATTTGAAATTAAATTGGTTTACAATATTCTTATATACGTAAATACTTACTTAAGTGTTGTACTGATGTAAGTCTGTAGAGTTAATCTGAAACAATAATTTAGACGCATGTTACTTGTACAAAAAACAAAGCTAATTAGGTAATAGGGAGATTTATTAACTATATATTATGAGAACATATAAATTGGAAACGTTATGAAGTAACATATATAATAGTGTAGGTATGTTATATCTTTCATAGAAAATATTTATGTAAGTAGGTATTACAAAAAACTTTCCACACACACAAAACTTTATACTACGGTTTGCTACTAATAGTTACTACTACCCTCTATTAACATACTCCGTCGGTGATCGATTGGTTTCACAGTTATCTATTTGGGCGTCGGCAGCGTGTTCGCCTTGAAGACTCGTTTTCTTCATGGTGTAATACAACGGCTGGCGTACCGCAAGGCGGCGTACTTTCTCCATTCCTCTTTGCAGTATTTATTAATTCTATATCTAAAGTGGTTACTTCTATCTACCACCTATATGCGGACGATCTCCAAATTTATTCACAAGCCCCTTTCAACGAGTTGACTTCGGCTGTAGCCATAATTAATGCTGATTTATCTCGAGCTATCGAGTGGAGTAAATCTTTTGGCCTAAAAGTTAATCCCACAAAAACACAAGCCATCATCGTAGCTCACGTATGATATCTAGGATAGAAACACTTCCAAACATAGTTTTCGATTGGGTGGTCATACCATAAAGCGATTCAGTTAAGAACCTTGGAATTATGATGGACCAATCTCTTAGCTGGGACTGTCACTTACAAACCATCAGCTACAAAATGTTTGCTTCTGGAGCATCTTTGAAACGTTTACGTAACTTTTTGCCTACTGCTACTAAGGTTGCGCTCGCGCAATCTCTTCTTCTCCCTATCTTAGACTACGCTTACGTCTGCTATGTAGATCTTCGGGAGGACCAGCTAGACAAGCTCGAGCGGCTTCAAAAATACAGCGTCAGATTTATATTTTAAATATGATCATATCTCTCAGTTTCACACTAAGCTCAAGTGGCTGCCTATTCGCCTTCGTCGGAATGCTCACATCCTTTCTTTTGTATATTAACATCTTATTCAATCCCACTACGCCACAATATTTAAAAGAGTGTTTTTGTTATTTGCACAATACCCACTCCTTGCCTCTTCGGTCATCGGAAAACCTTACTCTAAAGATGCCAACGCTCTGCAAAACATTTTTTAAATACTCTGTTACCGTCTTGCTTTGGAATGCTTTACTTTACCTCTGGATATAAGAAAAGCCCCATCATTGACTATACTTCAAGGATAAGGTGATAAAGTTTTATTTGTCATCTGTGTGGTCATTAGTTGTCTGCTGTATGTATTATTGTTTACCTTGCTTATTTGTTTTATTTTACTATGATATTTTATTTTACTATTTAGTATATGTATGTATTGATTGTATGTATGTGTGTATTGATTATAATATTTTGTGTATTCAGTTTACTCGTATTAAGTATATTCTTTATCGTATACCCCGTCCTATTTTATTAAATTTTTTCACAATTGTCTCCATCCTAAGGTTGCCTGGAAGAGATCGCTTTTTAGCGATAAGGCCGCCACTTGTAGTACATATTTTGTAATAATTTTCTCTTGTATTTAATTTAATTTTTTTGTGTGTCTGCAATAAAGAATTGATCTATCTATCTATCTATCTGCCCTATCCTTATACCTTATAACCTATAACTGATAGGTGTATCCTATATATAGACCTATCTTTCATCTTTAGTACCAATAACCCAGCGTACAGGGTTGTCGGTTATAAAAAATCAGTTGTTCCGTAGAAAAAATGAATAGGTCATCGGCAAAGTAATGAAAAAGTTAATATTTTTCTTGAATTCAGAGTTAGTCCTATAGTAAAATTTGTTCCTTAGGATGTATATCCTCCTTTCGGCTTATTACACCCTTCACGGATAACCTTGTATTGGCAAAGTAACAAAGACGACGTGAAAGTGTGAAACAGCAATATCCTAATCCTAAGTCAATATAATAATACCCAAATTATGCTGACAAGGATATCGTAAACATAAACGCGACACGAGGTAGCCATTCTCAGCCTAAGTAAACGGTGAAACAGCATTAGCACGTAATTAGAGATTGTAGGCAGCCAAATTCACGAAAAGAAAGTCAATCATATTTTCCGTGAGTAATAGGAGTATTTTTGTAATTGAACCTGGCAGTGATAAATTCATACAAAATTAGAGAGCCGGGTACGACTCTAATTTGGGCAGGTATAATTTTGAGGAACGACCATTATAATTGGGGGCCTCTTCAACGTGAAAATTCGTGAAAATTTAACGGCACAAATTTACAATATTTATGTTATCTTCTGTTGAAACAAGGAATTTCTAAAGTGTCTAATCAATTTAAGGAAACCGAAAGTATTTACGCGACGTGAATAAAATCTTTGTCTCTCCCGTCCATGGACAGAACAATGGGTGTAATTTTCATTTACTAGACGCAGTACTTGCAACCCACAACTCCCCGGGGTTCAATGTTTATATTTCCGAAATAAAATATTTTTGCGAGGAAGCAATCAAAGTTGTTGATTCCGAAGGTTCAGTAAATGTAGGTTAATTAAGTGTGCAGAGCGTAACAATAATCTCGAGACGGAGTGCCGCAGCTCGATTTCAATTAGAAATAAAGTATGTTATGAAACACGACATGAATTTTGTGCCACTATATAATATCTATACTCTTGATTTAATTTAATTCACTTACATCTATTTCGGTTATAATTAGCTTGAATAGTAAGATAGTAAGATTAGTTTATGTAAACGTACAGGTCGGTGTTTAGAAGGGTTCACATAACTATTCTCACCTGTACGAAGGGTAATCTAGACACGCGCTAAACACAGGGTTTTCTCGAGACACGGCTGAAAGCGTAAAGCGATTGAGTATATCATTCATGACTATAGGTATTATGATCCTAAGGTCTTTTTGTTCTAAAAAAATTACCATTTAATTAACTACTTCAGTGACGTGACATGTCATGATAACTGCTACATCCTAAACAACACTTGCTATTACTACTAATATATATCTGAAACAATCGCTTGCGCTATGTATCTACACGGAAATTCAGTACACTAGGTATTAGTAGACAGGCGAATTTGCGGTTCGCTTTGAGGGTTCGATCTGCGTAGAGCCCACGATTGATGCACAATCACATATCGATGGGAACGCGTTGGAAATGCAGGTATTACGCAAATATGATTATTGTTTTAGTGATGCATTAGTGTACGAATCTATGCGGGTATCTGATAGAAGCAAAGAGCTATTATTTCAATAAAATATCTACTAAGATATAGATTTAGTTGACTATGGCTTACTCCTCCCGTTCATAGGGGAGACTCATGTATAATAGTGAGTCGCCATGGGTACATACTAAAATATTCAAGAAATGAAGTCAAGTGTAAAACAAAGTCAATCCCAATCCCGACCTGCAACTTGCCACAGAATTAATGTTTGTTCGACTGCCCCTTGAATATTAATAAGTACCTGTTAAACTGATTAGTAACTGAAGGGTCAAACCCGCAATTTAGGCGTAAGTAACGATCAATTCAATTTATTAAACGGTTGTTTAACTTCAAACTTCAAATTAAGGTAATTGAATAATATGGCGCGGGTGTATGTACAACAAACACTGTTCTATAAATACGTTAAAAAAGTTTTATAAAATGATGAAACAGTTTATTTTAGACAATATTTTCATTGTGCATTTTACGGAAAAAATATCGAGATCATTTCTGTATATGTATAAAAACATACTTCTAGTTCTTACAGCCTCCTAGGAGTAGTTTTATGCATATTAGATATTATTTATTGTTTATTGACTTATTATTTTGTTTTGTCTCTTTTATGCTGGAGGACCAAATTCTAATATATAATAATATATAATATCTAATATAATATATATATATATATATATATATATATCGTGTATAGTATACGTATTACAATGGACTGAATATGGCAAGTGATATAATAGTGGTAGGTGTGGATGTGTGGATGTGTGTAGTGTAAAGGATGTAGATAGAATCTAAGAATGAGAGTCTGAAGGATGTAACATTAGGTCAGGAGCTTACTAAAGGATAATAGCTAAACGAAAAAACTTATCCAATGTTAATAAATAAATAGTTGTGTAAAAAATCGCTAACTGCTACAACATCTAACAGTTTAAATTGTTACCTCGTTACGAAACTTTTTGATAATTGGTGGTTAAATATTGACAAAGTTTTAACGAAGTCCGTAAAATCGAGCGCTAGTGGGCGAGCTTTATTGGGAACCTTAAGTATTTTTTTCATTTAATATAACTTTGTTTTACCGTTAATTGTTTTTTTAGGAAATATACTCAGCCTCCAGTCAGTTACTTTATTAAGGTATGGTTCTTTAAACATTTTAGTAAAGTTTAACATGGAGTCAACAAGATTTAATAACAGTTTCCTAAACTTCGATAAAGTTTAACGGTCTTAGAAAAGCAGGAGGTTTTCAATACGTTGGTTGTTAAATGTATGTTTCCTGGTTACTCAGAGACGCCTGGATATTTTTTGTTTAAAAAGTCTTCTCAGTTGGTCCCACATACATCAAAATCGTTCTAGTAGTTGCTTAATAAATCAAACAAAACTGATAAAAATTACTTTCAATTTTTTTTAAGTATTTCGTTAGTACTTGTATTATACGTAGAACTTCTATCGATCGGTCAAAAAATTACTCGATTATTATCATTGAAAATATATATGATGTTGTGTATATACATCTGTTATAAAATGCTCGGGTTTAATAAAAATAAATTTTATCCCAAATATGTTCATTATTCATGAGCAATGGCGCCGGATGTCGGTCCGGAAGCAACAGGCCCGTGTGATAACGCACATTTGAATATGATGCCCGAATTATCCTACTCGCATATGAGCCTCACTAGTAATGAATGACAACTATAATAAGTCAAATGTACAAGTTCTTGTTCCAAATTTCCAAATCTCCTCCTTGTAAGTTAATTACCGAGTAACATATTGAGTAATATTTAGCATCAATAAAATATATGAATGAAGTAAAAGTTATAAGGTCATTTAGATATTCAATTGACTCTAAAGACAATGTTACAATCCTTTAACAATCACAAATTTTTGAAAGTGACATTTAACTTCAATTCTGTTGGCCCGTATACTTTTTTCTTAGCTATTTTGATGTAATAACAAAACTTCTGGGTTGATTTTTATAAAATGCATATTATTATAAGAATACCTTGATAGTAGGGGCTTTTTTACTTATTCAACACAGCTAGGCATTTGACTACAAGCTTGCTCGACCACGGAAGTCAGCGACACTGTAGACCTCGATGGAACATGCCTAGTCTGGAATACATTGGCTCGTAACGAATCGCACCGTTAGGTGCTTGGCGTCAGAGCGAATAGGTACTTTCAAACAAGAAAATTGCTGGGAAATTAGGGATATACGTAAAATAGATTACGACGAATCCAAAACTATCATATTTTTAGTCAGTATAATACATGCCATTGAGGAAGTGTTTGATAGGAAACAAATAAAAAAGTATGCGACATATAAATCAAAACGTGAACTCATATAGATAAATCACCTGACATGAAAGGAATAGTGTTATTATTATAACTGTTTTCAATTCATTTATTGTCAACGTACTAATCAAAGTACACTCAGTACATATTTAAATAAAGCCAATGTTTGTATCTGTGGCACGCAATAAATAGTCGGCGGCTTCAAATTATTAGCGTCGCATGTGGGAAAATGTGGTGTCTGCCTACCTTCATTAGATACATGTCCCGTTAAAAGTACACTATTTTATAACATTATTTGACGGACTACGGGACAATTTACGTTATGTTTTAAGAAGTAAATGCAAATGACATTGTAAATGATGAATTATAAAGTTAACTAAATTTTTATTGGAATTATACAAATGTTATTTATATCTTTCAATATTTTTGTCACTTGTTGGAAATAACAAAAAAGTTGTAATAGAGGAAACTTTTACAATATACACATTGAATAAGTAAAGCTTTACTTCACCATCCAAATGTAAACGGGTTTATGCACATTACTGTGTCCTGAAATAGATTTATACTTTGCCTCTAATACTTCATAATTGTAGTAAGTGACGTCAGATTTAGAGCTCAATCCAATTTATTCATATATTTTTGTAATGGACATTAATATAAGGGTCTGTCCAATGTCCATATACCTAATCTCTCCCATTTGCGTATAAGCTAAACAAAATTGAAACGGATCTTTATAACAAATTACTTTTGCCAAACCCAATCAACCAAATTTCCATATTAAAACATTTGAGTGCCTTTTTTGGACGATTTTGAGCGTTTTTTGTCACAAAATTTAGGGGATGTATAAATTGACGCAGGTGTGGCAAAGGTATGCGTTACTCATATGAGTACTTAATATCTAACTTTTGCGAAACTCGGGGAGATTATTTAACAGAAAATATCCCAAACAAGACTTCTACAATGATAAAAGCCGTTCAATTAAAAAAAAACAGTTGTAAATAGCCGGTAGAGGTTTTCACATAAAGGAATTACAGTTGACAAAATTAAAAGCAGTACGAGACCATAAACTGTGAAACATTTGAGTGATGTAGAAGATGACACTAACCAAAGTTAAACAGTACATGTTGAATCTGTTTCATTTGTGTCCTTTAAATCAAAGCCTTCCTGGATATATTCAGTTTAAAAAAATATCGTAAGTATTACGAATTTACAAAATTTGGCTTGTGATCCCTACTAATATAATAAATGTGAATGTAAGTTTGTTTGTTACGCTTTCACACTAAAACTACTAAACTGATCGTCGTGAAACTTTGTACACATAATATTGGATACATTTTATTGATAAATAAATATACTTATTGCGATAGTTAAAAATAATTGTTGGACGATGTCGCGGGCAACAGCTAGTGCTTTTAATATATGTACTTTTAGTCCTACTTGACAACGCATGTAAATGTCTCTTTTTAAATCAAAACACAAATTAACATTTCACTCTCCATTCCGACAGTACGACAATGAAGAAATCCTAAATAATTTAAGGGCGCTAATGATGCGACTCATCTCGTCACAAAAGGCACTTTTTACGGTAAATGTCGAGCGCTTATACATACATAATATACATGTGATAAAATATTACTTACTTAACTCACTGGAAATATACATGCATTTATAGAATTTCCTTTTTACTAAGATTTTTCAAGGTTATTGCGCACATCATAATTTATAAACATAATCAAAATTTTATTTGAACAAAGTTATTGTATATCAAATCGCGGTGGCAGTGTTATCACACTGATATCATAAAGTTTGTACGTATGTGTTTGCTCTTGCACTTTTAAACGGCCGAACGGCTTTAAATAAATTTGGCACCAGCATACCGGCTACTTTTCATCCCGGAAAAATAAAGTTGAATATTAAAATTAACACCGCATTGCGCAGTTTTTACTATAAAATTAACAACAAAACAAAACAAGGACACTTCCTCATTCAAAGCCTAAAAATCATGACAAACATAACGCAAAGTCAAATTTAGACAAGAATGAAAAGGTCCACAGCTAGGATTAAATGCTATTAACTAGAATAAAACAATTTTGTGTGTTGATAGAACGGCGCGATTTCCAGTAGGCCCCTAAATTCTCGCGAAGGCACGTTACGCTCTTAATAAAATGCCCCTCGTATTGCCCAAACAAATGATTCTGTTTTATTAGGACAACTTTAAACGTGGACGAAATAAGTTTTGCGCCTTAAAAATGTTCTTGGCAACAGAGTTAAACATTTTTCCTGCTAATAAATTGATGATGTACCTTATCTTACTATAGTAAACGTGGACTTGAAATTTTAAGTTGTTAGTATTCTTGCTGATATCGTTGTACTGTCGTTATTTTTGTCTCATATTTCGTGATTGATTATATTTATCTGAAACTTGCTAAAATTCTTTTATGTTTAATTTTATTCTTCACATTATTTTAGCTAAGTATTTTACGTAAGTGAGCATTTGCGTTACGTTTCTTCGACCCGTCAGTAGCAGCTACTACGTGGGTGAGAGTACCCGGCATCTTTATTTACCTAGCTGTAAATATACATTTTAAATAAATAATACTAGCGGAATGTGTTGCTGAGTAAACCATCTATTTGATACGCTTATGAAACGATAATATAGAAAATTATTGTAATAGTAAAAAGTTCTTAGTGTTGCTGAGTTCAAGCACTTATACAACGTAATGTCGGGACCAGCGGAACTGCTACTCATATATCTAATTTGTAATAGGAGTGCTCTACAAACTGTTGATTTCGCTTATTTGCGACTACATAAAATATCTATCACTATGAATGCTGTCTTGCTGTGGAACTGTCTACCGCTTGACATTAGGCGTGCTCCATCAATTAATATCTTTAAGCATCGAGTCATACATAGTCCATTACCTATCACTACAGCATTAAAATTTGTGTCTTCTTCTTTTAATTTGTAATTTATATATTATGTATTTCCATGCTCCTAATTTGTATCATATGTTATATGTATTTGTTTATCTGTGTATCTATTTCTATGTATAATTTGTTCATTTTTCAAATATGTTTATTCAATGTATTATTTTAAGGCCTCTCTAATTTTATATCACTTATTTACGTGCAAGGTTGCCTGGAAGAGATCGCTCTAAGCGATAAGGCCGCCATTGAGAAACCTAGTATATATTTGTAAGATTTAATTTGTTATATTTTTTTTATAATCAAGCTGGTATTTTAATAAAGAGTTGTCTTATCTTATCTATACAAATAAAATTGCTAGTGTATACAGGGTCACTATTAATCAACTACCATCCTCGTTATAGTGACTTTTGAACATCATATCCAAGAACGTTTGTTCTAGGACTTTTTATAACTCAAAAGAAAAAAAAACAGATATGAATCTGTTTTAACATAGGCCGCGCATAAATGAGTTTTTAATAGAAATGGTTTTTTTTTGCGTAATTTCGAAGAAGTTTAGACCAAAAGTTGTTGATTATGGTCAACAAAAGCCACCCATAAGAAGACGTATAATTGATACCTGTGAACCTATATAGTGGTATACGTATATCAACAACATCGCGACCATTTACATTTAATATTTAATGTTAAATATCCCATTTCGTTGCCATAATTTATGAAGTGGGTTGGTAACACCCCAGCAAACTTCCTTCTTTTTGGGAGGGTACTTCTCTCAAAAAGAAGGAAGTTCTCTTAATTACCTAAAATTTTTAGGACCAAATTTCGTAAAAATACGACGCGTACGCGAGAACCAACATCCAACACACTGAAAGACAAAAGATTTTTTCCGAGACTCCAAGCAGAGACGCTCCGCTTGTTTCACTCGCTCAGTCAATTATATTCAGGCTTTTCAGTTTTAGTATCAAGTAATTCTTATCTTATCCATCAAACAGGTACGCCAGTCACACAAGTAAGCGCAACTTTACTACTATTAAAACCCTCATTACTACTAACAAGAGTAACTACGTTACTATATGTAACGTTGTAGGTACTATATGTAAATCCCGCAAACGGGGATGCAATACCATCGGCAGACACCACAAATCTATCATAAGAGCGGCAGGCGACAGGGCATCGTAGATCTATAAATTATTGTTATATAGTGGACAATGCGTCATTCTTGAAACTACTGTCATAAATGTAGTTTAATAATTTGAATTAACCTGTTGCTGAAGTCTTAGTTACAAAAGTGGTTAAGAGTATATATGCCACTCGTACTTCATATGAGCTATGAAAGACAAGGTAGCAAAAATCATAATCTACCATTACGCAAGCCAAAACTTTTCTCTTATTCGTATGCTGTGGTACGAGAAGTGCTGTTTCTTACCAACTATAATATGCTAAGGTTATTTATTCGTCACCAGAAAGTTTTATTTTTGTTTGATCTCCGATTTATGAGAGATTAGATTTTTTTGTAAATCGTTTTTTCTACCCTAAAAACACTAAAACTGTGCTTGCACAATCTCTTCCTTCTTCTTCCAATTCTTGACAATGCTGATGTTTGTTATCTAGATCTCACCCAGGAGCAGTTCGATAAACTTGAGCGCCTTCAAAATTTTTCCATAAGGTTTATATTTGGTTTACGCAAATATGATCACGTCTCCGAATATCGCACTAAGCTCAAGGGGCCCCCTATTCGCCGTCGCCGGGATGTTCATATACTTTCCCTTCTTTACAGTGTATTATTTAAACCTTCTTCTCCGCGGACCTTCAGAAATGTTTCGAGTATTGTCACACTATCCATTCCTATACCTTAAAATCATATGAAATTCTTAAGTTATCTATTCCATCACATTTCACCACTTTCTTTAAGTCCTCTTTTACTGTGAAAGCTGTCTTGCTATGGAACAGTCTTCCCTTTGATATTAGACGAGCTCCTTTGCTAAACGTTTTTAGGCACCGAATTTATTTTAATATCTAAGCACTAAAATTTGTTTCTTCTAATTATTACTAGACAATTTGTCTATATATTTCCATGCATAGTATTTTATTCTTTGTGTATTTATTTATATATGTATTGTGTATTCATATAAGTGTTGGTTGTATTTAAGGCCTCTTTAATAATATGTAATTATATTGTACTGCATGGTTGCCTCGAAGAGATCGCTTTAAGCGATAAGGCCGCTATTTAAAAACTAGTATATGTTAACAATTTTATTTATTGGTAAGCTGGTTTTTGAATAAAGAGTTGTCTATCAATCTATAACTGAGAAAAATTAATAGGCGTCTGCAAAATTGAAGTTGGTTGTCACCTTTCTAAAATATTACTTGAAATTGTTACATAATCAAACCCACCCCTATTACTAATCTACGAGTAATCAACCACGGCCAACATCGTGTATTGACTATGTATGTAGGTATATTATCCACAATGACGTTGAGAAATATCCAATTTCAAGAGATAAATTAACCTATATTTATAAAATTAACTAATCAAGTTATATTACTTAACATAAGTCTTGTCTTATAATACTTACATAAATATACAAACACGAGATTAATGTTAAGCCTAAAACATGATTAAATGAAACAAGTTACAGAACAAGTTAAAACAAAAAAGTAAAATAAACTGGGTACAAAATATGACACCGGCGTAATTTCGTTTTAACTTTGGCGCAACAATTTTTCGGTCTCTTCAAGAGCTTAAATAAAATGCCACAAACACGTTTAAGTGTGAGTACATTGTTCCTATTTTTAAGACTATATAATTGTATCTGTGCTTACTGTATTGTAGACTTTTTTCATTTCGATACTACATTTGCGTTGTGCTTACGAAATTTGAATTTTACCTAGATATGACATACAGAATTATTAGCTCAATCTTATACTATGCATTCCTTATTCATATACTGTGAGTTCCACAATCTATCAGTAAAAAAAGACGTAAGTCATGAACAAGAAAATGTCAAACAAATAGTCTGATATTGAAATAAGAGATCATACCACTTATGCAAATCTTCAACCAAATAATGTCTCCGACTCTGTGTCGGAGGAATAAATGGAGAAACAAAAAAAATAGACGCATAGCGTTTCACGCGGGTCTGTGGAAGCTCGTTGTGTATACCGGTGGCGTCTGGCCGTATCCCTACTTGTCCGATGGTGGAATGGGCTATTGGGGAAACAAAATTATGTAATTCCAAGGTATGCTCCCCGATATGCCACTTTTAGACGATAGTCGAGGCTTTGGAGCCTAACTTAGCTAATGCATTATTATCTATGATTTTTAGCATACTTTTCAACAGATTCCATTCGCGGTTGAGGGTTGAAGTCAGCTTGATGCTGAGGTCGATGTGGTCGGTTATTAGAACGGATACATTCCAGAAAGTAGACCCCCATTCCAGAGAGTAGAAGTCTACTGAAAAGGCCATTTGGCGGAAAACAAACATGTCTGATTTTTAGCTGCATTGAACTTTACCAGATTGACTTCGTTCCAATCGGAGACCAGAGGGACAAATACACTTTGTCTAATCTGTCTAAAAATCTAACGTTATTGGAATAAATGGCGTCGTAGCAAACTTTCCAATTCTAAATTAAAAACTAAATTATGGGCATAGTAGTTGACCCTGGTGTCTACGTTTTTAGGCCATACGGGGCCCCCGTGTCTAACGTGGCCTGCAATTGTTATCTTTACACATAGTGAAGTAGTACATTGTATACATAGTTCAATTATGGTACGTTGCACAGAAAGTACTAAGGTTACGTTGTCGACTGTACACACTTTGCGTCACGAAACAGTAAAATAAACTTTACTGCCTCTTAGAAGGGTAATATCACGATAAAAATGTTTTACTATCTGCGTACAGTCCAAGTCTTTATTGTAACGAAAATTTTTGTATTAGTTTGTTATCTATTATAAACTAATAACGCTTACGAGTACATATTGAGATAGATAATAACAATAATCCATAAATTAATTTTACTAACACACTTTAATAAAATTTTTACGAGTATCTGCAATATTTAAAATTTTAAATGTTTTTTTTTCTTAAATAATACTCGTAGATACTGTTAATCTGTCATATTTAGATACTAAAGTTTAATCACCATATAATTCTTCAAAGGATCACAAAAATAAGCGATGAGGTAAATTAATATGTGGTAGGTAATAAATTATTACACCTAATTTTTATTTTTACCCGACTGCCCAATAATAGGGTAATGTTTTTCGAGTGCGTTTGCATAGTTGACGTGCCAGGCGTCATTAAATTTGTTCTGAATATTTATTTGGCGATACTGGTTGCATCCAGCGTTTCACTCGTTAAGATATTGTATTCTGAATTGTTTGATATGATTCGAACCAGTTGTCAGATATTTTACTAAACCTTTTCATTTGAATCGTCTTCGTTTTTTAATTTAAAACCCTATTTGTGGAGTGCGTGAAACATCTTCGTTAGTTATTTTAAAATCTTATTTGTATAGTGCGCAAATGTAAACCCTCAAATCCGCCACATTTAAATTGAAGTGAAACATTTGTACATCCAGACATACATTTATTTTCATATCATATATTTCTCTTTTTACGTAATCGGGTGAAAATTTATAATTTCGTACTTTAGCATAAACCTTACCAAGTTTAAATGCAAATGCAAATGTTTATTTGGCATATTAAGATAGGAACAAGATTATTTTGAATCCACTGGCTCCGAACTACTTCGCACTGTGCTCCGGTAGCCGGTGGCTTCTCCCATAACTAAGTTATACATACATGCCTAATGAGTTATACACATAACAAAACTTGATTCTTAATATAAAATAGAAAGTGCAAAGAAGAAAAGAAAAACATAGGTAATTTAGACTAGATACAATTAATAAATGTGCTCATAATAATTGTAAAGTGTAATCTCACAATTCTTAAAAGCTCCTCAGTACTGTCATAGTCTAGTGTTCTGAGATAATCTATTACTTTAGATTGAACTTCAAAGAAGTTAAAAGTGACTTACAAATTTTTCTTACAAATTTTGTTATAAAAATGGCTGACAAAAATTATAAACCTTGTAGGGAAAAAATCAAACGCCATTAAGGCAAATTATATCTTTCCCTCTATTTGCAAGGGCTGCATCTTGTTTTGGATTAGATTTTAAATGCTGGGTAAGCACTGTTTGTAAAATGAAAAGCTGTCTAGCAGTTAAAACTTTGCATTCTTTGTAAAGGTCTGTTGTCGGATAGAGTAGCTTGGCTTAAAGTAAAGATCTTTAAGATAGCCCTTTGTGCTGTTTCTATAGGTTTAAAGTTAGTTTTACATATTTTAAAGTCAAGTAGGAGCTCAAGAAATTTTATCAACTAATTGATTAACTCTATAAAGTCTTCAGCATTGTTTGATCCTTATGTATGCAAATCTGGAGTGAGCTGTTACAAATTACAATTTGCATTCGAAATCGTCTCAGATCCAGAAAGGCTAAAGTAATTATCGAATTCATGTCATTTCGTGAAGGTGACGCCTCAGACTCAAATTAAATTTCGTTCAAGATTCATTTCGGGGCTCGGTAAGTAATCAACACTTTCACTTTCATTCTGAGAGATTATTAATGAACATCACCAACGGCCGATATACGATTAGATAAAGAATAATAATATATTCCAGTGTATTGTAAATTCAGGTAAATTTGCCAACGGTGTATACATAAACTAAAAAAATTAAAGTTCTTCAATATCACCATTTGATCTGAACAATGTAACTTCACTGTTTATTGTCAAAATCGGTGCAGAAATATAGCACGTGATACTTGAAAAAAGCTTATACGTTTTCAATTTATTATAAGAAGACTGACATACTCCTAATCAAACTGTTGCTGTTGTACTCGTATTGTATCTACTATACAATACGAGCAGTGTATACGTTCGATCTTTTAAACGTAGAGGCAGCTACAAACCGGCCTACGCCGCAGCCGGGTAGAGCTACATTCAAGCATAGGTCAACCAGCGGGCAAATAAGTTTCATTTCATTTTATAACAGAACTAAAAGCGATGAGTCTTGCCATAGACTGAGCGAATACGAAATATTGACATTACACTCTAATCATACTCAAGCATACTCAGCAGCATCAAAGAGAAACCTCTTCAAACTTTATTTCTTTGTTTTAGACGAGATAATAAAAATGGATTAAATTAATCATAGATAAATAGTAGAATTTTCTTTACTCTCGCTATAAATTATGAAATCTACAGATTATAGCAAGGATCGTTATAGTTTTATTTAGTACTGAATAAAGTTAATGGAACGCGCCGTAAAAATGACAGTTGATTTTACGGGCGCTGTACGTGTTATTAGTTTTTATTATAATATGTGAAACCATTTATGACTACAGCTATATACATCTCGATTGAAACTATATATAATGATGTGATGATAGGCAAATTCGCAGTGAGCGTTGAGGGTATGCATTAATGTTCTGGATTGAATTTTCGTCCGTCGCCTAAATTCGGTAACAGCGGGTGGTTTAATCGGTTTTGTGTGAGACGGTGTCGCATTGCGTTCGTCATGGCGTTCCACAGATATGGTACACTTGTAGAGTCTGTTGCTAAACTATATTTTTTGTGCATTTTAGTCACTTCATAGCTAAATATTGAACGCAATGTGGTAACTAGGAAAAAGTATATAAATTATTTCAAGCCCTGATAGCGACTTACCCTTCTATAACCTCAATCTGCCTATGAAATTTACTTTGCCATTCTCGTTGAATGCTTCTTTTAAAGTTCTTAGAGGCGGAAATTTGGATTAATGTGTTAAACGACGCATATTCTTCTTCGTCTTGAATTAAACTTGCCTATGGCAACCTCCACTGTTGCTACTAATTTTATTTGCAATTAATTAACATTTTTACCAAATTTTCTAGGTGGTAATGTCTTTCGAGTGTAAGTTTACATGTTAACATTTACGTATGCATGTCTAATTTTTTGTGACGGTCTGAAGTCTTAACAGCTTGATCGATTTTAACGTGCGAGGGTCATTGGATTCATGTTTATCTTCAAATGGTTATATGGTATATTAGTTGCATTACGTGATTTTACTAGTTAAGATACAGTGCACTAAAAATTTTGAAGTCGCTTTCAACCACTTGTTGGTGAAGTAAATGTAGATCATACGGTAGCGCGCTTGCCTTGAAGAAACCGATTCACTCGCGATTTAAAGAGACCGAGATTATAGCTATCGGGAAATAGAGAACTGGGCAGCGAACTCCACAACCTGGCAGTTCGCACAATAAATGTAGACGTGAAGCGTTTTGTGCGAGTTCGTGGAACCTCTACCATGAACCCGTGGCGCCTTACAGTATCTCTACTCGTCCGATTGTAGAATGGAGTTGGGGGAATTAATTCATGCAATTCCAAGGCACACTCCTCAAAATGTATCCGGTAAAAGACCGATAGGCTGGCTAGCCACTTTTCGACGATGCTCGACGAATTTCGAGTTTATAGTTTAATTCTGTACTTATTTAATTCCTATAAACACCCTACATATGTAAATATAGCAAGAGACAGAAATATCTTTTTCTGTGTTTCTTTTAGCATTAGGTATTAATAATTTGAATTTCAAGTGTCGCGATGAAAGTGTACACTCGTGTAATCTGGTGATTACTATGACAATGTTTGAACCCTTCCTATTTGCATAATGAACTAAGGTAGATTCAGTTTACCTTTACAATCAGCTGGCTTTTCAACTTTGAGCAAATACATGTAGCACCGTTGTTCTGAGTGACATTGAATTCAAATGTGATTTTCGCACCCCGTTTTTATACCTACGCATAATTTTAGCATAATTTCCGTAAAACCTTTTCTGATTTACTGGAAAATTTACAGGGTAGTCGGATGTAAGAGACGCTTTTAGTGGGTCAAGTCACAACTTTTTTATTTTTTATATCTACCTGGAAGTTGCAGATAAATCAAAGTTAAAGCTGTTCAATAATTTTTAAACTGTGAAACATCACTAAACAGACCTAAAAAGATAAAGGAAATTAATGAATAATTTATTAATATAAAAGAGGAAGCCCTGACTGATATTTGCTAGGAATCAACATAGAAACCGCTGACCTAAAGATATGAAACTTGGAGATTGAATTTATTATAGGGAGTATTATGGGTACTAAGAAAAGATTTTTGGTAATTCAACTCCTGATTTAGGGGCTTAAAGTTTGAAACTTTTTATCATTTATTTTGTCGCGGGCTACGACGAGCCGAAATCTACTAGTTTTTAATAATTGCTGAATAAATTAATATAAATAATATGTACTCGTAGGTAATCTATTCGTCAGAATCATGCCTATAATATTATGTAAGAAATATTATTTTTAAATAGTATTTCCTTTATCTCCGATTTCTCGAAGACGCCAGACTGAATTGATTTTCTATACTTTCCAGTTTGTCCCATATAAATTTCATGAAAATCGGTCTAGTAACTAATTTAAATGCACTAATTTAAATGTCTTTCTTGATACTTAAAGAAAATGAAGATTTATAAAAACTACGCTTGGAAATAACACTGCACTGTGAAAAAAACAAAGGAAAGTGCCTATTCTTCTGTTCGTAGTCTAGTACCAGATGCAAACTTGCGCTGTCAATCCATGTCGAATGGAAAATTGCGATTCAAAGTTGCGTCTGCCGCGCAATGACTATAGAAATAACATGTTAAACCAACTTACCTACTCCAAGAACCTTCATTACTTACGATTGAATACAACAATATGAATATCTTATTGAACTATTCTAGACTAGATCTTCTTTGCCTTATTTAATTACTTAAGCAAGCAGAGAGCAAGATGTATTCGTTTGAGGGTTCAAACGAATACATCTTATGATTTGCGGTCTTTTTGAACCTTTCAACTTCAAAGCAAAGTGATATTAATTTATCCTTGGTTGCGTTTGTGGGGTGCACTCAAGGATGTGGTTCCTAGTAATCATAATAGTAATTCGGTTTACCCAAATTGTCTATGAAAGCATTTACTTATCACGTTTTGCGAACTTTCAATGATTACTGTAGATTTCTAAATTAACTTTGGGCTCTATAGCAACTCTTGCGTTACTTTTCACTGTTTAAATAAATGGAAACTCAGAAGAATTGTGGTTCAAATAAACTTTGTACATACATCAGAAGTTTTGAACCAGTAACACTTAACATTAGCTTAAGGCTTAAGATTTAAATAAGTTTTTCTGATCTTTTGGTAAGTGGAAGTTGAATTTGTTGGCAATTATGATTTAAATGCCACATACATGCTTTCAACTAGCCTTTAAAACTGTGTTTTGTCATAAATCTCACTAATATTGCAAGTGCTAAATTGTGTGCGGATATCTTTGTATGTTTGTAACCTGTTCGCGCAAAAACGGTTGAATCTTGATGATGATCACAAATTCAATGAAATTTTATATGTTTATAAGCTATAGGTACCCTATAAGGCCTAGGCATACATAGGCCTATTTTTTGACTCCGGTTGGTGCAGCCAGTGTTTCTACATCTGAATATAATTCCAAGCTTCCATAAACGCCTGTATTATCATTTATACAGCAGTAAGATCCATTTCAGGTGAAAGCCTTCCATATTAAATTGAAGCTTTTCATAAAAAGGCTGTTTTTCATATGAATTACGTGCGATACATTCTCAAGTGACGTTTGAATAGACAGTAAACGAGTGTATCTTTGTATCGGGATCTGCCGCCGGGATAAGATGTATTATTTGTGTCCGGGGATGTTTGTGAGGGGCAGCTCTCTGTTTGACAAGTTCCCGAACTGCCGATTGCAATAAACTATCACGTGGCCCTGTCCACGGTAAATATTAAAACGCGCGACGTGCCAGGAAAAGATGTAGCGATATTTTTTTAAGGAATTTGTAAACATAGTATTTTTTTAGATCGTAGAAAATTTAGTTAAATTAGTAAGTTCCATAATTCAGTCTTTACTCACAATAACACTATTTCTTTACTTCAATAGTACTTAAAACTTTTCTAAAGATATTAAGTTATTCAACAGCGGAATTTGTTACAGAGTTTAATTACAAGTAACTAGAGGTTTATTTAATATCGTCCTAAAATCAAGTAAAATAATGTATTTAGCATTTGAAAATCTTTAGTGGTCCATGGGCGATCGAACTGCTGTATTTTTTTGTAGTTAGTTGAAAGCACTTGTTCAGCAGTTAAATTTATCTACCTAATTAATTTCAAGTCACCATATAAAATGTTGCATGTTATACCAAGACTTGCAATTGCTTTGAAATAGTACATCTCACGTATTAAAAAAAATATTATATCTCTCGCCGTATAAAAAGGAGAAATTAACTACTTATGATTACTCTGTGTTTGGTTTAAATTTACGATCATCGCATTAATCGCATTAAATCGCATTAAATCTTAATGCGATTTCATACAATTGATTTATTTATATATATTATAAAAAAATATATAGGGACTGAGTATCTTTAGAACTGATACCCAGTATTATTGATACTCAATAGTAGTCGGGGTCATTTTACTCGCTAAATCTAACGATTTTTATAGTGGATCACATTATACATACATTTCACAAATAACTATAAGGTTTTCGTATCGGAACTTCCTAAAGATCAATTAAACGCACTATTCGTTCCAATTAAATCTAATGGTTAGTCGTGTAAAATAGTCATTATGGTAAACTCGTTCGTACGAATACTTGATCGTAGGTATAATAGCAAAGCAACGCTTAAATATAGACCACTTTTAGATGGACTCATTTTATAACCTACCACAAAAAAAGGTATATTTTTAGAGCTGTCACTTAAAACTCCAGAACGGAATCTCAATTATTTGTATCAAGATAAATACAGACCGATGTACACGATTGATCGCACGAATGTGAAATTAAATTTACATATCGATTTGGTATACTTTTAAAGTTAATTTGTAGCTAAATTAAAGGTTAGTTCAACGCGTTTATATCCACATAAAAACTATTTGTCTATCCACATAATAATAACTATTTGTGCTGTAACATATGTTTGTGTCTGCTGACAATTACGTTTGACCTGTTAAGATAAGTTTACAAAAGTTAGCTGGCCACAGATTTATGCGATTAATATTATTTGCATTACTTAGAATATGATAGCCACATAACTTATAGAGCGTCAGATATTTAAATGCGTAAGTAAAAGGAATATCGTTGTTAAATATCACGAGATAAAAGAGTCAAACTATTTTACTACAAAAATATTTTGAAACATAGTTTAAACTATTATTTTCGCCTAACTCGCAGAGTAAAGTTTTACACACAATTATTATCCAAGAAACAATATGCCATATTTTTAGTTAACGTTATGATGAGGTTCAGAGTTCAGATTAAATCAAATAGTTTATTGCTGGAAATTAAAATAAGTTGATCTACGTATAACATGTAATTTTGAAGTTATTGTGTTAAATATTCTTTTAGAACAAACAAGGTACACAATGTTGTAATCTGATGTTAAGTTTCGTTTTGTGTGTATTTTCTCCTCTAAAATAAGATAAGATTCTTTAGTGAAAATACAGCTATTAACAAAACAATACAAAAATATGCTAGATTTCTAACAGCAGTAAAAGGCCGATAACTAATTGTCTTGAATATTTTCATAACTTACTTTTTAAACTAAAAAATTGTACATAAAATACTATATTGTACGCAAATATGTTTAACGTTTTAGTAATTATGTTCCAATAGAAAATTTTCGACATACTACCTTATTTTTTCAATTTAAGAGACCAATTAATATTCTGTTAGTAAATATAGAAGCTGTTATCTGAATAAATTTCTCAACATACGAGTTTAACATGCAATAAAGTTTTTGAACTACGCTATTTTTTTGCTAGTTATGTATAACGTATCACTGCTGCCGTGAGCACCGGTGCGAGGATTGACAATGGTAAAGTTGTTATCGAGCTTACCTGTCGGGCGTCTGTGGCACTGGACTAGCACTGGTGTCACTGACTGAAACCACCACATTCAATGACAAAGTTTCAGGCATGCAAGGCTTATATAGCGGCGCGCCCCGCCCACCGCCCGCCTCGGGGCGGGTCGAGCGACTCAACTTGGCCTTTACAACTTTTTCACGAAAACTTATTGCGGATTTTGAACTTCACTTTTTGACCCGCGCTAATTAGAGTAAGTGATTACTAACAAAGTATGGACGGCTAGATGAACAAGTCTGTATGTAGTGAAAGCTATTAAAAAAAATCTTATTTTTTTATCAAATAAGAACGAATTATATAAGTAACTAAAAAAAGCGATTATTGACTTCAATTCGACAGACACGTGCTGTCGCATGGTCTCTGATGTCTTTACATATAAAAATCAATTGCTGTTTGTTTGTCTCGCTAAAACACTAAAACGGCTGGGCCGATTTAGCTGATTTTGTTATAGAAATGTTTGTGAAAGTTCAGGTAAGGTGTAAACGGTGAGTAACATGCATCACTGTTAGGCGGTATGAGGTTCGACGGGTCAGCTAGTATTAGATAACAAACATTAAAAAAGAACGTTTGAATTGAGTACCCTTTTTTTGGGAAGCCGATTAAAACCGTTTTGAATAAGAATCCATCCAATTATTCTTTCCCGTTACGAGTTGTACCAAATATTGCTAATGTAACAAGTGAACATGAATCACAATTGGTGATAATTAATTATTGATTTTGATTAGTTTAGTCCATTATCATTTATTTTATCATAATCGTTTATTTTATTCTTATAGTGCACAAGTTCTTTGTGAGCCTTTGTGCTTTCTCTCTGCAAGCGTTTCCCTATAGACGTTAGAATTTAACATTTCTTCAGAATTCTTTTATACTATGCTTAAGTTTTTTTCAGATCTCACTTTAGTTATTCTTTAGAAATATTACTTATATATCGCTTCGCTCGCACTTTTTTATGGGAATTGCAATAAAGTTTTTTTTATTTGTCCACCCAATCGGAGGATCTCTGCTGCAAGAATGCTAAAGTTTTCTTCACTAAAATAGTCTGTTATTATGTTCGTTTGGCTCTGGATATTAGTACTCAACTGCATTCTTTGCAATTTTCTAAGCAATCTTGATGTAACTTTGTATACAGGATCTACATTTTTTTTTAATTTTTACTGGTTGTTTCTCTCAAAATAGGAGAAAGTTTGTTCTTGAGGCCAATCAATAATTTCAATTTCAAATAATGTTTCTCAGAAACGTGAGAACAATACCTTAAATAAGAATCACGAATATTAGAATTAACAGTCAAGTGGTAGTTTTTAGGGTTACGTGTCCCAAAGAAAACCTTAAAAAACTACTCGATACTGGCTTTCGAAGCAAGTATGACCGTTAGAATACAAATTTCGAGTGCCAGCAGTTCCGAGTTTGATTCCCGGCCGAGGTAGCTGTTCGAACTATGTATTCGACTGTCTGTTGCCGAGTCTGGGAGTTGTGTGTGTGTCCTACAACATTCACAAACACACACACACAAATCCCAGACTCGGACTCGGACCCTAAATCGTAGTTAATTAGTTAGTGAAATCCTAGTGTGGAGTGTAAAAAGTTGTGTATGATTATTATATTATTTATTTTTTGTACAAGAAAATAAATTAAACTTAAGTTCAAGTCCTTTTTAACTAAACACAAATTCGTTTAAAAGAAAAATCTTTTATAATACAACTGGGTCAAGTTGTTCAACATAGCTTTAATTAGACCTTCTGTTAAAATATCCCCAAGGTATATTTGATTGAGAAAATAAGTAAAAAATACGTAATATAAGGGTCGCTAATTAGCTCAACTCATTTAGAAGCACATTTTAATAAGGGATTCAAAGCGTTTTATATTGCCTTATATTGTGACAAATATTTCAAATATTTTCCGCTGCCGCAGGAGTTAGGAGGATCCTTTTACATTACAAAAGCCATTCCCAAAGGTTATAATAATCTTGTAACGGATACACTGCCGATGAGTAAATAATTTTCCACGAAACGAATACCTAATACTGATTGATATTGATTGCGGTCCGTGGTTTTGCTTTCGTATATATACAAACGTAGTAAAGACCAAGTTCACACAGGCAGGCCAGGAATGAAAAACCATAGATCTACAATGTTCGCGGCCGAACGCACAGCGAGCTTTGCGTCTAGCCACATTTCCAAGCAGCAAGCCTGCTTTACGTTTCTAGTCTTACTGCAGTGATTATGATGTGAACTAAGTACTGCATCTAGTCTATCTGCATTCCGATTTTCATTGTAAGTAATCAAATATTGAAACATCAGACAATTACAAATATAAACAAGTTTGTAGCGATGATGGTTGTGTAGTTATTGGGGTCGATTGCCTGACTTCCGTGGTATAGCGAACTTGTGGTCAAATGCCTAGCTGTGTAGGATAAAAAAGTAATAACTTAAAGGAATGTCAACCGACTTCGGCTGGCTTAATATTCCTATTATTTTGCTTTAAAACCAAATTGTGAGTCCGATTTTTAAAAGTTTATAATGAACCATCTGGGGAGTAGGATACATTTTGAATAAAATATGTTTTTTTAATGGCTTAGCTAATTTAAAATTACTAAAAATGCAACCTGCAAAATTGAAGTCCGTGGTCACTTTTTAAGCACCTATTAAGTTTCTGTTTCTATAATTAATTAACTAATTGTAGGTAAATACTCGTATGACATTGTTTTATCATGATTTTTCGATATCTATTTGCGAAGTTAATTAACGCGTAACCTTATCTTTTGCACAAGTGGCGCTAAAATTGCTTTTTAATTACTTGCCGCAAACATTTATCCATTAGGTATTTATTTTTCTCGCTTTGACAGCGTCCCATTGATTGATTAATATTATAGAAACTTTACTATGTCGTACGTACGTGATGAGCATAGTTGATTTCAGTTATTTAGTTTTACAAACATATGGGTAAGTAAATAACGTAAATTACAATGTAACTTGAGTAACATATCATGTGGATAACTAACATTGTTAATTAAATAAAGTTCTAAGTGAACGCCAATCTATCTATTTTTCACATGTGAAACTTTATTACCATTATTTTTCATTTGCACTTACTTATCTAGCAGATTTGATAAAAAAAATATGCAGATAAGACTTAAGTAGTAATAAAATAAATAAATAAATCAGTATAATTGATCATCTGAACAACACAGCACCAAGCCCCCCATTGCCTCTAACTGATTCTGTGCCCATGGCCTGGTAAAGGATAGTAATCCTAAATTTACTCTAATTTTGTAATTAAAACATAAGGATTGAATAATAAATCCTAGTAGAATTGCTCGAAATATATGACCCAGAAAAACTAGTAATAACTAAAATTACGCAGAAGTATTTTTGTCCTTACTAGGTATTTATTATTCTATCTAAATAATTTTCCATGCCCTTCGGTGTCACGGAGAAACTAATCAAAATGTTGTTTACGTCATTTTCTTCTTATAAACTGGATCTTAGAATCAATTTTGCCAAGGAAAATCTCACATTTTTATTTTCAGCCTTAAAATATTTACCTAGGGCACATTTTCCCATGACTTAGCGGCGTGGTTTACTTTATCTTTCTTAACAGATGAATGAACTCTCGTGCAGTGGAGGAATATGAAAATTTCCGCAGTTTCTCGACGGTTCTCGAAGAGCATATACTGTATCTTTAGTGATATTGTTTCTCGTCAATGTTTTCCACATTATAAAGTAAGTAAGAGCATGTAAAAGTTCGCTTCAACTTCCTAGATACACTGTTCCTGAAGAAATTGTGGCTTTTCTTTTCCATAAATTTATAGTAGAGAGTAGAGCTATAATGTCAAGTTATAGTTTGTTTCACCTACACATATACCTATACACAAAATAACGTAAAGTACGAAGTGGCAACTCTCGTATAGCAAAAAAAACTATATCTAATACTGTATACGTCAAATTTAGGAGCCGCTGAAGAGTCTACGATTGGTAAAAAATGTTTGCAATGTTACCTGCTAAGCTGAAGCCATAGATTTATGCTTCATACCTATAAATAATCTCGAAAACATAAGTTATTAAGTTAAGAAAAAGAAAGTGGGCAGTAATCGAGATATTAACCCTGAAATCAAAATGTTCATGTCATAACTATAATGCGTTATGTAGGCCCGTATCCAGTGTTGTACTATTTGCTATACAAGCTATCAAGATGTCCCATAAAACTTGCTTTGATGGGCACTTACGCCGAAGTCGTAAAATTACGAAACCTCGCACCTATCCCTTTGAAGATTTTGACATATTCGCCAAGTAATTTTGTTGCTCCTGTATACATTACCTCTCTAACTCAAAGTTTGACAAATACACCACCTTTGAAAGCGATAACGTATATCGAATTTGCTTTTATTATCTCGGGCATTCGCATAACGTTGAGCCATTTTCGGTATAACATAATCGTTATAAATTTGCCATTAATATCAAGCTTAAGAGGTCGTAACATCACTGTAGTAGAGTAATAAATGTGTTGTTAAACTACCTATATTAAACCGTATAATGGCTCTCGAATCCGAAACCTACAAAACGTAAAAAGGCAAGAAAAATGTATATAATTACCAGTCACTAGAGACCAGTTACAGCATTATTACTTAATTATATTAATGATAATCAGATCTTATTGATCGGAATGTTAGAGACTGCACTAAGCAGGTATTACGTAAGACTATCAACTATTTTATTAATCACGTCGCGTCGTTGCAGCCAAATAGGGCGAGCTTTACGTAATTTGCCCTGCCCGCGTCGATGACGATGGCCTGCAGGCTGCAGGCTACTTCAGTAGATGCTGGCGTTCCTACAGGACTATAAGACTATTTTCATAATAAGTACAATAACACACATTTAGCTATCTATTAATAAGAAGGTACAGAGAAAACTGTTGATTATTGCCCAATCATGCTACTAGTATTAGGATTACCAATGGGGTATTGATGGTTCCGTTCTACTACAATGTCTTGCTAATTACTCTTTTGAAGTCGTTCTGCCTAATCAGACAATAACCTTCTAAAATATACTTGAATATTTTTTATGACACCTTAGTTTATGCGTATCTTGATATGCACTTGATAGTTTATTTTATAAATTAGCACCAGTTTAAAGAAAATGGATCCACTTTTATCGTTAACATGTTCTTCGAGATTCAAGAGTAATTTTTGTTTTATATTTTCGCTTTTTATCTTACTTTTTACTTTAAGAGTAATCACATATTCGGTAGTAGTAGATAATAAAACTGTCATAAACCTGTATTGATGAAATTTATTTGATCTCTCTAGCCTATGTTGTAATTCTCTACCTGCTACATGATTATCTAGAAGGCTTGTACATGAGCATTTACATTTATGTTTAAGTACACCTTGATCTATATTTAAGTAAGTTATACCTTGGTATATGGCGTACCGGGCGCAATATTTAAATATACCCACCATCATCTTAATAACCTGGCTACATACAGTCACAATACATAAAAATTATTACCTACACACATACTACATGATTATTTGTTAAGAGTAAAAAACATCAGCAGAGCTTGGACACAGCTTGTCTTTTTTATTAAATTACAAATTTGAAATTGTGAAACTGGTTTATATTTGGCATACTCTTATAAATGATCATATCCACTATGTTCAACTTTATAAGTGCAATTTGTTAATTTATGAATATAATAATTGATCATTGGAGAGAAGTAAAGGACCAATCATTATGTTCAATTGAATGTTTTAAGTAGGTAATAAAATTGAATATTGGTAAAAACGATTGAAAAACGTAATAACAAATCTAATAAAGAAATTTGTAGAAAACAATCAGCGCAGCAGGGCGAGCACGAGCTATCTTTTGACAGCGAAAAATAAAATTGCTTGTCAACTTACACCGCAAGTTCTTAAAATAAACGAGTGACACATGTGTTTTTGATGATGTAGCAAATAGCAAAACCTTTTAGAAAAAAACAAAGAATTAAGTAAAACTTTTTTGGTACCTACCTAAGCAGTCATGCTTATAAACAACATAATATAAACATCGTCCTCGTCCTGCTGATCTTCCGTGGAACCGACAAGTGGCACGTCCGCTAGGTTAGATGTTCGTCGCTTAGTAATTTATTTTCAATAGTAGGTAATAAATAGGCTTAAGTTATTGCTATTGTTAGGTCTGTGCTCCGGAACACGAGAGCTAGAAATTTCCTAAACAGCTACAAATAATGTTAACGAGCCATCATGGGACACGTGATTCCAGCCAACTGTTGCGTTCGCATTTGTGAAGCTACCAGTGAAAATGTGATATCGTTGATACAAATTATTTTAAAAAACTTAATTCGGACATGTATTTGCATAGAATGTAGGTACACAGTATTTTACTATATTTCCAAATACTAAATAATTATACGTATCCATCCAAAATACTAAAGATTAAGATAAGATAAAGAATTTTAATTTCAATTGATTCAAATAATGCTTGTTACAGGCAAATCACGGTACATTTACAGTAATTTTTTTTTTAAATTAAACCGGAACTGAGCAAAATACGGCGCGTATTTTAAACAGTTATAAGATCAATGTTTCTAAAGAAATCGTAGGTAATGTGAACTATTAAAAACTAATTCATCTTCGTATAGGTGCCTCCATATTACAGTTTCTGGGTCACCCGAAGGCCTCTAACGTAGCCTTAGATTGTTAACCAGGAACAAACAAGTCAGCTTACAATTTATCATTTCATACGAGTCACGGTAGCGCTAGAAGTTAAGTTTAGAAATGCCGAGAATTGACTTATAAACACGTAAAGGAACTGTGCTACTTGCGCAACGAACACTTTAGAATGATAGACAGTTCAGTGACGTGTACGGACAGCTTATAAGTATATTTAATTGACCGAGCGAGCGAAGTGCTTAAGCATTGACTCGCCGAATTTGCTTTCGTCTGTCCAAAGGTTTGTATGTATGTATGTTGGTTCTCTCGTACAGGCCACAATTTTGATCCGATCTTGACGATTTTGATTGTTTTTGTCGTCGGCCATTTTTATTGAGGTGGTGGTTCCTATAAAAAAGGGGAATGTTTGCCACTGCTCTATTTACCAACCAATTTGCATGAAATTTAGAATGTAGATTAAATACATTATTATCACAAAATCTGCTAAATATAAGCAGAATTGGTCAAGTAGTTTTCAAGATATTAGGGTTTTCGATTCTGATTTTGATAACAACTTATCGAAGCGCGTTCATCGCGGTCAGGTCTGGGCTGGGTGACCGAAAGTGGCATTCAACAACTGGGTGCTTCCGTGGTTCGGATGACACGTTAAATTGTAGGTCCCGGCTGTTAGTCATAGTATAGCAGTCGTTAAGCCATATCAGAGGCGGGTCCGTATTGGGTTGCATAAATTAAAGAGGCACAACCTAAAACTGCAAAACATTTTTTGTACAACACGAAAGTATTCGGATTGGCATAAAAAAATAACATGAACCTACTGCGGACCTTGTTGGAAAAAGTATACAAAGAATTACTCATTTCAATTCACACTTCAATTATGACTGAAACGGTTATACAGACCTCCATTACGCGTTTTGTATTTTATGATAAATTATCTTTAGGCGTATAACAATTTTACCCTTTACATTTATGCTGAATAAAATTATGATAAAGAAATTTAGAGGAAGTTAAAGTTATATCATAATTTATGCGAGAAAACTTCATGCGGACACTGTTATGCCAGATTACATTATACTGAAAAAGATTATGCGATCGAAACGGCTTTCATCAGAGACCCTTAGAGCGGCTTAACTAGAAACAAGAGTTCGCCACTTCACTCGTACGAAAGAAAAAGAAAAATGAATTATGCATGTACTAAGCAGTTGCATTATTGTTGAACAAAGTACGTAGGTACATATTTGGTGATTTTATTATTTCTTAGAAATTAAATGTCTAAGAGTGTAGCAGTTCGCAATCTGGAAATAGAGAGATCGCTCACACATTGGAAGAAACTGAAAATACCAATTTATGACTTGAACCATTTATAATCAAAGACTACAAAGCAATCAATCGATTGGCGAAAAGAAATAAACTGATTTAGTTTTCGTTAAATTAGGTTGTTCGAACTATTAGGTACCTACCTAACATATTAGAGTTGAATGAAAATATATTAGGTCATTACATATGAAATTGGCGTTTTGTAAGGGAGTAACATAAAGTCTTTTTTTTATAATAATACATTTATTTAATCAAAGTATGTACCATTGCTATCTATGCACTTTTGCCATCTCATAGGTAGTTCACTGATCCCTTTACTAAAAAAACTATTAGGACGAGAATCAATGAAATCTTTGAAGGCGCTTTGGACTGCCCCATCGGAGTTGAATTTTTTTCCTTGCAAGATGTTATCCAAATTTCGAAAAAAATGGTAATCTGTTGGAGCCAGGTCCGGGGAGTACGGTGGCTGTCTTAGACATTCCAATTGAAGCTCCTCTAATTTGGCAGCCGTCTGTTGTGCAGTGTGTGGTCTAGCGTTGTCCTGAACCAGCAGTGGCCTAGAGCGATTGACCAACCTCGGTTGTTTAGTAGCTAGCTTTTCCATCATGGTTTGCAGTTGCTGACAATAGATATCTGCTGTAATCGTCTGGCCAGATTTAAGAAAGCTGTAGTGAACGACACCGGCACTAGTCCACCAAACGCTCACAAGTAACTTTTTTTGAGTCAATTTTCACTAGGGGCAGGGTTTGGCTGGTTCGCCGTTTCCGATTATCGTACAGGATCCATTTTTCAACACAGGTAATGATCCGATTTAAAATCCCTTCATTATTGTGCCGGTTGAGTAATGTAACGCAGCAGTTGACGCGCGTTTGTCGGTTTGCTGCACTCAATTCATGAGGTACCCACCTTTCAAGCTTTTTCACCTTTCCAATTTGCTTCAAGTGGATACAGTTTTATCACTAACACCGCAGCCTGCAGCTAACTCGGACGTGGTTTGCGATGGATCTGCTTCCACAATAGCTTTTAATTCTTCATTAGCAACTTTAGTCTCCGGCCGTCCACGGGGCTTGTTCTGCATTTCGAAATTTCCAGAACGAAAACGTTGGAACCAAAAACGCACTGTGTTTTCTTTTGCGACAACGCCGCCATACACATCATTAATCCTTCGAGCCGTTTCTGCAGCACTGGTACCACGGTGGAACTCGTACTCGTAAATAACGCGATATTTCAAGTTTTCCATTTTGTAAAGAAAAAACCAGACGAGGACAAAACAAATGAATTACGGTTTTCGAAATACAAATGTATGAATAAATAGCTGTATAAATTTAAAATTGGAATCCCTAACCAAAGAAGAGATATTTGAGATCTCGCGAGGTCTACAGTTCGCAGAACTACTATTATTTAGTAGGTTCAAATATCGCTGACTTTTACTGAAGGTTGTGAAGTATTTTTGATAGAAAATGTGATAGAAGCTACTCAACTACCTAAGTTCCTGTAGTCCAATATCCTAGAGTTTTTCCACTTGTGTGTTAGCGAAGATTTTCTCGGCGATTGCGATGGTCTTAGTTAGGTAATACTTAACTCAATAATTTCTTAGAAAAAAACTCTTTTGATGAATTAAGTCCCTCTCCATACTTCACCCCTATTTCTCTATAGTAGGTCAGTATGCTAAACGGTGGCACAAAATACAGAACATTACAACTGTAAATACCTAGATATCTGTACAGTAGGTAGAATATGCACGATAATAATATTAAACAAATGCTACTAAACTTTGAAAACTTCTGCACATTTTACTAGCCATTGGCTAAGCATACAGAGCTACAGAACAACTGTCCGTAGCTTACCTGACAATAACCATCTGCATGATACGGCAGCACGGCGTTACTTCGTATTGTATAATGTGCCTAAGTAGTTAGTAAGCTGCTCTTGTAACAAGCCTATAATATCTGATGTCGGATTACGCCTGTGCTAGGTTTGCAATCTGCTGAGAATACTGTCCATAACAATACTAAGCGGAGGTCGTAACTAAAATAACTGGAGAGTTAATTTACTAATCATAAGTACGACAAATGCTTTGGGAGCCTAAATACCTAAAGGCGAGTTATGCACTTCCACGATGTCCGCACGCTTTACTTTACACGCCGCTTAGAAGCAAGCGCTAGATTAAAGGTTCTCTAATTCAGACTATCTGTAACAGAGACGAAAAACTATTCCCATCATGAACCTACCCGAAGATTTATCTTTAGGAGATGATTGAAGTACAGAGAGAAACAAATAACGGGATCCGTAGTAGATACCACCATAAGAAAGTTCATGACCTTGGCAAAGAGTGCTAAGTCTACCTATAATTTAATTACCGTGGATAGGTAGGTACTAAGTTTTCGTATACCTACACCATATCATAGGTGGTTCGATAATTGTAAACCTTTCAATATTTAAGACAGAGAGCCTTCATGGGCGTTCATCTATTATAAAGGAAATGTCAAGATAAATAATTCAGCGAAGGTTTTGAAACGTTACAATTTTTCCCTTGAATACCTTTACATGAAGTTGTTCAGTGGGCGGTTCGTATTAACTCTTTTGCGTTCCATAGCTGGGTGTAAGCATAGGTCTTATCTTAGGGATTGTATAACTAAACAGGATGAAACTTGGTATAGCTCTGAAGGTCTACAAAGTTCTAGTGTTTAAGGTTCTACTAATTTGTATTCTTTATCAGCGGGGATGCTGGATTTCAATAATATTTTGTCAGGAACCTGCTCAACACAAATATTAAAAAAGAAACGGTCCAAAGTTCTTTTTTTATCGCAAAATTATTGAGTGCGCGATGTCGGTTTTTCATAATTCTCAGTACATATAATATGATAACAAAAAAATATGAAATAAATAGAAAACAAGATAAGTATAGATGGGCAATAAATATTTTTGAAATTGAATAGTCCACATGCTTGTTTGACGATACATTAAGTTTAGTTTTAATATATTGTTAGTTTTGTGGACTATAAATAATAAATAAATAAAATAAATAAATGGTCATTGGCGATGCTATCTTATCAGCGAATTATATTAAACCTATAATATACAGGTACATGGTTAGAAATAACAGACAAAATCAGAAAAAGGGAGAGTGGCCATCAGACCACTAGATATAGGTATACTCATAACTTGTGATTTGTAATACAAACTGGCCTCAGCTACGACCATAGAAAGCATTAAAATAATTCGAAATTATTGTTAATTGCGTATGTGATGTTGATTCAATTTACTTCGTTACTTATAATTTATTTTGTTGCCGTATATTCTGTTTAGTAGGTCATTTTAGTACCTATCATCTTATGGGACAAATCTTAATGGGATTAGTGGGGTAGAGCCTAAGTTACTTACAGTTAAACCTACGCCTACTAACTATCTAAATGCTTAGTGCTATGTTCGTTCCCACTTTTTCTCACGATATTAATGATAGGTATTATTTATTTTCTTAATATAGTTACGTTACAGTTAGATCCGAATAGGTGACTTACGCAATGCAAAACTTCGTCATACGTAAATAGGTATCTACGCCGCGTGCATAGCGTAGGTTGCTTCGATTCAAATCCTCCCTAAATTTAAGCGTCAGTAAATTGAAGATGTCATTACAGACTTGGGCCATCATCCAGAATATCCGTTTTATTGTTTGAATATAAAGTCCTTTATTATTACTCCATTTGATGGCAACACGTTCAGTTTAACATCGTTTGTAATGTACCTACCTACTCGTACCTACTTACACCCCATCTTGCGTCTTTGGCGTTAGGTAGGTACAAGAAAAACCGATTAGACTGACGACGTCGAATTGACAATCACTTTTTGGAAGTGGGGTAATAAATGACTCAACTTTCTTCGTCTCTCACTTGAGAATGGCTCGTTATTAAAAGATGTAAGCAGGTATAGATGTAACAGGAACACTCGACATTTTCTTCCGCTGTGCTAACATAAACTCGTAAACTATATTTTTAGAATATTTAAAAAACTATCAGCCTATGCGATAGTAAAATAGAGTACTAATAGCTAAAGGGATGTCTTTGTATTTAACTTTATCTATAGTATAATCAGTATATACTAGTAGATTATGCACCAAGGGGAAAAAATCAGTGTCTCACTTTATGGAGGGCATTTTGAACCCTGAGCGTAACGAGCGAGTAAAGCGATGGGTTCAATTTACCCAAGACGAAGAGCGGTTGTATCCTAACGAAGCATGCTCTACTATTCACACCATTGAACAAATTTCAGGAGTACAATCACTATGGCTCATCATTTTTATCAGCACGAATAATGCATTATCATTTCCGCTTTTTTCTCTTCTACCGACAGCTTGCATGCAACTCATAATATTGCCAATAGTTTATCTAGCAGTAATAGAGTATGTAACTAGTCGGGTTTTTTTAGATACTGGTCATTAAAATATGATTTTAGTTTCAGAGAATCTAAATTGCTTAATATCACATAAAACATGAACATCGTGCGGCGCTCGCTCTATAGGTCATATCGAGTGTCCGATCGAGGCGAGAAAGTTGAATAAATCATTATTATTTGATTGATCGCTTTTGGTTTTTGTTTCTGGGAATCATATTTTATGTCGTTGATAAAAATATGCTTTACATAGACCCAACAATACAATAAACCTTACAGACTCGTGTAGCGACGTCACACTGCCACAAGTAGCATATTGGGTGAACGCCTGCCTTTATTATTAAAGCTTATACGTAACCTTCTGTGAAAATGACTTAATTCACCTATTAATAAGTTTGGCGCTTTTTAAATGAAAACTGCATAACAACGATAAATTATAAGCAACAGGACAGTGGATAAAATGGTATGAATCCACCTTCGAAGGTATGTCCTTCGATGGTATTCGAAGTCATACTTCTAATTTAAATCATTAATTGCGCCTTATGGCATTACTTGTTTTGTAATTTTAAATGAGCGGCATCCTATTGAATCTTTACTATTCTGAATGGGGAACTCCGTGCACTAGGGGCGAGCGTTGCCCTACTAAACTATCTCGCTCCTTGCTTACTAAGAAAACAGAACAAAATTCTTTCAAACCTAAAAGTGAAAACGCACAGGCAGGTGGCTCGCTAAGCGTCTAGAACCTTGTGGCTTTCATTAATAGGAAGCAGTGACTAGGCGCCAAGGTCGCAGTGCGGCCGGCAGAGAACATTGTAAAACGACAAAGAAGCCTAGCGAGGCTCTAGAAGCTTAAAAGCCGCCTGCCTATACAGACGTGGTTCAAAACTTTCAGCTAGCTTACATTTACCTACTGATGTTGCAAGTAATCTACTAGTATTAGATTGATCTATTCGTTTGTAATTTGGGTATTTTTGGGATTCCGGGTACTGTGGAGTTATAACATAAAACAACAATTTCTTGATAAGTTTATATTCATGTTCATACACAAGCTTGAGACAAAATATATTCGAAATAAGTAAATTGTGCAATAAGCAAAATGCAGGATCTAACTTAACAAGTTTGAAAAATCCTTTAACAATATAAACTTAATATAAAGATATAATGAGGAAAATTAGACATCACAAACTGTTAACGAATTATAACAAGCACAACATTAAAAACAGTATTTGTTCACCTAACGTTGAACCAACGACAACGTAACATTTACAGCCTTATTTAAGAACCCCTCTTAACTTTGAGCATATCTCATTAATTTGACAGAGAACGTCACGTGTCAAAACAAAACACTCAAAAACACACTGGCTTTCAAAGTTAAGAAACAATTTCAAATAAGGCCTTAGTGTGCAAGCTCTGATTAAGCTTTGTAACACTGATAAGGCACTGGTACACAAAGCCCAAGACTGACTATAAGAAAGGTAAAAATCTACTCATATTTGTACTCTTAGGCGTTCAGTAACCGTATATAATTCAACTGGAGTTCGTGACATACTAGTACGATTTTCTTCTTCGTCTTTATATAACCTTACTAAAAACTTATAACAAAACTTTAAAAACAAATATATAAACTACACGTAATATACAAAAAACAAAACACTACATTTCAAAACGTTCATAGACATTTAACTTTGAGTATTTAATTAGTGACGTTTGCAACAATCTAAACATTGTATTTTTCCTGTATGATTTCCATACAAAAATAAATGAGCATAATAAAGAATTGATAAGTTATGTGCACGAATTCGAAAAAAAAACATCGTCATCTCTTAAAATTGTGAAAATACGGTTTAAGATATTATATAGCTCATACTATTTACTACTCATTGATTTTTAAACATGGAAATCGTTTCGACAATAACAAAATGGAGTGGATATTATTATCTGGACTAAATCTATTTTAAATACATATGACACATAAAGTACACATTCAAAGGCATCTGTTGCTGTGAACGGAAGACTACGTCGGTAAAAAAACTAGGGATACCTGACTTAACACATTATGCCGCAATCACTTTAACAATCTCGTATAAAATGATGATGACTACGAAGAAAATGATCGCCACATCATAGTAAAAAGGTATAAAATTATAAATCGCATTGGCATCAGAGTACTGGTAAAAGTGGTAACAGGTGATTTGTACCAAAATCCGTACGCGAATGAATACCTAATATAATATTATAGACATAGCGTTGACGCGCGCTACTAACTAACAGCTATAAGCTTTATATATGGCAATTCACAGGATATTGACAGACTGTACAGTTATGAAACTAAAATGAAAGCCAGAAGCATTGTACCACTTAGTACAACATGGGATACTGTATTATTGACACCGCGGCAACATGGGAACATACAGACATCTTTAGTCCTTACTAATTGAACTGTTAATTAGACTTTTTCTCGATTAACGGGAAAGAATCATTTACATCGGTTTTTTACTATATTTTTTTTATACAGAAGTGTTAATTATATAAACAGTATATATTTGAGGTAAACGTATTATTAAATGTAAATATGTTTATAAATATAAAAAAGTCCATTTCAACGAAAGCACTGTAAACTTTGAACACATATAAGTATAAAAGCGCTCAAGATTCACTGACCCATTCAGCGAAAGCCTTTTGAGCTGAGATGGTGCAAATTGAAGTGATAGGCGAGTGCAAGCAAGACAGTGCGTGAATCGAATATAAGTAGAAAGAACTCTCGCAGCCAATCGGCTGTTGAGAGTCTTCCTACGTCCTCATGTCAACGTCGAGCCATGAGCCGCTCGCACTGCGCTAGGAGATAATTCTTCTGTTGTTCGTCGTAGAGGAATATCACCTTACCGGAGCCCGACGTGGGGAACATTCCTAGCACCTTCCTTTTGGCTGTTGGCACGTATACGCCCTTGTTAACGGGAGTGGGAACTTCGGGCAGCTCTGTCCATAGGTAGCTCCATACGATCTGAATTATTAGATAGATAACGTCGATCTCTTAAAAACTGTTCAATTATTTTTATATATATTATATAGTTAGTATAGGCTAAACCTATATAAAACATCCATGAGAAGTTTGGTAATGAATATATGGTTCAAGTTTTATTTGAAAATGACACAACAAGTAGACGTTTAACCCAAAAAAAACTCATTAAAGTTGAAAAAATAAAATATATTTTAGAACGTCTGTCATCATCATCATCAATATCAGTCAGAAGACGTCTACTACTGAACAAGCTGCCAACATTTGTTACTTTTACTATGTCCGTAAAAACGTCTGTACCGTTTTCTTATTTCTAATGTTTACTGGAATGATATATTGTTAGTGTGTTGTTAAGAGTGATACTCGTACATATCGCAGTGGTGTTCGCTTACCTGCCAGCCGCCGAACACGTTGTTCTTCTCCAAGTAGAGCAGCCGCTTGTCCGTGCACATCACCACCTCCTTGTTGGGCACCACCCACACGTGCGCCTCGTAAGTGTCCGTGCTCACGAATTTACTCTACACGATAACAAAAAAAGTAATATATGACTAACCAAATATTCCTTTCTGTAGTTTCATATTTGACTAAAACAACTTCGGATGAGATACGATTCACATACGATTTCAGATAATATCTTATTGCAGAAGGCAAACTAATACATCGTACATGTTGTCAGTTAACTGACGCCATGTGGACGGTCATAGCGTCAGTTTTTTGACAATTTGTATGATACAAATAGGTAGTAAATTGACAGGTAATGATGGTTACACCTCTAGTGACCCTTAAGGTCGCCCGGTTGTACTTAAGATTTAATAAGAAAATTACATACACGTATAAATAAAACAGGAGGCAAGTTACCTTTTCAAGTTCAAAGAGCAATTTATATCCTTCAGCCTGCAGCCGCGAGTAGGGCCGCACGCCGGCGTCGGTAGGTAAATATCGCGCCGCACGACGCTTCGTCACCTCTTCCGAGAGATCTGCCGCCCTGATACATATGAAGCAATTTTGTTGAATATTTTGCGGGAAAGCTAGACATTGTTAATACCGGTGTCATATACATATCATATCGGCTAGAGGTGTACTAAGGCGAGAGAGGGTCACTATACTCATCCTAAAGGACAACTTTTACTATGAGATTAACTCGGATTCGAGAAAAAAACTTAACTGTTTCATAGTAAAAGTTAGGAAGTTGACGGTGGGTTAGAACTGGACGATTTTTTTCCACGATAAGTATAGTGACCGGCTTAGTACACCCCAACCGATAACCCACACAACATTTTTCAATACTTATGAATGTAAGTAAGCAGACTAATAACCCGACTTTAACGTGGCTATATGATCAACTATATATTATGTTACTGTGGTGAAAACTAAGTCTAATACTAGTTTAATATTCATGCTTTGGAAGATTGTAAAGTAAAAGATAATTTTAATAGAATATGACGATAATTTACAGTAATACAAGCCCAAGCTTGTATTACTGTAAATTATTGCTGTTGCTCATTTAAAAAAATTAGTCAAACTGAGCTCGAGTTCATTTTGATACATACTAATCAAATACATCAGGAAATATTTGCATGAAGATCAATCTGGCAAAAACATGATAACCTTTGCTAATATATAAGAATAGAAAGTTAGCGTCAAGCAAATACAATATAATTTACGCATGCAAACATACGTCCAAATATGCAATGCTTAATAAATACACACCGAGAACATATTTCACAATCACTAATGCAATGGCGGAGTATGTACTTAATAAGATTACGTATGCTAAACTATATCGAATGTAGTCTACCTAAGTTAGCTATAACTCATATTTTAACTTTACATTTGTACAATATAACTGATTAACTTGACTGTTATCTATCCATAATGTAGAAATTCTAGACAATTTTTAATGAAAGTTCACGTTAGAAGGAAAGTATCCTTCTATCGTTCTTGGATTTAATTAGCAATGTTCATACGTATAATGAGGATTTCCGTACCTAAAAGGTAAAAACGGGATCCTATTACTAAGACTTCGCTATCCTTACGTCAGCAGCCTATGTTGAACCGTCACCAGGTCACGTCTAAAGAAACATGATAGCTAAACATTTGAAATTTTTACAGATGAAGCATTTCTGTTGCCGCTATAACAACAATACCAAAAACAGTATAAAATAAATATGTAAGGTGTTCCCATGCAACAAACGTGCTTTTGACGTTATTTTCTTGTTATTAATAACGGTAGAAGCTTGAACTAATGTTATATAGATATATAATGGCATGGAACACTTAGCGCGCGAGTCCGACTACACTTTTTAAAGATTCCAACCAATAAAATCTAATTATTTAACAGATTGAGCACATTTAACAATTAAAATTTATTAACAAATACACTTTAATCAAAACATTTATATAAACCAAAACGATTTGTGTAGCTAAGTTTTATCACGAAATGAACGAAACTTAATATTAAAAATGAGATATGGGCGAGCGAGACAGCTTATACGTGATTACATCATTGGGAAATCGATAACACAACCAGCAGGCCTAGTATGGACAACTTACAATGGTATAATCTTCCTTAAGGGAAAAAACTTATAATTGTAACATGAATACTAACAGATACTAAAAAAGGAATACAATAAAAACTTCTGAAAACCAACTTCCGTCCACTATGTCATCAATGTAGTGAAAGACCATAAAATACACATTAGGGATAGCAAAAAAAGCTACTGGACCAATTTTGATAAATTGTAGACCAATAGTGTGACCAATTGACAAATTGACAAGTACACTATACACTTTCAAAGAATAAAATATTTTTTAAAAATCGTTGCAATCGTTTCTGACAAATCAGGGAAATACATAAAATAATAAAAAAATATTTCGACGAATTGAGAACCTCTGCCGTTATTAATTGCGCATCAAATTATCCGTTTGTCATTTAAAAATATCCGAATTATTTTGTGTCGTTCCTACCATGCTAGGCCTGCAGAAGAGCGTAGCCAGCAAGCCTGTATCAATCCCTATAACCTTTTGACAGAGGTGAGCAGTCCCGAAGTGAAGTCGACGAGACCGCCGACGGGGCGGATGATGAGGCCCACGGCGCCGACACCGAGCCCACGCAGCAACCCTCCCGCGCCTCCCGCCTGCGCGCCGGCGTAGGGACGCGTCACCACGCCGCAAACACCCTCCACTACGCCCTACAGACCGCCTGCTTTATCTGAGACTACAGCACCCGTTCAACAACTTTGTTATCGAGGTGTTCATTAAAACCTACCTGAAATGTCGCTCTAGACGAAGTCAAAATAGAGCTTTAGGGCGGAATCACAGCGGTCTTCATACAAAATAATCAAACTACAAAAAGTTACACAAAACGCACTTATTCTTGTTCTTGGGCGTATGTTAAGTAAGGGCATTTCACTAACAACCGATGTCGGATAACGTGCTAAATTATTTACAGGTTTAACTTACAAATTTCGCAGCCGCTAATGAATATATGAGATTCGAATGGGGTTCTTGGCGCAAATAGAACAAAGCTCACATTTTAAGCCTGTTTCAGTTTTTTTTATTCCCTATGCTCTATTTTTGTGATGACAATAAAGAGTTTCTAATAGTAACTTTAAGGCAAACAACAGTCTCCATACAAAATACCCAAACCTCGAAATAAAGTAAAAACCCAATTATTCTTGAGCGTATATAGCAGGGCGTAATAGTAGGTGCATTTCACTATTGATGGCTACATTGGGTCGGATGAAGTGTTAAATTATTAATTGGTCTAGGATACAAACTCAAAAGTCTTAATACAAGGTATATAGTAAAACCTAACCGAAATGGCGCAAATAGGAGAGAGCTTAAGGGCATAATCGTATATAGCATTCAGCGAATACTTTATTGTGCACTTCCAGATTAAGTCACTCGGTTCTGATTTCTCTATTTTCCGATTGCTATTTAGCTGCCAGATTCACAATGAGTATCCAATCGGATTCGAAAACTTTGTAACACGAATTACGCGAAGCTGTTACATAAACTAAAATATTAAATGGTAATTATTATTATAGTTTAGACCTAGAATCGATTTTCAAAGTAATAATTTAGGATTTTCTAATAAGTTTTGCGTAATTCATGTTGCAAAGTTTTCGAAACTCACCGATCGGAAACTCCTTGTGAAAATGGCAGCAGGTCTTAACGACTAACCAATTCTTGACAAAACGGAGTTTATTATTAGTATATAAACATGCTTGCATACATTAGCGTTTAAATGCAGCATTGGCGGTACTTAAACAATCCTAAAATAGAACATGAGCAAAGCAAGCAAGATATAACACCATTTACAACAAAACATGCCAAAAACACACACAGCATGAAGACAGCAACGTCAAAAACAAAATATCTGAATCAAAAACCCAACCAACTAGTTGCGAAAGCGCATGCAACACAAACGGTTAGAACAAAATCGAATGTCACTCAGCCAAAGAGTGTATGTAGCGAGCTTATATAATTAAGATAATCTTTTTTTAAATCCAATACAGCTAGGCATTTGGCTAAAAGCTCGCACGTCCACGAAAGCCAGCGACACTGAAACCCTAGATGGAGCATGCCTAGTCTGGAAAACTGACTCAAGGAAGGCTACCGGAACACTGTTCAATTGTAATAGTACTGAAAATAGTTTTGGCTGAATGACATGTATATGCGAGGTTACGCTAAAAAGCTCTCAGATACCACTGGAATGTATGAAACTTAACTGTTTTTATATGTGTTTATGTCCTAACCCCCAATCTAGAACAGTTATTGGCACATTTTCTTCTTACGCACCGCTCGACTAGAGAGACGCAAACGAACCAATTAAATCAGGTAATATATATATAGTTAAAATTGAAAAAGATTGTTATTAATATATATATATATATATAATTGAAAAAGATTGTTTTAACTTTCTTAAGTTAAGGATGTTCCTTATAGAAGAAAAACAGTATGACTAAGAATCTCCCGCTTTAACTCAAAACTCACTATTTTCCAAACAGACCAGTAGCACGCACCCTAATTAGCGTAACCTCTTAATCAAAATAGCCAATGACCTCTTGACGGCGTCTAGCGATCCGCTCGCGAAGTCGACGACGCCGGCGGTAGGGCGTGCCACCAGGCCCACGGCGCCGCGCCCTAGCCCCTTGAAGAACCCTTCAACCCCTTCCTCGCGCGCGCCTTCTATCGGCTTCGTGAATACACCGGTCACACCGTCCACCACACCCTGGTTTTGTAATACATTTCAAACTTACAAACAAGACAATTGATCAGCGAAAGTGGTAGTTTTAATATGCTTCTAACAACCTTCCATAGTTGTCCAAAACTTCTGACTTTGTTTCAGGTTATATATTCTAAATGCTTGTCATGAGGATTATAAATCGCATATATTAAAAAAATTAAAATGAACTTCAACATACAGACATGGAAACTTCTTGGCCATCACATACTGAAATTCCAAAGTCATTCATTTTAGCTAAACTCCGAAACTATAAACAACGTGAAAAATGTACTGAAAATATTTCAATCCTGTGCAATGAAGTAGTAACTATTAATTACACATTTAGCTCAATCTCCTTTTTTACACACATTCCTTTTTTCCCTTTTTTACACACATTCGCTTTTATAATTATTTTATCCTGTAACAAAAGATGACAAAAAATAATGAAGCTTACCATTACAAGTCCCTTGCCGCTGCGGGCGAGTCCTTCCTGTAGGTTCGCTGGCGGCTTGTTCATGTTGTCGCGGCGACGTCGCTGGTAATCCTACACACAAATAATATACATATATACATTTACACTAATTCATAATGATGAGAAAGTAAGCACGCATTACATGGCATTCTTAGATCAGATTTACAGAAAATGAACATCATCAGCTCTATTTACTAAAAGTAGCCAAGTTGAATCTGTAAGATTTATATTTTTGTCATATTTGTCACTGGCGTGATTGACTTATGTCCGTTTGTTTATTATTTCTTCATATTGATTGAAATTACACATTTTTATGGTCTAGTAATGTACTAGAGATTTTTGAAAATCTATATAATGTTCCATATAATGTTATTCTCGTACACAGCTCGTAATGATGCCATCAACAATATGTATCTTTGTTGTTTGCTCGTTACGAGCTTTGTACGAGAATAACATTTTGCGGAACTTTACTTAGATTTTTATATATCTCTAAAATCGTAATTATTACATTCTGAGTAAAATAAAAAAAAAACAGTGATATGTTATTTTTCATTTATCTTTCCATTGTCGTAATAAAAATGAAGGGTTTCAATAATTTGAAATGTTGTCAATAATGTTGTCTATAAATAAAATCACCTTGATATCGATTTGAACTCAGTCTTTAAGCTGTCAAGTTTTACCTTGTCTAGTGAGAGCGCGGCCAGCCCGTGCCCCATGGCGCCGGTGATGCGTGACACGGCCCCCGCCGCGCCGCCCACCGTGTGCCCCACCAGTGAGCGCACTCCGAGGAACAGACCCTCGGCGAACTCGCCCGGACCTTGGATTGCACCCTGTGAACCAACATTCAGATCGTATTAGGCATACTTGTACATACATACAATGGAATATAAATAGTTTCAAACTTTGAACGCATTTAGGGGTTTAATGTCATGGTTAATGAAATCACACCTACACCCTTATAAAGAATACACCATCCAAATTTCATGTCTGTAGCTTTAAAGGTTTTAGATTCTGCGTTGATTCCTATCGAATGTAAGTCAGCCAGTCTGGACTTACTTTTATATATGCAGGGCAACGGCCTCCCTGCCCTTTTTGTACTATTTATGATTGAGAGATTTATAGATTTGAGGCCCAGTTAGATCAAAATTATTAAAAAGCACTTGATCGAAATATTTTTATGCCATAATACAGTATCAACGACAATTATACTTTCGCAATCACGTGTCTTATAACATCGGGATTTAATTTAAAATAGCAACTGGCTTCTTTCCCACATTGGTTTAAGAAGAACGAGGAAGCTGTTAGTCTAGCAAAAAGTATTATTTTTCAAAAATTTGTAAGAAACGTCTTATTCGAATTGTCGTTTTTTATGGATTACAAATCTATTTAGTGCTAGAGTGCTAGCCTATTCAAATATCTTGATCTCTGCACATCGACAAAGAACTAATCGCCTATAAAGAAAGAAAAAAAATAAGAAAAAGAAAGAAAGAAAGCTTTATAGTGCGAAAAGCTAACATTTATAAAGCATAGCTAAAGAAAGCAACTAAATAAAAGTGTCACGCGTACCTGGAACGGTTCGTAGAACAGATCTTCGACTCCCTTCTTCAGTCCGATGACCAATCCGTAAGGGTTGCCGATCACATCCAACCCAAGCACCAGGACGTACAGCTGCTTCAGCGCCTGCCCCGTGTAGTGGCTCTGAACTTGACTGATTAGCTCCTTTTGTGATAAGAACTCGTATTTTCTTTCGTAGTACGACAATCTGCGCGATAAATATACACATGTAATTTGTTTTTCAAATATAGGAATGCAAATGCTTTATAGATTTTAGAACAATTTATACAAATAATTTGCTCATTGGTACAAATAATATTAAAAAAAAACAATGTTTAACAGACTTCAATTCGGCAGATAAATTGTGATTAATAAACTAAAGCACCGGACCGCTTAATGCATCTCTTAGAAATGTGAGAACATCACAAAAATTAAAAGAGAAAGATATCGACGAATTGAGAACCGTTTTTTTAAGTTTGATTAAATAGTGTTCCGATTAAAATTTTGTATATTTTCTGTGAATAAGTTCCCAAAGAGCTTATACTTCACTGACGCTCTATTTAATTTCTTCACATACTCCGAAAATAATATTTTTTTTGGCAAATTCAACTTTCTGGGCCTAATTTCTTTGATTGAGGTGTCAGGCTACACAAAACATTATTCCAGTATTCAGTAATACAGCTGAGAATCAAACATCAGATTTACCTTATTTGAATATTACTTATGATGACGTTACAATGAATAACACATACTTGAACACCACATCGTTCATATCAGTCAAGGTGACTCCGATGCTCTGCAGTATCGTGCCCACAAACGTAGGCAGCGAAGTGGCCCCTCCCAGCGAGAACGAAACATGGACCTAAACGAGAACAACGGCAAGCATATACTTCTATGTCAAATACTTTATACAGCCTACCTGAACACTCCATATATTCCAAAGACATCATTCAAGGTCACATTTGAGAACAATAAGAACGTGGTGTACTAGTCTGGTCCGAGACTTTGAAAAGTTTGCTCACCGCCAAAGTTTCACTACTGCTGGACCCTAGGCTAATAATTGTTGCTCACTGACTAACACTACTAGTAGACTATAATAACTACACTTGAACATAACATAAGATAAATCTTATTTTATATGACTGAATTTAAACAAGAATCTGGAAACAAACATTGCGTGCCTTCAAGCAGTCTTGATGCAATACCTTATTATGGATATATGGAAATACCAAAGTATACTTTACAACTACTACGATGGAATATTTACCTTGAGCGGTGATAAATGCAAGTCATCGTAGAAGTTCTTCTGATCCGACGCTGCTCCTATAGCTGCCAGCGCTTCGAGGGGTTGTCCTGCCTTCTCCAGGTCTAATTGGAATGCTTCCAGCTAAATACAAACAAAGAGTATTCTTGACTAAGGAATAGTTCTATATGATAATCCAGTAAGAGCATGTTGTGCGAGGAATAGAACATGACTGAAAGGCAGAATTAAGATACAGATGTTAGTCAGCAAAATATATTAGATAATAATATAGTGAGGTTCTTGAACTATTTCTATTCAATACATACTTCCATTGTGGGAAAATGCCCATGAGTGCATTAACAAGTCGCCTGTCAATTTTCAAGTGAAACTCTCGTATCAGCACCTTAAAGCACTCACATTGGTAGATCTTGTGGTGCTCAATTATGGTTCAATTATGCTCTACTATGGTGGGGTCTAACACATAGTCTAGCGCATAGGCAGATAAAACAACTATGTAATCAAGATACTTCTCAATCTACTGACACAGCTGTTAGTATTGTTGCGAAGTTAGAAAGAAGCTCAGAAGCCAGCTGAGATATGCCTAGTATATAGTGTGTTGCAGTGTTATACGAGTACATGTTATTATATAGTGTTATATATAGCGTGTTGTGGATAGAATGTTAGTGAGTCATAAAGACACTTAGATGTAAGGCTTCGTGGCTACAAACGACGTACGAAAACGTAAGGGGATAAGTGGTTCTTACCGCCTCCTGTTCAGTAGGTGTCCGTTGCGGGAACATGCCCATGAGTGCGTTTATGAGTCCCATGTCAACTTTCACATGGAATTCTTGTATCAGCACCTTGTAGTATTTATACTGGCGAACCTTGCTGTGCTCCATTATACGTTCCACTATGGACACTTCGATGAACGGCTTCATAGCTACAAGTAACGTTTAGAAGTTAATGAATTCGACACATATTACATAAATGAGTAGATGAAGATTTACTGCAAAATAAGAAGAATATTTATTGTTTAATGCCTACAAAATATCCCTCTTATCGTGCAATAAATATTAAGGCCGTAGGGTATGGTAATTTGCTGTTCCATAGAAAATGTTTATTGGCTGTCGGACTTTATATATATAATAATGATCTTATTCTCAAATTTCTTGTCAGTGCCATCGTAAAAGTCGTTAACAAGGATGAGTATAGTCAAAAGGAGAGTCACTACTAATCAAATCCATAACTGAAACCCTCTCAGGTGATGGTATTACGAGTATCAATCGATCAAGGCAAGTTTTACCAGCGCGGTCGGTATCAGCTACAGATCTTGGCGGCGGCACGGGCGCCAGCGTCACTGGGAAGGTAGGCAGTGGCAGTTGTTGGTCAATTTGCAGCCGGTGCAGACGCGCATGCAGCCGACGGGAGTGCGCCGTCAGTCCGTATAAAGCCCATATAGCCGGCTCGGAAGAACGCCGTAATATGCGCGGATAAGGTTTCACTTGCACCATGTCTTCGAAGTCCACCTGATTGGAAAGCGCATTCCGATTAATCAGGATATGATCAGACGCCTTGCGTTCACCTCTTTATTTTATTTGTATAATAAAGGGGAGAAATGCAAAGCATTGCGTTAAAATCAGTCAAAAAAAGAGGGCGGTAGAATCAAAGTAGACGACATTACCACAGGATCAGAAAAAATAGCGCGAGAAGGAGACCTACACATACTCAACCGTGAGTAAGTAAAGGTTGGTGATGATAACATCACAACACACTCGAGTAGCAAATGGTGTCTGCAATGTAAGATTGGCAGCTTTAAACAACAACACATTATACAAATATCAAAATAAATGTATTCTGGCTATTTTATATTCTGAGGTGTCGGGAAATATTTCGAAGGGTTTTACATCCAAGCACTCATAAGTGTGCGAGTGTTTCAAGCGCACTCAAAATACCTCTCAACTAGTATTATCAGTACTACAAACAACTGCTTAGTAGCGACTTCAAAAAAACCAACTGCTAAATCTTTAATCCTGTGTATCCTTACTTGTTATTTTTTTTTAATTTTGATGTACATAGAGTCACTTTCACGACTAAGACGAATCTATTGACACCGTTCACAGAAGCCGCATAGGCTCTAGAGCGTGCCAAAGAAATATACGTACAAACATACACTCGAAAAACATAGCCCTCCTATTTCGCAGTCGGGTAAAATCAATACTAAACAAAATGAGCTCAAAACCAATACACGAACGCAAGTCGCATCTCGACGAAATACTGCCCCGCACCAAACAATCCACAAAAGAGACCTGGAAATCTTCGCTGCTCATGGTCACTCTAGGTCTAAGGTCTTTACTTAAAGTTGTTTGAATACTGACCTCCACTTTATCGTCGATCTTGACTATCGAGGACTCTGGTCCATCGGTGCTCGCTTTCGCCGTTTGGTACTTTTGATACGCCTCCTCTAGCTGCAACAGTTTAGCGCCATCTATCTTCTTGTAGCGGCGCGCGCCTTGCTTGCAATGCTCCCAGATTATGTCCGAGCTGATGATGATGATCAGTGTGACTTATTGATGACAAATCAAACCTAATATTACTTTAATACAAGAAGTAATTTGCTTAAGGAAATTGCTACTTACGCTACACATAGCATAAAGTATACGTAGTTATAAAATAGTCTCTTGTAAAGCAATGTAATAATTCTTAAGTCTGATAGATTGATTTGTCTGGTTTTCTTTAACCATCTCATTGAATTGGGCCTAGATTTTACTGCAGGATGTCATTCAGCCTCTAAAAGTTTCTTCATATATTTAAGGGTTAGCGTGCATAGTTTGTGTAAGAAAGACATCCACAATACCTGCCTACCACCTAACCTAACCAAGCACCTAACGGTGTGTACCGAAAGCCTTGCTTGAGAGCCAGTATATTCCAGACTAGACATGCTCTATCTAGGGCTATAATATCGCTGACTTCTGTGGTCATGCAAACCTGTGGCCAAATGCCTAGCTGTGTAGGATACAAAAACCTAGCTTACATAGAGTAATAAAATAATTGTATGATTAAAATATTTTAGCAGCAATCCTCACTTGGATATACTAATATAGACGAGTTCCAGCATCTCGTGGTCGTTGACCAGCGACAAGCCCATGCCCTGCATGGACAGTGTGATCTCAGTGTCTACGATCTCAGCTTCACCGATGGTGTTAGCGCCGCTTGCCAGTATCGGGTCCTCGGTAAACAGTACCACGCGTTGGAGACCGTCCAGGAAGGACGTCCACCAGATACGGGTAGTCTCGTTAATCCTATATACAAGGAAATAACAATGAGTTAGATTCTTGTTCGGCTTAAGAAATAACCACTTATTGTAAAGGACGCTACATCCAGTTCTTAAGGTACCGGTCAATATCAATTCTGAGCGAAATACGAAAAGGTAATCCAAAGTCTACGTTAACTTCTGTATATTAACGAGTACATTCATATAAAATATGTGTTTCGTTATCCGAACCAAGATGAATGACCTACAAAATACAAATCCAGGATTATTGAATAAAGTACCATGAAAACTTACATGAAATGTCCAATTCCATCTTTTCTGAGCTCATCCTCAATTTCTTTGCCCTTAAACTCTTCAATAATCAGCACTCTAGGTCCAGCTGGGTTGTCCCAAGTGAACAACATTCTGTGCATTGACGGAATTTTCCTGAAAAAGTAGAACAAAATAAATCGCGTCTCTTCATCTTCCTTACGGCACTGCTATAGTATTAGACGTTATTGCGGTAATATGATAATGTAACTGATAATACAGGTAGATAGTATAGGTTTAAGTAACGTATAGAAAATATCCTAGTCATATACTCGTAACAATATAACTATGTCTATGGGAATAGAGATACTTTTGTGAGGCACTTTTGAAGGTTAATAAACTTGTTTCTACCGTCTGGTGGTGTAGACTATAGAAGAATCAAAGGACTCTCTGTCACTACAACTGTTCCTATTGCCAAACGTTTGGCTACCTGTTAGGCGATAAAAAAGATTAAAATTCTTTGACTGCCACTTACTTTTTACTATATGAACGAGCGAGTAACAGGTGGAAAGGGATAGGATAGGAGTCACGGCGGTGGTTCTCGCCTTCATATAAGTAATCTTGGGTACTGCTAATTCCCAGAGCTTCGTCTCTGAGCGACATTAAGCTGTTAAATGACAATTTGCTGACATATAGTCCGATAAGGATATTTTGTGCGTTTAGGTAATATGGACTTCGTCGTGGAAAAAATCCCCACATATATCATCAACGCAAAAGTGTCTCAGAAGAAGTCAGTTTATTTGTGCTTCTTTCCCTCAGCAACTGAGTAACGGATACTTGATTGCATACATGTAGTAAGGTCCGTAGAGTACTATAGCCTACTCTTTCCTGGGAAAATACACATAACGCGGGCAAAGCTATTAAAGATAAAAAAAGATAAAAAGATATTTATTATATAAGCCACACGTTAACTTAACAACTAATATCGAGTTAATCAGAGATAAACAAAGTGTAAACATTAACAGCGGGTTCCAAACTCGGCACGATGCCGGTGTCTTGGACACCCAAACGCATTCATTTACCTTATTACATTAGCGCGCGCACTAATTAACTATAGCTATTATTATAATCCCTTCGTAGTAATATAGTTTAAAAGATAGCATTAAATTATTATTTTAAAATTATACCGCATAATTTAAGATAAGTATTGTAACAAGTAATCAAAATTGAATAATAGCCTTAACATTCTTAAAAATACCTACACGATTATAACTACAATATATAATAAAACTAATCAAAATACCATTTTACATCATATGTGGTGAATTAATTAAATTAAAATGACTAAAAATACAACTTTTTAATATATAATTATTAAATATTCTGAATAATTCTTTCAACATCGAATACTACGAGTATAGCGAGAGTGATGTGTAGAGGATGGGCTTATCCAAAATAGCCTCACCAGGTGACTGCAGTTCACCGGCCGGGTTCATAACATTCGTTAGTTGCGAATGCGTTTGGTTATATTTACGAGTTATTAGTGCATATTTCTGAGTGTGTGGAAATTCTAATGAGTTTTTCAATATACTTTATACATTAACTCTATATATATTTCTGAGGTCTATTTCTGTGACGTTAACTTGATATTCTTATTTGAGTCACGGATTATTTAATTTCTAAAATAAGATATCCCAACCAAGAGCCGTGAGATACCGTGAGGCTCAGTTTTAGGTGAATCACGACAGCAAAAATGCCTGCGTTTTATTCCGTACAAGCAACTCACTTGACATTAACGTTTTCCTTCTCGTAAACAGTGATCTGGTGCTGCGTGTAGTTCACTAGAAGTGCGGGCGCGTGCCCGTCGCGGTACTGACGCACTGTTACGTACGTGCCACCTTCGCTCAGCTGCACCTCTACATGGAGACCGCCGTACTGACATACAAACACACTTATAAGTATTTTGATATCTATATATACAGGGTCATCGGTTAGGGGTGTACTAACCGAAAGGGGGTTATTGTACTCATCCTAAGGAACATGTTTCACTATGGACCGCCTCTGAATTCGAGAAAAAAATATGAGTTGTTTCTTACTTTTTATCGACGATCGATCAACTTTTTGAATGGATCATTAGTTATATTTTTTTCTTGATCTCAGTGTTGGTCCCATAAGGAATGTTGTTCGTAATATAGTGACCTCTTTCCGGCTTAGTATACCATAAACCGATAACCCTATATATACTGTATTATATCGTATCAACGAGATATCAAAACAAATTGATTGAGCATGAACAATCATGAGCAGGAGTGAATCAAATCGTCAAGAAAAACCCAGGTCATAAAAAACATGTATTGTAACTGTAGCAATCATCCTCTTCTTTGAGTCGTATTCCTCATGTCTGAAGGTCGTGAATTCCACCTCCCATGAGCCTGTCTCTTAAGGTGTTACGCCATCTTCCCCTATCCTCGGCGGACCTCAGTGGATTGTAGTCTACAATTCACTGAGTCATACTAACCTCGTTATTAAGCTTCAGGCAGGCGGAGTTCTGCTCCGTGTAGAGGACCGGCGGCGCGTGCTCTGCCGAACAACCGACTCGCAGTACAAGCAGTTTGTCTTCTTTCTCTATCACAGGCCACAGCGGCGAGCTCGATTTCGCTTCCACCTGAACGATAAATAGAACATTACCTTTTTGCCTGTCAAATGCACGTATTTTTCACTATTCGTGCAATCTTCTGCAATCAATTTATTTCCTAATCGACATTAGATCTTATTTAGCCTCAATGCTCAAACAAAATAAGACATGTCACATTTCTTTGAGACACAGAGACATGTACAAATTCCCTTACTTTTGGTAATGCACAATTTAGCTTAGTGGTCCTGAAGAATTCACGCTATGTTTTGCTAAAGATTACAAAATAAGTAAAGTTTAGGTAACCTGTGTCCAAGGATCGGCAGATCTGTGCAGCTCTTGGTACTGAATGGCGAACGGCGCCTCGTTTATGATCAGATAGTAAGGCGTGAATATCACCATTTTAGTCAAACTGTTGAAGGTCAGTTGATTTGTCACTGCCACCTGTAACCGCGATAACAACTTTTAATACTACTTATTAATTATAAAAAATTTGATACACTTGATATAAAAACATAGAAGTATGCAAAAAGTCATGATTACTAATGATATTTTTAGGTAATTCAAAAATGTATGTACCTATAGAAACAGGTCTCGGATATAATAACAATCTTTTTGATAAGACTTCATAACGCAAACATTGCCTACACGATTTGCCTACACATTGCCTTTTCCTTGAAAGAATGGCATTATATCATGGACGAACGAGATTGACAGAAAGCTTAATTGATGCTTTCTGTCAATCTCGTTCGTCCATGATATAATGCCATTCTCATAGCTTACTAAATTGGTGTTATATGGTGGAGGCTTATGGCCTGCTAGATCGATCGATAATTATACTCGTTTGAAATATGTAGCAACATATCACAATCAAATGAATGTGAAGGAGAATGAGTTTGGGAACTGATATAACATCAAATTTTATATCATTTGCAAAAATACGCTACAGCCTTATAAAACTGCAAGCCATTGAGAATATGTTGGTTGGTCATCAGTTGCAATTAAACTCCAGTTACTACTAATAATGAGCTAATTGTAACACAAGAAAAAAAAACTCACCTCATAAGTCCTACCCTCGTTCTTGCAAACGATCACGCCAGAGCTGCCGGGAACATCCAGCGAGAACTTATCCGACCACTCTCCAAACTCGATCCGTATCGCAGCTTTCTTTTTACCAAAGAAGTTCTTAGCTCTGAACGAGAATAGTATCGGCTCCTTGTACTCTTTCGGGTGGAATATCACGTTTCCAGACTCGTCTACGTTCTAAAAATAAAGTATATATTGTCCCTAGTAAATTATTTAGATGGGTTTTTAGGTCCGTTGCAACTTTCCCCACCTAGCCATTCTCACCTAGAAAATTAAAGTGCTTTTATTTATAAAGCTGTTCATAAAAATTACCGCCTCCTGTGATGTGAATGGCATGACGCGTTAATATAAAGTGCTCATATATTACGTATAAGAGTAGCGCTTCAATAATTTAAAGCTTTCAACACATAAATAAGAATAATATTAAAGTTAAGCAGCTCCCGTCATGCAGTGTAGCCATTTTTATTACAAACTTCATAAGAAACAAGTAGTACGTGTCATTTATTTACAGATTGGTTGCACCAAATTTACAAACATTTTAATTTACCACAAACATGTTCAATGTCAGTTTTTTATTATTTTTTGGGACTCGACACCTTAGATTAAATGAGTATCAGCTAATTGGCACCTTTACCTTCTTAATAGACATTAAAATTCCCACTACATGTACAAACAAATTGACATTGCACCATCATTTTGTGCATATATTATGGAACCCAATAAATAGAACACGTTTGCATGCTTACCGGCAAACAAGAGGTATGACGTCTAAGAAATTTACTGCAACGCGAATGTTTTATCTGTAAATACGCACTATTCGATGTAATCTACTCTTAATACAACCAAAAAGCGATGGGAATCATTACTTATGTATATATAGGCAAAAATAAGTTCAACACCTAGCATTCAGAAATCAAAGGAAACGGCCAGCAAGCTCAAAATATTGGTTTAGGCTATGATTTCGCTGAGCGAAACGAAATAAAAGGGAGTGAATAACATGCCGGAAAAAAAATCCAAACTTATGATGATTTGATAAGAAGCTGGTTAGATGTATAAGAAGCATCAGTATTTAAAAAATTGAAAATAAGTTAATAAACTGGTAGTAAACATCTATGGCGCAGCTTTAGTCATCTCAAAGATACCTTGTTCGGAGTGCCGTGGTCTTTTTCGGGTTTCTTTGATTTCTGTAATCACGTAATGATTTATAGCGGAATCCTAAGGTTATCATTACATTGTACCGTGACTTACGTTCAATAAATAGGAAAATATGGGAAGTTCAAGTAGCTAACTACATTCTAATAACAATTAGGTCCTCAACTCCCTTTCGAAGAAATCTTTTGTAACTCAGTTTTCAACTAAATCGCAATAAACCAAACATAAGAGTTCGAAGTGATCGTGCACGCATCCCTTTCGGAAAACTATCATAGATCCTATGACAGTTCTGATAAGGTTGACAAGTGACGTTTTAACTTTAAAGCTGCAAAACATGAGCTTCGTTATTCCCGATTTAAAAAACATACTCTTTGGTTTCAAAGCCGTCTGAAGGCTAAACTGTGATGGGACGCACACATCGGTATGATCAGCTTTAGATTTAAAGTACTTATTTCGCTCTATACGACTGTCATTGCATAGACCTCTCAGTATTTTTATTTCGTTACGTGTGTGGAGAGCTTTACTTGTACCTACCGTAATAGTGGTGTCATTGCCAAGTTTTACTAATACATGATTTTCAAAGAATACGTGACAATAATAGTAGTAATAGTCAACTATTTTCATTAAATGCAGTACCTTTATTACAGTGACTCTTGCGCATGTGTATTGTTTAGTTTTTATCTGGGTGACCCAGATTAAAAAGAAGGTTATTATCAAAGAATATTAGGTAGGTAACAAACGCGCTTTTTTCTTTATGGGCTTCTGTATGGCGTAAAACAGCAACTATCGTATTGGATTCTAAAAGATTCTGTCATTTTCTCCAAAATGGGTAAATATAAACCATTATAATATTTACAACTGAACACACTGATACTTTTCTATGTAACCTGTCAGAATTCACTGAAGCTGATGACCTACGGCCTTAGTTTCGTGCTGTTACGATGTCTTCCTTTTTGTTTTTTTATTCATGACATTTAGGCATTTGACCACGACTCGCACGCACCACACGCACGCACGCACAAAAATTATTATCTTAATAAATTATAAACACTTACTCTGTAGCACAGCGTAAATCCAGTCTTATTGAGCATCCAGAACGGGCAGTATAGCGACAGTACTTGAGTTCCATCAGTGTCTATACTATGCATGCCTAGATCTAGGGTCATTAGCGCTGGACTGTCGTGAGATTCGAATGACCAGACAGAGAGATCGGTCTCGGAATCGGGAAGATTCTTAGTACACACCCAACATTTCTCCAGATAATTTTGTATCTGAAATTGTTGAAAATATTGTGTGACATTAGATATTGGTATTTAATTTATTTTTTCCAAATTGTACGAAATCATGCTAAAAGCTATTTAAATAAATATGTTTTATTTGATAGGCATTAATTTACACTTCAAAAACCAGAACCATAACTCTGCAGATATTTTGCCAAGTTTATTGTCAAAGGTTCTTTTATTACGGGACGTACGCTCGGATCTGGCGTTCGTCCCGTAGAAACGATGCGGTCATGGTAAGCATTTATGGTTAACATGAACGCATCGTTTCTTCATGTATCGTTTCATCATGGTAAGCATTTATGCTTACCATGACAGCATCGTGTCATAAATTCTCTAAATAAGAAATAAACGCATATTTAACTTACCATTATCACAACGGATGCTCTATTGGGCGCCAAATGCGACAAGTGGAACATTTCCCCCGGCTTAAAGACTTGCGTGCGTTTAAGTCCCAGTTGCGAGACCACTATATCTACGGGTAAGCAGTTCTGTAGTTTCGTGGCCGGCTTTAACACTATGTCGTAGCATGACGAGGCGAATGTGTGCCGGTTTGAATGCTCGAAGAACACTTGCTCCATTGTACCTACAGCCTAGGCGACAAGAACATTTTATTAGAGAAAAGAGAAGACAAAAATTTGTAACGCATTACGTCACTAGTTACGTTTTTAAGAGCAAGTCAGTGTGGCAATGTATCTGTACTGAGAAAGCGTGACTTTCAACAGAGGCTCACGTATAAAATATAATACAGTTCTATTATTCAATACATTCAAAAATACAAAAATCTTGCTTGTCAACAACGTTTGTACAATTGTATTAGTTATGAATGTATCAATTTATAGCTATTATTGAAGCAGTAAAAGTTTTGTGAGCTCAATTCAGAGCTTATCGTAGGCCTAGTTATATACTATTACTTGTAGGCCCTATCGTTTTCATCCATTAATCTATCAAGTATCTAAATTACAAAGTTACGAGTAAGTATTCGCCGTTATAGAATTAAGAACAATTAGAAGGACGGACCGTTGAAGAATTGATCTTACCTTTATATAAAATTTCTCTCCGCTCTGTTTGTCCTTAGAATCGCACTGCATTAGTTTCGTGATACGTACTTCCTGCTGCAGCTCGCGCCAAACAAACGGCGATACAGATACTGTAAATCCTAAAACAAAAAACTTCATTCTAACACAAACTAAAAGAGGCCTAAAAATAAAAGCAATTAAGAAATATTTCCAAAACGAGATTTTTATAATCAAATATGTATTGTCTTTTAAAGTTTGCATATATTCCGGCAGGACATTTTAAACACTTAAAACTTTTAAAAATTCCCCATTGGATTATCGAGACAATGGGTAACTACTTTTTTGAAGTCTGTTAAAAAGTATCCTATTTCCTTCCCCGGGGTCCAATCTACCTGTGTACCAAATTTCAACCAGATCGGTTTAGTGGCTTTGGCGTGAAAACTAGACAAACAGACAGAGTTACTTTCGCATTTGTAATATTAGTTAGGATTATTTGTTTTGACTTGCTCGCTAATAATCTATCTTACGATTGATCGTGGCATGTATTTCTCGTGTGTGTTTTGCCCCGCACCACTCAATCGGCTGCTCTATGCCACACCCGCACGTCACTCCCTTCCCGCTGACGTCACACCGCGCGGACGATCCTCCTGCTAAGTAATTTACCTATATTTCCACGTACCTTCGACGGAGAAGAATATTTCAGCTGTGGGTGTATGTACCGCCTGCAACGGCAGTCTCAGTATGTCGTTGGGTTTCACTTCACCGAGCAATTGCACCTCGTTACCGCTCAGAGTCATGTAGTATACTGACACGTTCACTGATAGCGTGTTTGTTACCTACACGGATAAATAAAAAATATGGTCAAAGAAGTGAATTCAGAAAAACAATATTTTAGCTAATATTTATGCATGTTTGCTGGACATAGTATGTAGGTACAGCAATACTCCGGGCTTACGCAAAAAGTGAGACAGAGCAGTAACTTTGCAAGTCAAATTCGCGTAAGTCCAAGTTCAGCGTTGCACATAAATACATAAAATATGGAGTATGTTTATCACTGCGTACGTAAAATCTAGCATTTAGAATGAACTGAAGATTAATGCGACTAAGGTAATTAAGGATAAAATGTGCAAGTAGGAAGCCCTGTGCAGTGGTCCTCAATAGGTAGCCTCGTATTGAGATCCACTAATCAACTTTCTCCATACCCAAGCGAACACATGCACCTTGTAACACATCAACAGTTGCCCTTTGGACAAATAGAATTAAGAAGCAATAAAATGTGACTGGTACTATCATAATAAAAAATACTATACTATATCATATAAGTCGGGGCATTAATGTTTTTTGACTCTATCTCTAATACGTCTCCGATCAAGTCGTGATATTTCCGACTCGATCGACCCCTACTAGGTTGTCAAGTACGCACCTGCAATACACTTCTCAAATATATATGAAGCGCGGCGTCTTGCATGACTATGTCTGATATAAGTCCTCTCGGCTCTATGGCGGCAACTAAAGGCACGTTCTTAGGCAGTGTGTTCCCGCCGCCGGTGCCCGCGCGACGACCTATCTGGAAGTATCGCTTGTTCGCTCGCTCCACAGGGATTTGTATCTTCTCTTCTAGCTCTTGGATCTGAAATATTAATGTACCGATTGCAGTAATGTTTTGACTTGAGGCAAAACTGATACGTATTTATACAATAGCCAGATTAGACAATTCAGCCAAATAAGGTCTTTTCTCTAATAGCACGACTATGGTTATAGTCGTGCTATCAGAGAAAAGACCGCTCGATATAAGGAACCAGGACGACTGACTGACTACTGAGTAAATGAGACGTATTCACGCTTTTAATATCATAATCAAGACACAAAAAAGATAGCTTCTAGAATACATAGTACGCTGCCATTAAGTAGTGGGTTGAAACAATCTGATTATCTATAGACTTAAGACTTCTATAGGTGATTTAACTGCTCATTTTTGTTGTACTTAGCCATTCAATTTTTCCTAGTAAAAACACTAGAACGGTACCAGTTTTTATTAATTTTCAGTAGTAAAAATCCATTTTTAATCATAGTAGAATGTATATTGAATACTCACTTCAACATTTAATTTCAAAGGCGGCGGCGGTTCGTTGAGTTTCATCAGATTAAGTCCGCCGTGTTTTAGCTGCAAAGGCATGTTGGCTCCCGGTTGCAATACTACGTCACTGTAAATAGTAATATTATTAACTTAAAATGGACTATAAAAAAGAACTTTGAGTTAGTTAAATAACCTGCTATCATCTCAAATAAGACAGCGTGACGCTAATGCCCATGTTTAGGGTTCTGTATACGTATTGTATTTCTTATTATTCACCATAAGGGTTAAGATAAGTACATGAGAGACAGGTTTGGGTAAAAAATGGAAGTTACCTATAGTCGGCAATTTTAAATTCCTGCGTGAGGAATACAGAAAAGTCGTTGTTATTCTTCAAGTCCAGTTTGACAGTGAGTCCGGTGCAGTTATGCAGCACGTACGGAGCGCCGAGGTATTCTTTCTCCGTGATTTCCTGTTTCGATTTAGATATAGTCGAGGATTCCGACGCGGGCGCTGTGGCCGCCGCGAACGAGTTGCCCAGTTGAGTCAACACCTGAGAAGATATATCAAAATGTAATCACGCCAATGAAACAACTAAACAAGTAACAAAAAATCCCGACAACGTTGTTTGTTGTGGCGGCCATCTTGAATTTTAAATTAATCACAATGTATAGTATTAAACTAGTCAAACCCTTTCATTTGATACGAACGTTGAGGGATTTTATAAAATCTATAAAATAAAACTTTTAAATAATTTTAAATCAAGGTACTAATATTTTTTTAACCCTAATAAACACGCTATTCTAACTAACTAAATTACTTTTATTTAATACCCAAACTAAAACTTGCATTGTCAACGGTAATTGATAAGTGTGCCAAATTTCAAATCAATGAATGTAAAAACCACGTTAATAGAATCCGTTAGATAGAAACCAAGATAAATGTCGTGATTGTTTAAGTTTTCCCCGAGATTTCTAGTTTTGAAAATGTTTTCCGGCAGATTTAGTTTTAACGAATACAAGGGTTAAAGAAGTTCAAATGAAAACGTCCGTGAAGAAATTGGTGAGTTATGAAGTCTTAACAGAAAACCAAAGAAAGTTTACTGCAAGAATCGCAAAAAACGAGTACTCGCAAGGTTTTAGATTATTTGATATAAAATCTGCTCTATGTTAAAGGCATATAAATTAAATAATAATGATGTAACTGAAGGAAAATACATGGTTATTCTTATAGAAAATATTTTGAAAGCGTAGTTTTTACTTTACCTCCATTCCAGTCCTCGTGATGGTGATCTCCAGTGGTTCGGTGCTAGATATGTTGATTGACTTGCTGGCTTGTTTCTGCGCGATCGCTTGCATGTTAGCCGCTTCGTCGGTCGTGTCTATGGGGGATAGCGCTTCCGGTTGACGCATTACCACCTGAACGTAAACAAAATACTAACCTTTGTTAAAAAATAAATATCATTGGTATTTATTGAAATATTACTTATTGTCAAAACAAATATTACATCGCGAGCTAACAATATTAGTGGCTAATACAATATAAAGTATAAGTAAGCAGAAATAATCGTCACAAACGCGACTTTAAAGCGTATATCGTTCGAAAGTCGATATCAGCGATTGATGAATTCAAACGAGCGTTTCAAAAGTTCGGGTTTTTTGACTGACTCTATTATTTTAGTTATCGGCAATAGCTATCACTATTACCAATACCCACCTCCATTTTAAGCTCCCACGGCACATGTTTGTACTGGTAGTTCTTCATCACCTCCACCGGTTCTATTAGGGGCTCCCACACCGCTCGCTCTATGTTGTAGTACGACACTTGCATAGCCCACGTCGTCTCCATGTAGAACTAAGCAACAAGAGATACCTTGATAAGGATGCGATCACTGGTTTAATACAAAAACTATTAAAAACTGGTGGCGGACAGCTGGCTAAAGACAAACATCGATATCACAATTAAAGTGCGATTACAATACAGAAAAAAGTATGCGAAGAATTTAAAACTTCCTTTTATGAAATATCGCAGTGCAATCTCATTTAATCAAGAGCGAGCATTTATACATTTTGAGAGGCTGCCTATGTCTAAAATGGGTGAGTAATGTATCTGTAACTCACGACACAGGTGAAATCCTAGTGGGGAGCCATGAGTGTGAAACTTTATTTATTTACTCGTACTTACATCTGAGCTCCAATCCTTCACTTGTCCAGTGAGCGAAGCTTGCATCACCAGCACCGGAATGGTTTCATTTCCAATTTCCATCTCCAAAGAAACAATGATAGAGGGACTCGACATGAAGCATATTTCTCCAAGTGGCTTCTTTGCCGGCGGTTCGAAATCCACGGTAATAGCTTCTTCGGCTTCTTCTACAAACGAAAATCAGAATTTACCAAACCTAAAAAACTTATGTTAAAATATGTATATGAGATCCGGCAAAACCGACGCAGTTGGGACGACAGCAAGTCAAATTAGGTTTTTATTTATTCTACACACGTAGGCATTTTACCACAAGTTCGCACGACCACAGAAGTCAGCGATACTGTAGCACTAGATGCAGCATGCCTAGTCTGGAATACACTGGCTCTCAAGGAAGGCTGCCAGAGCACACCGTTAGGTGCTTGGCAGCAGCTTTTACAACTTGAGGGACTACTAAGCTAGCAGGGCGAGCAATAGGAAGCGCCATACTACCATGCAACGAATGTATACTTCAAAGAATTGGTGTGTGCTTCAGGTAAACCGGGCCGACCAACTCGTACAATAGCCAACAAATAACTTGGACCGATGGCTTTTGTTGCAGTGTCTATTTTTATGTCTCTTTGGCGGCTTGTAGAGTGCGTTAAGACAAGATCGGTGATTCGTCAATAAGAAGTGCACATGCACGAAACTTCCCCGACCGAGTCGCTTTACCTCAACATGTTTGCCGGGTACTAAACGATCAGAGAACCAAATCAATTATGAATAGCATCAATATTACGCCTATATCATTTCCTTACCAGTCTTCAAGAACCAGTAAGAGTTCGGGCGGAATGGTTCTATTTTCCATAGGTCGGTGTAGATGATGGCTTTATCGTCTTGTTCCACGTTGTCCTCTTCTCTACTGGTCATCGTGGCCAACACGCGGTTCAACAGCGCTATTATATCTGCACCAAACAATATAAAATGTATAAATTTCATCTAGCCTGGATTATGGAAAAAAAATAGTAAGAGTGACCATGTAAATTTTCGTGGTTACGAATTATGGTCGACGTATTCTAGTCATGAATATGTCAAAAGTCAAATCTGCATTCTTAATTAACTACGTGCATTAAAAATAAAAAGTAACGAAAATATGTTAAACTGGTAACCAAATAAAAAAATCACGTTGAATCACTAGAACAACGTGAAAATTAAATTTACTGTAAATAACGTCAGCATATTTATATTTCAATGAGCGAACTTAAATAAGTAGTTTAGTTCGATCTCAACTATGTCCATGTCTATGTCTGTAAGTCCTAAGATTTTGGATTTATTTACCAGCAAGTAAAAAAGTTTCTGTCTCATTACCTGGCGATATAGTGATCTTGATATCAGTTATATGTATATCTACATGCATCCCGCTGTCATACGGCTGCGAGACCGCTAGAGAGAGATGTGTGGGTGCGAGCAGCCACCGCGGGGTCGCTGACGTCACGCCTAAAGTCCTCACAACCATTTGGAACCCGGATATATACCCCTCCGCCACCATACGGTCATTACCCTTACGGAGCTTGCAGCGGGCTTCCATCTGCGAGTTTCAAATTTTACTTTATTATGATGAATAATTTTAAACGATTTCAAAACGATTTCTAAACACCAACAAATTAATTCAGTTCAGATTCAGATTTATAAACCTACCTGAGCTGATTTTGATAAATTTACAAGACACCAACTAAGAAGCTAGCTCTAAATTGAGAACCGCCTCTTTTTTTAATGTTGATGATTCCTGTTTATTATATTCCCCAATTATACAATTCAGCAACTATGTTGAATGATGTATGACGATTAATAAAAACTGATTTGTAAAATTGTTTTGATGACATGGTACGAGTATATTATGCACCGGGTGGTCCCAAGTACCTTGGTTTTAAAATAAATAATAACTATAAAAACTGTATTTTTTAATGTTTCTTTACTTGTAGGATAGGAATGGCAAATCTATATGTATAACAATTGAGTGGGCTTATTACATCTTACAACTTGTGACATTCCCAAGTGTATATTATAAATAAATTATTTATGCACATGCATATGATTGAAATGGGCCCCCTATAGAGGGGATAGCTATGTACTCTTATGTATAACTCGGCTATATAGCTATCCAAGTATCATCACAGGCCGTTAACATCTGAGCAAATGATTTGTTTTAGCGTCATGGTATTGCTATTCCGTTGGTGGCTACGGGATCCGCAACAGCGACCTTCTTTTTTACAAGTTACAAGTTTGAAGAGTTAAAGGTGCTAAGTTGTTAACTCAAAAGTTTCCTTGCCAGCACTTTTAACCAAGCATCGTCATTAATTTTATAACCATCTGCTGTGACTTTCCTCCACTGGTCCCTATTTGTAAAAGTATGTATATGTATGAATGTGTCATAAAACTACACAAATCTTTCAGGACTGAAATGATCAATTTTATAATCGAGTTCTATTGATATTGATGCTGTTTTGTTATCTGGATTATTTGAAACATGCAAAATAAATATTCAATATGTACGTGCTTAATCATTTTATAATATATGTAGTTCTTACACTATGCATACTCATAGATAGTTATTACTCACTTAAATCGAACGACATTCTATAACTACATTACAAAAATATTTATAAAAGGTTCATAAATTGAGCTGAGTTTGTCGCAGCACTCTTTGGCGATTCGATTCGCTTGCTCCTATTATTAGCAAGCGCGACTGCCTTATGTGCGTGTACCTAGGGCCGACATAAATAACTATATTCATTCTCACCGACTTCTTCTCTAGAAAAGTGTATTCACACAAATTAGCCAACATATAAGCCAATTTCCTGCCGCAATAAATTTGCTTCTAACCATAACTGTAAGAAACAGCTACTACAAAAATAACGAAAAACAATTTCAGCTTCATCGATACGTTTGCTACTTTGAAGGAAGAATGAACTTTAATCATTATTACAGATAGGTTTATCCCGACTTTTATACGATAATAAGGCGTTAAATATTCAGAAGCGCCGTGAACACTGTGTTGCGCTAATGAGAGCTGAATGTGAAGGTGTCAAAGGTCGTGTACGACGTCAATATAAATAATATGCTTCAATGGACAGAATCATTATATAAATGGAAGGGTACTGGTACATAAAGTTTTAAATTTTATATTTTTTTTTATTGGTGAACAATTGAACTTTACTAAAAGTACTTAAAAATATTATAACGATTCGCCTGGTAAATATTACCCCTTAATTTAATAAACTCTATGATCATTTGGAAAGAAACGTAAAAACGAAATGATAAATGGCAGCTATGTCGGTCGGGTCGGGTTTTAATGGCCAATCAGACGCGACGATCAGAAGGAAAGGTGCCTTTCGATAGTTTCAACCGCCCGAAGCAAACTTTATTTATCGATATCTAGATTGCAGATTAACCAAGAGATAGCATTCTATCTTGGTTTACTGCGAAATCTAACTGAGTACCATAACGAGAATTGTAATCATCCCACCGACCACCAAAACTATCTGAATTCTACGAGCTCATTCTATCAAAATCATTGCATATTGATTAACTACAGAATTATCAGCGAGTGACTATCTTGAAAGTAGGATTTTGGGCAAGAAGCTGATCTTAAAAAAAATATTCGTCATAATGTATGGAATACTGTCAGAATAATATCTTACAATTTTTCCATCGATTGCCTAAATAAAACATAAAGTCGCATAATATTATTTGTAAAAAATGAGTGTTATTAATTTCAAGGCATAGTTTACTGTAAGTTAATGTCTAGTTCGCAAATGCGAGTGCAGCTGGGAAAGCCAAGCTTGTTCAGCAGAGCTGTCAGATCTATTCAAGCGAAAAAGCTTCATCGGAAAATTTCTCATCCCACACACTTTCAAGATATTAATTATGAATATTCATCAACTCCCAGTATAAAACCGCGAGCCCCAAGACTCTCGACACATTCAATCGCCAATCGTCAGGAACACCACACCAGTTATATTTCAAATATGAAGTACCAAATAGTTTCCGTCGTCGTCTTGGTAACGGTAGTTTTCGTAGTCAGATCTCATGCTGGTGAAACTCGGAGGATCTACTGCGGAAGATTTTTAGCGGAGAAGATGGCTCAGATCTGCGACTACGGAGCGGAGAAGAGGGCAAGTAGAAACGAATACGGCTACTTTAATAGAATCGGATGGCTCGGCCCCCGCACTTACCATGCCTACATTGGACTGAAGGGAAAGCGAGATGAAGTGGGGATCGTCCAAGCTTGCTGCGACCAACCCTGCGATATATCTACGCTTCTGCAGTATTGCTGACTTCAAACAACCGATAATCGTTGCCAATACGATCACTCGACGACAACTAAGCGCGGCTTTTATGGTAACCAAGAATATAAAATGTATGCATATACTCTGAAATATATTAATCAATAACTTAGCATTTTTTTTTCTGACTTTCATTTACCCACCTTTACCTGCAGTGTCTATTCCTAGCATTTTTATTCCAAGTGAAGGGAAGATTCCGATTAAATGGAGATAACAAAAAACGATAGTGCTTGTCAGACACAAACACTAAATAAAGTCTCACGACGGCGAATAGGTGTATTTAAACTTCAAATACATATAGATATTTTTATGAAAATCAGTTGGTACTTACATTCAAAACAAGAGCGTCACATTCCCTTTCTTCCAGTGATTCGACTAGAATGATGTCGGGCTGTTCGATTTTAATATTGACTGTCATCAACGCCATTTTCTCTGGTGATTCCTGAGATACCGCAGTAGGTGTAGGTGCTGAAGACGGTTCTTTTCGCTATAATAATTCAATATCGGTAAGGTCGGGAAAGTTAAGAAATTAGTTCTAAATTTATAAAGTTACTAGTTTATTGATACATTGAGGCGGTAAGAAAACTCGTAAGGGCTGGCTTCTGTTGACCACAGACACTATTTTGTTCAACGACTGCTGCTTCAATAATAAAATTTCATTGACGATCGGAATATGGTTTTTAGAATAGAACAGAACTTTTTCTTTAAATCTCAAATAAATGTTAGCATCACCAAAACCCGCGCATATAAGTTTCTTAGTAACACTACTAAGATAAAATAGTTTTCGAACTGAATCTATAACATTAATAATCAGATATTTAATTTAAAATAACATTATTATTATTATTCTAAGGTATTCCGATTGTATAGGACAAAAAAGATCCTAGTTCTGCAAGGCACAGAAAAATTGATAAATATTAGTGTAAATCTTGTTTTGAACGGAATGTGGAAAGAATTATCCAATACTAAATCTTTATTATTCTAAAGTTGGTTCTTTTTAAATGAAACAGCTCAAAATCAATACTTACGCTTACACTGTCCGATGATTTAATGGCAGATTTCGTTTTTATATCATCTTTCGATGCTTTTTGTATCTCAGTCGGCTCCAAGACTAACCCAGTTGTCATAAATTCTACGATCTTCATTAAGAAATCCATAGCTAATATCAAATTGAAACTGAATACTCTTATATCGACTGTAAGAACAAAAAAAAACTTTTATCCACTTGATCTTGATACTCACAAGGGCATAAGCAACGTGTAAACTAGTTAGAAATAAACTAAGGTAATGGTGACAAACAAAACATGTCAATGAAAAAGGTAACTCGATCATAATTGACATCAAGAACATTTAACAGAGACCGTCCACATTAATGGGACGTATTAATTATTAAGGACTAGTTTGCTTTTTTCAACAAGTATTCTGTTGAAACAAAATTTTAATATGTTGTCCTGGAACACAATGATGTTACTCCATGTTTCTTTTCTTCTTATATTATTTTTTTACGGGTATAAAGTTTTTAGTCATAGCATATTTGAAATGGGAGAATTTCTAATAAGGACATAAATTGTTCCACTTACTAAAAGTATCCGCATTCTTCAGGGTGTATGTGATATCGATCATGCTTCGAATTTTATCCGGCGTTGCCATAATTCGTTTGTGAGGATCGTCACTTTCGGGGCTTTCGCTCTTTTCTCTACGTCTTTCTAGATATCTAGACAAGGAAGAATAAAAAAAACTTTTCGTAAAAAATGAACCGATGATACTGGCGAATACAGAGCCAATGTTATGAAAAAAAAGTTAGTATTGATTCAAAGATTGACACCATAAAAAAATTTAAACAATTTTTAAATATTGACAGTCTGCGCACTGCATTTTTGCCACGAAATATTATAAAATTTAATATTAGCCTATATGATGATTAGCCAATTAAAGGTGCGCATGCGCGAAAATTCTCACTTCATACAAAATGTTTGCCGGACACTCTATTGTTACAACTTACATATATACAATAGTAAATGTATCAATACGTGTTTGTAATCTTACCTTGTAATCTTAGCACCCCGTCCAGGTCTCGTATCGTCTAGAGTACAGTCGACCAAAAGCACCACGGTATGAATAGACCCGTCCGAGAACATCCTGCCTTTAACCGAGAGCAGTTCCATACAGAAACACGCCAAATCTATGTCTTGCGTTGGTAGGTTTGCCTCAGACTGTAAATATAGAGTGCAAAACTTATCATGAATGTAAGTCTTTAAAAAAAATAACATAAAGTCCTTAAAACTGCCGGGCGTTATGATTTCCCAGCAGTCGAATTTTTTTCTTTGACAAACCTAGTCCAATCGCATAATACTGACAAATACAAAGATAAGTTACTATATCTTCGCAAACTTATTTAATAGACCCGATAAACAAAAACTCCGACGTATTTCAAAAGGACCAGGCCTAGGCTCTGTTCAGCATAAAGCTCTTTATTAATTCCACAATCATTTAATTTTATCATCAAACAGCTACCAAGATTATCATCCATCTAAGAACGTCTCAATTCGAATAAAATCAAGCAACAACCGTAGCTTTACGCTTAGACATACGGGTGATTTTGGATACTCACAGTCACAGTGTTCATTAGGTTAATTACGAAACTGTCCATTGTAAATGAAAACTTGATCGTTATTCGCGGCTTCTTACTCTCCGTGACAGATACCACGGCTGTGGTCTTTATCGGCGCTTTACTGGACTGACTCGGTCTTTTCGACACCACTTTGGCCATTTGTTGCTGTTGCTGCTTTACGTCCTCCACAGTCTTTTGACCTTCTTGAAGGTTTTGGTTCAGGATTTTCATTATGCTCTTGTAGTCGCTGTGGCCTACTGTTATCTGAGAGGCAAAAAATATCGTTTTTAGCATGTATCGTAAAAAAATCATATAGGTTTCAACATTAAAATTTTAAAATTGCAACTTTTTAAAATATTAAAGCTTTGACGAAATAGAGACCAGGGGGGTCAAGTCTGTTATTTGAATTGTCTTAGCATTACAATTATACAAAATGACCGTTTCGACATAGAATAAATCATAGTATTAAATAATTTGTTTTGCTTAATACTAACTGTGGCTTATTCTACGTCAACTGTAGTCAACCAAACATCTATTTACAAAAAAAACTATCCACTTACTGCAATAGTCTTCATCCGTCCCGACACGTCTAACTCGGGTAAATCTTCATACCAAGTGGAGAGGCTCCGTTTGACGAAGAGCTTAAAACTAGTTGGCCTCAGAAGTTTTCTCTCGGCAGACATCTGCTGATAGTCAGCCTCTTCTGCCAGTTTCACGCACGACACCTTCATGTCTTCCAAGTCTAGAGTCAGCTCTTCGACTGTCACTTTGTTGCTGACGTCCTGTCGAACGTTGCAAGGAAGAACGCATAAATTAAAGAGCAGTAGATCTCAGAGCAATAAAAACTTTGAAGAAGAAACTTCTTATATATGGATATTATAGGGTTGAGAATATAGGACCGTAGCAATGAAGATAACTCAATGTAACGCTACAAACACGGTCTGTTCAAGTCGCAAGATTCGATAAAAAAATTAAAAGGTTGACATCTGTGTCGCATGTTTTTCGGCCTTGACCTCCCTCTTAAAACTGTTTTCGATTCATATCTATTTTACAGAGATATGTTTAAATAGAAAAACGTTTATCGTTCTGCATTAAAATGGCTGATATGACTTCAAAGTGAAAGTTGTTTTTCGTGATCAGCACAACTTTAACCGATGGCGACAATGTCAGTCATATATGTGACTTACAGCAACAGGCAGATCCACGAACTTGTTATTGAGCGTCATACGACCCAAGTCGATGAGCATCGCATTCATACTCTGTGAGTTTTCAGGTACTATTATGATTGGCGCGGCGAGGCGCACTTTCAAAGAAAGCTTGGTTGAGTTTTGGTACGCATTGGTGGCGGTTGTTCGCGCGGCCTCCGCGGCCTGAGAGGAAGCTTCAATGATCGCTTGTTGAGCTGTTTGGAAGTTGTTGAGAAATTCCTGGAAAATAACAATACATTTGAGGTGTCATATACTCTTAAGTACCAACGCAGATCTTGACATCTGGGCACTCGTATGACACAAAACTAGGATATGCCTAATACTCTAATAGCACACTATACTAATAGATAATATTAACCGAAAAAATGCGTCCATCCTGCAAGACTTAAACATTTGAATTCGAGTTTACTCGTACGTCCACGTAGCTCTCAATTTAAATCGTAAGAGATTCAGCAGAAATCGGTGTAAGCAGTGTGTTGAAATTATAAAAGTAGTATATAGTAAGTAAATAATGAGGCAATATTGCTTCTAATTATGTTAATTTTGTGGTACTCGTGTCGCATGGTAGTAGGGCGTTTTTAAACGCGCGCCTGACTAGCTTGATGGTAGTAACCCATAATATGAAAAATTTATTGCCAAGCACCTAACGGTGTGTTCTCCGAACCCTGACTTGAGAGCTTGTGTATACCAGACTAGGCATGCTGCACTTAGGGCCACGCTGTCGCTGACGTCTGTGGTCATGAACCGACAGTCAAATACCTAGCTATCATGAATTAAAGAATAAAATGTATGTTTTGGAAGAATCGAACTTTTCGCTTTTGTTAAAAAAATATTCACGTCAGTCTTAAGTTAAAGTGAAAACTTACCAGCATAGATGTGACGAACCAATTAAGGAATATTATCCTCAAACAGTTGATCTGCGCGTCGACCGACATGTTTACGTCACTGACAGTCGGATGCTGCTCCAAGTTGTACAACACTATCTGTACGTTAATCACATCGCCGCCCAGAACTTTCAGAATCTGAGAAAGTACAAATGTTGTAATTTTTATTACAATGAAAACTTACATCGAAACCAATTTTTGAGATATTTCCAACAAAATTAAATTTTCATTAAGGAAATTAAGTCGATTTATATTGTGATACTCTTTATCTCTGCATTAACTTGAAAGGAGCCGACAATCTTCACCATTTGTAAACTTCAACAATACAGACAGATATGCGGATAATAATAGTCTATTTTACGTCCATAGTTCATAACTATGTTGCAAATACGTGTTCAAAACTTTATAGCTAATATTATTAACTCATGTTAATATTAAGGATATTTTGGAATACGTTTACATGAAATCTCAGTTCTGGCCCAGTACTATTATTATATTTGTGGTTCCGATGAACCCTCCTAAACCTGTACATAATTTAACGATAAAGAATCATCAAATATGGTTCACAGACAACAAAGTTATATTTTATAAAGAAGTTGATAAAACATATATAACAAACGTACCTCTTTATGAATAGAGCAAGGGTTCAAATCCTCTACATTAATAGAGGCCATGGCACAGTCAACTTGCGTGTAAGAACTCTTCAACACAAGTCCGGCCGTCAAGCCCTGCAACTGTACTACAGACAGCGGTCGCGTGTCAGTTGCGAATTCAATCTCTATTGTAAAGATCTTAGCGTTCACTTTCAGTTGAATGCTCTCGATCTGTTTACGATGTGAATGCTTTATAACGCTGACTGAAAAGAAAAAAATGGGATCACTTATATTTGTGCAAAATGTGCAATCAATAATCAACCAGATAACCAAACCTTCTTCGTCCACAAGGTCTTAATAACTTTAGATGGATGATTTAATAATATTAAGTGAAATGTTTACTGCACTCCAAGAAACGGATCGCAAACGTTATACAAAAAGTCGGACAGCTTAAGTGGGTATAGTATGTCAAATTTTGTACGAACTACGACAACACGGTTCCCACCCGTTCCAACGACCACAAAATGGCGGCACTACAACTAGAGACAGAGTTGTGGAAAGAGACCTTGGCTTACAATTTGCCGAAAACGGTTGGTAAATTAAATATATAGGGTTAAATAATTTGAAATAAAACAAGCAACAGTATTTGTATAACATTCGAGAGAAAAATAAATACTGAGATATGTACAATATTGTACAAAACTATAAATTGGCATAGCGATTTCCGGCTAAGAGACCATTAGTTCTTACCTTTAGGTGTGACACTCTCAGCAAAGAACTCTTGGTCCTCCAATATAGTTTCTAAGGGCCCCGCGTTAGCAGTCCTGTCTACTGTGCTCGTTATAGCTTGTAATCTCGTCTGCAACAGATTGAGCAATATAATCAAACTAAATTATAACAGGAAGAAAAGTTTCTAATCAATTATACTTTTTGAAAAGAGGGGGGTTCACGTTCAAATATTGCGTTGTTTTTGATTGGTACTTAATAAGAGCGTGTTGGAAAAACATTGCACAGATGTCTTTAAAAAAAATTATACATACCTGGTATTCATTAACAATGACTAGAATTTCCTTCAAGCCCTCGAGATGGAGTAACACTCTGAGGTTTGTGAAGTCCAGCTCAATCATCTGTTCTACGGAACCGTAGTGACTTCTAAACTCTGGACATTTCTTATCCACCTGCAATGAGACTAGATCTGTGATATTCATCTACTTATTTGATTTTAGTCTTTGATACGACACTTGTATTATCTTTATTTTACGTTCTCATTCCATAATTATAAAACCCAAGCTATTCGAGGTCTTTTGTCTTTAATATTCCTACAATCTAGTGACGATTTCAACGTCAAGAGAATACAAACATTCCAACTGGCATTCAAACCTAGATAGAATATTTTATTAGTCAACAACCGCAAGACATGCCTGTAGCTACTCGTACTACACCTTAGGAAATGATTCCAAGTAACTTTTCTGACTGACCTTAACAATATTTAAATAGAAGTTACTTTTTATAGACATTTTGATTTGATTTAATTTCACACAAAAAATATGATGGTATCAAGCCACCGTTTATCTGGTTAAAAGACGCTACTACCGAAAAATAATTCTACCAGAGAATTAGACTTACATTGCTGTATGTGACTGTAAACAAATACTGATCAACAACTTGAGTTTCGGAATCCGCGGGAAGGTGTGTACGTGAGACCATCTCTCTCGTTTCCACCATTTTTATGACTTTGTGTCCCACTCTGTGGTGACGAAGGTCCACGGCGCCTAGTCTCACAGCTGCTTCCAAAGTGAAAGTCTTCTGAGTAGCCTTCAATTCGAGTAGAGTCAACGAGAATACCAAGAATTTGTCGTAGCCTTGTGATTGGTTCAGCGTCTTGCGATTCACGCTGAGCACTAGTTCTGTTGAAGAGAAATAAGTGAATTATTAATTGAGTGCTTTTAATATCGGTGACAGAAGCATTAATTTCAGAAAAGCTTCACTTTACTTACAAATCTAAGTTTTAATATTTCTTCACCAATCACTTTAACGGTAAAGAAAAATATTGAATGGTCTTCAAGGAATCCACTCTTAAAAAAAATGTCTAAGCTAAACTTGCTTTTAAATAATTTCTTTGTCACAAATTTTGCCACATCTAAAATCAGCTCTAAACCATAATTAAGAAGGACCCGAGTTTAATGAGTTACCTTTCATAATAAAGAAAGCTTCCACTTCTGTTAATTGTATCGTTTGTTCGTCTTTAGTTCTGTCCTTCGATCGAGCGGAATCCCTTTTTGTTTTCTCGACGGGGTCTAGATACTTCAGCAAAGAAAGACTAGATCCTTTAGACTCACTCGGCTGAAATAAAAAAAAAAATTGTGAACTAAATTTCTTTCAATAAGTAATCAGTTGTTTTTTATCTAATATGTTTAAATCAAATTGTTTAATAGTATGTTCTACATAAAGTAGAAAATGTGCTTGTTAGAAAAATTTATTTGTCTACATGTTTATAGTATATTTCCAAGTTACAAGTCTAATTGTATCATTGCATTCATTTGCCTCATAAATAAATTTGTTCCGTTTGAAGCTGTCATTATACATTTTTTTCATATTATTTGATCTGTGAGCTATACGACTACATGATTCATGAAACATTTACTGTATTACTCAATTTACTAACTTCTATACGTAGGGGTTAATCAATTCTAACTTATATACGTATTAAGTATTTATGTCATAATGTACACCTAAATTTTTACTATATTGTTACCAAAAACTACAGTGGCGGTGCAATAAAACGCATGTCGGTAACGCACATCGGAATTTAAAATGAGTAGAGAAAGGTAATTACAGCACGGACAATATGAATATAAACAATTAGAACTATTTTTCAAGTACATCAACAGCTGTCTCTTTTCGCTTCTTAATATCGCGCCTATATGTAGATTTATTTTTTAATAAAAAATTTACTAACGACTGGCTAACTTAAAACTCAATTAAGCTATTTGACAAAAAATATACAATTTCAAGTGCATCACCGACGCGTCATAAAACATGTATGTTTGTACTAAATACTAAATACATCTCTAATGTCTTTGGAACAATTATTTACTACACGTGTAACTATTTTATTATAGTCAATACTATTACCGTCCCATAAAACTCTCGCAAAAATGTTTGCGAGTTTATAACGTTACCAGTCATCACGTACGCAAATTGGTGGCAAAATATCTTCGAAACATAAACAAACAAAAAGTTAATACTAAAAATATTTAAAATAAAACGTAATTATCGGTCAGAGTAGTACAAAGTCTTAAAAGGACCACCAGTATCAAGTATGTATCATTAAGACCACTTATACAGCTGCAATAACTTTTTGCATATTGAATAATATATAAATTATTCAATTTTTATTCTAAATTAACACCATAGTAAATCGTGGTTTTAGTAATAATTAATATAGAGTTCCAAATGTCTGTAAAGTATCTAGTACATTCCTAGCCGATAATCTAGTAGAATAGAGAATCCTTCTATTGAAAGGTTACCTTAAGTTGAGTTGATTCTTCGGACTGCGGTAACGGCATACCAACTAAAATCTCGCATAATGTCAATAATCTGAAAATAAAGATTGATTTTATTGTATAAATTTAATCCATTTTATTAAAAAACGTTTAAATGCTTACCTGTCTTCAGAAGCACTGATAGCAATCTTGTCCAATTCCCCCCTGACTTTTATCTTAGGCATCCTCGGATCATCAGTGATCAAACATTTAGCTATTTGAATCAGTAAATTTGTCGGCTCCAGTAAATGTAGGGAAGTAGGCTCGTTGGAATGGATAGCCGATTGCCAGTCTTCTTTTGCCATTGCAATTACAATCTAAGGAATAAAAATAGACAAATAGTTGTGATAAAGAACATTATAACTGTGAAAAAACCAGAAGGTTATTTATTTGCAGAAATATGTAACCGACAGGCTATTTTTTAAGTTATTTTGTTTTATAAACCAAACTACTAGATCGATTTTGATGAAATAGATTTGGGATTATGTGTGGATTTTAAACTTTAGATTTAAATTTAATCCATTTAAACAAAAAACTAAATTATTTTTTGTGCCTATATTCTTTTGTATACCTGCATCTCAGTGAGCTGTAGACGTATCTTATCGTAGCTGTGTCGGGTGATTTCTTTCATGATCTCTTCCTCGGCCATTCCTTCCCTGTGCATCTTGTTAATGTCGAGGTCTTTGGACCGCGGCTCGGATTCGATGGCGATAGCACCGAGCTTCACCACCACGCACGGCTCACCCCTAATGCGAAATAGCAGCAAACAAGTAATACAATGATAAGGTAGTAAATTTCTTAATATAAAGATGCCTTCTATTCACCAGTTAACTTTATTACAAACTAAACTATTTTGTTTCAGGTACAAAATTTACGGGACATACTCGGACTAGCCTTCCGGTCCGGTCTAAATGTCTACGAGATAAAAAACACATTAAATAAAATACAAATAGAGTACCCCGTCCATTTTGGAAGTAGGTAGAAAAAAATAACTCTCTCTTACATTTACATAGACGTAGCATATCCTTTTCCTTGTAAGTGTGATTAAAAAACAATATATCTAAAATGTATATGTTTCTCTGGCTTTGTTTAAATACTTACCCTCTGTACATCCCAGTATGTGGTACGATGATGATCGAAGCAGCGATATCCACATCTATGTCTATGAACGTGTGATGGTGAACAGCATACTGCATGCCCAATGTTGATTTCTCTTTCATTTCAGACAATTTGCTTTCCGCTACCGCTTGTAAACTGGAATGGAAGACAATAGATTCTGCCGTTAGTATGTGAACAATTTATTTAGATAAGACGTTGTAAATGAAATTATTAGTGTTTTTTTCTACATTTAACTACGACAACAGTCTGTTAGCGTGCTCTGGACGATATGGCACACAATATCAATACTTGATTGTCAACTATAAACGTATACGAAGGCTCGCTAGCGCTTGTAAAATATATACGACTTTGGCGTTCAAAAGGTTAGTTAAGTATCAAAGCGGAAATTCAAATAAGTAAAATTAATGTCTCAGAAATATAATATTGCTCTCCTTAGCAATCGGGTAAACTTTAGCCATTAAAAGAACTGTGCTTAAAGCAAGCACAGTTAGTTTTTTTTAAAGTAAAATAATAACAATTACAAACGTATAAAACTATATGCCAATTTTCTATTGGCATTCTATATCAAATCAGAAAATATGTTAACTCTTGTAATCGGGTAAAAACTAATCCCATAAAAAACTAAGCTTAGATCACAACTAGTTTTTTTTTGACTACGAGAAATATAATTCATTTTGTCAGTTTGCATCTAAAAATGCTGTAATTTAACTGTGCGATTAAGACATACATAGAAGTACAACTTTCTATATTTTGCGATCACAGTCGGCTAACAAAATCAATAACCACTACTAGGGCGTGCCCTACATAATACCCCAATCTAATTGGACAGTTCTAAAGTTGTGCCTTCAAATTTTGTTACCTTAAGTGGGAAAAAAACGATATAATTTTAAGAACCGCTCAGATAAATTAGTGTAAGGCCAAATTATCAATGTTTCTTTTAACTTACGTAGTCAACGCTGTCGATTCCGTGTCCGGTTTGAAAACGTTCACGATTTCAATAACAGTCTGTGCATCGTATACTATTTGTAGTGGACGAGCTGATACTTTCACTCTTTGGTCGCATCCGCCACCTAAAAAGAAAAGCTCAAATTTAGCATTTATGATAAATAGCTCTTAAATAAAAACCAGACTTAATTTAAAAAAAAACTATTATAAAAAAAATTATATGACAATATTTTATTAGCCTTAAGTTTCCCCAAGTTCAAATGGAAGATTGAGATATGTGAACTGTAGATATCGCAAGCATGTATTAATAGATTTTATTCTATTATATTAACTTAAGTTACATACAGCATACACTTTGATGACTATATATAGCAATAACTATTGTTCTGTGTGCTCACTTAGTGGATTAGTTTCGAAGACAACATTAAGAAGGTTCGAGTTCTCGGTGACTTCTTTGGACGTAACCAGCCGCGGCTCGAAGTCACCTTGACGCACGCCCGTCACGGTAAATGTGTGCATTTGTACGTCCACTCTGAAAAAATAAAACAACTTCATATTCTAATTCCTACCGAAAACTAAATAATCGTACATTCCTGCGCCGGACTATAATGACTGCATTGCTGGCTGGCGCCGAATCCGCAACGTAGCGCAGCTCCAGGCCATCACAGCGAGGTCAGCATTCCAGCCCTTGATGGACAAGTTGGATAGATGGCTGAGACCGAAGGAAGGAATGTTATAAACATACCTTAAAGCATTAGCACTAGGGCGCTGTTTTATATCCAATTGTACATTATCCACGCACGCCCTGAGTACTTCCACTTGGTCTCTAACCGACACTTGTAGTCGGTCCAGCTTGAAGTAGCTCTCTATAGCTACATATTCAGTGGGCAGGTGTAATGGGGCGCTGTTCTCTTGATAGTCTAAGGCGCGGAACAGTTTCTCTTTCTCTTCAGGGGTCATCGCGTTTTGGAACTGTTTCACTGGAAAAAGTTTAAGTTTCTATGAAATTAATTCATTGTCGTTGGTTAATGACACCAAAATTTATTAAGATTTTTTGACATGACCGTATTCCTTCCCAGGGCTGGATCTTTAATCATGTAGTCACCATTTTTAAAATCTGGTCTGAAAGTGTTGTGTGTGTGATTGTGAACATAGTATGGCGTCCCCGAAATAGCAATAATTCAAGGGAAGATTCATAATAAGATTTTTGTGTGAAAAGTAACGGCCTAGAAATTCTGAAACAATGGTGAACTGCTCTGTCTATACAAAGATTATTTTAGGAAAATGCAAATATCCTTATACGAAATTAAATAGTTCCTAGTTGAGAATCATACTTATAGCAGTCCCCTCGGCGTGTTCGTCGTCTTTCGAGTTGGCTCCACCCCACCAGCCCGAGAACCAGCCGCGAGACTTCTTCGCTTCTTCTTCTAATTTACCCAACCTTTCCACCTGAAACAATAAATAGTGTATGTCAAGAGAAGTGGACAGAAGCGACTTGAAAAGAACACGATTGTAAAAAATTTAGTCCAATGTATGTCAAAGAGTAAAACCACTAGATCCGACCAGTACCTATAGCCTATGACCATCTGACTCGAACTGCCAAATATATTTGTAAATTTAGAAAATTTACATATAAAAGCATACCTCAAACTCGATCCTCTGCCTGATGACCACCAAGTTCAAGAGGTCGAGGCTTTTCTCTGCTTTCTCAATACAAGTCTGTTGCTCTCCAGACACCTTTCCCTTATTGCTGAGCTTGCACTGATAAGCGGACGCGTAGTCTTTGCAAAGACGTCGGTGGGACAACATGTGACTCCAATCCCAGTTCCTGCGACGACGTTTCACTTCTTCCTCCAGGATGCAAGTGTAGGCAAAGTGCCACCATTGTTTGTAATGGCCTCTGTAGACTTGCAAGTCTGGACGGTATTTTCTGCAAATGAAAGGAAATATTTCGGTCAAATTGGTTGTGTGTACTGCCCTCTTTTGTATCGAAACCCTAGAGAAGTACCACAGATTGCTAGTTCTTCAACCGCCAAATTATTCTATAGCATGCAAAGTGCAAACATTATTGTGGGAGTGGAGAAACGATCGGCAACGTCATTTTACCATAATCATCACCACAAAATTACCCAATTCATGTCTCAGATTTAGTTTTGTCAAGTTTATAGTCTTCATATCAAGTTGCGTGCACGTATTCTAAAATATTCGGTCCAATGTCTATATAACTAAAGAATGTAAACATTTGCAGACGCTTGCAATAAAACAGTTACTTGACGCGGAATACACATTACATGTACGCCTTGCGGGTTCATTAACTAGACAAATGTTTACATTTCCAACCCTTCACTAACAGAAAATCTATTTGCAGCAAAGTATCTGCATATTGTATAGGATTCACCCGTGTCAATGATAAAAGGTGGTAATGATTATGTAAAGAAACCCAAATGGTATTGTATAGTACTTGTTGTTCATTTTTCTTAACTTTTACATATACATTAAATTTAATTTAACCATTCAGCCGCATCAAAAGCAAAATATAAACATGTATAGTCACAGACATGTATTATTTATTTACACTTTTTGCAAAGGCAAGCAATGGCAACATATCTGTACATAATAAGGCGTTTGTTTTAGTCTGCTAGAAGCTTACGAAATAATATATTCACTATCTGATATACGTGGATGTTGTTTCAGGTATCCAGAAATATTACGCAATAATATACGTACTATTTTTTTGCCTTGAAAATTGCTTAACAAGATAAACTAAATATATACACTCAAAAAGATTTAGTTACTTTGCAATATTAAAATGGTTCTTATTACCTGTATGGAGCCTGTTTGTTCATTCTATCCATGGAGTCAGCCAATAGCATCATATCTTGGTATTGAGCTCTGTTAAGACTCACGGACAGCTCTTCCATATGAAGTGTCAGTATCACTTTGGGTATACTGAATTTGGGAGTGTCGCCTTCGGGCTTTGGATTGAGTTTTAACTTGGCAGTCGCATTTATTGGACCCAATGCTAAAAGAAAATTTACAAGTTACTTGTATCAGGAGGGATATTAACATTTGAAGTTATATGAAACACAATTTATTTTGTTATAAGGATTACAAAAAAGCAGTTTCAAATCGTTTGTCGCCAAACAAATTTATTGTAAATTGCAGCTTGTTAAACTGAATACCAACGAAATTAATAATGTAATATAGACCCTTCTTCTACGGTATTCTTTTTGAAACTACTGACCTCAACAAATCTAAGATATACAAGCAATTATACGGATTTGCAAAACAAATATCCTTACCATATTGATAAAAGGAAGGTTTAAATGATTTAGTAGCAATTTCCTTTTCTAATCTCGATTTTATTTCTGCAGCCTCAGATTTTGAGTACAGCTCCGTAGTTGGATTCCAGTATATCGCCAGGCCTTCAAGGCTGAGAATCTAGAAACAGAGGAAAGTTATAATACTTGGTAGTAACAATATAATACAGAGCGGTTGTTCTCAGCAATAAGTAGAACCTATCCGACGAAAGTAACCTTTTTAACCTTTAATATAAAATTTACCTTAGGACTAACATCCAGTACGATGTTTTTACTCTTAAAATTATGTTTTTAATCCTCATGAATAAATACAACATAGATGGGAATAGGATACGATTTTTTATCGTTTATGTGAGCATAGTCTACATTTTTATTCTTCAATCGTTGTCACATACCTGAGTTATTGCATGTTTACTTTCATTAGCCTATTCGTACTCATGCTCTTGGCGGAGTATTTTTTTTATTTCGTATAAGAAAGCTTCATATTGGAACTTAAAAAATATGTTTGTCTACAAAATGTTTTCACTACATTTTTTAATATATCGACGTACTTAATATAACGATCGACCTTAAACTTTTATCATTCGCTTAATTATGTAATTTTGGTCTCAGAGCTTATTCTCACAAATATTACTAAGATACTATATATTGAGTCCGTAAATAAGGTATTGCTTCAAATTGTACAAAATCCAATTTTCATTGGGTTAGTAAACTATAGACTTCAGAACAAATCGTGGCAAAAGTTTTTACGTGCGGCGATTTACTTTCGCCACCTTTTTACTTTACCTTGAAAATCTTCGTAACCGCCTCTTGTATGACGGTCTGCTTCCAGTTTTCGTCAGTTGTATGGACGGAAAGGTTGTGAAGGGTAACTCCGAAAGAAAATGGCGATTTGGGATTCGTTATGCTGTCTTCATAGCGCACATGGATCTCTGATATCTTGAGCTGCACATTCTTGATGATTTGCGTGACAAGCTTCTCGACAAAAGTCTCGTCCAGCTTGTTTTCATCTAGAAATCGTTTGAAATGTTTGTCGACAACATACAGCCACAAGCAATACTCCAAAAAAACCGACTTTAAATGTACCTACATATTTATACTCAAAGAAATTTAAAAGTTGTAATGATTAAAAAACTACAGGACAGATTTTGATAACAGAAATAGAATAGACCAATTGGAAAGTATTTGGAATTAAACATTTTGAAAAAAAAATATTTATCGGCTTTCTATGTGAAACCAGGGAACATACATAAAAAGGCTCCGACGAAATGAGTACCTCCTTCTTTATGAAGTAGGTCAAAAATTCAGTATTTCGCCTAATAGAAATCGACGCATTGCTGGTCATTTCTCTTGTCTTTGTACTTATGTGTAGGTTAGGTGTTACTCTTTCTAGTTGAACGAATAAATAGATTGCAATAAAATTTGTAATAGAGATAAGTTAAGAACTGGATTAACGCATAGCCTGCTTATTTATACATGTTTAACACCACGGGTTGTAGCTAATACAATTCAAAATAATTCGTACGCATTTGTTAGTATGTCATAGATTACAAACTAACTCATCGTTAATACCACCATCAATATGGCTACACTTGTAAATATACCACAGATAAGATGCATCTTGTTTGATGTCCTTGTTGTTTTTGTGTTCCAAAAACATATACGGCAGATCAGGGTCATTGTCAGCAGGAAAAATAATGTCGGGACTACATAATCACTTCATCTTTATCATAATAGCTACTGGCTAGGCCATAATGTCACAAATCTCAATTCACAATTCAAATAACAAACTTGGGCTCCTGTATAGGACCCTGAGTTTATTTGTTTTTTTTCGGAATTACAATTTCTTTTCGTCATGATGATTGTTCACTTAGAGCTGTACTCCAACTCGTCTCATAGACAATGGCTTATGGCTTGGTGTGGAATCTTGCCGAGTCAATCCTGAATAATCCTCTTATAAAAAGATAGCAACCGATATAATACTAGTGTTTCGGTGAACTATCAACCTCGCAACCACAATAATTTTAACAATTTTGTACAAAAAACTATAACCACTTGATCAAAGATCAATTAATTATGTTTTTTTTTTATATATTGGATATATAATGTTGTGTTCTGCATGTTTGTACCAAATATTATTGAAATCGGCCAGTAAATGGCACCATATCATACTTTCCCTTTTTTGCCGACGACTAAAAATTTAAAAAATTAGTAGGACTAATTCAACAAAAGGATAGTACAGACGTGCCTTTGTTTAGCTCGACATGGCAGGGGCAATGCCGTGCCCAGATACACTAATTTCGTCAAGATGGGTAGGAAACTATGACCTGTACGTGAAAACGAAATTTACGAGGACAAACATCCATACATACAAACACACAAACAGAAAACTAATAGGTGTTTTTTTTTCGAAACATTAAGCAGAAACATTTCGTTTATGAATCATTCAATCATCACCCATTATGAAAATACAGTGAGAACAACAACGGCAGTATTGTTGAGTTTGGTTTCGATCACATTTAGTGAAGAGATGAAATGAGTCGGTCATGTCCACAAAAAAGGCACATTTTGCACCAGATATACAGATATGATGGCAGACCTTTTTGCGCCTCCTTTTTCTTAGCTTCTTCGACTCTCGCTAGTTCAGCCTGCTTAGCTGCCAAAGCCATTTTTTCCTCCTTTTCGCGATCATACTTGACTTCAGCGGATGGATTGACGATCAAAAATAGCCGCTCTACTGTCGCCTCTACCGAAGCACCATACAGATTTTTCCATGGTATCTTAAGTACTAATTTGCCTGCAAAAAATCAAGTGTTATAAAATCTGGTGTACCCTTTTAACCACCTATACTTAAATGGCGTATGGCAATGAGAGTCAACAGCCTAGATGATCTTGAAAAACAGAACATTTTGTTGAAATCCTAATTATTTCAAAATTTATGGCAGAATGATACATTTCTATTCTTTATTGTATGTAGCAAAAAACCATACAAATTTTGACATTAAGGGTTTTGTTATATTGTTCTTAACCTAATGTAATTATTAAAATTAATATTGATGGGAATAAAGGAATTGATACACTTGATACTAACATTAATCCCAAAACATTACTTTTAAATGGTTTTCTGCGTCTCACACTAAGAAATAATCCTGTGTTGTGAGACTCAATGCTTTCCCTTTACAAACAAATATACAGAGAGATCATGAATGATATGGAATTATTACTAACTTAAGTTACTTAGTATTCATAAAAAGAAAAATATTTTCAGTATAATAATTAATTTAGGTTTAGTTCAATAAGTCATAAATTATGATATAAGATTCATAATAAAAACATATTTTATCATAGGCCAGACTGTGATGTGTTTTACATCATTACATGTTTTATGTTAATTGTATTGTTTCTTGCAATACCATTTAGCATAGCATAGATAGATGTATATTTAGTTTCCTTACCATTTCAATAAGTTGTTATTCTAGCCTACAATTATGAATATGTAGAATAGCAAAATTATGAATATGTAGAATAGCTACATATTCATAATTTTAGATATTGAATATTTACATATATTGTTCTAGTACTGAATATCTTTTGCTTTTTTCATGAGCTCTACAGGTTTTCAGCTTTTAGGTAAAAGAAGAAGAAAGGAGTGCTAACTTGTAGTGCTTATTTATAATAGAATACAAAGTTGATAATAAGTCAGAAAAAAACAAAATTCATAAGAATATGTATCATGAAGGATTATTCTAGTATGTAGAAAGTTGAATGTGATATGGGTCTGTATTCACCTGGAGAATATTTATATTAATTATAACCCAAACAAACATTTAATATTATTATGTGACATAACTATGTAAACATAACAATATTTAATTATTTTTAGACAGCCAACTATGTTTCAGGCTAATTTTATCATGATAACAACTTGATCATTCTGCTTATCAGTTGTTTCAGTAAAGCAGATATTGTTATAGTTGTAATCACCAATAAATTCAATCAGAGATAAGGAACAAACTAAAAAATAATATTATTTCCAATAAAATATTTTATCTTAGAGGGTTATTTATAGAATATGTGTATACTTATATATAATAATATACTGGGTGTTACAAAAATATGAATATACTTTGAATGGTCACTATGTCCATCAATACAAAATATATTTTACTAAAGGACCAACCAATCAGGAATAAACCCTTCTTTTACTTTCCAAACTTTTTTTTTTGTTTATTACTTTAAGCAGAAAATAACTCCCAATGTTGATGAGAATTAGTTCAGTTATCAAGTTAGGCACAAACTGAAGGTTATTGGTTATTGGGGTGACCTTGTATTGGAGTGTGAGTGAATCACAAACACTAATACAACCCATCCATACAAGTCGAGGGCATGATGTCACCCTGTCTGCGTAACAATTATTATAGCATTCTTTCTATCTGGATCATGCTAAGTGGCAAACCAACTTTAATTGGACAGGTACTAGGTAGGCCTAATGAATACAATGTTTGTAGGTTAATTTATATGTAGGGGTTTTATAAAACCTCTTGTTTAATCATGACTGTCTTGGTAGGACTCTCTACTAATAGATGCTAAAATGGGATAATATCACTAAAAGTTTTTTTAATTTTTTTATCTGTAAAGTAATAGTATAATTTGTTTCTTTCTTTATAAGGAATTACTTTAATTATTTACTATGTCAATAATGAAACCTTAAATCTACTAGGATAACTTCCTATTCCAAACTGCTGATAATTAAGGGTAGGTAGGTATTCAATAATATCAGAGGACCATTCTTCTAATATTATTTAGTACCTACCCTAACTTAACTTACTCTAACTTACCACTTCTTTCAACTGTGCTGATCTAGCTACAGTAATCAGCTTTAGAAATATGACCTAGCAGTCATTTAGCATGTTTGTTTACATGATATATTTTGGACATATTGAAATAACTTACCCAAGTGCCCATAAACTGTCTGAACGGGGATATTAAGCTCTTCCAGAGCATTTTGTTTCAAAATGAGGTTCTCCAAAACAACATCGCCTGTAAAAGAAACCGTTCAAGACGTAAATAACCGCAGTAGAGGCAGTGCGGGTAGCATGACATCATTCCGCGGTTAAAAAACTCACCGCCCCATATTCCGAGTTTTAGCTGGGATCTATTCAGATTCTCTACATAGTCCCCAAGGAACCTGTTCAAAACGTCCACCACAATCGACTCAAACACCATCGTGAACTATTTTACACTTTCAAATAAAAATTACATTTCCACTTTACGAACTCATGTCACAAAGTTGCGGTTACACATTTTGTATGGTTGGAATATATAGAAGAAAATTTACACACACAATTCAATACAATATCCATAAATTGCCGTAACAGTTTAGCAAGTAACGTTTATCTTTTGATACTTTTCTACTCAGAACGATTCACAATTTTGCAACCAGGCCGCAGCGCAAAATTTTTGTGGTAGTGTTGTAACAATAATTCATCAGATTACCCCATTAATCTGTGTACGGTGGTGATGAGATGATCCTCTTGCATTACAAACCAAATTGAGAGACATTGCAATACGCTTGATTGCGATGTCCCTCAATTTGGATAACTATCGTGGAAACTTGAAAATGTTTCCACAGACGAAATTATGGAAGATACTACGATATCACCTGCCAGAACAATAACGAAAAACTTGTCGATTGTTTTTCGAACTATATTGCACTTTTTAGTTAGTGTCGCTGCGGGATATTCAAGTAATATTTCCTTATGCTGAAGTTATACGTAGTAAAATGGGTAAATTTTATTAGCTAGTAACATTTTACTAGTTCTGTGTCAAACACAGTACATTTTTCTTTGTTTCGTCCGATCAGTACATTTAGCCCTTCTTGTGAACACGCTTTGATTATTACTATAAACGCTAGTTTCCTTACGGCTTTTGTCATCTGGAGGACAGTGGTGCTTTTACTGCTCTGTATAATTAATTAATCTCTGGTGCCGCTTGACAGGTATTTCAATTTTTATAGCACATAGTACTGTGGGAGACATTATTAAGACGTGACATTGGCGAAATTGTGGCACCACCACAGAAGCCACCTAATATAAAAGTTGAAGTTGACATTATTAAGTATTTATTAAATTATAACTGTTCATTCAAGAGGGCAGGCAGTATGTCTAATACATAGTAGATTGATAGAACACTCTTCATTAGGTTTATGCATACAAAATAACACACCAAAGACTTATCTGTAACAGTGAATCGTGTGGAGGCCAGTTGATTATTGTGTTATAGTAGAAAATAAAAACATCAAAATATAACCTTATCTTTATTACAATAATTCATAGCTCACAGCAGGATACTGACTTATATGAAAAGTCAATATTCACTTCATCTATATAATGTGGCTGGACACTTGCTGTGAAAGATAACCGGGAAAATAGTTATATTACTTTTGTGTACTATTTATTTGATTACTAGTTGACAATAGCAAAACGGTAGAGCTTGTGAGCAAGCAACATTTACAGCTATTGGTCATTCCAATTTGAGTTATAGAATCTGCTTGATAAATCGCTATGTAGCAAATGATTTGTGATCAGGATAAAAACCTGCCCACATTCATCTGGCATGGCCTTCCAGTAGACAAAAACTATTTCTAATTACTTAATATCTATAGTATTAATACTATAATATTAGTACAGCTTGGTCATCTATCCAACCACATTAAAAGTCTATCACTTTCATTGCTTAAGTAATATTTTAGTGTCATTGCATTTTCACAATACTTGATAACATGATTCACGTTATTATTTGTTCATAGCTCCATTCATCATAGGTGGTCGCATTTGGCCCATTGGTCCCATAGGGCCCATAGGACCCATGAGTGGTCCCATCATGGGATTCATAGGTGGTCGCATTCCCATCATGGGAGGCATAGGTCCATGCGGACCCATCATCATTGGTGGCGCCATAGGACCTCCAGGGCCCATCGAAGGAGGAGGCATCATGCCTGGAGGTCCACCTTGGGCAGAAACCGGTGGCCTAGGTCCACCGGGTCCCATTACAGAAGGATCCCAAGGCGGAGGAATAGCTGCTCCTTTATTGCCAAATGGATTTTGTGCAATTTTTCCGGCTTTGAACGCGGCTGTCGTAGCGTCGATGAGATGTTGAGCTTGCTCTTCCATCCATTTTTGATAGTAAAACTTAACGTTGTCTTTATGTTTTCGTCCCGTGCAATGAGTTTTTCTTACGCTAGGAGAATCGTGAGTTAAGTATGTATCACAATAATCGCAGTAATACTTTGGCATTTTGGAAAAAAATTGCATGAAATTACTAGAATACAAATAATCACGCTGAGCTTTTTCGTTTCATTGAATGAATGAACATGAATGAAACGAATAAATAACTTTGTTGACTTTGACAGTTCGATAACGTACAGATAAAAAATATAGGAATAGATCAAACCATCAATTGAAAAAAATTGAGGGACATAGTATGCAAAGATTAGTATGCGTACATACTATCTCTATACGTTTCGTATAGTTCTGTTAGACTCTTCACCTTCAGTTTATTTCTAGGAAACTATCACAAAAACGAACAGCACTGAAAAGATTGGTTTGATCACAACGAACATAATTATAGCCCGTGGCATAGTTAATAACACGTATTTTATATAGCTCTGTAATTTTAATAATGCTTAGATACGATATGTTCCTCACATTTGTACATACAAATATTAAAATCAATCTGATACGAATAATGTTCGAATATTTAAAAGCTCTACTGTAACTTGTGTTTATCACAATTCTAAAAGATCGTTAATTCGTTTCATTCACTCATTCATTTGCAAATGGCGCGCAACATTTGTGTTTCAAGCACGTGTAATTGACGTTTGCGAATTTTTATGTATCGGAAAGGTGGTGGGCCATAAAATATTTGAACTAAAAGTAGTATCAAAAGTATAATAGTGAGCTTTTACAATGCCGGACATGAAGTACATATTAGTTACTGGAGGTGTAATAAGCGGTGTCGGAAAAGGCGTGATCGCAAGTTCCTTTGGGACAATCCTAAAAAGCTGCGGAATAGATGTGACTTCCATTAAAATTGACCCTTACATCAATATCGATGCGGGTACTTTCTCACCTTACGAGCACGGTAAGTTGCCGTATATCAATACCATTACAATATAACCACAATCAATTGCCGTAGGAGCTTGTTGTGTATGCATGTTTCTATTTTTATTTTCTAGGTGAAGTTTACGTATTGGACGACGGGGGTGAAGTCGACCTTGATCTTGGCAATTACGAGCGCTTCTTGGACATCACTCTGCATAGAGATAATAACATCACCACTGGCAAGATATATCAGCAAGTTATTGAACGAGAAAGGCGCGGAGATTATCTAGGGAAGACAGTGCAGGGCAAGTTGAAAATGCGTTTCTTTTCGTATCAGTTAGATGTAGATAATCAACTAGCTCTAACCCTATTTAAAATGATAAATTCTCTCGGTCAGACTCAGTATAACAACTTAATCATCCATCTCCTAAGTCATATATAAATATACCATGTAATGTCCAACCTCATTGCACATGTTCACCCTTTTAGGCTCTGCCCTACCTTGCTAGAGTATTTCTGGATCTCTATCAATTTAAAAAGTTCATCTTATAAACATGCTTACTAAAATGAAATTAGAAGATTTTATACAAGCAAACAAATTAAAATATTTTACATAGTCGCTACTCCATTTGACAAAAAATGTGTAAAAGCATTGACATTTCATTGTGATCTTTAAACTATTATTGAATATAAATATGTAGAATACTCTACTAAGATCATATTTTTATTGAATACAATACAAAATATGGCACTACTTATAAAAACATTTAACACACATTGATTGGGTAAGCCTTCTGCATAAGTATATTTTTTGAAGGTGATAAGTATATGTTATGGAATTACAGCTTCAAACATTGATCATTTAACATTATTCTATAGCAATAATCTTAATTATCATTTATATATGTCACAATTTTATGAATACCTAACAATTATTTATATTTTCTAGACTAAATCCTTTGCTCCCAGTAAACAGTTTTTTTTTTCTCATCAGTGTAACACAAAGACAGTGATATATGTTTATTTTCTAGTAAATTATTTCACTGTCTAACAATTTATGTTGTGATTTGATTGCGTACTTGTTTGCTAAATGGCACTATATACAATTATTCATAAGAAAAGACCTTAGATAGCATATTATCCATGAGCGGATGAATGGAATTTGGATTTTAATAATAGACCATTCAAGGATGGTTAAGTCGTTATAGACATGAAGTGGGTTTGTTGATGTAAAACATGTTTTCCACAGTGATTCCTCACATCACAGATGCCATACAAGAATGGGTACAAAGAGTAGCTCATATACCAGTGACCTCAGTGAACACTCCACCAAGAGTTTGCATTGTAGAACTAGGTGGAACAATCGGAGACATTGAAAGCATGTCATTTGTAGAGGCATTCCGCCAATTTCAGTTTAGAGTTAAAAGAGAAAACTTCTGTTGTGCACATGTATCCCTGATACCAATGGTAAGTGTCATTAACTTACAATTGCTATGAATATATTCATTAAAAAAATATTTTCTTTTTATTTCTGGTTAGTACATACATAATTAAATATATTTTTTTAAAGGTGATGTTATAAAACCTGAAAGTATGACTAAATGACATTATAAGAAAATATCCACAGAGTTCAGTATTACAAAGTCATTCACTACAGAACAAAAAAAATTAACAATTTTTTTTTAAATAATCACCATCTTGCTATATAAAAGTCCACAGTAAGAAAATAAAGTTATGTTGGTTTCACTCCCTAAACATAGTGCAATGGTCCATATTGATTTCCTCCACTGCATAATAATGAATAACTTTTTAGCCTAAATCAACTGGAGAACCAAAAACGAAGCCCACACAATCATCAGTAAGGGAGCTCAGAGGTCTTGGTCTCTCACCAGATCTTATTTTGTGTCGCTCCGAGAAGCCTATTGATCATACAGTGAAGGAAAAGATCTCGAATTTCTGCCATGTAGGCCCAGAACAGGTGAGTTAATTTGAAATAAGTCTAATAAAATATAATGTAAGAAGCATAAAAAATATATACCTACATTGGAAATTATTAACACACTACTAATATTAACTACTGAATACATTTTGATCTAGATATTATTGTGTTAGGTGTAGATATTATTGTCTCTAATTCAGGTCCAGGATTTTATAATTCCTTGTTTCAAACAGACTAGTAATGTATATCTGTATGTTCAGCATATTATCAAGTAGGAAACATTGTAAGGTTTCTGTATGTTTAACAGGTAATTTGCATTCACGATCTGAGCTCCGTGTACCATGTGCCTTTACTTATGGAGGCACAGGGCGTCGTGCAATATCTGAATGAGAGGCTACAGCTAAATATATCCATACCAAGGCCTGGGAAGTAAGTATTACGAAACATATTATTTTTAACCAACTTCTAATTAGTAAAGATTTTTAATTTGTCGGAAACTGTTTTTAATGTATGTGTCCGTAACTCTGAGGTACTTTAATTGATTTGGATATTTTTTTTTTACTGACTTCCTATTCAACTGTATTTTAACCTTATTATTTTTATTTTGACGTACCCGATGTCACTCACACTACTAAGACGAATCTATTGACACCAATCACATAAAAATACGACAAGTCGGTTATGCTCTAAGGTGTGCCAAAGAAATATACATAATATATAAATACACTCGAAAAACATAACCCTCCTTCTTTTGCAGTAAGTTAAATAGCAAATAACTCAACAGTACAGAAGCTTTCATGTATTAAATAGAATCTATTCCTCTAATCAAATAGTGTTGTTACCATGTTCGTTAATTACCTACTTTATCTAGTATTAGTATTATCTATAAATCAAAGTAGTTAGTTTTGCATAAATTTTAAATAGTTAAGCAAATGTTTTAGTAAACGGTAAACTCGCAGTTAACTAAACTTGTATTTTATACCTTATATTAGGTATGAGACAATATTTAACTAAAGGAAGTGAATAGCAATAAATAAAGTACCTAACAGAAAAAATAAACAAAGTTATAGTGATGCTGCAATGATGGGTTTGTGATGTACTGACATTCAACTGCTAACAATAAAATTTTATTCACATTTGTATGTGTACATTATATTTCTTTACTAGCTTAATGTACGAGTCGATTATTTTCTTCCACAGATTCATGCGTAAATGGCGTAATCTAGCAAAACGCGTGGACAACTTACGCAAAGAAGTTAACATTTCCCTAGTCGGAAAGTACACAAAACTCGAAGACAGCTATGCGAGTGTGACGAAGGCTTTACAGCATGCCTGTATTGCGGCCGGATGTAAACTGAACCTCACATACATTGAGGCGATGAACTTGGAACGACAGATGAAGACGGACGACCCCGTCAATTATCATAAAGCTTGGCAAGATCTCTGCAAGAGCGAGTAAGTACTCGTGATTTCCCTATGTTCCGGTCTTTTCAAGTCGCAAGTAAATCGGATTCTTCAAAAGGCAAGGGTTTATGCCTGTTATATTATACTAGCTGCGCCCGCAATTTTACCCACGGTAAATATTTGATCATCCTAAAGGAACACTTAATTATTCCAGGATAAAAGTAACCTGTGTTAATCCATTCCAAATTTCATCCGAATCACCAAGTCGTTTGAGCGTGGAGGAGGAACAAACACACACATATAAATTTTTGCCTTTATAATATTAGTGCGATTTCTCTTTTTCTGGATCTCCAAATTTCTAATAGTTTGTGTGGTGACACATTCCTCTCAGCTGTCTTATTCACGAATTGAACATCATCGTCTTACGACTCTTTTATTGTAGTTTTGAAACTAGAGCATATTATCATAGTGTAAAACTTGCAGCGGCGTCATAGTACCCGGTGGTTTCGGCCAGAGAGGCATGGAAGGAAAGATAGAAGCTTGCCAGTGGTGTCGGACAACACAGAAACCGATGCTCGGAATATGCCTCGGCCTCCAAGCGTCTGTTATAGAGTTCGCAAGGAACGTGCTCGGACTCGAAGGCGCTAACAGCACCGAAGTGGACCCGATGTGTAAAGACAAACTGGTGATAGACATGCCGGAACACCACCCAGGGAACCTCGGCGGGACCATGCGACTAGGCACGAGGAAAACCTTCCTGGAACCTAGCATAGTTAGTAAGTTTCACACATTATACTGAGCTAATTCTTTCTTGTGTCTAGATTCAAACTGATTACTCTTTTATAAGATTCAAAGAATGAGGTTGGTTCTTGGAATTCAGAAATGTTAAGATCTCTGTTGTTGTAAGGTCTTTTCAAATCTCGAGTGAAACGCAGAGGCAGCATGGTCATTAGTTTTGCCGGAAATCGAGATAAACCCTTTTTTACCCATGTTGTTGTATGTTGTTAATAATTTCCACCAGCACAATTATACAAGAAAGACGTGATCGAGGAACGTCACAGACACCGGTACGAGGTAAATCCGGAGTATGTGGAGCGGCTTGAAGAAGCTGGTCTGCGGTTCGTGGGGAAAGACGACACCAAGCAACGGATGGAAGTGGCGCTTGTGGAGACCCACCCATACTACCTCACTGTTCAGTTCCACCCTGAGTATTTGTCCAGGCCACTCTCACCAAGCCCACCTTTCTTAGGGTATGTAATTTTATTTAACACGATTATCCTTTAGTGTACTAAGCCAAAAAGAAGACACTATACTCATCATTACAATCAACTTTTACATTGGCACCAACTTTGAATTTGTGAAAAAAGGTTAGCTGTTTCAAATGTTTTGTTGATGACCGATTAATTATTTCTATGGAACAGCAAATGTTTTTTCCTCAAACCCTGGGTTGGTCACTAAACTAATATCTTTGTATATGGCTAATAAATCGATGTAACTCTTAAATTTCATAGTGGGCTAGTGTGTGAAGTACTCTTGCATTATGTTCGGGTTTGTAAGGAAATGAATCTAACTGAATTACAGGTAACGATAGAAATGTGACTACTATATTAGTACTATTATTCTATTTCTTATTCTGAATGATAGCTGTACTTCCATGGCACGCTGTTTTGAAGTTTAAAGCGCAAGGTGATGGGGAGTGATACTTAAAACTGAGCAAACGTCTACACGAGAGTGGGTTACTCGAATAAAACCTATTACAATAATTTTGTAGGTATATTTCGAAGAAATGTGTTGTAGAATTTTAATTTCATTATTCAGAAATGTTAATATGAAAATGGTTTTTTGGTTTCAGACTCATATTGGCATCTCTAGGTAAACTGAAGAACTACCTAAGCAAAGGATGTCGGCTTAGTCCTAGAAATCAATCGGATGTTAGTTCAGGTGAGTCATGAGACTGTGTGGATTTTTAATAAAATTTTCGTATTATTAAGAAATTAAAAGTGACTGCTGACTTGCATTACGACAGGCGCCGAAAGGTTATTTCGATTTAAAGATCAGATCCCCTTCACCGTATTCGATATAATTAAAATGGGATTAGATGGAAAGTATATACTACAAACAACAAAAAATATTTAGATCGGTTCACCCGTTTCCTAGATATCAGGTAACAAACATTTAAATAAAAACAGTCGAATTAAGTACCGCCTCTTTTTTGGAGGTCTGTAGCAAGTCTCTATAGTAAGACGAATCTGTCGAGCAGACACTACACTACTGTCCTCTGCGAGATCATTAAAAATGTTTTAGTAAGAAATGCTGTCTGTTGGGATATTCTGAATGTTCATATGTAACTTCTACTAAAAGATCATTCTAAAATTACATTAAGTAACTCGACTGTGTGCAAAAGTTTATTGGCCATCAAGTAAATGTATAAAATTGCAGTACATATATTTCTTGACTTCCAGGATGACATTATTGTAAAAGTTGTCCATAATGACCTTCTTTTGACTTAGTAATTAAAGTTATTTTGTTTAATAATTTCGTTTTAAAGAGTAGGTAAATTGATTACAAGTTAATGATCCTAAACTACGAGTACAAGATTCGTTCCAAAAAGTAAATTTATGGGATATGCAAAATTAACAACAAAAAAACACTGTCTATGATTTTTCTAGAAGATGAAGAGGAAGAAGAAGAAGACCTGTCAATATCATCTCTCAGCCTCAACGATGACAAAACCGTCATTGAAAACGGCAAACCCGAAACAAACAAACTAACTAACGGTTGCAAGTAAGCTATACATTATCACAATGTAGATTTAAATTTAAATGTCTAGATGTATCTAGGCTATGTTATAAATGTTTCTAATTTTCATTGAAACTCTTTAAAAATATATTGTAGTAGATAGGTCTAATGAATGATATTATAAAAAAAACATAGAGGTAAAGAAATCGAATAGTTATTTTTGATGTCGATAAACCTGAAAATGTGGTAAAAAAATGCTAGATTTAAGTAAGTCAATTCTGACTATTGTAAAAATAAGCGATAATTCATCCAAATAATATTTTTTTCTAATGTGTTGGTACAATTGTTGTATCACGTTGTTTTGACTAAATCATTAATAATTTTGCTACATTAATGTAGATGGCAACGATTCCATGTTACTTCATGCATGCCGCTGAATGTTAAAAATATATATTAACCTGATATTCACATTTTACCTAACTTAAATAATAAAATCAATAAACAAAATTAGCAGGCGCTAAACAGATGATCTAAAACTAAAACCTCTGGCATTGGTTTTTTACTTATACTTACTTAATTTTGAAAATTCCTCCTATTAATTGTAAAGTTTTTTTTGTACGGATAGTGGTAGATCCCATCTGACTCTAGCTAAGAAATAAGTTTGAGCGCGTTCTTTCTTTGCGATTACTATTATGTATGATAGATAGTGTGTAGTTTTTCCATAAGTGTTGTCTATAGCGCGAAGGAAACATATTTTCCATAGTTTATACTCAGTTGAAAGCATGTTGTGTAAGCATAATATTAGAAATAGATAAAGTTTTGGATGGATCTTTTAAGCTATTGCATAGCTTTTATCGCGAGCGTAGAGCGCGGCGGCCGAATCAAGAAATTCCGTAACGAAAATAAACCTAACACCCCCACTCCGATCGGCACAGCGGTGTGGCGTTGAAAGCCGTGCATTCTCTAACGTCGTTCCAGTTCGGCAGACTTCGGTTCGAATTTGTGTGCGTGCGACTAGACTAGTATGCGTATACAATAGCTTTACCGCGGCAGTTTACAAGGATATCTTGGCGAGTGTCATTGTCGGTGTCAAAAGGATGCCAAAAACAAATCGTAACGATCACACGACAGGATCGTTTTGATCTCGCTTATAAGTATTTTTTTAAAAGTGATTTCCGAGTTCAATTCAGCACACGCAGAATATAATTTTTCATTTATTTTCATTAAAAACCAAACTAATAGATCGACTTTGATGAAACTAAAAAGGGACCGCATGTGAAGTAATGTTTTAAATTCGGTCCAGCCGTTGCTGAGACACAGTCATATTTCTTTTCTTCGAATCGAATTTTTCCTCTTTTGGGAAGTCTGTAAAAAAATATAGTTTATTCATAAGTGACCAATACAACAGATCTATTCTTATTTCGATCCAAGTACACGATCTAGTTATCTTTCTTTCTTTAATAGTGTAATATTATGCTCTCTTCGATAAAGGTACAGTTCCGTTCAAAATTCTGAGCAAATGTTTTTTTAAGTAGTTTATTAAGTAATTATACACCTGACCTTATTCAAGTCGTCAGTGTTACTATATTTTTATTTAATGCCATATCCTACACACGGATATTACAGTACTTATGTATTCTTTAAAATCATGCCGTCGATAAACATTTGTTGGCATCTCAAATCACTACCTACTTAGTTAAGAGTAAAATAATTTTAATATTCAAGTGTAATATTTTTAATTAATGAAAGTGTGGTTTTGTTTTAGAGTAAGTATAAAGTAGCACTGCGTTATCAGTGAAGAATCTATCGAAAAACAGGCATAAATATATAAAAATAAATTGTAAATATGTAACCTTTGTCTCGAATGTGTTAAGTATATATTTTATTCTTTTTATTTTTAAGGAATGTTAATATAAGGAGATATATCTTCTACTTTGGTCTTTTCAATCTTCTTGCTTGATTTTTTTAAATACGCATCATAAATTATGCATAGAAATAAAGAAGGCCCCAAGATAGATGAAATGTGATGAAACGGTGATGTTTAATGGCTGTTGTATGTCGTAATAAATGTATATGTATTTTTATAAAGGTTTTATGATTTAATTGACTTCTTCATTATGAATACATTGTATTCGAATAAACAACGAACCTATTTTTGAGATCATATTGTACCAATCACAGTATATTTTACTATGGATCTTATTCTATACGTAATAGCGAGTATTCAAGCGAAACAGTTAATTGTCTCAGGCAAAATCTATATGCCTGGGTATAGTATTTACCTAGATAGCGGAAAAAATCTAGTGTCCAACCGTCATTTTTCTCGTAAAAATATGAACTATGGTCTTAAATGTGTCCGTTCTGTTCCTCATTATAACATCATCTAGCTAAAAGGAACTCGAGCTTATCCTTACCTTACATCAATTTTATTAGAACTTAATTATTAGCGACCTGCAGCCTGATTCAGCAAGCTTTGAATCGACGATTAGTTTCGAGAAGGCTTTCCGTTTTCCTTCATAGCATATTTTACGAAAACGGAATACTTCGAATAAATCGTCGATTTAAAGCTTGCTGAATGAGGTTGCAGATAGTATTTTAGAAAAAATGTGTTGTCCCATTACATTTTACTTCATAAAGAAGTCTACAGTTCTTTGATTAAAAAACTGACTGATACTGGAACTTTGATGCAAGATGTCGTGATAGAGTTTTTTTTTTTGATAACTTTTCCATTTATCTGACCTTTTTCTCTTAGGCTGTGTATGTAATTATTACTAGATTTCTTAAACGATATATGTTCATTTTATTCGATCAATCTATTTACATACGTTTTTGATAGTCTTGTTACACATTCCATGTTGCAATCTTTCGTGTTTTCCAAATCCTTTTTGCGTAATAAAATTAGTGTTAACCATAAGAGTTTGTGTTTACTTTAGATTAGGCGATTCAGTCTCGCTGCAGCAAGACCAGACGTTATAGCGGCACGCATCGAACAGCGTCGAATTAAACGTAATTCATTGCCAGAATCTAAATTAAAAGGAACATCCTTAAAATAAAACTGCATAGTTAAGCCCCCTAAATGTTCAGAGCATTTGGCCAAGAAAACTGATTCCAGTACTTACCAACTGTCTCTTATTAGCTCCACCTAGGTGAACCGTGGAAATGTTTGTTTAGTGTTCTTAAGGAAACATAAATATTACCGTCCGCTTTGTGGGCAAACACGGAGCTGATTAGGAATCATGATGGAAGTAGGCAAACGATATTTAGACTGCCGCTACGAATAGTATCGAAACTGCAAACCGCTACGACTTGCAGTTTTTTTTAATAGTTGATAGACTTGCGCTTGACCGCAACTCACCTGATGTAAAGTGACGATGCGGTCTAGGATGTAGCACGCTTGCCTAGAAGAAACCGATTCACTCGCGATTTGAAGATACTGTTCGTAGCGGCAGTCGATTTTTTCATCAGGGTAGGGAAATAAGGAAAAAATATATTTCTAACTTTCATATTATTTTAGGGAACTTAGAAAATTTGGTACATTAAAGTTACCAAATAATAAGGCATGATTCCGAACTCCGCTACACGCAGCAGTTCTGCCGCAAGCAATTGTAATCTAGGTTTTATGACATTTATACACATATTATAATGCGAAAGTGTGTTCGTTTGTTCGTCTTCTCCTCCGCAACTTGATTGACTTCATTTTTTGCACAGAGATCTTAGGATAATTAGATGTCCGGAAAGTGCCACATAGGCCACTTTTATGTAAAAAACAAGTAAGCCAAACAACGCGGGCGGAGCCGTGGGCAAAAGCTAGTTATCTATATAACAAAGAATAAGGCATGATTTCGCACTCCGCCGCATGCAGCAATGCATACACAGGACATATAATCTAGGTTTATTTGTGATCAGAATTATACCTTTAAGGCTCCTTCAACTAGCTCGGGAGAGCGTTCTTAGCGGACGCAAAGAACCGCCAGTCTCCATTCAAAATATCTAAATGAACAGTAAAAATAATTGCGGAAAACGGAGAACAAACGGAATTTCTAGGATTTATGTTTCCTAAGTTTCGGATATTTTGTATGGAGATTAAAGGTTGCGGGTTACCCATCCCGCCTGGTCCACTTGTTCTCGATCGAATAGTATTTTAGTGTAGGTGCCAGACCAGCGAAAAATCTTGTTATCTGATTGAAACAAACATTTTGGTTTATTTGAAAGATACCTACACAGATTTGTCTTTATTGGAATTTTATGTTGGTCTGATATTTTTACAATATGTTTTTGAATCTTATGGAACTACACGAGATCGCGAGGAGCCTTCTGAGCTTGAATCTCGTTCTGCTGACGTCCTTCCTGTAGCTTCCGAATTTGTAGCTCGTTCTACTTGTCCAGATTCTGTATCGTCTGTTATCTTTAGGTTCCGTAATTCTTGCTGCCTAGCTTTGTCCACAGAGTTTGTTTTATTACCGTCTTTAAATCTTCGATCGGGCACAACTGTTATAGTGTGCGTGCGGGATTGCGCCAAATCAATTTGCGAGTTCCCCACAGAGGGAAGAGTTAAGTCGTCACGTTTGGAGAACAATATTACTATCAAGTCTGCCACTAGTAATATAGTAGTAAATATAGGCAACACGCCGTTCAGCACCAAGCCCACTTCTCTATCCGTCACTGGGGTTTTACCGTTCTTGAGGTCGTTGAATACCATTATGGAAAGAGAAATCTGGAGCGAACAGCAAGAGACAAGGCTGTATATTAGGAGGAAGTCCGAAGCGTATTTTCGCTGGCACGCTCCCAGAGTAATAACGGTCATAAATATGTATGTAGTTGTGAGGGTGACCGGTGCCAGAATAGCGTGAGATACGCTTAATGTGGGTGTAGTTCTTTCGTTGATGAGATCTGCCGTGTTCACGACCAGAGCTAAAACTCTAAACTTGAGCGAGAATCGGCTGATGTTACCGTTCATGGAAGAATCTTCGCTTACACTTAAATCGCACTTCATGGGAGTTATATTAACCTCGTTCAAATCATATTGGTTTCTGTTGTAAATATATATAAAAACTCTTGTTGTTACTTGATTAAAACTGAAAAAACCCTTTGATAAAAGTAATCACTAAAATGTGATGGAAGAGTATAATTTGACAGATAACCAGATTACCGATGATTTTGATAATATTAGGATGTTAAAATATAAAGCAAAAAGGCTCTCATCCTAACATTTCTAAAGATACAAAATAATGTAAGTATTTAAAATAACGACTTACGTTTAACTCGAAAGGTTATGGAATTAAGATGTCTATTATTCTTTTAACTATGACCGGCAAAAAAAACTTTTATATAATGTATAGAGAAAAACTGACTGTAATGCAGAGACGCTTCGCTCGCTAATTATTACAGACATCGACCACTACCATGTAGGTCATTAAGATAAAAAAAGAGTAATAAAAGAAGCGAAAAAAACACACATTATTTTAACATATTTTATTTTATCCGAATAACTTAGAAACTTTAAAAAGTTTAAAACACTGCTCACCTACATTAATATGTACTCAATAAATACTTACACACTAATTATTAAAACAGTAATTTCAGAATATTTAAATAATACTTTTAAAACGAAATTGGCCCCTGGGAGCAAGGAAATTTGAAAGAAAATTATTTGAGCTCGCACACCTTCTACATTACATCATAAGAATTATTCACTGGATTTTGGAAATAAAAGTGCCTTCATGAATGGCACCTCAAGCAAGAAAGACTAGATTAAAGCTTCTATCAAATTCATTGCCGTAAAGTATTTACAAATACCTCCTCAAGAGAATAAAATTGTCCAAGCACCAGCTTTTCACGAGTTCTCACATGTGTATCATAAAGCTGTCTCTAAAGTAGAAGGTGACACTTTTCCTCCTTTTCTTTCTGGGGAATGTTTGCTTCGAGAGTTCAGCGCTTGAACTACAGGTGATGGGCTCTTGAAAGAAGTAAACTTAGGAGGCGATGCATCGGGCGAAGTGCTGAAAAATTCTGCTCTTTTTGCTTGCAACATCTCTGTTCTTGACAACCCATGCGATTTAGACATATCAGCACCTAGTGGGAAAACACCTTGGTGCGCTGCAGTTTCAGTCGAATCGCTGTCAATCTCCAACAAATTTTCCGTTACAGGAATTAAATTACGTCTCGCTCCGAAATGCTGATTTGTAACGATAGGAACTGTTTTAGACGGTGGGTTGTTCGGCGACGAATCGTGCTTCTCACCGGAACTATTGGAATTCTCGTCTTCGTTGTACGCTTCGGGGATAGGAGTCGATAACACGTCGGACCTCGGACTGGAAAACCTCCATTGTGATTTTGGTGATAGCAAAATCTTGGGAGTGTTTTTGTGTTCCTTAATCAAGGCACCCGTTCTCCCAGGCGAGGTGTTTTGAGGATTCTGCTTGAAAACTTTTCTCTGTGCGTATGTTTTTGGAGAACCACTTAGATCTAGCAAGTTAATTTGTGACCTGTTAGACTGAGTCTGTTGTGGTATCGGATTTTGTATCTTTTCTTTCGAAATTTTCAATTGTTCCACTGCAGAAAGTTTGGTAGATTTGGCTTGAGGGCTTAACGTGTTGAGTTTCACGCTATGCTGAAGCAAAAGCTTCTTGAAATCGAGCCTTGAAGTTTGCGGAACGGGCCCGTACCTGTCGGCGCAAGTTGTCTCCTGTTTTTGAACAGAATATGGTGAAGTAGGCACATGGATGAGGTAGCTGACCTTGTCGACCGGCGACCAGCTCACCCTGTTTCTAGGTTCACCTAAATATCCAGTTTCAGGGTGGCGCTGAGAGCCTTTAACGTAGAGCGAAGATTCGGAATTGACCGGAGACAAACTTATCGTGGAAAGTGCAGGCGACTCCGCTCTTTCGGGGTGATCTTTTATATTCAGCTTTTTTTTGCTTTTATGAATAACCGCGTAGAGTTCTTCGTTGGTCATCGTGGATTTGACGGGAGATAACAATCTGGCACCGAGATCGAGAACGTTGTCTTTATTAGATGGTGTTGATGACTTGAAAGATCCCGAAATACGAGGATCAATGGGCGATATTTTTATTGATTCCTCTATAGGTTGAGGGTGTCGATGTGGTAGCGTGTGAGATTCTACAAGTGCGGTTCTCGGTGGGTAGTTGAAATATCTTGGTTCGGATGGAGGTTGCGGGGTTTCGTCTGGGGTTCGTTTAGGCAAGGTCCAGAATTTTGGCTGTTCTTTTTGCGCGTCTACCGTAGAGTTCTGATAATTGACGATGCCGTGTCTGCCGCGGAGGTGAGCGGTGTGGTGACGTTGGAGTGAAGGATGGATAGAGCTCAGGTCTGTAGGCCCTTGTCCTTGATTTAGGCTTTGCGGTGCGTTTAGACAGGCTTTGTCAGCACTGGAATGTCGATAGTCTGAAAACGATAGGCAGGTTTTTTTATTGGTTATAAAGTAAATCGTAAGCATATTGCAGGTTCATTTTGCATTCATCAGGGATAAAAAGCATTTTTGTAACATAGATGAGCGAAGCTTTACGGTAAATTGGCAACTAGTAGATAATGAGCATAACTATAAGCCGCTCTAGCTCATTTATAAGTATATCAACTAAATAGATGTACAATGATTATAGTTTTAGCTTTCAATAATAATTACTAATAACTATCTATATAAATATGAAAAATAGCATAACATACAAACTTTATACCCATCCCATATCTACCAACAAAAATATGATCGAAACATTATCATAAATACTATTGCTATATAGTACCTTAATTTACCCAATACTCTACGTAAAGGGTACATATACATACAATAATAGATACCTAAATTCCAAATGTTGTACAAACAAATTCATTACATTATAATATTACGCTAATACAAAATTGCAACAAAAAATAATATGAGTACATACACTTATTAGTATATGGTCAACGTCACAATATGTATTAGAATAAATAAGTGCTACAATAGAAAGTGCATGGTATTTTATTCCTTGTGTTAATGTTAATAAAGTGTGCGTCTAAGTGCTATACGAGTTCATCCACCTAGTTTTAGTAGTCGTTTTATTTACAATAGCCCATATTAAGTAACCGTTAGTATTTCTTCCGACCGTCATGCGTCAGTCATGCCAAAAAAGCAACACAAAACTTTACCTTTGAAGAACTTCACAATAAAGTCACTGAAGCTGCCATCGCTGTGCAAAGCCATGGTAAGATGAGTGCAAATAAAAAACCAAAGAAACCTATTATGATAAAACACAAAACAGAACAAACTCTTGTTAAACGAAACTATGCTCGGCTGAGTTTGTTGAAATCACATTAAAGTTAACCACAAAATTAGTTATGTTATTCACGCACGTGGGATATAGTAGGTTTGTTACAGTGTTTCAGTTTGTTATTTTGACTTATTGAGCCGTGGAATAGACATAGTTGCTATTTACAACATAAGTAGTGATAAATATTTTTCATAGCTAATTTTTAAATGTTAGGAATATCAATTTCTGTGTCATAATCGTGTTTGTAATAGTATTGCAACCACATAAGTAATTGTAAAGAATGTTATTTTAATAAATGTTACACAGACCTTGATATCTTCAATAAAAGGTAGGCACCTATTTCTATGCGCATATTTATAATGTTGACATGTTTAGTCCAGAGCAGTGCAATCTCAATGAGTGAAAGGTGAGTGAGGAAGGTGTAAAATTAAATGAAATAAGTGCGAAAAGTCAATATGACGCTTATAATATTATTATTTACAATTTGATCATATAAAACGTACAGAATAACACACCATGCACTTAGAAAACACACAATCGTAAGCTGTGCACATTGCGGTGAAGACACCATGCTGCCACAATTACAACAATAAAACAAATCTCTAATAGTAAAAAATACTGATAAAAGTGTAAAAATACATTAAAATAATAATTTTATCACAGGAGTTTACAAATAGGGAAGACGTTTCAAGTACAGGTAAGAATATAAGGACGGAATCAAATTGTTTAGACTAAATATTATGGCAAACCTCTAAATCTATATATATATATGTTTGAAACATAAGAAAGAGGAAGAATACATAACAAATGATTAACCCTAATATAAATAAAATCTGTACATAATACATACTATGTAGGCACATCTAACAGCGGACCAAATTACCAAATTTCTGTGCCGTCTTCGGATTCGGATATAGATAATATACGAGCTCTGTGATTAGAGCTATCGACAGGTACGGTTACTTTTGTAGGAGTTAAAGGGCAAGATGGCGGCGAGTGTAGAACACAAACATTATCAGGGTCGGAGTCTAGAATGGCGGACAAAATGTCCATAGAAGTGTCCCTAGTGTCGGGGGCGATAGCAACCGAGTGCCGTTTGGGCAGCGGAGTGGCAAACGGACTCAGAGTTAAAGCGGATAACTTCGCTTCGAAGTTATCGTCAATATAAGCGCCGTTATTGTTCATACACTCGCACTTATCTAAATTGTCGAAGCTTTTATGACCCAGCTTGGGGGAAACAGTCGGCGGGTAGTTAATTTGATCGCGCAATAAATCTGCCGCGATTTCGGCTTGGATCATCTCTAAGGAGTCTACTTTTTTCGCGTTATTGCCGAAACTTTCTAGTTTTAATAGCTTTTTGATAGGCATCAGCGGGGAATTAGCTAATTTGTAGCTATCGCTGCGCTTAATTTTAGCATGAAGTGACTTATCTGTAATATCACTATTACCGTTAGGGACATTAGAACCGAAGCGTTCACCGTTAGTTTCGCCATTTCTGTTCGAAAACATTTTAAGTACCTCGGCATATTTATTTACCGATTTGTGCTGGTGTTGACATTTGTCTTGTCGCATTATGGGGGTTTGGAAATTAGGGACGAATGGGGCGATATCATCGTCTAGCAGTGTCAGGTCGGTATCTTGCTGAGATTCATCGAACATAATAATATTGGGGACAAATTTCGTAGATGTATTCTTACCTGCTAAATCATCTTTCGTCGGAGACAAGCTGACACCGTCCGCATCGTGTATATTTACATAAGCCCCCGTTCTAGTGATGGCTTCTACGACCCGCGGTAGGTCTTGTAGTTTTCTGCTAGAGATAGGAGTAGGCGGAGAGCTAAGCACGGGTGCCTCAGTGACCGGAGTGGCGGTTATGATAGTGTTCGGTTTAGGCGACGGCAGGGCAATGTACTCCGTGGTGACGCGACCGTCTGGCTCCAGCGGCGCTTTGATGATCATTTTTCCCAGCTGCGGCGACGTTGGTTTACTCAAAGGCGGAGGAGGCTCGTACGGGAAATCGGTTTCGTCGATCAATTTTACAACGTCTGCTGTTTCCCGTTGAATCACAGAAGTGGTTGGAACTTCCTGAACGAACGGGCCCGGCTCAAACGTCGTGTGCGCTCCCTTCAACGTATCCGATGAATATATCACTTGTCCTAGCGAGTCCAGCGTTACTTTGGCGCCTTTTCTCTGAATTTCTTCCAGTGCCGGTGACGGTTTCTCCACCAATCCATGTTCGATATAATCTTTGCTATCGTTCAAACAATTTGGCAGCTCGTTTAGAGACACATATTCTGTCTCAGGTTTTCCAGATAATACTTTTTGTAGGTTTTTACCTATAATGTCACTGTTTCCATAAATATTTCTATGAAAACTTTGTTTTTGATTGTTATTCTTGACATCTGCAATAGTAACATAATCCCCGGGATCATAGAATTGTGAGTCCACGTCCGAGTCTTTTATTGTTGGTGATTTTTTACTAGACTTCGGAAGCACACCTTTCAGTCTGCACATTAAGTTGTTAAAAGGATGTAACTTCAAATTCATTTGTGTGAGCGGTTTTGTTGCCGTTTTATTTTCTACAGATTTAATATCTTTGGGTTTTTCTTCCTGTGGCAATTCTAATTTAGGCCTATTTATTACGCTATCGACAGATTTAGTGAAGGTGTGTCTACCTACTGTATCCGACTCTTTACTGGCTTCACTTTCGTCATCTGAATTCGTAGGAGTGATGACACACATAGACGGTATTCTTGAACTATTAATTGTAGTTTTATATCGAATTCTTTCTATTCTCTCTGTGCCTTCTAAATCTGAAGATTCAGAGTAATCTTGTTCAGACAGACTATTCTTTCCATGTGCGCTAGAGACGGAATCTTCGATAGGAGAGCTCGAAGTGTTGTGTCCAGAATCAGGCGAACTCGTTCCTGTACTTTTCTTTGCACTTTCGAGTTCAGTCTCTGTGTGTATCTCTGCAACTGCAGTGATCTCTCTATGGTTGCCGACGTTCCTCGTTATCGTTACAGTAGCAGGAGGTGGCTCATTTATTTCGGGCGCCGATTGGTTGTGGATTCTCTTATCCGAATACGTAAATCCAGTAGTATACCTCAAACTATTGAAAGGAGACTTCGAAAATGATGAATTCGCGCTTCTATCTAAAGTGGCATTCGCACTATGAATGTTATTACTTCTTCTATTTATTTTCGTCAATGAACTTTTGCGTTCGGGAACGGTGGGTCCTATCACTAGAGATCGATCACTACCGGCGGCCATTAATGTAGTACAAACGGTGCCGGCCGAACTAGTAGTCGTGCTCGTTGAACCTTTGCCAAACAATTCATACTCGTTCTCAGCGGTCAACGTTTGACTATTCGACGAACTCGAAAGAGCATTGCTCGTATGCATCGGCGTGCTCGGAATCACTTCCTCCTCTTTCAAAGTCTTGAGCCCCGAGTCCATGTGGAACGATGTATAGTATCCTTCAGTGTCGCAAGAGAATTCAGAGCTCGTCTCTAGATCCTCGTGCAGGTCATGTATTATGTCGGGAGTTAGCGTGCCTTCGCTCGTCACGCTACCCGAACCCGATGTGTTGAGGAATTTTCTTCGGCTAATTATTGAACTAGGTGGGCCATGGTGGCCGTTAAGGGAGTTATTCGAGGTCGCCGCGGAAGTCGTGCTTTTAGGAGGCACGGTAGTTGTCGTTATTTCTGAGCCGATGCTGGTACGTCCTGACTCAGAACTTGCGGACCAGTTGCCGCTCGAAGAATGCGGCTCGTCTCTGCCTATGCCGGATCTCCTCATCCTCCGTTGCACGGAGGTTCCTCTCAATTTGACTCCACAGTTTATTGTCGCCGTGGTTGGCGGGATGCTGCTCGGAACCCCTATACTCTTTTCCGAGGACGAATAAGATGCGCATCTTTGATTTGTCCTTCTGTCTTCTTCACCTGGCTTTTTCTTTCTCATAGTCACAGTTTCTTGAAACGGAGGTTCTTCCTGCCGCGGTGGCGATTTCAATTCTTTACTCTTATCCGGTTTGGTGACATCTTTGAAACTGTCTCTACTAGCGCTCGGAGATCGGCCCATGAGCTTTAGCCGGTTCTTGCCCCATTGTTTGAGGCTATTGAAGTGTCCTTTTTTGGTGACGGGGTCGATTGGGCTTTTCTTAAGTATATCGCTAGAACGCGACCTAATGACAGTGCTATCTTCAGTTTCTTCCGTAGCCACAGCATTGGATGTATCACTACGATAAAACAAACCAAGCAAAGCATTAGTCACACGCTAGAGGCATATCTATCGAGAGATCTCTAAAGGACACCGTCTGGTCTTGTATCGACGGAGTTCTTCAAGGACTTTATTAATCATGAAGCTAATGAACAATGGCACTATTAGTGTTCAAGTGCGCAAAATATTGACTGTCTTTGTTTTTTCTCTTGAAAGTTATTTCATAAAAGAAGCAAAGACATTCAATGTTACGAATAATGTATTCACAGAAGCACGAGATATTATCGATGTTGTTAAATGTGTGCTGAAGATTTTTTTATTGATTTTTAAATTAGATACCACACAAACTGTGCTTAAGGTTAAAATGAACGAAGTTAATCGAGAAAAGAGATTACATTATCTAGAAACAAACACATAACATAAACGTAAGATTTTTATAACAACAGAACAAAAAGCCTTCGAATCGATTAGCCCATGAGTTACAGTTATTTTCAATTTGCTGGCAACTACATATGTATCAGATCGAGTATTTTTAAAAACCTCATTATTATTAACTTAAAGCACGGCTGCAGTAAGATAATTGCATTAAAAACGAAATGTTTGCGTTTCTAAATTACCTTACAATCGACATAGCAAAACGCAAATCATGAGCACAACGCGTCGAGGCATTAGATAATGTAACCTGTGAGTGATAGGTACAGTGCAGTCTAGAAGCTTACCCAGCTATAGCCTCTCTAAGCTCTTTCTGATCAGTGCCGGATATGGTGTTTCGTCTTTTACCGCGAGGTTTCCTCGTGCGCGTGCGTCGCTTCACCGTGTCAGTCTCACCGGTGCCGGTGCTGCCATCTATGTGGAGGGACTTTCGCGAGCTGCACATCCGGTCGAAGTACTTTCCTGAAGTGTCGATCGCTACTACTTCCGGTGGGAATCTGAAAAATAGTTTGAAAATGAATCGCTTTGTATATGAAGCAGTACTTGCAGCAGAGTGGCTTGCGTTAATCAAACCGATTCGATTAATTTGTTTTCATGAACAAGCAATCTATTCTAAGATTTTGATTTTGATATTAATAATAAATAGATGTACCTTCCTACTTGTCGGCTTCATACAAGTAGGAAGGTACACCTTTTTTGTTATTAATATTATATTTTTATTCAGCTCTTTCATGTGCTTACATTTTTATCGGTTTCTTATGAATAATCTTCTCTATACTCGTATGTATATCATATACCTGACAGAATGGCTAACTAGTCACAATCAACACAGCCTTAACCGAGGAACCTGAAAAAATGATTTAGATTTTTCTCTTGGGCAGCCAAGTAAACAAAAAATTAAGTACCTACTTACCTAAACTTTCCAAATTTATTACTTTAAAAAAATAGGTAGGAGTAGGAGTCTCTACTTCTTACTTGGACTCTACTCTTCTTCACTCTTCACTTGGACAGGAGAGAAAAATCTAAACTGCAGTGAGTGCATTAGCGTCTCATTCCTTGTGGGACACTATGAAAATATTTACGATATATTTACTATGTATACTTATCCTACGATTGGATATTGGTATTCTATGAGCTATAAAAGAAATTAACATATCACAAGTCCAATCTACTTCTCGATGCGTGTAATGGCAAAACGGACGTCGGCGAACTAACAGATGTGTACGTAATGGCCATTTGTAAGTAATCGAATATTATTGACAACGACCGCAGTTGACTTTTCTATGAATTGAATGAATAAACAGCGCCCATTTATTCTTATATCATTGACTTATGGATATTACGACGAATAAATGCTAACTCTATTCACCATTAGGTATATTCTGAGTAGGTAAATATTGTGTAAAATAAGTTGAACATGAATTTGATTTCTGTTATTAATAAAATTTTGTATCGAGGTTTGATTACAAAAAAAAACTCTACAGCCTGAAGTACAGTGGCAGTGTCACAGTTAAAAGAATTCGAGATCTCCATCTGAACGCACAGGAACACCCATGCTAAGCTTGCTGATCGTTCGAGAGGTCCAACTGTTTGGGATAGGTTACGAGAGTACTAAGCTGACAGGAAGTCGCTACACTCATCATTGCGAACGAATTTCATAAAGGAACCAAACAAGAATTTGGAAAAAATATCCACTTCTTAAATTTTTTATCGGTGGCCGACAAAATATGTATACAACAGCTAAAGTTATTCTTAAATTCAAAGTTCTTGCAATAGTGTAAGCGGTTCATTTGGATGAGAAGTGTCCCCTTTAGGCATAGTGCACCCTAACCGATAAGCCTGTATATACTTAGTTGTATTATCATATCTGCCGAGAGTATATGAGTACAAATAAAAGGTAGAGTTACTTGGAAGCGATGACCCGGAGCTGTTCGTCGGGGCTGGGCAGCCGGTGGTCGATAGGTTCGTCGTCTCCCGACCCACATTCCGACAGCTCGTCCGGCGTCAGGGTGACACAGCTGGCTATCCGCATGGAGGCGTCCGGGAGAGCCGTCACCTCGCCTATAGCCTCTTTTGACGTCCATTTCCGAAGCTTCTCCACTACAGACGGCTGGAATGTACAGTTTATTAGTTAACATAGACAGTGTTATAGATGTACCCATTGATCTAGGAACGATTAGTGTGACATAGTACTCGTGACTTAAAAAGACTCGGATTATTATTTCTGGGCATAGTTTCTTCTAAACAAGCATGCTCTACCTTGGCCGGATCGTTGCTTTACATCAGGTAAGTGGCTTACCGTAAAACGCAGGCCTCTCTTCTAAAAAAATAATCGTAACAGACTGTCTACGAATAAAGAAAAGTTTGACAAATGGTGTTGTTATCTTGGTTTATGTAGAAGTAGTAGCCAATTTATAAGCGTCGATAATTTTATGCATCTACAAATTTTTATCTTTAGTAAAACTTTAATCAATGAAGGGGTTTCTGATCAACTTTATCAGTGAGACGATCTTGTTGCTAGCTAAACTATGAATAAGACGGCCTAAACTTGGGTAAAAATAGCAAAAATATTTCAAAATTTACATGTATAATTAGGACTAGGTTTTTGGACTAGGGTTAAGTGTCGGTAACCATCCAGAAAAGAACTGCTTTACTTAAACCGAACTTTGAATAATTATTAAGACTTAAGACTACTTCGAATTTTGTTGAGCATAATTATATTAAGCACTCGTAGGTGCTAAGTCTTGATAATGAAACGAGACTTTTACGTGCTTAAAAGCTTTCGTTTTATTAATAAAGTTTTTGCATTTTTTTTTCATAAAAAACAAGTAAGTTAATAAATAATCATAGCACTGCTTTTCCAGACCGGGAATTTTTTTTGTTTTTCTTATGAATGGTAGTAGAGAGTACATTAGATACTCCTAAAGCTCCCGTGCGTTATGAAGGCTATTTACTCGTACTATACTGAATATCAGTATTTGTTGATAGTACCATATAACCCCAACATACAATATACATTGTAATTTTAAAAGGTTGATCTTTTATTCTGAATTTTGGGAATTGTTTGAATGTTTTAAGGAATGTCAAGTGATGACTTACAATATGAGTTTCAATATCCACATCTATCTTCTGGTAGAGCCTTCGCCGCTTGGAGCCGAGAACAGGTGTGCAGAGCAGGTACGGAGAGTGGTTGGAGTCTCTTCTTAGCGCGTCCAGAATAGATGCGGAGAGGCGGTCAGTGGTAGCCTTCTCGTAAAGGGAGCGGAGTATTGGTGGCCTGTCATCACGTAAGAGTTTAATTTATTTGCTTTCATATCATCAACTTATTGGAACAATTAATCAAACGAAGCTGCCAGAAACCCAAAACTACATAATTTATATATATATATAAATTATGATAATAGGAATAAATATATCATTCAGCATGTAGTCTTTTTTGCTGACTAGCCTAGAGCGTGGTACTTGCTTTGAAAAATATTCGAGCAATTAGTGAACATAGTACGCAAATTCAGTTTCTTATTGGTTATTCACAGTAAAGAACTAATATCTTGTTTAAGAATTCCTAATAAATTTAAATTTTACCATTAAAATGTGCGTATATTACTCGTAGTTCATGCCATTTCTGGATCTGTTTGATTTTGTACCTACAGACCATATACGGACTGACTAGATGAAATATTCTCTGAATCTTGAAAATTATTTTGCATTAGTTATCCAAACATGGAAAGTTGGCCATTGTGAAAATGAAATTACGATTGCTAGAACAATAGAATCATAAATTAATTATTACGCAACGGTATTCTGTGCCCATAGTTTCGCCAAAATAATACACAGAACTTAAAGTAGGTACAAATCGTTAATTAAAATTGTGTACCATCCAATTAACATCACGCTGTGTTCGGATTGAAGAATTAGGTACCTATTGTAGAAACTCTATTCCGCACTTTCTTTTTGAAATTGAACCAATTCTAATTTAGATTGAGATAACTGGCTACATTGAGAAAATTTATGAATGAATAGTTTTATTACACACCAAACCAAAATAAAAGATACAGCAAGATAAATCTATACAATGGTACATTAAGCGGTATAAACTAGACCAAGGATACGTTTGTTCGCATAGCTTTCGGAAACGACATTCTTGAAAAAATTTTGACTGAAAAAGGTTAGGTTAGGTACTTATAAAACATTATCCTGTATCTACTGCACACATAACTAAGAGTTTTTTTTTTAAATAAAAGTGATTACCTACTTCCATTAACTTTATTATTAATCTCGATTTAATAATCCTTGACCGACTTTGAAAAAATTTCAAGGTGAGACCACTCGAGAAGTAATTATGCCCTTTAAACAAACAAAGAAATTAGAAAATTTGAAATTAATCCAGCCGTCTCTAAATAACATACCTGTCGAATTGAGAACCTACTTCTTTTTGGTAGTCTGTAGAAAATAGACACATATTTATCATAGAAGTAACACTTACCTAGTGTCAGGAGTAAACAGTCCCTTTCTGAGGTTGTTCGTTGCCGTGTAGTGTACTTTGCGGAGTGCAAAGTCCGACAGGCTTCCCTCCGCTGAAACAATAACGAGTATACATTAAACTTGTGGAAATACTTCAGCCAATGACTCAGTTTTGAACTAATTGTAAGGCTGGATAGTGTCAAGTGTCGAGATTGTCCTGTCTAGAGTTAATAAGTAGTTGTTGGCAAGTCTGTTGTCGAGTTTGACAAGGTGCTATTTTGGGTCTTTCATTATAACTAGGTACTTTGAAAACTTATACTATATAGAACAATAAATAGCATAAGCTATATTTAATTTATTATAGAGTCAACGGTTAGAAACAGTTTTTAACAAAATTATAATACCGAATTAACTTTTTAAAAAGATATTATTCAAAATAGAAGTACGTAGGCACAATCGTCAATTAACAAATAATAAGTAAACTAGTAAAGTAACTATAAACGCACTAAGAACCGTTTATAATTGAAGATACTTTTGCTATGTATTGAAAGGATTCTCTAAGCAGCGACTTTGTTGTGAAAGAGACAAATAAGGAGCTATTAGTCGTCTGTCTACCCGCCAGGTCATCTGAACAGGGTTACCATTAAATTTATATTTAAACCTTTGTATTTGTTTAGTTTTACCTAATGTTTTGATAACGGTTCATTCAAGCACCTCAACTCATATTTGTATTATTTTTCTGGAATGGATACCCCAGTACGAATAGTCATTGTTTATTCATATACTCGTAGTATATTCGACATAATATTTATAAGTATGTAAATTTCTATCTAAATTTAACATGTATACCCTTGTATATCTTGCGTTATAAACGCTGTATTAATTATGCATTATAAACGATACTGAGAAGCTCAAGACAACCCTAATGGATGCTGTCTGACTAATAGATACGAGTCCTGCTATCTCTCATTTCATTTCTTGATTGCGGTATTAGGGATTACACGCCTGCTTTTACACAGTTCCAAGAAGGAATGTTGCAAATGTAAGCTCATTTGAGCAAAACGTTCGTTTATACAACTGATAATTACAGGGCTTGAGCAAGCATAATACTTGATGGCATACAGGTGGTTGATACTTTGTCTGTGTTAAGGAAAAACTACCAAAATTCGTGAAAGTTACTGAAGAATAAAAAATACGTTTAACAAATTAATTCTCTATCAACAGTGAGGTCCACATCATTTGAAAGAATGAGCCTCTGAATATTAAATCCGGAACTATTCTTAATGCACAAACATTATCACCTAAATAATACAACAGGTAACTGGGTTTTTTAATTCTATGAACTAGCAAGCGAATAGATCTATCTGGACACGGTTAACTGACGAAACAGGGAAGGGAAACTGCTGCTCAGCAGTAAGGTGATTGTGCTAATAATGATGAGTCTTTATTCAACAGGTTATTCCCAGATGCCACTCCGGAAGTGTTATTTACTATTGTGAGTAAGGTGTGCTGACCTATAGTCACGAAGTTAAATACCAATGATACCATTAAAGTATAGCCATCGCAGCGAATCGTGTTCCTTGAACAATCGTGACGTGACCAATCCCATTCCGATTTCTAATTATCGACCAGAGAAAATAGATAACATTTACAATTATTAATCACCGCCGAACAAAACCACATAATGAGAATACAATAGATATACATGAAGTAATCAATAAAGACAATGCAATGAAAGATGTGCGTGCATGATGCACATTTATATAGTTGTAAGATGGGAGAGATATAATTTATTATATGAAGATTATAATATGAGAGTTGGAAGGGACACTCGAGAGAGTCGTTAATATTTTGATTAAAGGCGATCTGCATTTCGATGAATATAGAATGCTCCTGTAGCTTACAACTTTACATTATGTTTCTGGTAAAGCATTTAACATGAATAGACTGAGACTAACACAATGTACATAGCAATGCAATAAAACTCTAATACTAACGTTGATCACATTCCAAAGCTACTACCCGCCGCTAGTGCACCACAGTGCATGAGAAATGTGAACTTTGACACAAACCGGCTTTACACAACGAATGTTATATTAGTTCTTCTGGGAACAACAAAAGCTGTTTTATAGCCGTGGTTGCTACCGTTGCGTATAATATAAATCGTGGCTGAGGCCGTAGATATTTGATTTATTGTTTGGTTTAACAGTGATATCTATTTTACAATTAGCATAACAAATTCTTGTTTTAACTATTGTATTTTCTTGGAAAAGCTGATACTGTATGTATGTAGAAGTCATATAGAATCTCTTGGGAAACGAGTTATAAAATGCTAAGTGATAAACCGATATTGCAATTCAAGCGAAAGCTATAAATTTTCGAATGTGTATGATACGAGGACCCGGGAACCGAAGTGGACAGGACAGCGTTCCTGCTTGAATATAATAAAGAATACTGAATGGACAACATCGAGCTTGCATTTTGCATACAAAATTGATGCAATAAATTAACATAAATCCGCAGTTAAAATGAATAGACACCGCTCAAGAACAAACAATAAAACCGTACAAAAGAAGTCCGCGCAGTGAAATAAAACAACAAAACAGGTTGATTAATGACAGTCCAATCATTGCTGATGAACTCACAAGCGGAGTGAAAGTCTAAATATAAAATTGCACAGCGAATTCAATGCCACTGTATCGCAGCGGCATTCCACGGGGGAAATGCCCTCAGGAAACTAGTTCCATATAAAATGGATAGTGAGATTGAATAGTATCGGATCGCAATAAGAAGTGCAGAACTGAGGCCCATTGTAAGCCGGCCTTGAGGCAGCCTAAGTCCCGCGGGATGAGCGCGCGCGCAGCCGCCGTGGGTGGCGGCCACATATTACTGCTCGAATCAAATATGCATGTGATTGAGCAACATTTTACTAAACCACTTGGGTTCATATAACAGAAAACTGATATTTAGTAAGTACGAAGTGAGAAACGCATTTCGAATACCAATATATTTCAAAGAGAACAGTTTCCTAGTCAAATAAGGAAAATGTGATATTGTCGAGAAGGTACGAAATCTATTTCCAAGCTGCATAAATAATACGTGTTTTACTATTCATTGCGTCGAGGAAGAACGCCACAGGCAAGGTCCCGAGGTCACGACTTTGAGAAGGTCTCACAAGGGCGCAGCCATTATCAGCGGGGAAAAGTAACCTGTTATGTGTACAGAACTGGTTTCCTAACATAAACGTATTGAAAATTATGGTCAATAACGAAGCCAATGTCGGTACGCTGTGGGAGTATGATTGCTTCTAATGCCGAAGCCATACAGCTTGTGCATACAAAATCTTAATGCATTCCACATTAATTGGTAATTAATACAAAAAATACTATTCGTGCCCTAAACAAAATTTTTACTAACTAAGGAAGTAATATTGAGATCTACTTTCAAGAAATGCCAACGATAATTGGCAAATACAACTTCATCAAGTTTTATTATTCGATAGCCGAAGAAGTCATAAGGAAGTGATTCGCACGCAATCAGCCGTAACAATTTATCAGCCTAGAGCTCACAAAATAAGGCACGAAAAAATAAATTAAAATTCAAATAAATCAATAATTTTTAATACAAAGCTACATTTAAAAAATGGATAGAAATAAATTAAAACTTTTTTAGTACCGAACTTCTAAATAATGCATATTTTTTAAATATTTATTTGCTTTTATTCCGTTTCTAAAATGTATATCTAAGGAATAATACATTTGTCAAGTACATTTTGCAGGGATCCTTAGCATTATATCCAAGTTTATTTTCATACAATTCTGTACCTATATTTTCCGGTTTTGTTTAATTTTTTTTATACCTAAAAATCACCAAAACTCTGCTAAGGTTCTGGCTACTTTACATGCGCGATACAAGTACAATTTTACTTTTTTTTAGTATGTTCTGCCAAACAAAGTAAGGCTAAAGGTATGTAAACTGCTAAGGATTTAATTTTAAACCACAGCACAGCCTGCATCGCACAGCGGATTAACCACTATAATCTGGCAAGGCTTCTTGGGAAGCATTATTAAATTTTACGGAGCGAAGGGGATCCAAGTTTCTTTCGATTAACTGAAACCTGTAAGGCTTACAGTCCATGATATCCAGTTACCTTAAGTAAAAATAAATAAGTTTGAGATTGTATACAATAAAATTTTACGAAGTTTTATTAATTCCCGCAAGTCAACGTTTCATGTAAAAAGTCATCTTCCTGTTTTTTTCATGACGATCAAATCGCCCTCAAAGCTATGTCATCTTCAATTTGATCGTAATATTCGAATTTATATGTTTATTATGCAAATGACTGGGAAAGCCGTATTTAGGTCAGACAGAGATACTAAATTGCAGTCATGGTGTGTAAAATATTAGCTTTTGAATGTCATTGTATTATAATTTAAGTTGATAGGAAAATGAGGCTGTAATTTCATAAATTTACGACCACGGCCAAACTGTCATTGGCATTCAAATTGCTTACAGTGAGTCACTGAGAGTTACGAATATAGACAAACCTATTTTGGTAACGTCTGGGTATTACATACTTCAAATGCAAGACTGTCTCAAGTAGTCTTTACTGACTGTCGGTAGTAAGGAAGTGCTTGACTGGCTACTACGAGTGCATTTGACCTAGTCAGAATAAGGAAAATTAGTTTTATTTAATCCAACACAGCTGGGCATTTGACCACAAGCTCGCACGACCACGGAAGTCAGAGAAGGAGCATGTTTTGTTTGGAATACAATTCTCAAGGATGGCTGCCGGTACACACCGTAAGGTGCTTGGTGACAGATTATTCAACTTGAGGGTGGTAGCTAGCCAGGCAAGCGTTAGAAAACGCCCTAACACCATGCTATGGTTTCTTCATGATGTTTTCCTTCACCGGTAGCTCAGACTCTGTTTGCAAATTTTATGTGATCGAACCTCGTTCCTCTTGCATGGCAATCGACTTATCTCATTACTCGGCCATCATCGCGTAACTCGTACATTACTTGCTGGTCGTACATTTTCTTGAACTGTGTCACCAAGGAATATGCAAAAATAGCAATAAAAGACTGGTTGTTTTCGCACTACCCCAATCAACACTGAGGTTAGCAGGTTTTTTAACGAGTGCTTTAGTGCTTTTATAGGAAGGAACCCCAGTATAAAATCTGTTTAGTATTTACTGAGGAATATATAAAACTTAACGCGGTTTTCTATCACAGCAAGCTAAGCGATAAATAATACGGGGGGTGTTCTCATGTAAACGAATACAGTTTTTGATCACAAGACCCCTCTTCATGAATAGCTGATGCCAGCTGTATTCTATGGCTCTTTTTGTAAAAAGGAGTACATATTGCATAAAATATTGTAATGCGGATTAGTTTGCATGAAAACAGAAACTTCGGGATACTATATACAATACAACCAAAGACATATATGTAATATTAAACACTATAAAACTAACCATATATTTATGAATTTCCATTTTAATAATTTTTTTATGAACTTTCATACCGACAATCAATCTCACTCAGAAAAACATTTTTAAAGACAAACAATTACTTACCGAGACAACTGCAAATATAATGATAAAATATGATTATTGACATACCGGTCGCACAGCGACTGAAATGTAAGAAACTACAATAAAACGAGGAATAATGTTTATCTTCTCAAAATGCAGTTAAGCAGTAACAGTATACATATAGCTCTATACGTATAAAACAACTCGTGTCCGGGAAGGGTCTAGCGGGAATGGATGGGATGACAATAATTTCTTGTTAAGTTCAAGCGCCTAAAGTTGACCGCATATTGTCGCACGTTATTACAATAGGAAGGGTCGCGTTTTATCCCAATATGACTGAGCACATATGTATGAGTTATAATTGTACTAAATGTAAGTTTTCACAAGAGTGAATATTTGCAAATGTACAATAATTCTATTGTACCTATGGTTTTGCTCGAGCTTTGTGTGGAGAGTCTAAGTTTGTAACTGTTTACTTCATTTCAGGATCATTGATTACGGCGATAAAGGAGACAGTTTTAGGGTAAAAGAGATTTGTGACCAGGGTTCTATTAGCACCTTCGAAGACATAAAATGTACCCACCCAGCAGTTTCTGGTGATTGGGCCGATCGCTACTTCCCTTCGGTTCCGATTCTCAATCGAGGTGCTAAAATTTAATAGTGAAGTAACGGAATTTACAAGGGACCCAAAAAGGCTTATAATTTCTATAAGTAAGGCATTTGTTTACGCGCTTAAGGGTTTCAGACGGGATTAAAGATACAGGGAATTAGAATTGCGGCTTTTTCGCAGGGATCTAGTTAAAGAAAATTGACCTGAGCTTCAACTTAATTTTCGGAAATGTAAGAAAATATTTGTGTTTTAATCTAAACCAATACAATAGCCTAATAATTATTGAAACGAAATCTTACTATGGTTCTACAGTACCGACCAGAGCAAAATAATTACACCTACTCGTCAATTAATTATAACTATATATAATACAGGCTTAATTGTATATGAATGTAAGATTAGATTCGAAGAATTTTATACACAAGCAGCTGACAAAATTTAGATCCCCAGACATATGTGTACGCATCATACTGTAGTAAGGGGCAGGGTCGAAAGGGTCCAAACATTTTTTATCAGTTCAAGAATGCAAAGTGTAATGGTTCTGAAAATTCCAAGATGGTGTTTTATATACGCGTCAATGGTGAAAGAAATTACATCGACGTTTGTATTGGTGTTTTCAAAAACTATTTATATGAAAGCAATAAAATGATCGCAGCTTCCAAAGCATCAGGTTTATTATAATTACAGATGTTTAAACGTAAATGTCTAGCTTTCACGGTGCAAGTAACAATCACGGGTATTTATCTGGTGTTTTAATTTATATTTTAATTGCGGGATATGAAGTGCGAATGTAATAAATTGTAAGGCGGTCCGCTTAGTTAACGTTTAGAATTGTGCAAAGATATAGCTGCGGCCTTCGAGTAGCGCGTTACCCTGGTCTCAAGTCTTAAATACGAGTAGAACTATTGGCAATTTTATTTACCTATTACATAATATTTTTTTTATGATAACAGATAACTCTAGTTTTTACAGGAAGGTTTTCTTTGTATGCGTTAGGTAAAAGCCAACTGTTACTTTTGATGGATAAATAAAACTACACTATCATATATATGAGCAGATTAATAATAACAGTAGTATAACAAAAACGTTACATGATATTTTGCTTGGTAAGCCAATTTGAGCTTTGTTTTCAATCATTTTCCGTCATTCAAAATAATGGTCCGTAAAATGTTCCAATTAGCAAAGTGCGACTTTAAAACTTAGGTAGTTAAGTCGATTAGTAACGGTCGCAAATATTGAACACAAACCGACAATCGAAAAGAATGAATCGGTTCCAGTGCTTGAATAGATTGAACAGTTATTGGTAGCTGTAGATTCTAAGCAATCATTTTACACTTTCAAATATATTCACAACTCAAAACTTTTATAAGTATCAGTTTAATTATAATGATAGTTGTGGCAAAGATACGCAAGTATGCACTCTTAAATATATCTGCTACCTCTATATATCTTCCTACACAGATTTAAGATATGCTGTTAGATATTTTGTAACGTGTATACTTATCGTTGTTTTACTTTTTTTATGAAATTTCTTTAGGTAATTTGCAAATGTCGTTTACTCTCAACATTTCCTTAAAATTGAGGTTTTACGTCTTTGGCATTCGTCCCGGAAGAAATTTTGCTTTACGTACTCGTTCCAAGTATAAATCACAGCACCAGCTGCCGCACCGTCTCTTGAATTTTGAATGAACTAATTCAGGGGATGCAAACTTAATATTACACTGTTTTTTTTATCACTCAACATTTACTTACTTAATGATGCATATATTACCACGCTTCGTAGAAGTTGTGATTATACAAAATATTATTGTTATGCTCTGACCATGTAATATTTCTCTCTGAAAAATATTAGATTGGCGCACAGCATCATAACTCATAAAAGTTGAAGCTGCGCCAAAATGGAATAGCCATTCATATATACGTATAAGTAGTGGTTAAAGCATATTACATTCCTTTAATTTAATTCATTGTACTACTCTTAATATAAACGCGTATTATTATTATTTTATTTTTTCGCTGGACAGGTAGAATTAAATTAGCTAAAAGTATGACAAAAGGAAATAGCTTGAAACAACAACCGTAGCCACATGTAGGTTCAGTGACCATGCGAGGCCAAGGCGATTAGCCTCTTTTTACTGCTTTGCGCACAGTGTATGCTGCTGGTTGAAGCATTTGCGACAAAAAATGCTATAGAAGGAATTACTCGCATCAAAATGATGTATCGGGCCGTTTAAGGATCTTAGCAGGAAGCGAAAACCGGTCCTAGAAAATACCGGGCGAGTTCAGATAATGTATAAAAACTAAGCACAGTTAAACTGAGGCTACCAGAGTTACAGACCTAGCTATACCATGGATCGATTAGTAGAGAGGTTGCCGTTATTCCGTTTTTCACTACTTGAGGTAAATATATAATAAAATTGCATAAGTTTCTGGTCGGTAGGGACACGTTTTACTATGACTATAAACGACGATTTACTAGCGTTCCTGTGAGATTCATTACATTGTGTAGCCCGCATATATTCAAAGACCTCGTCAGTCTTACAGCAATAAATCCATATAAACAAAAGGATTTTCTCCAGCTATATATTTGCGTAGTTTGCGGTTTTTATATTATACGAGCACATCTCGATAAACCATCTCATATTCTCCGCGAACACTGAACAGAACATTGCAGTTTGTTTTGTTATATCACAACATAGCAATATATTTTTGTTAGGCTTTGTAAGTGCCGCAATAACAAAAAACAGACGCTACTTTTTGCAAATAAAATTGTGAACCCTGTGTTCGTGTCGCAATAATTTCGAATAAGGTCTAAATTTTCAATGTTTTCGTATGCAAATGAGTTGCCAGCTTTATTATTGAATTCACGCAATACCGGAAGATGTCAGTGACCGCATGTAATGTGATTCGTTGCGGTATCCGCAAGCCTGGATAAAACTGATTTATACTATAGTTGTGTGGCATTAAATCGGATAGTTCTGTACAGAGGCCTTAGTCTCGTATAACACATGTTCGTCATTTAATTCCTTAGGTACCTATATATTTATGCCAAAGCTTTTAAGCGGTCACTGTAGAAATAGCCTTCCCATGTTTAGGGCTCGGACGGATGTTCAGGACCCGTGAAATAAAATGCACTTCCGTACTATAACCACATTCAACGTCTCGGAACGTTTTCGCGATTCGATCTGCTCTTTACATTAGTGTTGTTATAGCCGCGTACGCGTACTTGTTTAATAAATTTAATAACAACGTAAAGCGAGCTATAACAACGAATAAGGCAATGATTTATAATTATGCGAAAAGAGGCCCGGCCTGCGCTCTACCTAATGACTATGGCACAACATTAGCCAAACACAAATTACGAAGAAATGCGTAAACAGGTATTATAAAGGACCGTCGTCGTCGGCTCTGGGGAGGAACAGGGGGTGAGTAATGTATTTTCACTTTTTCACATTGTTCCTTCTGTAAAATAAATTCAATGTGATGGATTTTGTTTAGCGGCACATCGGAAGCCAATTAAGGAGGTACAGGAGCCAGTATTTTGCTAGGATTGGTAAACATTTAACGGTCAGAAGCTAGTCGATAGTATCGAGCCTCGTTAGCGCTAGAAGTTATAAATTTTGAGACCTGCAGCACAATGGCAGGGAGTGGCCACTAACGACAGCTGATAGAGTGGTTACACAGTCACGTTATGGTAACAAATTACGGTATTTAGTTATAACTTTGTTAGACAAACATATTGACGAGGTATCTTACAGTTCTATAGAGCAATTGTAGTTTTTCCGCTTAGGTAGGTATGGATCGGACAAATGGTTTATTTTGAAGACATTTAGAATAACCGTTACTTTCATTTCTTACACATCGAGTGGCGTGAACGTCCGTTCAGCTGCTAGACTTATTGAATAGAATTTCTTTGCATAATAGCAGACACGATCGCGGGAGCTGCAACATTTCAATGCGTCCATTTCCTTTCCTCTTGCTAAAGAAATAAGGCCTATTGTTAATACCGTTGTTGTAGAAAAGCTTTGCAAACTGCCACTATGGTGTTCTGTAGTCTAGTGTTGAATGACGTGTCCTTATTACTGTTTTGCGTTCGACTACCAAGAACACGCTGACTATAATAGAATGTTATTTTTTTAACATTGAATGATGGCCAGCAATAGGAAGCGTATATAATTAGGTACATTAAATAATCTAGTATGAGTTCACAAACTAAGGATTTTAAAAAACTTGAGATATCATTCTATTAAGTACTTCCGTTTTCTCATAATTTTCCTAATTTATTTTGTTTCCTTTTATAGCTGTTCATAAGTTCATAAGCTGTTTATAAGTTCATTAAAAAGATAAACAAAGACCAAGAGAATTAATTAAACAATAACTATTACTTTAAATCCAAATACTAGCTGCGCCCTGCGGTGTTACCCGCGCTAATACAGGTAACAAGAAACGTATGTGTTCATCCAGGGTCTAAGCTATCTCTATACCAAATTTCATTCAAATCGGTTTAGCAAGTTTTGCGTGGTTGAGTAACAAACATACATCCATACATTCTTACAATATTTCGCATTTATAATATTCATGACCGACGGTCTCTGTTAATACAGAGGATAGTAACTATCTAACATATAAGAAATGTTCTACACATACAACAGTCAATATATAGCCAGTAATAAGGAGAACGTCTTAGTTGTCGAATAGATACACATAGATAAGTATTCTTAGAACAACGTTTATATACGATACAAGCATATGATGAGATGAGATTAGAATTAATAGTCAGTTATAATAATGAAGTCATTATACGAGTAGAACAACTAAGAGGAGGTTGCATGTCTCAAGCCATCGATAATATGTGGATAGAATTATAAAGGCAATAAGCGACTACTGTTGAATTAAATAACAAAGGCATTAGTAGAGTATTTTTTACCTCAATTCAATTTTGATTTGATAGTTATGAACTCAAAGAGTACAGATTATTATTAAGGCTTTTTAAATCCTAACTCAAATTTTAGATCGATAGTATAGATCATAATTATGGTAAGTAAACTATGTTCTTGTCACGTCTTTTAATTTGGACTATAAAAAAACAATGTACCGACAAGCATTACTGCATTGAATGAAACCATAATAACCACATTTTACCCGGCCATCATCATCCACTTAGGTATACAGTGTCAATAACCTCTCAAGGAAATCTGAAGGTACTTACTTAAAATTAATAGCAAACTTCGAGAACAACTTAGTGTTTAACTTCACAGCGTTGACAAACATTGAAATGAATAAGATTTTAATTTGGTACGAACAATTTAGAAGTTTGAATCCCAACAGAGCTCGAGATTGCTTTAGTAACAGGTGAACTCGTACAAAGCCAGCAGAATGATCCAGCGGATGAGAGTTCGAACTTCAGCTTCACTCTGATGTAGATAAACTCTAGATCAACTTCGAACAAATATATACGAACGCGCTTTATATGAATAAAAAGATTTGTGAGTTGTTTGAAAGCAATCGAATGTTAATTACTCTTGAATAACATTTCTGTAACAATAAGTTCTAAAAACTATTAAACAAGTCTTTTTAAAAGTTCTTACCCAACACCCAACATTTTTTTTAGTACCTGGTTATGGACACGTAACGTCTGTTATATTCAGACATCCCATGAATCGAAGGTGTAGAAAAACATTTACGTGAGTATCGATACGATACGTATCGCACGACTATTAAGAGTGATTTCGCTGTGTCTTATTAATATAATATATCGTTTTGGATTACACATATCAATCAGTGATATAAAGATATCAAGTATTGATCTTTTTCGGGTAAAATTGAAATGTAAGTACAAAAGTAGCCTACAATAAAGGTACTATCGGAATTTATTCGGTTTGTGTAAAAATTTCAAATTTAAACATGGTATTGTCTTTATTACCAAAAACAAAATTACTAACTATAACAACAAAAAATATAGCAGAAAGATTACCTATAGATCATTTAAGAAGTTCCCGAACATAATAATCCTAAAGACAGCAAGCTCGCGCATATAAATGAACCGTAAAGCTGTTTGTTCGGTGCCTTTACGACTATTTGTTGACATTTTAGTGTGTCAGAAAATCTTAGCAATGCTAGAGGCAAATACACGTATTTTGCTTGCAATGCGGCGGAGAATGCCAGAGAAACCAACATTTTTAAGGAAACATTTCTCACTCTTTGTGGGCAAATAAGGAAGGGCGGTGAGATACGTGAAACGAAATGTAGCGTTAACAGCGGTGTTCTACTTCGCGGAAAATACAACGAGTATTGATAATAAATTGGCAGCGAACAGAGCCGCAAGCTTCTCACTGCATTAGCGGTATCAGTTGTTCAAACATCGTCCCGTAAACTAGCTTTGAAGAACCGATGGCGGACTTTGTTTGACTTGAGCCAAACAATGAACCTCGTGTACTCAACACCTATGCTTTTTAACGTTTTCAACAGTGTGTCTGGTTCAAATGTTTGGATTTAGAAACAAATTGGGAAATTGTTATCTGTATTTACCTTTTCAGAGAGAAAGCCCGAGGTTTTGGTCACTTAAACGAAATATTTACTTAAGCGTCGGTCTAAAAAATACGGCGAATGCTTGTCGTCACTCTTGAAACAACTTAAAACATAAACATGTTACTGAGCGTGTACTTTCTTAAACTAAGGACGTAGGAGAGAATAAATAAAAAATAATGTGACTTATAAGCTTCATAGCTTTCATGCTTATCCGAGACCACATTAATTAAGATCTTGCCGCAGATCCTATATGATGGTCTATCTTCAGATCTCTATTGCACAGTACATGCGTATACGCAACAACATCAAAGCATTGCACAGGAACTATTAAAATAAACCACATGTTAAAAGTTTGATCGCAAACGATAGACCTTATTAGTGTAGAGCAGTATATTATGAGGGGAAATTAAAACTATCTAATACAGATCACGGAAGTATGCAATAAGTATGCTTTTCAGCTTATATTGCCTATACAAATGTGAAAAAACTTGTTACTTATGTATAGTAAGATAGGACACACAGGTCACTGCTGCATTCTCGAATCTGGTTAAATTTTCATCTGAATTGGCACTCGGCTTGCGAACATGGCCATATTTTTCATAGTTTATGTAAGCATTCTCACCATATTGCGGTATAATGGCTCGTGTGTTGCAAAATTCACAATGGTGTTATGGTGTAAAACGGAAGCTGCACAACGTCGACCTACAGTCAGTCAACGGGTATACAAATCAAGGTTGTTAACCCATTTGCGTTACGGTCTGATACCGATCCTCTGTGCTTCCTATTTGAATCCATTTTAATTTACTTCAATTTAACTAAGTTTTATTAGACACGGCGTGGTGAAACAATTGTATTCTTATTCTATTAAGCAATTTTCATATCTAGGTAACGCTAATAGTATATTCATAGATCATCTTCTCGCCGTTTCTAGCATCTTTTAAAGCATAACGTTGGCAGTTTTGAGCGCATTGAACCATTTAGACTTGTGAATACAGTTTTCGCTTAATTTAACACATCAATTGGATTGTTCGGTGGATGATCACACAAAGCTCACAGTGGACAGACTATTTGACATTCTCGTTAAATTCCCTCCATATATCAGTCGCTGTCAACGTTGTCGGTTTCGAACGATTAAGCATTTAGGAATAGGTACGTCACTGCTGTTTTGTTTTCTATTGCGAAAGGTATTGATGTGATTTCCGGAGCTTTGTCTGCTTCTCCTGTACTTGAATTGTTAAGGTAGAGTACAAAAATTTTGTAAGCCTTTTATAAGTCTGTTCATAAAACCTTTTTTGTGTAAAAGTTACTGTTATTTTTTTTTTTAACGGAGAGCATTTCATTGTATTAGCTAGATTATGCGCATGTTTATGCGCCGATTTCCGCGTTTTTAGCTCACGACCTAATTTCAGCAGGAATCTTCTGCTGCCACAAAAAACGGCGTTATAAAGCATTCTTCATAAACGTAATTATCCTTATTAGCATGCCATCTTTCTTTTGTACGACACCAACGAAAATAAAATTAAAATACCGATAAACAAAACACATTATCTTACTATCATTTGAATTATTAAATGAAAAATGAATAGAAATATAAAAAAGACGACCAAACAAACGATACGATACAGTAAGCCGCGTAAGTCCATATTCCGCTCAGATAATTTTGTTGCAATTTCGAAATATTTTTCTGGGTAAGTAACCACAGCGCAAGCCAACGTTGCATTCACATATAAACCGTAGAGCTCCGGCTGTGCCGAGCACAATGTTTCATAAATCAACAAGTAACAAGTCAACGACAGAAGCTGTTCTACCAAATCGGGATATAAAAGGAATTGAAAGAATTCAATCTCTCTGTGCTCGCTCGATGCTCAATGGAAAAAGAACTGTTACCGGTTCTATAAAAAAATACACCCGACCGGATCTTCTGCTTATGAATTTAGGTGAAGATCAAAGGTCAACGAGAATATTTCTTCAGCCCATTTTAGAAATAATTATCATATAACTATGTGATCAAAGATTAACTTATAATAAACGAGTTTAGTGAAGTTTTACAGTTTCGAAATTGTGGACATGAGACTTTTTCAATTCAAATGTTTTTTTTTAACAATAGTTAGGTGTACTAGACAAGCATTTTATTTTATTTACGTATTAAGGATTGAGAAGATAAATTAACTTTCAGAAGTTAATTTATCTTCTCAATAATAAAGATTGAGAAGATAAATTAACTTCTGAAAGTTAAAAAGTGGTACCTTCAGAGGTACCACACCTGCCTCAAAAAAGAATAAAACTGAATGAATATATATTTTTATTTTAAGAAATCAAGCTCATACTTCATAGATATTATTATATTTAATTTTAAACAGTGGTCGATTTAATGCTCATAGCGTCATAAATACTTTAATGAGACATTAAAGCACCAATAGAGAACACATCACTCTCTGTATATTAGACGTTTAAACATTTTTAAAAGCGGTTGCGCTATAAAATATTGATTGGATGAAGAGCTTCTTGTATGTATTAACAATATACTAGCTGCGCCTTACGGTGTTAGTCCCGGGATAAAAAGTAGCTTATGTGTGATCCCAAGGTCTAAGCTCCGTACTTTCATCCAAATCGTTTCAGCAGTTTTTGTGCGAAAGGGTAACAAACATATATCTATCCTTACAAAACTTTCGCGTTTATTATACTAATAGTAGGACTTGCAGGATTTATTAGTTAGTACAAATCACTTCATGTTGTAGAACTTGTTGGTTATTTAACCAAGGCTATTTAGCCTCGCTATCAACCCCTGATAAAGGATTAGGAAAACTCATAATTGTTTATTTATGATGTTGTAAAGACAATAGTCTCTAGTTATAATTATATTATATTTGGAGCACAGTAGAAACGTATATACTTATATATTTATCAGTTTCTTCCCTCTCCTGACTAGATAAGCAATAAAACTAATGCAAATGTTGGAATGTTGGGTTGGCCTACGCGAATGTTCTTGCCGTATGTCTTACTTTGCATTTCGTATCCACAAAGTAACTGTAAGCTTTACTTCGATTAGCGGGACCCAGCCGGGCTTGGGTCTTGCTCATTAAAATTTTACTACAGCATCTATGATAAGATAGGGAGGAGTGGACGCGCTCGGTTCGCGCCAAGGAGCCGTGTAAACGGCACCTAGAATAATGCAGCACCAATAGCTTAATGGAAATTGTAGCTATGTACTCGTATGTAGCAAATATAATGCTATTTGGGACCTGAGAGTTGACATTAATGTTGAGTTTATGGAGTCTTAAAATTTTACTACGCTCATTAGGTAGTTACGACTTAAGGGTACATACTCGTACAGCTACATAATTGGCTATAACTAAAATAAACTATTAAATAGCTTAATCAATTTAACGAGATTTTATTGTATTATACCATTCTTTCTGTTTTTCCGCAACATTTAGTGGAATGTATAAATAAAATCTGACGTCAAATCGTAACGGTAAAGGTGGATAACAGAAAAGTCTGATTAAAGAACATTATTAATCAAATAATTGACCGATCGAGCGAAGCGTCTCTGCTTCGGTTAAGGCTAATTTTTCTTTTGTCTATCAGTTCGTTTGTTTGTATGTCATAGTCGTCGGAGATTTTTCATCGGGTGAAAAGTTTCGTTAAAAATGCAAAATCCATGTCAATTCGGTAAAAGTAGATTTTAGAACTAAAATTCCTACTGTGCCAATGACACGAATCGAAAACGTTATAGTTTCAAAGATAACAGGCTGTTATTATTATATCACGTGACACTTTTGACATTTTTCGAAGCCTAGAGCAATGAAAACTCTGTAAAAGTAACTCCTTTCTTATAACAATAAGGTTATTCTGAGTTTAAAAAAAAACCCGGAAAATGTATCGTGTTTGCGACTTGCGAGGTCTACAGTTTACAGAACTAATAGTCTTAAGTGCAAATATATAATGTCTTTGGACAGCAGCAAAAATACAAACCACTCAAATATAACAAACATTCAATATGTAATAAACATTCAGGATGATGTGAGTCGTTATATAAACAAACAGTTCGCATACAATGAAGGTATGTAGCAATGTGCGATTTTCACAAGGAAGTGGCACTCGAGTTGCGGTCAGGCGTTTGCTCGAAGTCCGGCTTCAGCATAGAGGCTGTCAATCTCGCGGTCATACAGACAGGGCGCCTACCGGTTTCCGGCAAGTAGCGGTCGGCATAGGCAACGAGGCACTTCAACTGGGTGCCTCAGCGATGCACGCCAAGATTCTGGTAAACAGAATCCGTTTGATCCCATAACGTAACACATTCGTAGTTAATCGAACTTGACGATTGACAAACGCTCTAATTAACACATATTCGCATCTATTGGAACACGTGTTCTGTTAGTAGTCATTCATTGCACAATACATACATATTAAAGGTCGGGTCGTGTTCTTAGATTTGAGCGGTTATTACAAGCGTTTCCAGAAACAAATAAAATCGGGTTTATAGCTCATAGCGAGATTGGAAGTGGAAGGTCTTTATTGTGGTGCGGGCGGTCGCGAGACTTATGGTTCACGACTAGCTTCGGGCACCGACTTCGCTTGTGTGGTCTGACGCCGCGTTTGTGCGGGATAATGGTTTAATTATGCGCTATGGTTCTGACATTTATAAATTGCGACTAATTTGTATGAAGCCGTTTTTAATGAAGGCCGGTCTCCGGCGCCATCTCGGCAAAGTCCATGCGAAACTATTCCCGCTGAAACAATACATCTAACTGCCAAACATGATGAAGTACAAGAAGAACACTGCGTAGCACCCAAAGTGAATACGGCGTCGCAGCGTTATCTGCTCATGTATAAATTCATGAGTCTGGTGTAGCCTACCACATCTACAAACTAAGGTTGATGACGCAAAAAAAAAACTAGAGAAATCTAGAAAAAGAAAGAAATCTAGACTGACTACAGCTAAGTACAATAAGTGGTTTTTTTAAAAGGGAACCTCTTTATTTATGCTCGCATGAAGACACTCTCTAAAGACCTACATCCAAAAACAGTACTACAACTACGTATCGTAAGTTAACGTTTCCGAATTGTGGCTTACGGAAGATGTGAACGTCAGGCGGGATCTATTTTCACAAATTGAATTTCCTTACGTATCTATTTTGCAAACAGAGGAAACTGGAATCTGTCAAGCGCCTAGAGCCCGTCTCGTGCAGAAATATACATACGAATACACATTAATACACAATATATTTAAGTAAATTTATTAATGAAACAGGCATTCTATCAATCATGTTAACATTCTTTTACAATCCAAATGCCAAACATAAACAAAAATATGTAATTAAATCTAGAATATAAAACAACAATGACAAACAATGTGTATTTTTACATTATATAATCAGTCCACAAACAACAATGATGGGAATTAGCTGTAACAACTTGAAGCTTGCCACATAGTATCAGTTTCGCGTATGAACAGCCGGGAAAGCAGAGTTTATTTAGCAATATCCTTTAAAGTTCTGGGTAACGGTTTTATTCAAAAAGGAAAATGTTCATGTTAGTTTTCTGGTTTGCAATGATAATACCTACATGTCAGTTGCAAAGCGAAGCTTTTAAGGAGCAAAGTGTTCGCAGCACCTAGCTTTCAATCCTTTTGCGATATCGGCCCACGGAGCCTTATCGGGAATGGCAAAAAAGGCTTTTCATGTCAAGAGCTGTCGATGCGAACACCCTTTTGTTCCCGAAGCAAAAGAGACGGAAAGAAAATATCCAAGAATTTTAGTAACGGACGATTAAACATCTTTTGGGAAAGTAATGAACAAATCGTGTCACACTTTTGGAACTTTTGAATTAAAAAAATCGTTTATGAACTAAAATCAAACGAAGTATCTATGACGGAATCCATTAGAATATTAGAAATGTTGAGTATATACGTGATATTATTAATTTTGCTTACCTAGTATATTATTATAACTGAAATATTATCAGCTCTCTACATAACTAACTTGTTTATAATATACTATCTTAGGAGTTGGATATCATATCCATAGGTAGTTAATTTGTAGTCGTGATTGAATTGACGAAGGCAAGCTCTCGGTAAAGCTCATTTCAGAAGTTGTTAGATACTATCATATATTTTACCTCTTTTGCCGACCACGAACCAGCTTGAGTCCGCAAGCTCCACTAGTGCGATTGTTACGTTTCATTTGTCTTTGGGTTTATTCATTGAAAATATCGCAAGCGAGAATTATATGATCTGTTTACAAAGCTTTACTTTAATTAGTATGATATAATCACAGCCTATCACCAGTTTAATTAAAGCAGTGCGACGGGAAATGAAAGGACAACAGTAACTGAATCCGGAATAATCGAATCCAAACTCCAACGAAATTGAGCAGCGACGGAAATCAAATCGACCGGTTCACATTGCACAGCTCATTGGCTATGTCTAGATAAGGAGCTACCTTTTATTCTCCAACTGTCAATTTCAGGAGCTAGAACTGCATATATAGCATAACCATTACGAAATTCACAGCAGGTGTTCTGTTTCTACGGACATGTACTTTAATATACATATATTATACGAGCGTCAGAGATAAACTAGGATATATTACTTAATTGAAGAATACAATTTCATTATTTATGGACTAGTTAATGATATTCCGTCAAAAACATTACATGTACAAAAATTCATAAGCCTCGCAGTGCTTTGTTTTCTGCCGTATAAAGTTATGAAATGGAATGTAAACCAAGTCGGTTAATTCAGTATCTTTCCATGTATGGGAGAAACTACCCAAATCTTTTTGTTGTAAATTGATATCTTGTTAGCTGGCTAAAATATTTTTTATAACACCTAAATAAATATTATTATATATATTTTTTTTACAAATATAGTGACTTGGCAAACGCAAACTGTAAGGTAATTTTCTTATTATTCGTAATAGTTATATCTATATAAGTACTTACTTACATTCAAATAAATAAAAGCATAGAGTGCCAATATAAGAATGGTACTTGTTGTGTTTATTTATTAATAAAGTTATTTATTTAGTTTTTAATACTAGTAAACGGGACTAAATATCCGAAATGTCAGATTTTTTCTCGGTTTATATACTAAACTATTGTTTAGTATATAAACCGAGAAAAAATCTGACATCTGACACTGTGTTCAAAATAAGGAGCTTATAGGTCTGCTTAGTATTCTGATGGTGTGATCTGATTTGGTGAGTCAGGGACAAAATCGAGTTTTTGGCATGCAATAACTCTTAAAGTACTAGTTCAAATTTAATATAACTTAGAAATATATCTATAAATGGCATGTGCTCTTGGTCTCATGGTCTTCACAAAAGGATGGTACGGCTGTGCCTTGTTGGTTTTGCTCGACTTGGCGGGGGCACTGACGGGACGCCAGATATAACATCGATATATAAAACATCACGTACTCATACGCACCTATGGCAAATAGCAATAGCTGTTAACTCCTTAGGATATGATACACATATTACATATAATTCTGCCAATGCCAATATTTTTTTTCTTTCTGGTAACTCTTATATTTTTAAAGACTCATTAGAAGTACGAAGGGCAGAACTGTACACTATAATTACCGATAATATAATCTAGTCAGACGTCATCGACAAATGGTATTAAACAAAAAAAGATAAATTATTTTAATACGTAAGATATGATTCATGAGTGAAGGTGAAGCAACGGGAAGTTACACAATAACGTATTGTCCTAATAAAGAAAGCGGTCAAATGTTAAAGAGATAATTGTTAGTGCAGCAAATTAAAAGCTGCCGGCAACTGAGGCAATGCCGTCGGACTAACGAAGTAACTGTTACAACACTATGGCAGTGGACTGCTATCACGAGTCAGGTTGTTTCTTGATAAAAGTACTCATTCTAATTTCTGCGCTAGAGTCGAGCGTATCTGTTAACATCTCACGATTCAAATGCGGCAGTTGACGCGGTTGAACCAGCTGGCAACTAATGTTGATAACATCTAGCTCATAATTACTATTTTTACAGATGTTTTCTTTGTTGTGGTTAGATTCAACTATTGCAAATCTTTATATGTACTCGTAAATGGTATTCATCTAGCACTGAATACTCCAAGACACGATTAAGTAAATTAAGTTCGTAATTACATAACACCCACTTCGGCTATGTTTAGATGATATTATGGTAACTTGATTCTGTTTGTCTGTCTGAGAACCGTCTGATTCGCATGAGTCATAGGAACGTAGGACGAAGAAGTCTCGTTTGCAAGTTGTCTGCCTAAACTAATCACCAACATTGTAGGGTTTGAGCTAAACAAAATTTATTTAACTGGTGTATACTCGAATATCTTCCGAAATTCACTTACAAAGCTTAATTTACACTATCTGTAAATAATAAAAATATAAAATAAAGAATAACAATCTTGTACATAACCTAAAATACCCTGACCCAAGGATTAAACACGATTTAATATCGACTCAATAATATATACCTAGATATGAGTTCAATAGTCTGTCTATTATTGACAAAAACTCAATATAATAGTTAAAAGCTACAAGAAATAGTAGCTCTCTATAAAGCTGAATGGTATTTGACTGCCTACTAGACAAGATTCGGGGTAAACTAGCTACAAAATTGTAAAAGATTCCAATAACATTTTCCGTGAAAGGCGAGAGAGGACATCATAACTACAATTGAATGACTGTCTATAACTTCGGGTCCAACAAGGCGATCCGTTGAGACTTGAGAGTTGTTTTCTCTAAAGAACTTTTTTATTTCCTCAGTTGAAGAGAAAAGTAGGAAAAGTTTGACAATGTTAAGAAAACATTCGTAGATTTTGTAGAGTATCGACTGCCGCACACGTTCTTACACGTTCGATTCGATACTTGTATTATAAAAGCCAATGTGTAGTAAGTCTATACGTATTTGGCTCACATAATTTAGCTATTATTAACATTAGTTTTTTCTAAGTTTCTTGAAATAGGCTCTAGATGATCCACTATTTGGTGGTAAAAATACCTTATCCTAAAAACCATAAAAAATCAGAAATTATTATGATGCTATAAAACGTCGCAAATCTGTTGCCAAACACCTAATGGTGTGTTTCGGCAGCCTTCCTTAAGAGCCAGTGTATTCCAGACTAGGCATGCTCCATTTAGGGCTACAGTATCGCTGACTTCCGTGGTCGTACGAACTTAAAGTCTACGAAAGAATGCCTAGCTGTGAAGATAAAAAAAACCATAGTTTTTATAATACTGAATTTATCTCATCATATCACTTGTACTAAGATAGGTCTAAAGCTTTGATTTTTTTACTTATAAAAGGCACGGACATATATCGATAAAAAATCTGAAGTTGTAAATATAGCATTATTTGTAAAATGAATTGCAGAGAGAAAACAACGCAACATTTTAACTACTTAGCGATTGATTGCTTGCTTATGGGTAACAAAAGTCTCAAAACCGCAGATGACTGCTGTGATATGCTGACACCCGAAGTTTACTTTCACAAGCTAAATTTTGCAACATCTTGCCAGTTCCGAGATGCTATATTTTGGGTTGACAAGATTCCGTAAAAGGTGAACTTTCATATAGCGAGCCTAGCCTTCTGGGCGTAATGAGCAGCTCTGCTTTACACGCATCTCGATTCTAGTAAGGGGAACCGGTTGCAACATGGTAACTTAAATACATTTCTTGAAAATATCTTCTAGTAGTGACCCTCAAGCCAGTAATGGTGTTACTTGGAACTTCAATACACAACATTCTCTTAGCCTTGTTTGGCTTTCTTACGGGATTTATAACATTATTTTGACCTAAAACTACGAATATATACTACGCCTTAGTCAAGTGATATTCAAGGTATTACGAACACAGCACAACACAGTCGAAACTATTCAGGAAACGAATGCCATAACGAATACCAGCTTAGTGTATTAGTCAAAAGCGTATTATACGAGTACCAGAAGGTAGCGTGACTAACCCCATCTTATACGTTAGCGAGGTCATCCGGCCTACATTTGGCTTGATTAGGAACTCCTTCCTAAACTGTGGTGAAGCCAAGGTCGACGCCAAGCAGGTACCTGGTCCAGACCATTTTGATAATAAACTAGCTGATTAGAATGCTAAAGTTGTTAGAATAAATCAAACCTTCAATGTATCTATAAAAGGTGAACAAACTATTCAAAGGTTAACTACGATTTACAAGCACTCGATCAGCGATCAGAAACAATTTTCGGTTTATTCCCATAATGTGCTAATATATTATCGTCATTAAGTTATTTATTTTTAGACGTTTTGTAAATTGGCGTGAGAATATTTTGACATTTTGATTCATACAAATAACTTTAGATATTATCATGTGACCTCGGCTCAATGACGTCATACTTACTGCCATGTGCCATTTACGATGCCACACAACAAGACTCTTCCAGGCCAGGTCACAATTTTCATATGAAATACTTGATAATAGGTAAAACGTAATAAACTGTAAGTTCTATCATGTGAAGTAGGTATAGTATGGACTATACCTACTTTACGTTATACGAGTAGAATATTCGATTTATAGTTCTCTTTTCAAACAAATGGTTAATTTAAAAATTCCACGAAGTATGCATTGACATAAGTATAGACGTATTATATAGAATTATAACTAAGCAATTATGTTTTTTTATCGTGTCATTAAATACAATACATTTCTTTTCCATCTGCCTGTTTTCTGAAAACGCGGCCGAAGACGCGGCCCTACTACGTGGTGAGTTTGTCTTATATTTTTAAGTTCCGTACTTCCGACATTCAATAATAAGTCTTATTTATATTCCGAGCTTACTGAGTGCATCCGAGTACATTTGCAATCCTTATATGAGAGTGATGCTTTCGTTTTGTGTTATCGAAAAATATATTTTAATTAGTAATTAAAATATATTTTTTTAAAGTGTTGAGTTATTTTAAGTAATAATTTTGGTATAGTTTCTAATGTTTTTAAATCTAAGACAATAAATAAGTATTTTTACATATAAAAATAAGTAAATAACAAAACACTTCGATTTTGTTAGAGCTAACATAACCAAAGAAATGTTGCTCTTGCAGGTAAAATGTTTAGTAATAAATTTCATAGGCAATATTATATATACAAATATTAATTAACAATCCATTACTGAGGAAGTCATAAACTACGCTACTTGAACGAGCGCGCGAACATCTAATTTTAGCAAATCATACACCGAAAGTGAAGTCATAAATCATAACAGGCGGGAAATTGAAACTCATAACTTCGCAAACTCGCAAAATCATAAAAAACGATTAAAATTAATCATGGTCTCGCTCTTGAAATTTAGTTATGTACATAATTAGTTTACATGGGAGTCATTATACATAATGTGTTGTACATATATATATATACAACACATTATGTTAAATTTTATACATATAGATACATATATATGTATAAAATTTAACGAACAGCCAATAGAATATTGTTTTATTTGAGAGCAAACAACCAGGTACATTAGTATATTGTATACATACCTAGGGTAGCCGTTTATTCAATGCATAATGCTGGTCGTAAACAACCTTCTCTTCGAAGGCATTTTTCCTTTAATTTCAATAACAAATTTCAATAATCAGAATACTATGATAATTAAATGCTTTCATGATTTTAGATATTAATGCCTACGCTAAATATATCTGTCTGTTAATTTCAGTCTAGACGCTTTGTAGTGTCTGGGGTATAAAGTACTTCCGAGATAATAAATTAGAGATGCCATATATTTCAAATCAAGACGTGTGCTTAAGCTCAATTAGCCCATAAACTTCTATTTATGTAAGATACAACCTATAAAGATGGACTCAGTAATAATCTTTATAAATGTGCAATAACAGCATATACAATAAAGAAGTAATATGAGTAACAAACAAATTACTATTATGTCTAAAGCATTTAGCCATTATAATTCACCAATGTTTACTTCTTTAAAATTATTTTGTCGATTATATATACGAAATTTAACTTCAGTTTGTTTGTATACAAAACCGCTGTAGGTAGAACGTGACTCTGGGTTTCAGCACCGGAATCGTGTTATTGTAACACTAGCAAGTGCAGTCGCAAGGCACGTTCTGTTATCGATCTGAATAACATGAAAACTGAGAATGTCAGCTTTTCTAAAGACACTCAATGCAATGGTTGCCACATTACGCGACGTTTTGGGTTTGACGCATTTGGTGCACTTAACAACTTGTTTGTCAAAAGTCTAGCTTTAAAATTGCCTAATCATGAAATTTGATATTATTCGTTGATCGCTTGCTTGAAAGACCTGAGAAAGCTACGGGATAAAACAAAAAGGTTTACGGCCAGAATCTTCAAATTCCATCACGTCACGCGGTCACGTTTCTCATGATTTGTGGTATCTACCATTACCAAAGTATCAATGTTGTTTATTCGGGCCCGTGAGCTTTTTCTGATCGAGCCGCGCCGGTGCGCGTGCTTCCATTATTAAAACCCGTAAAAGCATTTGTTAGAGTCTCTTACTTACGGACGAATTGGTCATAAGATATTGAAAACCAAACCGCAAGCTGTCCAAGAGCATGGTTTATAAGTTTTAATAGTTACGACGCAAGTTTCAGGCGAGTTATGCACGTTCTGAAAACTATTCCAATATCTGTGTACCGTTTTACTCGTACACCAGGCAGATTCGAACGCAAATAGATTCAGGACGTTACCCTTGTCAACGTAAGCTTTTCACTTTCCCAAGTTATGAGCCCTATTGTCCGTTCATTAATGATTTGGTATCGATTCTTATTTCGTAGGTACTCTTTTGAACGACTACAAGTATCGAGTTGAAGAATATGTAATGGGTAATACGGTGATACTTACATTTAACACAGTTGATAGCACGATTCGATTCACATTACCTATTTTAGGTAATGGAATACGTAACCGAGCGTAACAAATGAGGGAGATTCGTCGCGAAGCCCGCATCATGTGACACACAGATACGACCAAACAATACCCAGGATTTATGGCATGGCTTTTGCCAACTCAACTGAACAGTTTCGAATATGCATACTCGTGTGATGATTAATGCAAACCGTCTGGTATTAAATTAATACCAAAACAAATACAAGCAGATATATTAACAAAAGCAGATAACAGCTTTCAAAGAAATAAGAAATTTAAAAATAACGTTAAGATAATTAACATCGGAAAACTTTTACTTTAAGATTGCGTAACGATCGACGACGTAGCGGAAGATTGAAGTATTTTATCAATGTTGGGACGCGCATTAATTCAATGAGGGGTCCCTAATTGGAAAATCCTTTTCAATTGCCACTGTAGACTAATGCGCATAATTGGACCCTTGAATGGACAAACCCAAGGAATTACTTGACTTTGTTTCCAGTGGATGAAACGGTTGCTCGCCATTAAAAGGGATGGTACAAACGTTTTATGTTAATTTAAGAACGCGCTTGCATTTAAATGGTTCATACATAAAATCGATTGGACGAATTATCTCTGTTCCGGTGATTAACATCGTTACGGTTCAGATGTGACGGACGCAACTGACATTTACACAAAATTTTGCATGAAATGAAATTCCCTCAACAGAATAGAGGGTTTACTAACCAAGTAGGCACTCGTTAAAAGCGTTCCTTTGACAGGAAGTTGCAACATGGGGAGATTCGCTATCATCCTGTTCTATCCTACTGAGGGCCATTTGCGACCCGGAAGAGGATATACACTAGACAAAGAGTGGCAGGACGTTCAGCGACCAAACTTACGTCATTTTGCAGTTACTACGGATCCGGATGTCGAATCTCGAATTTTATCAAATCTAGTTTGAGCCTATGCTATGTAGATACCTCTGTGTCTTCTTATCCTTCATGGTATTATTAATTAAAAACAGTAATTGCAAAGCGATGTCTGGCGAATGGCGAGCAAGTGTGATGGACAGAATGGAGCAATTAATTTATTTCAAGTGTCGGCTCGACAGGTTTTAGCAATATTGACAAGTTAATGGTCATGGTAAGGAGGAAAGGCGATGAGGCGGGTTATAAAATGATGATATAAGATGATGATGCCTTGGAATAATAATATTAGCTGTTAATAAGTTGTTAATACATGTATATAAGACAAGATTAATATAATAAATTAAAAATGAATTAGTATATGACAATGTTAGGTACAAAGTAAATTTTTCTGTATATTTTCGTGATTAATAAAGAAGATACTTTGGGGGAACTATGTAGGTATTGGCTTACTACAAAAAATAAAATTACTCAAGTCTACACCGTTTACGTTTAAAAGATACTCACGTTTCCAAACATTTTCTGCCAACGGGCGAAACTTTTAAAAACAGATGTAATTCCGAGTGTTTTAAGTCTGTGAGTCATTGGATTTGGAAGATGTAAGATATTCAATTAAAGTCAACGCTGTCGAAACTGTTGCATGAGGTGAATTTAAAGAAGCTTCAACACGTTCAGATTGTAAAAGACTATTGATGAAAATATTGAATGGGTTTGCAAACAAGTAAATGGCTTACGTCTGATTCAAATCGAATACAATGGATTATTTTTTGGCAAAAATATTTGGCATTTTAGAATGGCAGGTTAGTTCTCATATAAACTATAATAATGGAATGATGCAATCCTAGGAAGCTCGGTCGTTGACCGTAGATTCTTAGATTAAAAGTCAAGGATATCTCAGACGTATTTTCCCGCTTTATGTTTTTGCTTTGATCTTTAATAAGTCAAAAAAAACTGATCAGTTGAACAATTTCGTGATCCAGCTAATGTCAGAGTACATGGTTTAAAAAAAAAATCGGTCTATAATCGATTCCTCTTTGATTGTGAAGATTTTCGTTCTCACGAGAAAGCAATCTTGACTCAATACTTTTGTCTAAATCGTGTCTATTCTAAAGTTCTATAATAGTAGACTTTCATCCCCAATCGTCCTACGACAATTTCTTTAAATTTCTCAGGCATTGAGCCATGTCATGCCAAAACAACTCAGCCGCTGTCGAACAACACGCCCACTAAATAATTCACCAGCACCAAAACAAGACCTGGAATTCACATTACACTCTTATACCAACCAACTGGCTGAGTACCTTCAGTCACGCCGCCGCCTCCGTGACTAACATTGATGCTGCTCGAGATAAGCCTACGATATTATTTACACTGACAATTTATTATTCCGGCTTTCTACTATGGCGTAAAATATTGGCGAATTGTCAAGGTCTAGAGATTAGCTAGCTCTATGATCGTCTTGATAATTGCCGATGCTGATTACTTCAAGTTTCTTTAGTTATGATGGAACTCACTCGCTGGAATAAGAATCGCATAAATGTAAGAATTAAGTTAACCATCCCAAAATGTTGAAAATAGTGTGTACTTTACGACGGGATAGATGTTATTTGAAGCTTAAAAAAGGAAGAAACGTAATGATGCGGATAAACAATAGTCAAAGGGAAGGTTTTCGCTAAACAGCCACTAAGGAGCAACTGAGAGCAATTCGTTTAGGGATAAGGTCGTGATGCCCCATCTGCACAAATGAAGAGCCATCGACGGCCAGACCTTAATTAAACTCGACAAATTTGTAGTCTTGTCGGGACTATCAGAGAAAAGAGATCAGTCAGGAACTTTTTCCGAAAGAAGATCGAAACTTACAAGTCCCTATTAGATTTTAACTTTACTTTAGTAGTTTTAGTTCAAGTTAATAAATGTTTTGAAACTCTATGTAAAAGATGAACCTATTAGGAGATATACGAGAATACTTTTCTTTTAGAATAGTACAGAGTAGATTGTAGAATCGGTACGTTGATTATGCTAACGGTATAAATAGTGCCTTAGTCAAAGTTAACTTACAGAAGAACAGCACTACTAAGATTTTTGGTAGTTTGGTACTTACCTGAAAGAAGAAAACAGATTTTGTTAAAGAAGTCAAGAGCAAAAAACATTAAGTAGCTCGTTTGACTCTACACTAGGCCACATACTATAAACGATATTAAAAGGCCAACAGTAAATTATTTATAGGGTTTTTATTGTTTTAGCGATCACTCGAAAAGCTCCAGTATGCAGGCGGTAGGTAACAATCGAATTGTACGTTTGCCGAAGTAGGTCGACCCCACTTCATGAAAACAAGGGCTGTGGGATTGGTTTCAATTTACCATGAACTGTGGCCCTTTTGTCAATAACTTTAGACTGGTTTTCGCTTGCCGCGTGAACGTCAGGAATGAAAATCATGTACAAATTGTTTACGACAGTGAAAAGGCCAATAAGATCGTCCATTGTGGTCAATACCGGATAATTGAAAAATGCTTACAAATTCGATTGTGAAGTGATGCGAGAATACTTCATATGATTTATGGTTATGGGTGGTTCAAATTCCAAACTGCTCATTTTGGGGACATATTGATTTATGTTTTGTCATGCAAACGGACCAAAGATCTTTAAATTAATGTGGATAAAATAAAAATGAACGTAACATGGGTATAATCGTATAATTCGTATGTGAACTATCAAGTATCAACTTATATTTTTTTAAATTATACAATTCAATATATCTTTCTTGCACACCAAAAACAAAAACACAGCAAAATATATTATAATAAAACATTGAAATTGAGTAAACGTTATTATTATAATAATATCATTTTAATTAAGATTTTACTATGGGGTCTTGATGCGAAAAATGCAAACATTTCTGTAAAAATAAATGCATGCAGATCGTGCGGTCTTGTACGTGTACATAAACACGTAGAGTCCATAATATTTTAGCTTATTTAATCGTACAGTCCTATATAGATAGGATAAGTATATAGTAATATATAATAACGATAAGGTCACAAAATAGTAAGCGCATCATGATCGCTGTTCAACATATGTGCATTTAACATGTTGAGAGCAGATGGTAATCAGCGAAACTGACACCGTTTTGTGCAGTGACACAGATTTCGAACTAATTATAAAACTACAATACACTTTGTTATCATGTTTTTTTTTCTTCTATGCAATAATAATACTAAAGGACCACGTGCTCTAAATTATATCAAATTCTATATAAAACACGAAGGTGTACTTCAGAGGAGGGGAGTACGAACGCCATCTGGCGCATATCAAAAAGCTATTTTAAACAGATATCCGTGATAAAACTGCATGCCCACTAATGCACCGCCAGATCATTTAATAACAATGTAATCATTATGAGCTGAACTGTGATTATAATGGACCACGGAAGAGGGGAGATCATTGTATCACGGTCGTTAATACATTTAAAGGCTAATTTACGTGGTTTCAAACGACACGTGTCTTGTTCAGAGCAAATTGACACTGAATTGTCTAAAGCAAGCGTCTGTACCCGCCGAAATTTATCCTTGTTCTCTTACGCGCTTTAGCATAACTTTTGAGAGTTCGACATTTATGGTCATCGAAAAGTAGCCGTTCGACAAAATCTCGTTATCTGAACCGGCATAACAGAAACGTGAGGTAAATTTGTGAGTACCCACGCCACATTGACTCGGCACTTACTCGTGAAGTCATCCGATAACGTTTTTTAAAGGACCGAGGCCAAGAAGCGTGACTGACTGAATAATGCCGCACATCACGAACGCATTACGTCAATATAAGTCGCATTAATTCCCTAAACTGTAACAACACTAATGTTATTAGTGAAATTTAGTTGATAATTAACTATTAATATTCTAAACGAGCTGTTTAACTGTTTTAGAGTGGGGTAATTCATTTGGTTTGATGATATCAACATGCGCATGGACAAGCGTTCCTATTTCGTATGGCATCACCAAAATCATGGCACGTGCTCGACAACAGCTGTTCGTGTAAAAAGCAGTGAATGAAGCGTGCATTGTGTTGACTGACACTGTTATTCATTGTGCAATTATATTATCTTGTGCGTCTATCATCTGCTTCAGTCTGCTTTTTACTCAGGATTTGGCAGGCGGCGCATTGTGAGCATAATTTTTTGATCGGTTAGCGCAGTTGGTAACAACCCTGCCTTCTGCGCAGCTGGTCCCAGGTTCGATCCCCGGACAGGTCAAACATTTGTATGCATGAACATGTCTGTTTGACCAGTGTCTGGTGTTTATTATTTATATAAGTATGTATTTATGTATAAAAGTATGTGTATCAGTCATCAGGTTACCTTAGTACAGGCTCTGCCTAGTTTGGTACCTGAACACCTTTTCTGTAGATGTTATACCCATACTATATTACTATTATTAAAATTAGAATGAACTTTTATATACCTTATGGTTGAGGCTGTAAAGTGGCGCACTATGCCTTTTCACCAGCATTCCACACTTAAGCGCAATTGAGTATCTCGGTTATAACTAAGTACGCTCTAGCACAGATTAATAACATGCTCGCTCTTTAGAGCAAAAGCTTACCAGACCCATAATAACCATAAAATTGAGTGGTTTATTCCGTACGTAAAGCACCCCACAACTGTTGATGGTTGGTGCAATTTTTATCGCAAATACAAACAAAGCTTTCTCAATTATGTTCAGAGGGTCGTGTGTGTTTTAACCATATGCGTACTATTTTACGAATCTGTCTCTAAATGCACTTCACGGCAAATGTTACATGGTTGCACTAACAATTTTTGGGAGATAAAGATAGAGCATAAAAAAGCTTTAATAGAAGCTTTTTTATGCTCTATCTTTCAAACTTTTACCGCTTTACAACTAAACCTAACGAAATATTTCCTGTAGATATACTGCAAGCAAATACAATTTTATAGTTTTTACATTACACGAGGACCGTGTGTATCGGGATTCAATCAGATCCTTCAATAAGTTTAGGTTCGCTTCATTTGACGGAATACGATTCCCGAAGCACGCCAGAAAGTAGGAAAGTTTCCTAATCATAACTTGAATTCAATATAGCCTTCTCGGATCGGGTCAACTCACAGCCTCTGGCTCCGCATCTTGGCCCACGATTCCCTCGGATCTCGGGAGCCGTGTTTATTTTCCGGGTGGTTAACCCTGCCTGTTATAAAACATGACATCCAATATAAAAAGTTGTAGCTGTTACGACGAATTACCCATAGGCGACTTTGAACTTGAACAGGAAAATCATTCTCAATAAAAATATATTAAGATTACATAACCGTATCACATAGATTATTTATCTGGTTTATGCACGTACATTTTTTTACGATTTATATTTCTTTTACCTATATAAAAATAAATTTATTGATATTGAATTGAGATAAACAAACTTTATATAAATATACTACAATATAGTATGGTATAGTGCTATCAATTATACTTAAACTAACATAGGTATTGAGAAAGCAAGATGTATGAGCTTTGCGGATACACAAGATAAAACGGCAGCCGGTTCTAAAGCCATTAGGACATTTCTGCCGGTAACGGGCCACCTGCAATGGACAATAAATAACCCAGCAGCTTCCGATTCAACCGCAGCGCTTGATGTTGTCTTATAGATTATCTCTTTACCGCAACCCCTTAGTTAGAATAAACCCTACATAATATTGCCTACATACCAGCTTATTTATGTTTCCTCTGAGAGATCGATGTAGGAAATATCACCTTTACCCTTGGGTTATACTTCAAAATAATGTTACCATAAAGAGCAAGTAAAATCTCGTAAAATACGTCATTGGCCCAGAGAAAACAAATAAATTAAGCGGAATAGCCACTTGAATGAGAGAAGTCAATAGTGCAATTTAATAAAACGCCTACAAAATAGGTAAAACGTAGCAAGACAGGGGTAGGATTACCTACAATGAGGGTAGTCAAACATACCCCGTTGTTTATTGTAATAAGGGTAAGGAGTGTGTACTCAACGCCATGCCACACTTGAAGGTTTTGTTTTACTGGATTTTTAAAGGAATTAAGACGGCCATTTGCTTATCTCATAAATTTGTAAAAACGCTGCATTGCGCAATAATCAGAGCATAAACTAAGTATATAATGCTGAGCATGACAGATGTGTTGGCGCCTCGCATACTAATTTCAAAGCAAAATCGCTAACGATGCTCTATCTAAGTAGTCAGTCCAAAGTTTCAGTCAAACTGATGACAATGGAATAAAGTTAACTATCTTGTAGAACAAGTTAAATGACACTATAATTTTAGACTTGAATGTTTTTCGAAGCTTTTAAATGGTAAGCAGTCGTCAGACGTGCTGACTCGTGCTCGAGGACGTCGTAAAAGTAACGACTCTTCCTTCAGTAGCAGACTAACAGGAATATAATGCGCATTGTAAATGAGACCTTTGAAGGTGTATCACGTATCGCCCTCCCAGGAATGCGTTTACATGCCACCAAAAATATCGAAGTAAAAGTGTGTTACGATACACATACGTTAAAGGAAGACGTAAGGTTTCTGGCGTACTTCATCAGGTTTGTCTTATACTTACAAGAATAGAAATCTAGCGATACCTTTTTACTTGTTATCTAGCGTGTTATCATACGATATATTATTACTATCGCAGCTCAGCTTTACAATAATAGTTGTACTATGTGCTTCCCGAATTACAACAAGACACTGTCTAAAATGTCTGCCATACAAATGCCCCGTACTTATGTATGTGCCATAACGGTGTTCTGAGACAAGATTAAGCTTAAATAATGGATGTTTCAAAAAAACCATTTGAAGATAAGCGATACAACTAAGCAACTCTGTACGAAAGCGAAAGTTTAGTACGTGACAGGATAAGCGGTCGAATCGGGCGCGATACTAACCTATCTATCCTTATGGGGAGTCATCGGTGTTCGTTTGACGATAACATCTACTCGGTGCTTCGGTGGTGTTTGTTTTGTTGTGACGTGAGAGCCGCAGGCGCCGGCTGCGTCTATGCGCCCACGAGTACAATTCAAGGATGTATAGTGTATGGAATGGAATCGATGATCATCTGAATACGCAATCTTAATGTATCAGTTAGGTGTATGGAATATAGTCTATCATTTTTTTGTAACTGTAATTGTATAAATAACTTATCTGGTTTTTTATATCAGGAATCTTAATTATTTTTTGTTCGCAATTTACACTAAATATTATTGAAATCAACCAGTATCTCTATAGTCAATATCACTGTAACAAACTTCCTCTTTTTTGAGAGAAATACAATCTCAATCGAAAATCTCCGACGATAAAAAATAAAAAATCGTAGAAGTATACACCAAGTCTCGTCAAGAGTGGATGGAAAGTACGACCTGTCGGCGTGTATGATATTTATTGCGACCTAACATCCATACTGACAGAGTCGAAGCAGAGACGCTTCGTACGCTCGGTCAACTAAAGTAGGGTTAACACTCGTAGGAAAGGACTCTTAGCTACCACCGGTAGCTAAATTAGGAAATAAAATTATATCGCATCTTGGCTATATGCAATAATAACACAAAAACATTTAGTTCGTGGACTGATCCAGTAGTCATAGCTCTACAAATCACAACGTCAGTTAGCACTAGGCGTTATGTATCGGTTTCTATATCGGAATCACGTTCAAGAGCGGTGTTAAAATTCGTAAACCTGCCTCCATACACTCCACAACCGGCTTACTATAATGTGGGCGAAACCACAATAAAACTTTAGGAAACGTAGCGTGGAATGACGCCATTTAATAGTATAATGAATGTGAAAAGCCGACTCCTATGTCATTCACGGTTTTACGCTCGCTTGAATGAGGAATGCGCCTCTCACGCATGACTGGTACAGAACACAGATTCTCATTTATTTTATTGAGCAACGCTATACCACGTTACCATCCACCTCCCATTAGAATATAGAGAAAAACAATAAACTAAACTGTACGTGTATCTGAGCTTGTGAAGCGCCCATTAGCAAGTAAAGACATATTTATTGTTGTTTAAGGTTTTTAGGCTAGAAATAAAACAAGTGAAGGGCGCCAAAGCTTGTTCCTCGTCAGTTCACACCTTGCACGTGTAGTGTCATGCAATTTGATTACCTCTGAGAACACGTAGCACTCAGCTATTTTCGTTAAAGTTGGGGTGCCATACTCACTCGACAGCCAATTGTATTTTCTACAAAATTCCACAAGTTAACCTTATGCTTTTGTGCCTGTCAACAGCACAATAATAGAAGTTGTAATAACGAAGAAATTTAAACTCAAGCAATCGACAATAAAATTGATACTATCAAACATAATCATTTTGACAAAATAAAGGGCTTCATTCAATAAAATTACCTATCCTACAATAAACTAGGCCTCGTGCGTAAGCAAACGGCCTGCGTGGGAGTCCACCGGAAAAACCAGTTTCTCATCTCGTCGATAAACGATAACTGAAACTCGAATAAAGGGTCTATTGAGTGTTGCCTAAAGCCACAAGCATACCTTATTACAAGTAAGTTAACGTGGAAATTAAAACACATGAGTCAAGAATATACGGATAATGCCATACATCATGTTGCGTAATTCAGGTTCATTATGGTTATTACAATACAACGTCGGCCAAGGCTTGTCATCGGAGCTGACCCCAAGCCTTGAAATTGGGCCCACGCACATAACAGTATCTTACCGAAGCACATTTTAAATTCATAGGTACGGAGTATACGAGTAAATCTCGCGAGTTGGCAACGCAAATTAGGTGATGCGTCTTTGTAATTCGCCTCTTATCACGGTTAAAGAGAATTTCTAAGAATCATTTTGTTGTTTGTTCCTTAAACTGTTCCACAAAAATGTTACTGAAGATTGCAGAAACTGCCGGAAAATGTACTTGATCAAAAGGATAAAAGTTTCTCGTCTTCGAAATTATGGGAGGATGTAACACGATCTCCTTTATACTGCGCCGATTAATCTCATCAATACTCATCAAAGGCGCTATATGCCGTAATCATGGTTTAGTACGTTATATGACAACACAGCTATAGCGGTCGTAACATTTAACGAGTACGTAAAATGTACTGAAACTTGCTTAACACGCTTCACGACGAGACGACCGACGACGACCGACGGGGTGATTACGATCCTGTAATATGATGTAATGACGTAAAAGCATTTTTAAGCCTCAGGAAAAGTAAGTTGAGCGCGATGCCGCATGCCGCACCTTATAAAACGTAATGTGCGACCGACTACGGCTCTCGTGGAAATATTCTCACAGGAATTCGAGACAAGTGAGAATACAAGAAAAACTTCTGTATTTAGCGTAAATCGCAGACATAATTTCGTCGTAAAACACGCAGGCTTGCAATAACAGCAAACAAGTCTATGAAAAGTATTAGCGTAACAAAGAGCTTATCTAATCAGGCAGGTTACAAACTCTGGTATACACATTTTTATGATAACGTATCTTCACTACGTTATAACTTCACCTACTTATGACCACGTTTGCTACATTAATGCAATGCAATTTTGTATATATACTTATCATTCTATTTACTCAAGCTATCTCCTTAAGATAAGATTGGAGAGGTAGAAAAACAAAAAGAAACAGAGCGGAATTAAACAGAACTTTCCTGCTTAAGACGGAAAGTCGAATGAGAGTCACGTTTATGTTTCTCGCAATAATTTTTCACGACTTCACAGGGGTTCACAGTACGTAAACACGCCATCAATATCAAGTGTTATTGAGTATGGTTTTGTCAGCCAGCGAACCAGCAATGAAGTTGAGTAATAAAATGCGCGAGAGAGATCAATTTGTCAATCTAGAAGACTTCAAGACTCGGGGTTACTGAACTTGACCGTGATTCGAATCGCCGCCGATTTCCATTGATTTATATTCATGGTTTGCATCAACGGACCGAGAGATGCATCGATTCGAAATGCACGATACATAAATTCGAAACGATACGAGATTATCGAATTATATCAATTACCATTTCCATTTTAGATCTGGGAATTCCATGTTCTGAAAACAGCAATTTTGTTGTAATCGTGATTTTTTCTGGTACAAAATTGTGTCAATACCAAAACCATAGCAGACAATTAAAAAAACAGATATCATACTTTTCTAAGATTTATAAAGACGCAAACCCAAATAATGTGCCAGCGAATGAGTGAAAGAATAAAATGTTTATAATTTTAGAAACCTCTACATTTACTCATTTCATAGGATGCACGGGCCGAACAGCTCAAAGACACGAATGACTACAATACGTCAAGGGTGTCAGATGTCGTTCCTGTACACGCATTAGGTGGAACGTGAATGTTTGCTTTCACTGGCAGTGTGAATGCACGAAACATTACACCCACTCACTCACTAGTCTGGACGGGACGTGCTAAGGATAGATAATGTAAACGATGCCAAGCTCGGGATTGGGAGATTAACTTAGTAAGATGTCTAATAACTTATCTCCCAACGTGTTATTGCTGAAGCTAAATATTAATAAAACTATTTGCTCAGGTAAGTTATACTAAAGTTTAACTTCAATATTTTATGTTTTGATAATATACTCGTCAGATTTCAGAAACCAAACCACTTTAAACTCGACGTAGCTGGTTCAACTTTACTTAACCAAATTTCAAAAATCATTACATATTTTACCCCTTACCCCTAATATGGAATATCTCTAATATTCCATATTGGGGGTAAGCATGAATCAGTGAGAATACACATATACGTCTATTTCGCATGAGACAACATACAAGTACCTACCTGATCTCATAGTCTAACCGCTTTTAGTTGATAAAGCTGAGAGTGTCTCGATAATTATCTATCATAATAATTAATACGGAGTTACACATCCTTGTGTTTGCCTTAATCATTCCATATCAGCACTTTGGCACTATTATCTATTCTGTGATCAAGTTAATTGTCATGGAAATTAGTTCCAGTAGAATATTCGAGGTAACGAAGCAAGCTATCCTCAGGGCTTAGCAGAGAGATACGAGTAGTAACCGAGGTATAGAGAGTAGGGGTGTTTGTGGAGGCTTCGGGATTCCTCTGCCCACTCCGACACCCACGAACCATTGTACGCGATCAAACCATATTTACATCACAATGACTCGGCTTTAGTATAGCCATGTCATCTTTTGAGGCACTCCTCTGAAGATCGATAGCGTTTGGTCAATGTTTTAGTTTATGAAAGAGGAGTAAAAATTGAACGACATACCTAAAATATATATTTTCTAAGACGAACTTACGTAGAATGAATAAACAGGAATAAATGATTGTTGTCGCGGAAACTATCTAGTTGCAGATTCTTCTTTACTGTAATTAATAGAATCTGCGTGCGGTAAAGAATTTGAGACCTCCGAAACTCGCTTCCCAATTTACTTTATTTGATTACGAAGAAACGACGTTATAAAGTGAATGTGTTCGTAAGTATTAAAAGCTGTTGGCAGTAACGAACCCAGTCGAGTTGTCAACTTGTCGCCTTCATTTGTAATCAGAAACAACTCGACTCAAATCAGCGGTGACGATGCAGTCTTTTTTACATACCGTTTCAAGAAATGTCTTTCATAAAATGATGTCATGATGTTGTGTGGTCTCGAGTTATTTAATCAGCATTTATGTCTAATGTTTTTTTTTACTTGTATTTGATAATATAGCGATAATATACCTATACATGTAATAAGATCTTCTTCGTAATGCTTTCGAAATATGTTATGAATAAAATATGTTATGAAGTTTCTTCAATTTTATCTACTGTTAATTATTGAGTAGAAAAATAAACGTACAGGAAAAATGCGTAGAACGTCTGAAAGTAATATTAAGTGAATGCCTCTAAAAATGGGAAAGGAACTGTATTTGTAGTGCTTAATGATCATCACTGGAAAATTTAGTTATCTCTTTATAGCCTCACGTGATTGTTGTTTAATATGTATATTATGTTACGTTTTTACGAATGATGTTCTTTGTAGATAAAAATAGAGGAGTTGAGTAAATCTTTGATGAAATTCAGATTTTAGGTGAGAAAATGTAACAATCAATATTTTATTTTCATTGTAAACACTGATTGAAATTGGAAGTTATTAATGTGCCTTTCCGTAGTATCAATACGCAAAAGTGGGTCAATTCGAGAGCTCGTAACGTAATAGATAATCGTACAAACATACGAGTCGGTGGCTCGGTGTCAAAGTATCGAGTGTGTCGTAACTCGATAGCCGGTCACGATACGATATCGCTTATCTTGCATGTTGACTTATAATAATGGCGGATGCATCGCAATGCTTGGCTCGTTCGGCAAATATTTGATTAAGGTAATGTAATTTCCTCCTTCAGGTGCTTTGTTAAAACTTCCGCCGTTTGCTTTTTTTTACTAATCGAATGACAGTTGCAAATACTACAACACGTAATACAACGTCATACCTGTTGCTGCAAAGAATGAAAATTAATCTTCAGATTTCGCTAATAGCTGTAATTTGATTTCTTGATATTTTAGAGCAGAGGAGCCTTGTTGATCGAGCTCATCCTTTAGCTTTTTGACTTCAAGTAATTAGACAGGTGCGTTGTCAATGTATTTAGTATTTATTTACGAGTTCTAACAGCTAGTTAAGCAAGAATTAATGCACAAGGTGTGCACTCGGTCCGGTTTCTATTACTGGCTGTAATTTAAATGTCAGTTTAATGCCATTATGCAAACACGAGGTCTATTAACCCTCAAACACGTGTATGTTCGTAGCGCCGCGCGTCTCGTTCAGCTCAATGGGCACTGACTCGGCCGCAGGGCCGCACCGGGCCCGCTCCGGCACGCAGGTGGGCGAATGTAACGGTCGCGACACAATACGACCGGTTGCATGCAAGCAACAAACTGCCTGCTTGGTGCTAGGGTTGCCACCTCATCACTGTCACTGTTCCTAAGCTGCCGTACATAGGTATTGTTGCAGAGCAATTACTGAAGTATCTTATTACCATGCATGAAGAGGTCGAAAAACAATGACAGTTTTCTACAGAGATGAGTGGAGAGGTGATAGTCACAATTTTGAAATTGTTTTGACACAAAAGTAACCTCCCTAACAAGAAGAACAAGCAACTTTCTGGCTTCCTTTATTTAAAAATCTTACTCACATCTTATCTGGAATTACCGTAGCTAGTTCAGTTCTAGACTTAGGTGAGCTCGGTCGCCAACCCACCATTCTACGGTTGATATGACCTTGGTGACTTCCACCGTCCACGGTTGTTATTGTGTTAGGTTAGGACGTGCTCGTCTCGTCTAATAAAGATGGCCTGTTATACACGCTATTTTGGGATTTCTGAGCCGTATGAAAAGACGACATAAAGTAATTTAGTTAATTTAACTGATGAATTACTACCATGTGCATTTTTTCTTACTATTGAACATTGGAATTAAAGGTGAGTAGGTGGAAGAAATAAACAAACTCAGTCTTTGGTTATCAGATTTGTATTAGATGTTTCAAATTAGTATTATTCGGTTGTCATGGAATTAAAAATCAATAGTGCAACCTCGCCTGTTAGAAATAATAAACGCTCATGCAAGCTTTGGACACGTCAATCCAGATCGCATGGGGTGGCTCACCCTTCTATGTGAGACTCGTTTTATGGCTTTTAATAATTTGGTGGGTAAGCTGGCACTGATTGTTGTTACTAGCAGCTGCTCGCACTATCCGGGATTAACGGTGTAAATCAAGTTTTTTTACTAACCGAAGAAGTGAGTGACGACACGATAAGGGGCTCATTTCAATAACTAATACGGGCGAACGTATGACATAGGTACTTTTACTAAACCCTGCATACATAACAAACTCTCAATTTTAGTTAATTTCTTTAAACGTATGGGTAAACTTAGGCGTCAAGAAGTAAAATTAAGTAACTTTGTCGGATACTTACCGAGTGCTTATTCTATTTAAATCGCGAAGATCGTCCTAAGAAGTGTCTGAGTTGAGAAAGATATACTCTTCACGATCCAATACGAATAATTTAATTTAGTAGCTTTGTCCTATTAAGTAATTTTTGCAGTTAATTCTGGTTAGAGTTTCTTTAGAAAATGTTGCATTCGTGATGAGTATTCGAAAAATAATGACATCTATACTTCATTACTGCAGGATAACACTTACTCCGTTAAAGGGTTTAAAATGATGCGATAAAAATCCAAAGTAACTCAAAAACACTTGGTGAAAATCAGGTGAACTGAGTGTGAGCATTTATGACATCGTCAAGCACTATGCCAAACCTGTAGTGCTATGCGACGTACAATGACAGAGTTCGTTCACCGCAAGGCCTGGAGCAGTCGCGAAATATATCATCTGTTACATGAGCCGGTAAGAGGTGACATAACAATTTAATGAACCGTAACACGATGTAAATATCGCGAACGCATCGATTTCTTAGCCCGCATGGTTAAACGCGATAAAGAATTGTCGATGGAAAATTTGGAGACGAAAAATGTTTTTTTTTTGTACTTTAATAATGTTTTGTGGTTTTGAAATTAGTTATGACGTGCCTTGAACGATGACGGACAACATCGTGACCAAACCTGCTTGTTAGAGAACGTTAATAGCACTCGAATATGAATGAAATCCACAACTCGCAATGTGGACAGTGTCAGTACAACCGCTTCAATACGATATTTCAAACCAGCAGTGTATATTTATAGTCCATAAGGACTTTAGGTATATTTTTTATCCTTATAGTCCATAAGGACTATAAAGATAAAAATTATACCTAAAGTTGCAGTGTTGAGGTGCAACATGCAAGAGCTGTAGCTGTTTTATCAATCGAAAGTTGAGTCAAATGTATTCTAATTAATGTGATATAAGCAATATCGTAACCGTCTAAAATCAAACTCTTGGTATAGACAAGAAGGCTATTCTACAATATTAAAAGGGTAGCTGCGTTGAGGTAAATCAAGCTAAAGATACGAGGAGCGAGAATTACGTCAATGTCTTCGTAATTACACATGATGCCTGCAATGTAACCGACCGCTATCATTATATCGATGTGATTATGTAGGTAACTGTGTATCACGTTAATCATTTACAACACAAACACGCCGCTTCTAACGTAATATCGAGGTTGCATAAAGTGACACCTTGTTCTTATTCTACAACTAACAAATTGCTGTCGTAAAATGTTGTTATTTTTGCTAGTTTTCTTTAGATACTTTATTTTAAGCTCTTTTTGTAAAGTCTTTCGCTCTAATACTTCAATAAATTTTCATAATCTCTCTTGGTTTTTGGCAAATTTATATTTCTTTATTTTTAATATATTGCTCTTTCGCCTCTGTTTATGGTACACACTTTTTGAAAGTCTCGTATCAGCGGTAATTATTTCCAAACTTGTCTTGTGTCCGTCTGTATTTGTGAATATCAAACATAAAGCAGCGTATAAGCACATGCATCGCCGCGCCTTTTAAAAGGCTTTATCGTGCGGACGTAGCGTTCTTATCACCACCATACGTTTGCGATCAGCATTTCACCTTTATTTTATTGTCGTAGTATGGGACAATGTTTTATTAGCGGTGATTCAGCGATGTGCATTGTAAATGCCGAACCAACAACAATTAGGTGCAGTTAATGATTCTGAAGCATGCAGGTGTAATTTAAATTACTGAAAGTATGATATAAACGCTTCCTAAAGGCCTCCATTCACGTTCCGACTACTTTCAGATTCGCCTGGCCAGGCAGACTGACGGGTGGGGTGGACATATACAAAGAAATGATATCGGTGATTGTTCCTCAAGACAAATCGCTATCTTTGTCCTAATTATGTAAAGTGCGCACGAATTTATCAAACACGTTCTTTTATTGAAATTATGCTTACGATAGATAATATTTGCCACGAGCTCATCATCCAAAGAATCAAACCTTTGGTTTTAATAATTTGGCCAGTTCTTCATACTCTTAAACAGCGCTCTTACTTAGAAAACTAACGCGTGTTTAATTCATATTGTTTTAAGAAGACGGGTTTTCACGCGTACCTGATTGTTGGAAAGGTCCAACTATAGTTTCGTTCACATTCGGTGAACTTCATCAGGTACGCGTGAAAACCCGTCTTCTTAAACAATATGGTGCTCTTACTCTTACTAATAACCTTTCCAATGTTAAGATGTTTAAAAATATACCACCAACACAGTCTGAAAATAAAAGAGGCTAAGTTTAGAAACACAAAGTCATTCTTGATAATAGAGGCGCAATAGATAAACGAGAGGATGGAAAATTTCGTCTGATTATATTTGTCTGATCTTGTTAGATCTATTGTATTGATTGTATGAATGATGTTACTACACAATAGATTGAATGTGAGAAAAGAATGTGGTTATGATAAACTATACTCGTAGTACGTCTTGCTAGACCTTGATAACACAAGCATCTTTAATTTTGTAATAACAGATAAATTGATTTTGAATATTTAAGATTTGGAATTTTTGAGGATTTTATCACAACGAAATTTCGAATTTCATTAATTTACAACTTATCTTCGAAAAGAAATAAACAGATTTTGAAAACCTTTGCACTGCACCACTCTTTTTACGCTGAGATTATATTTTTATATTTAGATCTTTATATTAACTTTATTTTAACATTTTGGTAACGTCACCCAAAAAAACATACCACAATAAGATTAAATCATTTATAACCAACAATGAATCCTGTTTCCTTTGAGTTTAGGGGATCAAATGCATAGGAATAGCATTTCATGTTTTGAGTTTGTAATTTTCCTTTGAGCATGATAATACATTTTAGATAGAACTTCGGATGATAACAGTAAAAGTTTGCAGAAGAATTGTAGTAACCAAGGACGAACTAACGATGCCATATAAATACTGGGAAGAACATTGGATTGCAATATAAATGAACTGTTAGAACGGGAGTCAGCAGACTGGAATATGTATGGGAAAACTCGTTTTGCCCATATTGGTAGAATTCCATGTTAGTATGTTGTCTGTCCAACGAAGTCCACAGTAGTTTTTAAGGCATTGGTTGTTATAAGAGTAACTACTCGTAGCAAAAATTTTCATTTTATAATAGTTATCACTGAATATGAAAGTAACGTAACAATATTAGATAAGATAAAATTAAATTTGGTCTTTTCGAGTATACTATCAGTTGTATCGCGAATCATTTTTGCCAAGGGTAACGAGGAAATTTATTGAATCCGTATTGATAAAAAAAGAATGAAAGTTTTGAACATGGAGGTTGGCTCGACAACAATCGCACGACGGACATGGCGGTGAAATACTAGACTCAAAATAATTATAAAATATAGACGCATCGTAACAAAACTGTGTTTATATGGGTTTAGGTACTCGATGCGTCATTAAATTTTATGACTGCTAGTATCTATAATACTAAATGGTTATTTAATCGCCAAAACTAAGGTAAGATCAGGAAAAACATTCTAAAGAGCGTCGGTAAGTTGTATGTAAGCAGTATGGGGCTATTTGGACTTATCTGCATTAAGTGTCAACTATGTGTTAATTACACCTCGGACTGAAATGTTGTCGAGCAAGTTTTAAATTCAACAGTTAACTTGAACTTGGTAAAATACAAACCTTAACGAATACACAGACATTGAATTTGCCTACATTTAGTCAGGTGTTAAGATGTAGATGTAAAAATACTTAGACCTTTTGTATCATACATAGAACGTGATCATAGTTTTTTGACGTTCGTGAGAAGCACAGCAAAGCACGAAACTATGCTTTTACTCACTAATTACTTTTGTCTTGGGGATAGCATAAATAGAAAAAGAAATTAAACACCAAGGTGCCGTGACTGAAAAAATAAGAAAAATATTGTTGTCCCCAAGATTTATAGCGAAAGGCCCTTTAAAAATGCAAAAGGTTCTGTTGTTACTTGATGAAATCCATTACGAGATCGTGATCGAAGTTTCTTATTTCGTTCACTATCAAGTGTTTGTAAGCAGAAATACAAGTCAAAGTAGCAAAAAAGTTTTCCGATCCCAATCAAATTCAACAGTTTACAGAAACACATATCAATGAATTCTCTCTGGGTAGATTCATTTACGAGTCACTTGCAAAAGTATTTTTTAAAATGCTTTAGTTAGGTATACTTAATTTTATTTTCACACAGGTCAATAAGTCAGTTGAAAATGACTTTACTTAGAAGGCAAATAAAACATTTATTGATCCGGCGAGCATATTTCATGGACGAAGCTTATTACGGCCATACTGCCAACGTCATTACGATCCATCAGATCAGATAGAAAGGTATCAATAAATCGCGCGCCACCTACAGGATATTACGACGCTATAATTATGATAATAATATCCTGCGACTTTCCTCCTTCAATTACAGCATTCCCACGTTGTTGCGTCATCTGTTCTTGTAATGGAACATTAATAGAAACTGGTGTTGGATTTCGTAGATATAGCTTTGTAACAATAAAAGTACCAAAACATGATATGATTTATGTTTCAATTTGTAAAAGATGATTTATAAGAACAGATTAAAGTTTTATCGAATTGGAAATAACTTATGAAACAGGTATGTATTTGAGACAAAATGAACAGTAAGTAAGTAACAATATATAAGTGAACATATTTCAAGAAATAAACTCTACTTGTAATACATAAGAGTTATAAGCTTCATCACACGATTGGGTAAATCAATAAACATTGTTTGTAGAAGCCACAAAACCAAGCAACTGTTGGGGGCACGTGTAGATCCCGAGAACCTCGTGCCACTTCCACGCCAAACATTATTAATTGCTGTACAATTCTGCCAATTAACAGTACTTATTGCATTGCGCCAAGACGTAGCTTGAGCGAGGAAGCTCACCTATATATAAAAAGGCTTAGTTAGAGTTTATATGGCTTAATACCACCAATTTTTGGTGCTTTTTGGTGTTGGTTGAAGATCAAGGTAAAAAACAATAAACTTTTGTCGAAAAATTTTGTAGGATAAGAACGAAGTCAATGAATTATGCTCAACAAAAGTCATTGGTACACAAAAATAGGCTTCAATAAATAACACCCAAACATGAGAACGGAAACACTAGGATGGCAGGAAGCAGTTAATAAATCTAACGTAAAAATTATCTAGGTGTGTAGTTCTTTTATATTCGCATTGAGCACACAAAAGCCAACAATTTTGAATATACGCCTCCCAGTGTATCACAGACAATCGATCTCTACAGATCACACGCTGCGCGCGCGCCGCTGTGCTTTGTATGCTATTGTGTCCCAGCATCTGCATAATGGAACCTTTCCCTCTTTGTACTTGTTAAAAAATACGAATATTTCGTAACGGACAATGGAAGGTGCGATAAAAATTCATGACCACAGCGCAAATCTTATAAATGTTTAATTTGGGGCGACATTCTCGAGATATTCTTAATTTTAAAACAATGTTATAAAAATTTGAAATACTTTATCGACTATAATCCTCACTTCCTTCCTTCCTACACTACACTCGTGGTTTGAAGGCGAACAAAGGGCGGGACTTCCGATCAGCTGCCGGCACCCTCGCTTTTTACGGGTTTCTTCTAATATTAACTACTATGTTGTACACGTAAAAAGAAACATGTTAAAAAACAGGAGCGAATGACGTTCATTACGCTACAAAAACAGATACTGTTGTTTCAGGGCTTAAGTGATTAATTGCTTGTTGTTGTAAAGCATTACATTTTAAAAGTCTTCGATGGAAGTCGGAATATCCTATTTTAAAACGAAAAGAAAATAATTAGGCAAGATCTGTATTCAACGTTTATTAATTTGAATAATCCGTTGCTTTGGGAGATAGATGTCGAACCAGGAAGTTTGAATCTAAATTTCTTATTGAGTTAACGGTAATCTAATGAAATAACACCCAAACCGCACTGATAATGTCGGACCTTCGTCAATAATCGACGCCGCCGAGGGATACACTCACCGTAGTTACAAATCTTGATTACTTCAATATTTAAGAATAGCATTTTGTTGACTAAGCGAGCGAAACGTGCTTTCGTCTTAATAGTTCAGTATGTAGTACGTAGGTAGGTACGAGTACTAGTACATAATATAAGAATTATAGAATTCGGGTATTATTAGCTCGTATTTTTAAATTGACTGAATTTGGCCGCCCAATGTACTACCAATGTTTTGTTTATTTATTTATTGATGTGCATCAAAGATATATTGTAGTGTATTTGTCGAAACTTGGTATACAAATTCTATAAAATGTTTAGAATGTACAATTCATGCACACTAACCATCGAAGAGCGATCCTAAAATTGTAGGTTTATTTCGTCATCAATTTAAACCGATTTAAATAATATTGGACAAGTTATAAATCTAATATACTTCTTATTGGTACGCAGTATTTAATAAGTAATAATTTATATGTAAACAAAATTGGCTAAATCGTTGCTGAGAAAAGAGAACAGAGAGATAATTTGCTGCAGCGGGCGCCAACGCCAAGTGTTGCAAAAAAGGGCTGTACTCGGGAGGTCCACCGTTCTCAGCGCTATTAGTAATATTTTGTGCTCTGAACACACACCTCGTAATAAAATATCTCCAATGAAATAAAGATTTCACAGCTTTGGGATTTCACAAATGTATAACATGTTTTACGAGTGCACGTTTACCAATTCGCCCCATATTTTGGCAATGGTTTTCTTTCCAATACCTTCCTACATATTTGTTTCTCTACTTTTCCTCTTGCTTGATGGTGTTAGTATTGCTTCTAAGCGCTGGCACAAGATGTTTGATGAACGTTGATAAACGATTTCAAACATGAAAATAAGTGTTTATTTTGTCTCTGTTTGTGACGCATTTAAACGAGTGGACCACAATTATAATTGTTCTCTGGATATTCGATATAAAGTACACGCAAATTAGCGTTTGCGCCTTATGTTGGCAACAGAAGGGGCGCGTTAAATTTATTGCCCGAAGCGGGGCTTATTAGCTTTATTACATCATAAGCACCGGTGAACCTTAATTCAATCCTTTGCGTATCTTGAATCGTCTCGATCGTTTTTTTTTTTGCATACATGCTTAATTAAACTCTCATCAGCCTGTAAACATCTTTACATGGTGATTTCGTGGTGCCTCTTACTAAAAGCAGTTAAAAAGAGATGGTATTCTTATATTCCAAAAATTTATACTTTATACTTATAGGACTAATAAATAAACTATGTATAAACAGATCTTAAAGTATACGATTATATAACGAGACGGCTGTCTTTTACAATGACTAAATCCTGAAACTAATAAGTACATAACATAATTGAGATAGACCTAATATAGTTTATTTGGCTGATTACTTTCACATCGAAGGGTCCAAAAGAGAAATAGAGATTGTAATAAGAACATTTAAGGTGTTATACTCATAACACCTTAAATGTTCTTATTACTCGTACAATCTCTATTGAAACACGGCATGCCAGGAACTAGTCTGGCACTGGTTGTCGAAGTTGCCGTGTGTTTATAATTAGCGTGGGCTGCTAAAGGTCATTGTCACAGAGTCGTTGCTTCAGAAATAAGATGTAAAGTAGGCAAAGAAAATCCATAAGTGTAGCAAGGAAGGATTATCTATTCATCTATTCATATGACATAATAAGTACTTATTCGCCATTATACTTTGAGCAGAAATATTTTTCTAAAGCGCTACTTCATTAATGTAGATATCGCTAAGTAGTAGTATTTTAAAGACACAAAGAAACCAAGAGCATTATAATATGAAAAGCGAAACATGAGTAATTCGGTTATATTTCGCAATTTCGCTTACGATGAAACGAGTATGGAACACCCGTGTGACCGTAAAGTTAGGTATTTGATATGAACTTTAGCAAATTTGAATTAATTTTACGGCTTACAGCCAACCTCACTTACGATTAGCACATGATTAGTGTTGTAATCATAATATAATAAAGTAATTGTAGGTATTTTTGTAGTTATAACAATATATGTTGACACTAATGATTTACTTGCACCTATATATATTTTCAAAAAATCAGTATTTAAAACGGTGTTGCGTTTTTTTAATTCTTTGTAGACTAATGTCCATTAATTTGCGGAATCTTTCTTAGTTCATGCATACAAAAGCCCACATTAGTGCCAGCTACCTGGATAACGATTTCTCAGAACCTATTGACAAAAAAACTCTCTTCGATGTTTGTTCAAAGTTCCCACAATGAAGCGGACTAGAGGGGTGATCTCAAGTGCGGTTTTTGTCTCCTCTTCTATTTGTAGAGTGAGATAATAAAATAACGCAACTAGCTTTTAAACGAACAAAAATATATCTATGAATATTTCTGCCCTTTTTCTTTAGACATGTGAAGTACACGCAATGAAACATTAGAAACGAGCTAAGGCGAGCAACACCCTCCTTAATCCTTTCAGGTATTATTTTTCGCAAAATTATTCAGGCATAAAGCATCAGGCACAAGAAAGTCTTAATCTGGGTCTCAGATTACGTTGCGACGGACCGACTGCAGTCATTCAATAGTCTGCAAAACAACACCGAGGAAAAGCGTTATCGGGGACGAAAGGTGACACCAAAGCCAGTGGAAAGAGATCTATAGGTAACCAGGTATGCATTACCTAGAGATTTGCGCTTGATTAACTATTCAGTTCTGCAATGCCAATCTAACGCTAGGGAATATCATATAATCTCTCTTGGGAACACGGTTTCCAAATAATTAAGAGGCTACGAACGTCTCGCCGAGTTCCCTTGCGAACTGGGCGATTATTTTATACAAGTGAGCACTTAGGGTCGAGCAGCCTTCGATAATAAACACTTAAAATATGATTCCGTTAGTGTTCCCGCCTGTTACGTCTCGTTGAACACGCAGCCCGTATGCACTAGAGAGTTGGATTGTGATTGACAGTTCAGACATTGGCCAGACAAGCGCTGTAATCGTGTGATCGTGTAAATCTAAAGTAAAGTCATTATAAACTGGAGCGGAGGCTAATATACTTACTTTCACTGGCAGTTTAAGCGCAGTCTGACCTACAGGGTGTTTTAATTAATTTTACTCAATTTGAGCACAGAATTCGTTTAGTGTCTGTGTATTCTGAATTATTTTTGTTAAGATTCTCAAAACTGTGTGGTATATAGATACGTGTACTATTAACAGATGTAGGTACTTAGTTCAACGTCGAAATCTGAGATGCGGGTCACGGAAATACTCCATAATTTACTCTTACTACGATATGAGAATCGTGATTTATTACTTCTTAAGGTCAGAGAATACTATCTGATTGATATTTAGTAGGTTTTATTATTTGTTACTACCGTGCTTTTAAGTAGATTAAAAGTTATAATAAAGATGTATTATGGTATTAGCGTATACTGACAAAAAACTTAGGCCACCTTGAATGTTTCCTTGAGTAACAACAACAATTTGGCGCTTATACGGTGACGCAAATGCTCCACGATGATTTGAGATACAGCTTGTTGAATTAGCTCGACCACAGCCGGTATCGCAAGCGCTTGAATAGACCTTCTACATGTCGAAGATAAATGAACCATGGGAAAAACCAACACCGTCGATACGAATACCAAGCGAGAGCTTTGTTTGCAATCCTGCTTAGACATGCCGCGACATTTGATCGCTTGCCTTGAAAATAATTTGAATCTCAATGCGCCTGTTGTTGTGTACCAATGACAAATCATGTTGAACTTGTTTGACAGATGGACATTAGACAATTTATATTGTATGACCTACCTGTAGCGAATACTTTAATATTATTATAATAGAGCTATGAAATTAGATAAAAAAAGTTATCTTATCTAACTTATCTCCTTATGCGCTGGAGTTATTGGTGACACTTATCTGGTTCTAGTTATTAACAATAATCTGTAGGTACTCACTTTCTCTACCCAATTAATTTCTTTGTCACGTTTCATAAACTCGTTTCTATGCTACAAAGAAAACTGATAAGAACTTATCGGGCATTGAACTCCATAATTGCGCACTCGCGGAAAAGTAATGAAACACAAGGTATAAAGTCTGTACGTGGGTAAGAACTTGAGAAACTACTGTGACTCAACATAGACTAAGAAGTTAAAATTATTATTACCTTTGTATCTTGTTGCTAGAATTGTCCTGAAAAATACGACCCTCCATGAAAACAATTTTCCAACTTCTAGAATCCAACCTTTTTAAATGCAAAATCAACAGCTTGTAAAGAGGTAGACAGCTACGGGAGGGCACTAAAAACAACACTTAGCGCTTATCGCCAGGTGAAAGGTTGTCAAATGAATTGCAGTGTTTACAATCCGGGACAAAATAATGTAGGGACCCGGGACCAGACATTCGCTGGTCCATGGATATTTTCTTTATTTTACATTGTCCGTTTCTTGTCTGAGCTTTGTTTTGCTTACTATTCCATATAAAGGTTTCTGTGTAGGTGTAAAGACTGTAAATAAAATTTGTGACTCTATTGAAATGTAATATAAATATACTCTTCACATGGGGAAAATCATTGACACTTAGCTTTTGTGTAGTTAATAGTTTAACTTTAGCTTTATCACCAGCTTATCTTGATTTCGAGCTATTCTCCGCTCTGACATACATACCACATTTAATTTTATTGATACAACTAAAATAGAGAAGAAAAGGGGCAAAAATTCCATCGTACATGTGCTAAACACCCGAGCGGTCAGAATTAAGCGTCTCGCTCTGTGGAATTGGATGCGTTGAAATTATCTTGAACGTTTTTATGGTCCGCATCGGAATCTGGGAGCTTTTTTTTCCCATCGTGAGCCCGTTCGAACGCCGAAACAGGTTTTAAGATAGAGCTCTCGAGTAATGCATCAACGTTTTTGTAAAGGCGGCACATACAAGGAGGACGAGGTAATGAGGTTTCGGTGCGTTCCTTTCAATGAGTTTGAGGCCTTATAACTCATCAGGCCAACAAGGTAAAGCCGTCATTAAGCACGATCATGAGATGTTGTGGAGATCAAGAGAAGCATATACTTGAACTAGTTGAAACTAACTATCCTATGAATTAGATAATTGACTTACCTTGCAAGATTTGCAAATGAATAAATCCATGATTAATATGTACCTCTCAACTAAAACAACAAGCATAGTAAGTATATGTTAAATACTTTCCGATGATTACAAATAATTTTAGAGTCTAATTTGAACTCGTCTGCGTACTGTTGCGCAAATGTTACCTACCGAAGGTGAGAGTTGAAAGACTAAAATGTCAGTTGGTACTTAGTCATGTGCTATCGTGCCATCCAATAATTAGGTCTTAGGTAGAGTAGGAATTTGCTTTGTTGTTCACCTTTGTCCTTTCGATTATGTACAACTATGGACGTCGAGCGAGTTTATACACTTTTCAAAGTATGAGTATAATCATTTTCATTATCTGGGGCCAGGGTTTTAAGAAGGTTTTAGGAGATAATTTGACACAAGACTTTTTTTCTGACCTACCAAGGTCACTAAAAATACGTAACCAGTAGGCACTTGTGAAGAAGTTGCAATCTGCTCTAACAAAATACGCTGGATCTATACAAAACCAGAATAAATCTAAAAAAAACTTGCGAAACTATGGCAGGTTCTTATTAATGTATATGCTTATCAAGCCAAGATAATTTGAGTTGAGTGAAGAACTATCAATGTTGGTGGTTATAGTGAGGTTTATCTTCTGTCTTATCTGAGTAGATATTATTCTCAATTCTAAGCAATTAGCTATGGAGGTTATCTTAAGTTTTAGGCAATCAATTACCGGACCTCCAGTAGTACCTACCTATATTCATTATTTCGACTTAGGTTCAATTTTTTGATGTGACAACAAATGATATTTTAATCCTTTATGGGGCTAGATATCGTAGGATAAGTAATAAATTTCGATCTACTTTCCCATCCTAGGCATAAAAGAAATAATAGTAGGTATTAGCTTGCGTAAGAAGAGAAATGTGGAATATCTAGCTCACATCAAGATAGGCATTGCATTTTGTGGCTTTTGAGTCCCATCAAAATAATTCTAGGTACCAATTAAGGAGCAGATGTAGTTTTTATATTCGAGGGCTGAACAGGTATTTTACGTAAAAGCTTGAGAAGAAGGAGCTTTCTGAAAAATAGTAGAGCACTTTGAAGTTCCACTCCATACCTATGCGTTGAACTAATTTCCAGGTGTGTAGGTATATCTAATAAGTTATTTTGATACCTATTACTTACTTTTAAATATCTAGCTTCTACGTTAAATTCACATTAGCTGCATATAGATAGGTACGTAGTAAGGAAGGCAAGATGAACCACTACACCAAACAAAGGTTCAGATACCTATAAATACCTATAGTATAAGTAGTTAAGTACTTGCCTACTTCGAATAGTCAACTATAATTCTTCAAAGTACATACTTTAAAAGAAATAAGTTTTTACTCAGATTGGAAATGCCGGAAATGACCCTGGTCTTAGGTAGTACCTACGTAGGTAGTAAATATTAGACGGCATTTTTATTCTTATAAAATAAACTTAAGTCTCTGAAAGAAATCAAATAAATACTCACGGACTGTAACCTTCTTCGGGTCATACTGGATGACGATCTCATTAATCTTGTCGATCTTCCCCTGCGCTACCTTGGACCGCTCCGAAATGCCCTGCAGCTGTGCGGTCAGCTCGCTGAATATGTCCTCGGCAAGCAGCACGAGGGAGGCGAGCTGTCTCAGCGCATTGCTCAGGGTACAGTTCGTCACGGCTTGAAGCTCCTCATCTGTAACCTTCGGCTTGCCGTCTGCGTCACGCAAACTTGTTCGCGACAAATACTTCGGCTCCACCACACGCTGCACGAAAGGCATCTCTCTAGTTGTCCCTCGTACTCACTCCTTGCCCATCACGCGCGAATTAAACGATATTCCGACATCCATTCAATACACCAACACAAAAAATGTCAGGTAACCGCCACTTTGAATTAACCGACATCCTGGCCGCTGAACTTTCACTTATGAACAGTCATCGACGCGGTGTAAGCGTATTTCGTCACGGGATAATTGATAGAAATAAGTTTCAGTTATAGAATTAAAAATTCCAAAGTTATGAAAACTTTTCTGATTCACGAAATCGCGCCATAACGCTTTTTTCGCGCACAGTACACGCTCCCCTCAGCGGTTGCCGTACGAATGAATGAAATTTGAAATCCGAACGCGCGGTTTTGGGTTACTAGTATAAGCAAATTAATGTCCCTAGCGTTTCCTAATATATTGAATGTTTTTGTTGGAGTACGTGCTTCGGTTTTTATTATAGTGTGATTGCAGCTCATAATTTCATTTTACGAACATTCAATTATATACGTTAATATTTTATTTACTAAGCATTGTGAATTTATCTAATTTAAACTTTACATAGTTTAGGTTGGGAAGTACACAGTTTACAAACTAAGTGTGATTGCATATTATAATTCAATTCAATAAATATGAATAATTTATAAAATTACTGGTATTTAATTTTGGGTGATAGTCCCTTATGTTCGAGAATTCCGTACATTAGGTATCTACAATAACTACTGTTGTAGATTGATACCTAATGAACTGTCGTCCTCGTGACCACTACATTTTTTGCGATGATTATAGCTATGGATCCAGAATTAATTTCAATTTTATCAATTTTAACACTTATGTGCATATTATACAATTTTAACCAGAAGCTAAAACGGTGAATGAAAACATTGTGTGAAGGTTATTGGAGAAATAGATAAATTAAGTCCCAAATTTGGCCATCGTGGTGGACTATGGTCCACGCTCCCTGTATGGGGGAGATTCTTTCCCAGCTCTGGGTTGTTGCGCATGCAAAATATTTATTCAATACTAAACAAGCAACCTACACTTTTAATTTGAGCATAAAATACGCAAAACAATATGCATTTTTCAATCTAACATTGAAATCAGCCAGTATAGCACCGTACCGCAACATTAGGTTAGGTATTTCCCCCAAAAAAATGGGGAGACCCATCTTTTTGGAAATAACCAAATAGAAAATCATTAACCTCTAAGAAATCTATATTTCGTTACTAAGATTTGTTAAGATTGATTAGAAATTAAAACCTGCATGCGGGTATAAAATTCCCAAGAGCCATTTACCTACACACAAACATACTATTTGAAAAACGAAAAAAAAAATCCAGACCCAAAGAGACGCTTTGAGCGTTACGTCAATAGCTCAAGATTAATTACTTAGACAAAGTCATGGTAGCACAAATTATAGTCAAATTATATTCGTCATCGTTTTATGTCGGTATGGCACAGAGGATAATTTTATTATGGGATGTGGTATTGTAACTACACTAATTATTGATATTATTATAATGCATGTCTATTATTATAAAGATGTTTGGAGATTATAGTTGAAGTATTAAATTGACAACTACTTTGTAAACCAGTCGTTTTGTGAACTGTTGACCTCGCAACCATAATAATTCAATTCGCAACTAACAATACATGCTCATCAGTTGCCTTAGTTGCAGATAGTTATTTAATATATAAGAGTCATAAAATTAGCTAATGTAGTTTTTTGCATTTTCTAGGAAAAATTGCCCATTTTTCCAAGACACTCTCTCCAATCAATAAACCCGACTAAAAAAAACTAATCAATCGTAATTCAACAAGTTTTGTCAAGATTGGTTGAAAACTACCACTTTCACACAAGTAGGAAGTTTCTAGGAGACATACAAACACACAAAATCTATACTTATAATAAAACTGTAACAGGTCAAATTCTGTACATTGAATAAATTTTAAAAATATCTTTCGCGGTGAGTGTTATTGACGATACAGACGACAAATCTATATTTTTTTTCATTTTTGTTTTTCTGTCTGTCTGTTTCTGGACTCTTCATAACTCTGGAACTGCTGCATAGATTCTGATGAAACTTGGTATGCTTAAGGTTCATATCATGAGGTAGGATCTTAAAAAAAAATCAGTGATTCTTTTTTGTTGGAAAGGTCAAACTGAAATAATGTTATCCCGAAAATTAGTGGGGGTTCCCGTGGGAGGGCGGATGAAAGTCGTATTTAATTATAACTCGGTAACGCGTGCTATTATTTGAATGTTTCTTTTTTGTTGGAAAAGTCTCACTGAAATGATGTTCTCCCGAAAATTACTGGGGGTTTCCGTGGGACGCATGAAAGTCGTATTTAGCTATAACGAGGAAACGAGATTTGGATGATTCTTTTTTTTAGAAAGGTCTACCTTAAAAGATGTTATCACGAAAATAAGTGGAGATTCCCACTTGGCATTTTTAACACTTGCCTTGATAGCCTACCACCCTCAAATTGAAAAATCTGTCGCCAAGCATCTAACGGTATGTTGCGGCGGCCTTCTTTGAGAGGTTATAGACGTATTCCAGACTAGGCATGCTCCATCTATGGGCCATAGTGTTGCAGACTTCTGTGACCGTGCGAGCTGGTTTTCAAATGTCTACCTGTCTTGAATAAAACATAAATGGTCAATCGAGATAAGTACATTAGCAAAAAAATTAACTATGAGTTTAAATAAGTGCTGAATTTGCAAAATGAAATATTCGTTTATGCTATGCAGAATCTTTAGTTCTTAAAAATTATGACATACTCATGGTGAACATAATCGTGCAAACTTTTGTATTGCTATAATTAATTAAATTTACAGTTTAAAACACTGCTATCATATTGTATCTTTTACAATGATAAGACTTTCGAAAGGAGCACTGATATACTTTTTCTAATTGTTTAAGTCCGATTGATATATTTATGCAAGGTTAGCAACCGCGAACAAAGTCGCGGGTACAGCTAGTACTGAAATAAGAGAAAAACCGACTTCAAATTGTTCAGTTATTTTAACCTATAAATCAAGCTACTGGACTGATTTTAAAATTTATATAAAACCAACTGTTACATACATCCTTTATAAAAAAAAAACCACGAATTGAAAATCTCTTCATTCGTGGTTAAAAGTCGGCTCCCTAAAGTTATGTACGACTTCGAAACTTGGCAACATTATTTCGCAGATATAAAACGGACATCTATCGAGGAAGGCTCGCAGCTTTTGGACACAAAGCAATGCTTACGTGATCTGATAGAAGTACATTTAGTTGTCAACAGGTGTCGCTTTTACTGCAAGCACGCCATCTATTCGTATAGAATTGTATTAAAATAAAATAATACACTACAAACAATTACAGACAGACAGCGAAGTTCTACAGTACCTCAAAAGATGTCACATATTAAGTAAGGTGATTACATTGTTGATTAGTTCTCAGAACTGTTAACCTTCAGACCACAATGATATTTACTACTTAAACTAACAAGTATCAGAATAATAAGAATAAGACAAGTGGTTAGAAGCGACTTCCAAAAACCCGATTGCAAGAGTTTTAGACCCACGTAGGTATCATGTGAAATCCTATGACAATCTGCAGATGTAGACGAATCTATTGACACTCTACTCACATAAAATACGATAAGCCGTTTAGGCTCTAGGGCGTGCAAAAGAAATATACATACATGTATCCACTCGAAAAACATAACCCTTTATACTACTTCTTTCGTAGTCGGGTAAAAACCTTCTAATTAAAAATAAGTAAAAAAACATAATAAACCAAATAACATAAATATAAAAATATAGGATCACTCCTTAAGTAAGTAGTACGCCCTAAGGTAGATAAGTTTTTAATCAGAAAAATGTGTAGAGGTCGATTGTCACTTTTCAAATTTGCAAATGGGTTCGTACTGACTGACCGATATTAAGGAGCGTAATGTAATGTGTTACACGGCGAGCGAAGTTAACGATTTCTACCTAATTCTTAATTTTCTATATGTGTATTTCTGCAAAATATTATCGGGACGAAATCTTCTTTGTGAAAATTCCTAATTTTTCCCATTCTTAATTATCCGAATGCGTCATTTTATTCCTAACTTCCAAATTTTCCAGTTCTTCCAGTTATTCGTCGCGCAGTAATTACGATGTGTTCGCTTGTTTCTTGCTTGAAAGCTCGTGGTGTACATTACACCCCGTAACCCAGGTCAGTCAATACAGCTTAAGGTTCCGTAAATAAAACAGTATATAGCACAAAAAATAATGTACATTTATTATTACATTTCATGTAACAAAGCATTACGCAAGTTTATATTATATCATACTTTTACTTATTATCTTATTTTTTATGTACTCACCAAGTTTTACTAGTAGATACATAAAATATACATAATAATATTAAATACATTTGAACACAAAATACTTCTTAGCAAATCAATATTCCAGCAGATTCAGCAATTTGCCCCGCGTTCTAACTGCTACAGGTATATATGTATTTAGTAAGTATACAGTACATAACTGTTTTATTATATAACTACCTACCTAGTTTATATGTTAGGCATCTACATAAATATGAACCACTAACGAACTATGTATTTTATTTGTGTATAGCAATACAAATAAACTAAGAACATCACACTTAAAGCATTATATAGGTATGGCAACTAAGTATAGCACAGGACAGAGTAACAGGTATAGATTCTTATAAAATAAATTAAATTACAGAATAATTAATGATCTTAGAGATTTTTACTAGTGTTTTGAACACGCGAATTCGCGAAATCAATCATTTATCTATTTTTAGATGATTACACTCCGAACAATAACATTATCTCTAAAAATTTATTTTACTGTCTACTTGTTATATAAAAAAAAAACACATAATATTATAATAAACAAGCATTACTTGCACAAATGCCCGTAAAACGACTACGGAAAAAATAAATAACTATATAAAAAAATAACACCCAAACATAATATACCACACTGTCACATCACTTGTGGCACAAGATGTAAAAAAAATAGCTCTTATGTATTATATGTTTACGTCTCTACAATAAAGAGTTAATTCATTCATTTATACATTCGTCTCTTATTAGTTAGACCCCTGCAGTTATAAAAATGAAATAAATTATAACAATTTATATTTAAGTGATCCTATTAAAGTTTCAGCATATCGGTAACAAAATAATTGAAATATTGAAAACTACCCTTTACTAGTAGGGCTCACCATAGACGGTGGATAAATTAAATTTTCACGCTGTGTATTGCAGCGTACATGCACGGTATTGATAGCTTGCAAGTGGCACCTATTTCAATGTTAATCGATATGAAGGACCTTTACAAATACGATAACCGATTTCAATTCGGCAGGGGCATACAAATGTTCAGTTTTTATAACTAACCCAAACTACTGGACCAATTTTTATACGATTCATATGGATCTAATACATGAGATAGCATGATGATAACCTCTAACAGAAAAATAACTAATATCCAGACCAGGTAACTCTGGGAAATCGGACAACAAGTATAAAATAATACAGTAGATTTGGAAATGTGTATGTATAAATACTAGCATGGTATCTTAGTACCTACTCATATAGCCTCACTATCTTCTTTCATAATACCTATAAGACGCATCTGGCAACAACGCACGAAGTTACAACTACTAATAATTTATATTATGTTTCTGTTATGAATAGTATCTACTTATGAAAATAAATAATATAATAAAATTATACATTTATTTCCATCATGTACCTAGGTACTACTGGACTAGGAGTCTCCCGCAAACTTTTTATCGGCCGATAATTTGACAAAGTCCGTAATCAGTAAGCACATTATTTTTACATTATTTTTCATCAAAATATCCGTAATTATAAATTTAGCTAAATGAATATATAAAACGATTGCATAGATCCTAAATGTATCTGCGTACAACATTTTATATAGATATAATATGCAAGTTTATTCCGTATTTTACCTATACCTATACTACTAGCCAAATCCACGCACTGCAAGAATTTTGTCTTATCTAAAATACATGTAATAACAGGAATAAAAATAAATAGGTACGAGTATTCATTCATACAAGACATACACAGTAGGCGGCGTTACGTATTCCAAACAAAAGTTATTTTCTAGATGTCCTGGCTCTCACATACACTTCAATTTTACAGTACAATTTTGGATTATGTAAAATTTCTTTAAAAAAAATTAGTATGATTCGAGAATAAATTATAACTTAGGGTCAGTTCACACCGCGACGCGACGACACTCGAAGAGGCCAATGATTTCGCGCTGCGCGGCGTGCAGCATCGCAACGTCGTCGCGAGGCGCATCGTAAAATCGTAGAAGCACGACGCCTCGCTGCGTAACAAGACGCCGCGGGGCGCAGCGGAACTCTACTCGCCACGAGCAACCGCAAACGAAAAAACGTAGTCTGGACGGAAATAGTAGACAAGTCGTCACAGCGGCCTCAGGCTGAGGCTCGCGGCGTCGCGCTGCGTCGCGCGGCATCGCGAGCGCCGACACCGCTCTTGCTCACCGCGCGTACTGCTGCGTCGCGATACGTCGCGCTACGCTGCGAGGCATCTCGAGGCGCAGTACTGCGTGGTGCTACGTATTATGAATTCTCACAATGGAATGTGTATCTTTTCGTGTAGTAAATAAAGTATATTATTGAGTCGCTCTCGTTAAAATGTGCGCGCAGCGTCGCTCCGCGACGCGTCTCGGTGTGAACTGACCATTATAATCTACTTTTTCTGTCAGCCGTAGCTCTACTGCTCTGCTGAAATACTCGTATGTTATTTTTAACGTTTTTAACCCCCAAGAAGAATAATTCCATTTCGATAAATTGACAAGAACTTAATCGACAAACGTAAAATTTCGAGAAGAACAGTCTGACGAAAGCATTTTTGTGCATTTTTGTTTCAGACTTACGCTAACGTTCGGTCATGAAAAAACGAAATTAAATATAAGTACTTTAGTGTACAGCGCCCGGCTGTGTACAATATAAATCAACGTTCAATCTAGGCCTTCTTGCTTGAAAAGTTTTTTCTTTCCCGACTAACCTACCAATGTTGTCCCAAAGATTACGTAGCGAATAAACTTTTCCTAAACAGAAATAACATCAGCTATTTTTGCAAGGAACACGTTTTACCTGAAACTTAAAAAAGCCGTCTTCTAGAGATACTTTAATAACAAGGATGAAAATGATTTCCTACTTAAATGTAGTAATATCATAATCATTTTTATACTTATGGTTTAAAAACGATCTTTCTAGTTTCATTTGAACACATGAAATGGTTTAAATTTGCTCGTTCAATATTTTCATTAAATAACCGAACTCAATTAGAGTATGATTATGTACTTATGACCTTAGAAAGATATGTAACGAGTTATTACCTCATATTATAAAAAACTTGTAAATGTTATACATTACTATGATTAGGTACATTCAGATTATATGAAAAATGAGATATGTGCTGTTATATGCTATAGGCATATTTAAGAGTAACGTGGTTATACAGAGTCTTGATGTAGATAACATAGAGTAAGAATAAGACAGATATGCCCGGTTACAGTGATATTATTGAATTATAAAACTATTCCATTAGGTAAGAACAAGTACAGAATTCACATGAAGCTAAAAGAAACATAATTATGAAATGATTTTTTAGATACTTAAATAAAAACTGAGTTATAACAATACTACAACACTACGAATCACTCACGCTGTAACTTGTAAAATAAATTTAAATCTAGTGGAGTAAATTTTTTAACTAAATTTTAAATAGACGAGTACGCAACGCACACAACTTAAATCTAATTAAACACTAAAAAAGTCCAATTATAAGACGCGCAAATAAAATGAGTACTCGTCTCCTTTACGCCGTCGCTAGATTCCCGACAACTTTAACGTAACTCAATTAAGTCTGCCATTTTGATATCAGATATAATCAGAGCTACAAAATTGCCCCATTTGCCTATACACCACAAGCTTTGGGTGTTTATGAGCTTTGCTATATGGCTATACCCGAAAACCCAGTCCACATAACGTCTATCTGGTATTATTTTATGCTCAACCTATCGTGTGACATTGTTAGAAAATGGTCATCCTTCTCTCCTTTATCATATCTGATAGTTATGGTATGGTAACCTAGTACCAGATCCAAGAAAAGTATGCATTCATAACATTACTCATTATCCATTAATTATACAGACGTAAAACACTAAAAATGCAACACCAGGTAGTCTTCGATCGACAAAATGAATTACTGGATTGAACAGCTTGTAAAGACTTTTCCACTCGACCATATCGATCTTTACGCATTTGGATCGAGTTTTGCGAAGTAAATACGTAGCTTTGGTGATTACAATGACAACCATAATATTTAAGATCACACTTGAATGATCCAATACCTAGTAAAATTGTTGTCCTTCCTGTAATCCTAAATATATCATAAGTGGCAGACAAAAGGTAACCGTCAAAATCATCGTAATCTCGATGTTATTTCCAACTCGGTGGCCCAGGTTGAAGTTTAGCGACGAACCGACCTCTGGCGGTCGATGAAGGAGCTCCTCATCTATTTGCGCACCCCGCGCTATGGGTCCACTTCGTGGCAAACCTCCATATAGTCAGGGTCGTGCATGATGTCCTTTATCATATCTTTAAGCATCGTGTAACGCGGGAACATCGGGTACACCTTGGAACTCACGTAGTCCGACTGAAAGTAGAAAAAAATGGAAATAAAAAATCTTTGTAGATTCTTTAATTCATACAAGCACTCCGAATAGTTAATAAGTGTATTGTATATTATATATAACTAAAAAATCTTCGAAGTCTTAAGTAAAAGTCTTCGAAGGCTGCTCTACGACATCGTTGTTAATAAGTCTTAAATCTGTTTTTTGCTATTACTCTTAAATACCTTAGCAATTTACAAAGAAAGGTTCATTGTTTAAAAAACGAGATTAGACAGAATTAAGACTCAATCTGCCAAAGAGGTGACAAACCGGAAGTAAAACTTAAATACCTAAGATCTATCCAAAAAAAGACGACAAACATTTCGGACGCAAACATTTAAATAGCAAAATTCTAACGTTTATAATGAAATTTATTTAAGAGCCAGTATATAATATTCTCAAGATGTTAAGGTAAATATTCATTCCCTTGTCTGCGGTCCGCATCTACGGTTAATTCCGTTCTTCCACGGACAGACACCTTCATACATAAAACATTCAGAATTTAGGGCAATCAATGAATTATTTACCTTTAGTTCCCTGATAAGATTCCTCAGTCCAGTATATTTCTTGAGCAAGCGGTACAAGTCGTTCGTCATCTGCGTGTTCTCGGTCTCTATTTGAGAGGTTGTCATATCTGAAGAGTTAGAAAAATTTTACACCTGTAAATATTCCACATAATTGAAACGAAAATAAACGTAAGCTTAATTACAAAGGCGGGTAATTAACTTTGAGCTCTGAGTTTGTCGACCCACGTGTACTTTAATATGAGTTTATGTAAACATAGTCGTGAATTACTTCCCATTCGGCGCTGACGCCTATGCGAGTAATTCAATTTAATACCTCTACTTTCACCGTGAACGCCACGTAGGTAAAATACATAAAAGCCCGTATTTCGTGTCGGCACGGTTCTGAGGCTTAACTCATTTTATTGTTTGTGCTTAATTCGTGCTTAGGACTGAGTTTGCGGTGCGGCCGCCCAGCGTGGCTTCATTGGGATCCCAGAACCCCCGTTACCCCCGTGCCAATTTACGTTACAAATGGAATTTATTAAGCGTAAATATTAATTAAAAGTATACTGCTCTCAGACACAACGGACACAGAAATCTAGATATAAATTAACTTTTTTATTACTGCCGTAGAGTAATAAAACTCGGCGTTTGTATTTCTAAATTGAAAACGCGAACATAAACCAACATAACATCAACGTTAATGAAACCTAATACTTACTTGTCGGAGATTTAGAAATAATTTGTAAGTAGATGAGCGCTTTGTCTACATTTTTAACGCAATAAACATTTGAGCCCATTGGATCCCGTAGGCACTTTAATAATTTACTAAGTATTTTTAAACATTGGTACCCTTAGTAAATAACTACCATTACCTAAAAGTATTCAGTAAAACAGATTCTTAAAAAAATAGTGTACTAAATACCTACACTAAATCTATAACGATATAATAGTTAACGACGCGGCGACGTAGTAAGTTTACTAAACATTAAGGAAAAAAGCGAACGAAAATTATCGCGGTCGCGCTGATTCAATTCCAAATACAACGTGTGAAAAAAATTAGTCTACCATTCAAGGTGAACCCTTTGTAGAAGAAATTATAAATTGAAAATATCTAAATGATAGTACCTACTATCAAAATAATATAGCAACCGTTTATGAGTATTAAAACAAGTTTGCACTTGGTTCGTTCGACCCGGCAGCGACTATAAATGTTACAAAATACGTCTTGACTCCTTTGTGTTTAGTCTGGGTAGACGCTGGGAAACTAGTTAGAGCCGAGGGATTTCTCGAAATAGCTTCGCACCGCCACAACACTAACTTACGCCGAGGGAAGGTATTCTCTCCTTTTTGTTACAATCACTGGAAAGAAAAGGTTTACACTCACACCCGCAAGGGAATGTAATTACAAATGCAACAGTTTTGTAATCTAACTGCGAGACATCCGAGAAAATGTTTCCAGGAGTGAATTTGGCCTTCTGCCAATTCAGTTAAGACCTCTTGCACGCAAAGACCACGAAAGAATCGCCTAGCGACACCCTTGCCGAGGGAAGCAATTAATCTGGTTTAGCTTTATTGCCCGGGGTATTCGGTCCTTGAAGCCAAATCAGATTTACCTAGACATTGCGTCTCGTGACTCGGTGTTAGTCTGTGACAGTTTAATTAAAATCGATCTTATGGCGTAGACAGGTTAAAGTAGAATTTACCCCATATGTCAGCCTAGAACTTCTGCGTAGTCTGAGATATGTACTTTAGATTAGATTTGAATTGAAACTGATGTCTTTATCACGTTTCAAGTAATAACATTTTAGAAATTTGGATGACTATTGACCATATTATGGTAACCCAACCGAGCGAAAGTAACATAACATTACTTCACTCGCTGTACAACTGATTCATCTACTGGCTGGCCGGTTGGCGCAGTTGGTAGCAACCCTGCCTTCTGCGCCGCTGGTCCCGGGTTCGATCCCCGGACAGGTCAAACATTTGTGTGCATGTCTGATGACCTGTATCTAGGTGTTTATTATATATATAAGTATGTATATCAGTCATCAGGTTACTATAGTACAGGTTTTGCCTAGTTTGGAACCTGAAGACCTTTGTGTGGATGTTGTCCCATATTATATAATATATTATATCTATTATAACTTTACGTGGTGTAGAATATTTGAAAAACAAGAAGAATTTGTCATTTTCTCACCATTCAGTCTTTCTATCCGGTCCCTGCGGTCAGCAGCTTCCTCCGCCAGCTTGGAAGACGTCTTGACTCCCTCGCCGGACTTTTGCGTCTTCTCCATGATGGCGCATGCTCGGAGCACAAACGCTGGTACCGTCTCTGCCTTCTCCTGGCGAGGGATATCCACCAATGACCAGTACTGGGTCTCCAACAGAATCACGTCCTGGTAATTTGATGAGTCATATCTGAGTGTAGCTAGCTTATATGATTATATCTTTTGTTTAGCCTCCGAGACTTACTAGTTTGCTTCCAATTTAGAAATTTAGTTGACTCTATCTTAATGCTGAGAGCGACATGAGAGCTGTTCTCTAGGTTGTAGGTGCGAATCTGGGATGTCGTAAAAGTTTAGTTTGCATCACAATAGTCGTAAGTTTGATGTCACCAAAGCGTAGGAAAAAACTATTACATTATTATGTTATATTATATTATTATGTTGAATTCGCAAATTTTACATTATTCCTTATATATGAGTTAGAAGTAGTATTATATACGAGTACAAAGGACGCTAGGTGTTGTTTGTCCCCATGTCCTTGAAACTTGGACTTGCTTAAATGGGTTAAAGACGCGATGTTTTACTTGTATTAACTATATTTATTTACTATTACTTGTCGACAAAATATATGAAACAGCTTATATAGCTTCTCGGATTCAGAGTTGGCCCCACAATAAAAGTTGTTCCCTAGGATGAGTATATGAGTATAGTGACCTCCTTTTCTCTTAGCACACCCCTAACCGACAACCCGTATGTAAAATAACGATTTTATGTTTTAAATAGAAAAAAAAATCGAATAATATGAAATATAATTCTGGCTGTATGTAAAAGACCTGTGTGGAGTGTGGACCTGCGATGTTCTGATATTAAGCTTTTGATACTCAGAATACAACAAGCGGAAGTTTTAAGCCAGCTTTGTAATTTCTCGACACAAAACGCTGTATATTGGATTGGCTCAAATATTGCGCAGTTACCGAGAAACGTAAAACCTTAGGCTAACGTAACAAGAAACTCAATTTTCTATACTACATGATCGTCACATAAATCTTTTTTTTTTTTTTAATTTTCCAATTATATTTGTATTATTTTTTTTTTAAATAAATTCTAACGGAAAACTTGAGAAAAGATAAAATCAAAAGTACCTACTCATAAAAATTACAAAAACGTACTTCGTAATGTAATGTAATGTAGTGTACTCCTAAATTTCTCGTATTTGCATAATGACACGAAAACACATCATCCTGGCCTCACTTATTTGTCCTCTTTAAATTGTTTATTGTCGTGAGGGTGTGAGAGAGTATCGTGAGAGTGAAGTACCCGCAGGCAAGTAGTTTAAAAAAATATAATTTTAAAGTTAAAGTGTATAGGAAGCTGTTTTACTCCCAAAAGTATGAATAAAGTGTAAAATATAAGTTCTAGCGAACTTTACAGTCAGCATAGCAAAGCTTTGTGTATTTAATTCACCAAATCGAATCAATGTGGGACGTGGATTGCTCTCCCGCTCCCGGCTTCCATTTAGCCTTTACAATGCAATATCCAGTGTACCTGCTCAATCCAATTTGCAATAGAAATATTGTAGCGGGCAGCGGTTCAGTAGAACAGATGTTTTCCGAGTCAATCTGTCTGCATTTTGTTTTTGTAGCGGAGGAAATACCTTCTATAATAATAAAATATAATAATCTTTCTTCACTGATTAACCTTCGTTTGACAGTTTATATTTCATGATATTCCTAATGTTGAGAGACTCAATAATCTTATTTGACCAACGGCATAGCACGATTATAAGTATCACGACGAGCCATCCACAGAACGTGCGAGCCAGGCTAAACTTTGGATATCTACAGTTAACAGTTAAGAGACACCTGCGCTAACGATGCTCCAAGCTTTTATTATAAATGCCACTTTTCCTCAGCTAAAGTTTTCCCTACAGTCTACACCTAACTTTTCCCGCGTTGTATCTACAAATTTGAAGCAAGAATAATATACAGGTATCTGAGAACTGCATCGCTAGCAGAACAGTTGTTCAGCTGCAGTTACTATCAGCGGAATGTGCAATGGTGTCTTAAAGTGGATAACTTCTGCTGGACGGCCGCCAGTTCTTGGCGATAAAGACAGTCTGCCTTTCCGCCTTGTAACAGCTTGAGCTTGCATTGCATTTTGGCTCACAATCGAAATTTCCTTGTACGTATATAGTAGGATTGTTTTTATTTGGCAATTGTATGGAAAATTATTTCAAATAGCCTATCGAGACGTGTTAATCCAATACCAGCAAAGGCTACAATCAAATTTTATTATACGTGTACTGTATTTCAATGAACAACTAAGGTATACATTTTCGGAAATCATTGCATCTTAAGGATTTATCTTTTTACTGGTAATATGACAGCACAAATGTTAATCTGTTTCTTTTATTATATACAATTTGTAACACCTAATATGATGACGAGGATATTTGGGATGAAAACCCATACAAATCTTTTATAAGAAATCTCGCAGAAGAATGATTTAAGAATTATAGCTATTGAAAAACATAGTACCATACATATATCCACACAGCGCATACAAATCCTTCAATTTGCAGAAATCACTACATAAAGGTTTCATGCAGGTAATTAATCGAAGAAACCAATACATTCGAAAACATAGTAATTTTTTCAATCAAATTTCTTAGATCTAGGAATAAATATACCTATAGTCTCTCAGTTGCATATTGTTCCTTTAAAAAAAAGAAGCCGAGAAGTTCAAATCGAGATCTTGTTAAATAAAAAGTTGAGACCGAGAGACCAACGCGGCAAAAGAGAGGAATGAATTCTAATTTCCCTCCGCTTTAGCAGGTTAGGGCCGGCGCAAACATGGGGTAGCCAGGAGTAAAAGCTGGTAGGACAACAATTTGATCAACTTTAGAATGAAAAAATGTGTTGCTGAAACCAAGCGGTTAGAAGTGACTTCAGAATAATCCTACTAAATCTTTGAACATGTATCTTAAACTTAGCGTTTTCTAATCCAAACAAAAAAAAAACAAACAAAAAACCAAAACAAAAGTAAATAAGTTTTATATATATTTGTAATTATCGTTGAAATTCTTTATTTTGATATTATACTCGATTATTTTAGATTATTTTAACGCCAATAAACATACCACAAACTGTTTGGGCACTAGGGCGTGCCAAAGAAATGTACATAGGTACATATATGCATACACTCGAAAAACATTATTCTCTTTCTTTCGCAGATTACATTAATAACTTCGTACTATTAGTTTGATAAAATTGTTACTTTAGCATATTGGATGTTGTATGCATAATTTGAGTCGTTCGCGCTTTTGATTTGGAATTCTAGATAGTGGGATCAGTTCAGAAACTTAGAGTTTCTCATTAATCCTTTGCCGATCAAGTTTTGATATGACTCCATTTCGAAATCGGTTCACAACATTTAATCTAGATCAAAATCCTGTTCATGTAACAAAAGACATCACAGAGAATAAAAAAATAAATGCTCTTGGCTTGTGCTGACCCTGTGCAGTCAATAAATCTTCGTAGCCCGTTGAAATTTTAAACCTACTTGGAATTTTTCATTTAAATATGCAGATGTCGTCGGTTTATCGGTCTTTTCCTTTGGTTTTTTCTATTATTTAGTTAACTGCGGAACTGCATTTCGTTCTTTATTTCTGTGTAAAAACTAAACGGCAGTTGATTTTACTCGGAGATTGAAAACAATGAAGAAAGTCAATAACTATTATTTAATGCTTAATTTTTTATTTTATATGTTTTAGAATATTTTTTCTTTAATGACAACGGGATTATTTACATAGACTAAACTAAGGACCAAATACTATCTTCGTATAATCGAAATCCGATGAAAAAATCTTATTTCCTTACGTAATAAAACACTGAAAGAGTTCTTTGATCACAAGGTGTAAACAACCCTTTACTGACAAATGTAAGGCACGTTTGGAGCGCTCATTTTCTGGTTCGATGGCTCTGAAAGAAGCGAATATTCACGTACTTACACAATAACGTCGAAGTCGGGGAGAATTAGGAATACGTAGGCTAGGTCAGATAGGTGTTTAATATAAGTAGATTTGCCCAACTGACTTATAACAGCTAGTAGTAAATGTTCACACTGACAGTGAAAAAAATGCGTATTTCTTCAATTAAGTTATTAGTTTCTTTCATGGGATTGTGGTGCTACATTAATAATCGGTCGGTATTCCTGTAAACGCTGTATTCAGTCAAAAGATTTATATTTTTTGACAGTAATTGCCATTGCACATTTTATTACTACTTATTATAAATTAATTAATAATTAATAAAATTATTACTTATTTGAAGCTTGGGATTTATTAAAATTATATGGTTTTTTTATTACTTTATAATATTTCTACTTCAGTTCTTTACATTTTCTTTCAATTATTGCTTGACCCCAATGCATAGATTACCTACTGTTATAGGTAACATTGAAAATGGCCTCTAAGAGGGCACCATACCCGGCCTTTTGTCCGAAACAATCAAGATAGTGTTGGAAATTGCGTCACGCTTTTATTCCGGTTAATGAATTTTCCTAGTGATTAATGACAGAGTTCATTGTTAGGCGAATGTGTTTTAGTGTTGCTATTTTTGGGGCTTGAACTGCTGAATAGTTTATTAACTTAATTAAGAGCACTATATAGAACATTATAATCAGATATTATCGACGACGAATGTCTCTCATTAGTCTAATGTAGATGAGAATAATCTGATTTTTTCACTTCATCTTCTTATTTAGCTAGGTACTTAGTAATTTTAATGAATAGCCCTTTCATTCTCCACCTCTCGCCAACGTCTGCAGTTATGTTTTGCTTTAGCTAGTCGCGTGAAATACTATAAGTGTTCTTTTGCACGGTTACAACACGATAAGTTTTCTGTGCCATATCTTAAATGAAATAATTAAAAATTTGGTTTTATAAAAGAGCTACTTATTTCCATTATAATAATTTAGTGCCTCTAATATTTAGCTATACAGGAACTGCACAATAAACCCTAATTAGGCAAGCAATCTGTGAACACTCCATATTCTTGTCCCATCTGAAACGCACTAGAATACGAATCAGATATTTGCATGGACTCTGACGCCGTCGATAACAAAAGACAACACGGAGACAACGTGATCTGGGTTTGATCCCACTACGAAATAATTTCCTATATATAACTTTATAAAAAGAATAGATCGTTTATGTTTTTTTTTGTATTATATCTTTGTACCATTCAGTACACGTCCGCCACCTTCCAAAGACCCTGTACATCTAGTCATCTTCCATTTTTAAATTTATTAGCCTTACAGAAGATCTCGCTTACCCAGCGGTTGAAACTTCACTGTAGGATGTGGACAATCCACCGAATCGTGGATTTAGAATCTATGAATTTCGTTTGAGCGTAAATTACTTGCTTTTTTGAGATTGTTCTATGAGGTTCTGCTATCAGCTTGTAAGCTAAACCACATCAATAATCTCAAACATTAAGATCAACATCCAGCTGGCTAAGTCCAACAAGTAACGATTAATCCATATCTTGTTTCTTTTTCTATCTGCCTGATTGGTTTGCAGAATAATAACCCTCATAATTTTTTGAAGAGGTTTCCATAAAATTAAGTTACTTTGATATTCTTTTCCGTATAACGTTGCCCCTTGTTATCCAAAAAAGGGGCAAGGCTATAATTAATAAAAAAGAGAGAAGTTAGCTTCTACCTGACCCTACCAGTAGGAGCCTAACTTTGGAGGAAAAGAAAGAAGAAAATATGTACAAATGAATGTTTAATTTTGTGTATAAAAATGAAAATTAAAAAAACTACCTTATAACTAAACGAAATTAAAACTACTCCTATGTACACTGAACTAACGAGTGCTAAATTTAAACGGCCGGTCACGATACACTGGTGGCAGTTCACAGACGGAGGGGGTAGTTCACAGATGAAGGTGGCAGTTCTCAGATGAAGGTGGCAGTTCTCAGATGAAGGTGGCAGTTCTCAGATGAAGGTGGCAGTTCACAGATGAGGGTGGCAGCTCGAAGATCCGAAGGTGGCAGCTCACAGTATCGGAACGATGAATATAATATTTCAAGTTTGCACCGACCTTAACTTTAAGGAATGCTCCATCCATCCAAATGTATGGAGCATTCCTTAAAGTTAAGGAATGCTCCATACATGTCATTATCCATGTCCTCTTTTTAGTCCTTAGAACTTACGATGTCTTGATGAGAAATTCATTTAAAATAAAACTGGTCGCGCCAACAGAATTCCCAGGCCTGTCTGGCCCGGGTGTGGCCGTAGTACGTAGTTGAAATAAAACTTGATGAGAACTCTCCGGGGAATGCCTCGCGTCGTCTTATATAGTCGCGAGCCCGTTTCTTAAAATATATATTCAAAAATTTAAATATTATAAATGGCCAATACAAAAATAAGTAAAACTAGACTATTTATCATAAAACCTTACACGTTCTCATAGAAAAAAATACAACTTTTGAAAGCTGTGGCGTGAAATGAAAATTATTGACATAGTCAACAATATGTAAACAAACAAATTTTGATATAAAATGGTAATTAATACATTTAAAAGTAATATTTTCAGCACCAAAAGTATAACGAAATCATCAGAAAATTATTGTGGATATATTGACCAGGTTTTTACAAAGATTAATGAGAAAATTATAAAGTGTGAAAGACAACGCAAAACGTTAGTAAAAAGGGCTTTATAATATAATACAGTAGTACAATACAAATACTACATTCGTTAGCACTTCGTTAAGCAAACCCTTGAACCTACAGCGAATAAATGAAAATTAGCCTTCGTCGTAACTAAGACGGGACTGATTTAATTCTTCGTTAAGTTTAGGTAAAAGGAATATACATAAAAGTTAAATGGATGAGTATAGTACATAGAGTAGATAAAGGATAGGCGATTCGTAAAAGAATCATAACGTTTAGAATTGTTTTCACATCACATACAAAACAGTTATTTTTTGATAAAGTTTGACAAAGAGATGTAGTAACTTCGTATGATACACGAATAGAAGTAAACAAAGAGATAGCATCTTGCTATAGTTTTTAACAACGTTTCATAAGCAGCTATTTATTTTCAAAAAAATATAACAAAACAAACTCTCGACTCTCCAACAAAAGCCAACAAAAGGAAGCTAAACTCAATTTTACCCCAGGTGAGAATTTAGCAAAGAAATCTTAATTCAGAAACATTACCGAGGCGCTCGAAAAGCTTAATAGCTCACGGTGGTGAAGTAAAAAATATTAATACTCGCAAGAGCAAATTGTTTCTGCACTTTACATTCAAGGCACACGGGATATAATAGGAACCTCAGATCTGAGGGACAGAACCCTGAACCCAATTCCCCTACCACCGGCGCAGCTAACGTATTTTCGTGAGTGTCTCTCTCATTCATAAGTTTGCTCGTTACAAATATTAGGTCCTTACATATGAAATTGGCGTTTTGTCGTACTGGCCACTTTGATCTCAAATATCTCTTCTTTGGTTAGAGATTCTAATTTCAAATTTATACAGCTATTTATTCATACATTTGTATTTCGAAAACCGTAATTCATTTGTTTTGTCCTCATTTGGTTTTTTCTTTGCGTCACGCAGTTTACAAAATGGAAAACTTGAAATATCGCGTTATTTACGAGTACGAGTTCCACCGCGGTACCAGTGCTGCAGAAACAGCTCGAGGGATTAATGATGTGTATGGCGGCGGTGTCGCAAAAGAAAACACTGTGCGTTTTTGGTTCCAACGTTATCGTTCTGGAAATTTCGACCTGCAGAACAAGCCCCGTGGACGGCCGGAGACTAAAGTTGCTAATGAAGAATTGAAAGCTATTATGGAAGCAGATCCATCGCAAACCACGTCCGAGTTAGCTGCAGGCTGCGGTGTTAGTGATAAAACTGTTTTAATCCACTTGAAGCACATTGGGAAATGGCAAAATAATGTTTATGGTGTGGGGTCTTCCTTGTAACCGCCACACCTAATATATTTTTTTCTCTTTGCCTTTGTGTTTGAGAATTAGTTGTATTTATGTATTGTCAAACCGTGTACAATGGTCATAAGAAGAGTATATTGTTTCAATGTATTTGTTCCTTTAGAAAGTGAGGAAGTCAGAAATTGATACAAAGATAAATAATAAGGTAAGATGTAACTTGTGAAAACACTAGAAATTTAGTAGATAACAGCTTAGCTAATTCTATATATTTATATAATTCAATTCTGCCATCCCCATTCTATAATTGAACTGGTATAAATACTGCAAGATGTCACTAGTAGGTACATAGAAGAGGTTATAGGGACTAGCAAAAACGTTTGCGTCTACTTTTATGGTTCAAACTTCCAGGTTGTGGAATTCGCTGTCAAGTTCTCTATTTTCCGATATTTATAACCTCGGGTGTTCTACATTCGAAGTAATAACTACCCTGTATTTTTAGTATTGTTTATGAAATGTTAATAATATTATGTACAATCTACGCAAGGGTTTCAAATAGTAACGATCATAGTGAAGCTTTACAATAAATTAATTATATTTTAATAAAATTATACTACGTAACTAGTTTAAAAATACTAATCAAATTTATAAATTGACGTGGTAAAATGACTGTAAATTGAATTAAATTAATTAAGTTGAACATTACATCATCTGTACCATTAGTTAATCAAATTAATTGACAGAGAAGGCTTTCCGCCAAAATACAGGCAACCTCGCCTAGTTTGGTGGCCATGGCTCCATCATACATGTAATTTTTTTAACATGAATAAATAATTTTGTATTGTTTTTGTATTGTACTCGTATTCTATGACATTACGACTATCGTTGAACAACATTAGGCGAGTTGCGGTCAAGCGCAAACATATAATTTAAAAAAGTAACTTTTTATTCATCTTTCCCGTCATTAAATTTTTGTAGTTAGTTCGTAGAATCAGAGTTAATAATACCACTGAACTGAACAAAACAGAGTAAAAGCGTAAATAAAACACGACCAAATCTTTTCAGACCAAAAACCTTAGTAAGGGCTCCACAGAAACAGGATGAAACGAAGTACGTGACTAGCGTATAACAAGGTTGAAATTCGCTCGTCACGATCCGATTCCAAACTTCGTTATGATGTTTTCGACCAATTATGGGTGTGCGAAAAATAAAAAGAAAGCTAACTCTAGATTTGGGCTTCGGCTGAAATAAAAATAAACACCTTCATTTGCTGCTTTGAAAAAGAGGCTTCAAATACGTCAATATTAGATTATATCTTTTTTGCTGGGGCAAATGTTCAAATAAGAGAATTCTTTATGTATTGTAAAGGTTTTAGCTACGAATGCGATACTAAGGATTTAATTCTATGCTATTTCACTCTATTGTAAATTTGAGACCTTGCATAAAAAACATTATGCAGATATTAACTGCTAGTAGCTGTCACCCGAGGCGTTGCTCGCGAAACAAATTCAAATATAAATAAGTTTTTAACTTTGAAACCTTATTTGACGCCGTTGTGTATTGACTTTCTAAAAACCATTTTTAGTACACTCCAAATTTTATGTCTCAATGTTTAGCGGTTTAGGCTCTGCGTTGATTTCTAGTAAATATCAGTCAGTCCGTCAGTCAGGACTTTCTCATTTATGTGTAAAGATAGTATGGTACTAATTTTATCTAATACTTTGTATTAGTTTAGTTAGAGTAAACTAGAGAAGTAGGACTTGAACTAAAAAAAAACTTATGAGGAGTCCTGTAGTTGCAAATAATAGCAAATACGTTAAATGTTGGTCTCTTTACAGTAAGACTGATTGCATTAGCATTCAGCGTCAGCAGGACACTATACTTTTTAAAAAACGAAATTTCCTCTTTTGTTTTGCTAAAAGGAAGTCGGTGAAAAGTTACCACTTTTCAAATATATAAAAAACAAATATAAAATAATTCAAAAACTTTATACGAACAGCTATATATTATTTTATATTCGTTAATACACGGCGACAATGCGCCAGTAATTATAAACAAACCTTTTTTTAAAAAAAATGCATTACTGACTTCAGCTCGGCAGCGACATTTTTTTTTTAATAAATGCTGTTGTTTCATAGCAGTAGATATTCAGAAAAATCCAGAAAAAGAAAGTAGGGATTGGCGGATAGCCTAAAATTTGGGAAAAAGCCCACGTAAAGTGACTTTCCTATTTATCACTGTCACTGAAGAAATAGCGTGGCAGGCGCTTCGCAATAAGGTGCTGTCTATTCTCTTGACTATGATTTTGGCAACGGGATGGGGCAGTTAAGAGGCAAGCAAACAGGATCGGCATCAGTGAGAACAGATTATTATGTTTTCCTGCAGTTTCAACATCTACTTCCATTGACAATTTTATACAGGTAATTGTTGTTTGCCAGGTGTTAAACGAACTTCTTTATCCAAAACTGGGGCTTAGTCCCAAAAACAAAATGTCTAACTACAAAAAAAATAGCAGAAAGATTACCAACAGACCATTTAAGATCTACAGATAATGCAAATTCTCCAACCCACCACCAGAGGGTAGAGTGCCCAGTGTGCTAGCCGCATTACCACGCTGAATGGCAATGCTGATACGTAATGCTGGGACCTCATTAACGATACCTTAATCATAGCTTTAAGAAGGGCGTATCTGGTAAAAACGTTTCTCTCGGTCTTGGACTCGCTGTACCGGGCCATCAGCGTGACGAGGGCCTTCTTCGCCGTGTCGTAGTTCTCGTCCAGGCGGACACGGACCGCGCGCAATCGCTCGTTCGTCTCGATCACCTCTTCTTTAGTCTGCCCGCCTGGTATGTAAATAGTCAGTGTTAATTAAAAAAAAAATACTTTTCGATGTGACTCAAATACCAAGGACTCAAATGGGCCACAATAAGCCTAATTCAGAAACTAAATCATACCACTATCAAAATGAAAGAAATAAGAATTCATCGTCATGGGTTATCATGGTGTTTTATAAATGCTTTTCTGGTGATAACATCGAGGATTTTTCTAATGGTACTATGATATTATATTGCTTTTAAAAATATGAAGTAAATTTTGATTGCAAGCAAATTATCCAATATCTAAAAACTAATGTGACGCGACAATCTCATAAGAAAAAATAATAACTCAATGTTACTGAACTCAACTAAGAAACGCGTGACTAGACATCCGCTTGAAAATAATAAGCAAAAAACCCAACGTTAATAGACAAGTTAAGCTGACACTGAATCGGTTGTAGAAATTCATTTCACTATCTTAAATATTACAGACAATAAAATACAGAGAAACAAAATACCGGTACTTAATTGGGTAGCCTTATCTCTGCCAAAACTTTCATCTAGGCAACAAAATTACCAATCTTTATGTAATTAGACGAAATCACGCTGTACAATGTGTTACTACGTAGCTACTAGTAACAAGCCCCGTCAAACAACAATTAAATAAATTAATGACCTCACTTAATTGCGAAATTGGAAATGTAATCAGGAAAATCCAGCGGCCGGTCTAGGGACAGTTTGCTGACCCTTTTAATTAAATATTATGTCAATACAAATAAAAATTAATCCCAAATTCCGTCGGCGACCTTTCAGAGTCGACCTCTAATTACGGAGTTCGCTGTTAATCGATCATACAACGCAAATCAAGAACAGAGTTATTAGATATTTATGTCATAATATGAAGATAGGTGCTTTGACATACAATTTAATCAAAGCGATCGTAACCTGATGGTTCCTATCAAAAACAGAGTTTACAGAAGTCACGGCGTTTGCACGATATCATGACTGATATAATGCCAGTTTTTTGTGTGATCTTTGTGGGGACAATAAAGAATTCTTTTATTGAATAGAATGTAAGATAGTGTTTTGAAAACTATCTATAGTCCAAACAACAAAATGATAACTCCAATTTTTAAATTCACGATTTACACACATCGATTGATAGGCTAAAGCAGGCAGTTGGTCAAATAATAACTTCAGGGACATTGGGAAAAGTAGGTATATACGAGTAGGTACAGATGTCAAATATGAATTTTTAGGTTTGTACTCGTACGAAGACCAGCCAACAGCATAAGTGGTCTTTACTGGTAGCGGTTTTACCGATGTTGCTACGTTTCTTGCGTATATCTAATAAACTATTTTCAACAACTTACAAAACAGGAAGTTTTCGATTCGGTTGTATATTTTTATGCTTGTTGAGAATAAGTTAACTGATCCAGCGGGATAGTTTGGGAGCGATCAATTCACGTTCGAACTAGTCTGTCATTTTTTATTTCAAAAGTTTGTATGTTAGTTTAAAAACTGGTTTAATAAGTGTGTGTTTAGATTCAGAGTGTACTTACTTGACGCGCCTTCATCCTTGACGTCTTGAACGATTCGCCGAACGCTCTGCGTGAATTTACCCACTAGATTGGTGCTTGCTGAAACAAACAAACAATACATTTATAAATATAGTATTCTGTAATGACCACTGTGCATAAACTTTACTTGTTCTGTGATACTGCGTTTCGAAGTATCACAGAACCACCAGTAAGAAAACAGAGGAAGATGGATTTACTCTGGTGGAAAGGAAGCAGAAGATAACCCCGATTAAAAACCAAAGAGGAGTTGGGGAAGCAAGTAATCTTCTATGGCTGCTCCTAGCACAACTACCTTATACATTTCTCGTGTAAGATAAGATATAAATTCAGTAAAATTGAATGAATACATAAAGAGTAAACGAGAGACTACATACACTGTGGACCTCTTAGAATCTTACAAAGACACGAGTTTTAACTCTTTCCTAATAACAGTGGACTATGACCGAGTCTCGAATCTCTTGAGTGGGAGCTTTTGGCCAAAAGGTATTGTTTACAGACAATATATTCATAAAAGAAATAAGAACGTATCTATAAAGAATAGTAATAACATTATTTATGTATATTAAAGATGTTAATACACGAGGCCTAAAACGAAAAATAAATTTTGTATATGATTTATGTGAGTAACTTGATATATTATGGATACAAGTAAAGTGGTGCCTGCCTACATATTTGGATATAATTCAATATATTCACCCATTTTTTCATGGCAAAAAAAATTAAGCTCGAACGAATTGAGAAACATTATTCTTTTTGAATTCGGTAAATTAAAGATACCCCAAGGTGTACATAATTATAAAGTGTGGAAAGCTGCGATTTTGTTCACTCAGAAGTAATTTTTCCGCTTTTTAAACCTTTAGGGGACATAAACTTTTTTAATGAAGTAAGGATAGTAATTCTTTACCTTCTAAATTTCCTTGATTACCCATTTTATGTTCTGCTCATTTAAAAGTTTATATTTACCAATTATCTACCTCGTTCTGTAAAACTTTTAAAGTCAAGGGTAGAAATTTGACTTCTCCTTGCTCATCTTTGCATTAATTGCTTTATAGCGATAAGACCGAATGTCGAGCCTATTTTTTGCTGTATTTATTCTCTGATGAGATTCTTTGATCCCATTTTGGAGACAATAAAGACTTTTTTATACATTTTACAAATTAGCTATATGTTAAAGTTTAAGACCTAGTCTGTCAGTCAGGTTGATAGGATTTCTACAATATTACTTTTTTAGTATATGGACGTGTATTATATATTCGGTTAGGTAAAAACTATAAAAAGTCATCTTTGAATATTGTGTAGGTAAAATTCAGAAGCAAAATTTGCCTACAAGATATTTTACTTGCCTTATACTCAAAAATCTCCTAAGTTTTTATCGTTTAGTAGTCATCATGCATGTATGTGTAGTAGTAGTGTATGTTAACCTACATGTGATACTATTACCGTAGCTTTAGGTACGCAAATTGATGGTCTAAAGTCAGACTTCTGTTTTATATCAGTTTAGGTCCAAATTTAGATCACTGTCTAGTTAGAAAATCTTCGCATATTTTCTATTATGTAAAGTATTGACTCAAACAAATATAAAGTATACATATTTCGGTAATTATAGGGACAATACATAACCTAACAAAAACTATATAAAGTTATAAACTATATGTACAAAAGCAATATCCAAAAATTAAAACTAACTTAAATGTAAACCACTGCCAGTTGGTAGAGTACCCAAAATGCTGGCCCCATTGCCTCGTTGAATGGCAATACTTATGCGCTGACCCAGGTAGAGGCTAGCATTTTGGTCTCGAGTAGTAACTAGTCGCTTTGTTAGGGCTTTATATAATAATTTTGCTCCTGGTCCCCAAGGCCCGAGAGTTTCAACCCCAAAAGGCTCAAACATATAACTGCTTATGTAAAGTTGGTTTTTTATGTGCAATTTAAAAAGATTTTACGTGATGGAAAATCCAATTGTCGTCTAAATTTGGTCAAAAATATCCTACTAATTTATTTATATCTGATTAAATAATATTTGTCTAAGACATATACCCTTGACACGATCACTTTGCTGTTCATCTCTCAGTTTATAATCAGGTCGCAAATTAAATGTTTGTGCTATCAACAGTTCAAAGATATACAATACATTTAGGCATTAATGAGATAGCCTAGGGGAAATATTAAAATATTTTTCTATTTCCATCTATACTACGAGTAAAACCAGTGGAAATCACTAACAGATTAGTGAAACAACACTTTATAAACATACAATAAACAGTAAAGATTTCAGCAAAAGTAACGCTGAATTAATTATTTATGATATTGTTGTAGTTTTCCAAAAACCTCATAAAGGACTTGTTTAATTTTCGGCCAGAACGGTGTACGTCTACCAAAAAATGCCTAAAGATGTTGTTAATACTGTGTATTAATGAAAACTGTGTCTGCCGCCTCCTTCATTGTGCACAAATCAAAATTCTGTGAATTGTAGTGGAATTATGGCAAATCTGGAAGATTTAGGTATCCTAAGATGACTCGAATTGTCATATATTACATACATCTGTCTATAAATTGTACCGCCCGTCACAAATGTCAAAATTGACATAATAACAATGCGTAAATCACTTTTTTGCGTAAATAAGATGGAAATATTTTGATTCGAAATTAATTATTTTTGTACACTGCGATAAGGTACGTTATTTTGAATTTGATTGATATATTAAAGATTTATAGCTCCTTAAGTATTTATGGTATCATGCACACTGTCCTGGCCAGAGCTCCATACGTTTTTGAAACAACTCTTTTCAAAAAATACAACAACTTTGTAAGATGATGCGTTCAGCGCAGAAGATGATGTCGCTACTTATAAAATTTTCTTGCAAATGCATATAAACTAAAATTGAAAAAGTTTGTCAGAAGAGAAACACCGCAGTATCCTGACTCAAAACTTTTATCTGTATATTGATCGGGCTATATTGAACTGATCCTCTGACATGCTCAGCTCTATGCTTTGGAAACTTCGGCTTTAGCAATGGCGATTCTTTTATAATATATTACTTTTCATTAATAGCCTTAAACGAGGTGCGAGCCAGCAGGGCCATCAGCTAGAGTTAAGCATGCAAGTGCTGAAAACAAGAACAAGATAATTTGGTTTAATTTTAATAACGTTAAAGCGTCGAACTGTCAAAACGAAACCAAGTTGGCTTGCTTTTGTTTTTACCTTTTTCATGCTTAACTCTAGCAAATAGCCTTGCAGTTTAAATATTTATTTTTTTAAGTTGATAAACAACTAAATATTCTATGAATATTTCAAGCTTTGCCGTATACCTAATATTTTTTTTTCTGTTTAAGTATTTGTTGATATATGATAGCGGCAACTGAAATACTCTAATACTGAAATCATCCCTCAAAATTTATAGGGTACAGTTTTTACACTTTGGGTACGAAACACAAAATAAAAACTCTTACCTAACATGTCAAAAAAAAACTAGAAAACAGAAATGTTTCTACCTTCGTGGTAGTTAAATATTTTCCCACCGATTCCAAGGTGCACGAATAAACGAGTAAGTAGGTTACACGTCAGCACGTGACTGCACAAAGATAACAGAAGCCAGCAGCGTTATAAATGTATGAGAGTGTGTAACTACCCTCAAACACGTCCGTTTTTTGTACGCTCGCCTGTATAGGAGAGTCCGCACGAATGTGCTCTTTGTTCTTTTTGGGCTGCGGTAGCATCATTTTCGTAAATGTGGTGGTAAGCCGGAAAGTGTATTCGCAACTCTCTAATTATGTTTCCTGTTTCCACTTTTAGGGACTGAAAAGTTAAGCGGTATTTGTTGGTTCAATTAAAATCCGGAAGCTCATTAATAAAGATTACCTCATTCGTTTTACTGAGATATAAGTAGAAAAAAATCTTTGCCACAAATTGAAATATTATATACTCTACGTGTGCATTATTTAAAGATTTTGCAAACCTACTTATTTTGTTTTTCTGTCATTGCACAACATACTGTCACGAAGATGAATAACTATTGTGTCTATAAACTAATGCTCAAGTGGTTTTTCCTGTACTCTATGCACTAAGTATACAAGAAGGTTCTCTCTAACTTTTACATTTAAACTTGGTCCACAGAGGAAGAGACCAAGTATACTAGCAAATGGTTGATATATTTAAGAGTATGACTGAGATTAAAAGAAGTAGAAGTAAAAGTAGTTCTAGTATATCAATTTCGTAATTATGATACGAGTTGGTAAAAAATTTGATCTTTGATCGTGTGAGAGAGTCTTGTGGTTTATTGGTTGGGATTTGCAGGCTTTGTCTATACGCGGTATAAACTATGATTCCAGGGTGTTGGTACGCAGCACTCTATCTTTACAATGTAAAAGCATAATGTATACAAGGATATATACACAAAAATTATAAACAATTATGGATTATATAAAAACTTCAGTGTGAAAAAATCTCACTACAAAAAATACGAAGGGATTTTAGTTTAATAATATAATTGTGAGAAAGAACATAACTAATTTACTTGTTTCATTGATAACCAAAGATCATGATAATATATACAGATATACGATGCTCATACGCTCAACCGTTTGCCGCAAAAAGCTCAAAATATCGGCTAAATAAATTTGTATTTCGTCGAACTAATTTAACTTTTAAGATTTTTAACTTCATTTTGTCATAAAATATTGGTCTTATAGCCCGTTTTGATTAATTTGCTTTATACGAATAGTTCAATCTAGTACTTTTTTCTAAGTTGATAACTGTGTTAGTTATGTATGGTATGATAACCATGCATGGATTCAAACACTTCACACATACATTGTTCAAGCTTAGAGTAGTTATTCAGAGGAGCTGCAACTTTTCTCTGGTTGTGATCGAACATTTGCTGCAAGAAGGAAATGGAAAATGCAATCCAATGACTTTTAATATAGTAACCCTGAGCGCAAAGTACTGCCGCGTGGCAACTGCCGCGTTACATCTGGTTTGAGCAGAAAACTTTATTTCCTTTTGAAAAGAAAGAGGTGGGTTTCGGGGAAATTGCTAGAATAAATGCCTTGGGGAAATAATTTCGTATTGTTTGTTTGGGACATAGTACTGGTATGTTACTAAGTTACTGCCAAACAAGACATACATATAAATATTATATATTTGTCTTAAGGTACAGACATTGATGATTAGATTTTTATGCCGATTGTTTATATTACATTTCTTGGCGTTTCCTTCAATCGAAATTACCAAAGTATTCATAAGACTTCTGGTATAGAACAGTCTCACTAGATTTATAATGTAAAATGACATTCCATTACTATACAACAAAAATTTGCACCGTTAGGAATGGTTCGACATGTTGGATTCAATTTATTTTTAAGCCTTATAATCTTAATTTTACATAATTTACAATGATAAAAAACTTATGGAATATCACGTTATTTAGAGTGCCTTTTGGCATAAGCCTCCTCTAGCATTATCCATTGGGTTCTGTCTCGCGCTACCCTTCTACAGTGGTGTCCAGCCGTGAGTCACAGGTCATCTGCCCATCTTGTTCGTTGACGTTCTTATTGCGTTTGCCGTCCATGGGTTCTCAGTCAGAGATAGTTGTGTACCATTTTCCTATTTTGCTACGACAAGTTCGGTTGGATTCAATAAGTATCATCTTTTCAATAAGGAGTCTAGGTAAAGGTTGCTTTTGTAACTGGTTTTCTAGATAGAGATAGAGGTCATCACAAAATTACTCGCCCCACTTGTGGCTTCGCAATTCAATATTTCGGCTTCCCATTCTTCCACGATTGAATTGCGTTTTAACTAGATTAAAAAGATTTTCCTCCTTGTTACTGTAAGGGTTGAATATAGGTTAACGATTGTTTTACGATATTGCGTATAAAATTAAACATTTTTAGAAAACTCCGCGAGAATGGTTGGTTTTAGTATTTGACGTCAAACGTAATTGATATTAAGTACCTGAACAAAATTGGATAGATTTAAAATCCTTCTAACAAAGTCTAATTTTAACGTAGTTAAGCAAAATAATACAATGTAGATTTGGATAACACTCCCTCATTGCAGTTTTAATATTCAGCAGCGTAGAAACAGCTCGTTTACTACGTTTCATTCTAGTTCCATTAATTCTAGACTAATTTTGTTGTATACAATACTAGGTAACTCAAACTTATAATACAGTACGAAAACTTTCTATCCTTCGTTCCGAGGTTTGTTGATTTGTATGAGCGCGTATTCTCTGGATTATTCTACCTTACTGCTACTCTGTGAGGCTGTGAACCCATATAATGTATTGGCAGATATTTGCTGATATTACCGTACATCACTAGAGCCGGTATCCTACGTCGTCGCTAGTTCAAACATTCACATCGACAAGTTATAGCATACGTAACGGGGAGTAGCGCTGTTATTCTATTTGGTTAAAGGAATTGCAACGTTCTAGATATTTACATATTTCATGCATGCAAATAATGTTATCTTTGTAGTAATAACTATAGTTTAAGTATGACGGGATGTGAAATAAGATCTGCATAGTCGATTAATTACGGAATCAGTACTATTTAATACTAGTAGTTCTCTAAACTGTTGCAAAACGTCGCGAAAATTCTAATTGTGCGACTTTTAAAATATTTCACTCAGATGTGTGAAATATTTTTAAGAAAAGAGTTTCTTTTACATGGTTCCAACGCTTTTTGTTATTTAAGCTCCTAAAATAGTTAGCATATAACGTCGCGAAAATTCTAATTTTGCGACTTTAAAAATATTTGACTCAGATGTGTGAAATATTTTTAAGAAAAGAGTTTCTTATACATGGTTCCAACGCTTTTTGTTATTTAAGCTCCTAAAATAGTTAGCATATAACGTCGCGAAAATTCTAATTTTGCTACTTTAAAAATATTTGACTCAGATGTGTGAAATATTTTTAAGAAAAGAGTTTCTTTTACATGGTTCCAACGCTTTTTGTTATTTAAGCTCCTAAAATAGTTAGCATATAACGTCGCGAAAATTCTAATTTTGCGACTTTAAAAATATTTGACTCAGATGTGTGAAATATTTTTAAGAAAAGAGTTTCTTATACATGGTTACAACGCTTTTTGTTATTTAAGCTCCTAAAATAGTTAGCATATAACGTCGCGAAAATTCTAATTTTGCGACTTTAAAAATATTTGACTCAGATGTGTGAAATATTTTTAAGAAAAGAGTTTCTTTTACATGGTTCCAACGCTTTTTGTTATTTGAGCTCCTAAAATAGTTAGCATCGTCGCGAAAATTCTAATTATGCTACTTTAAAAATATTTGACTCAGATGTGTGAAATATTTTTAAGAAATAAGTTTCTTTTACAGGGTTACAACGCTTTTTGTTATTTGAGCTCCTAAAATTGTTAGCATATTATGGGCGTTGACACACATATTATTATATGACAGCCTGTTACCGTCATATTTATTGGCTACTGAAATACAGTTAAAACATGAAATCAAATCAAAATATATTTATAGCTAAAAAAGATACTCTTAAAAACTAGCTCAGTAAGATTATATTAAGAAATGTGATGTTAGTAAGAAGAATGTTTGCTGATACAGAATTATGTAGAAATTAAATAAAAAATAATATTTCATTAACTAAGTACTAATGTGCGCTTGCATCGGACCCCAAACTAGTCAGAAGCCTGTATCTTGGTGGCCCCGGTTAGAAATACTATCTGTATAGAAATTCACAAATATTACAATACACTGTGTTTTTTCCAGTAAATAAATAAGTATTTGTATATGTATTAATAATAATAAAGGTAATATAATTCTCCGCCACTAATGTTACATTCGCAGTACTTATTTCTATTGCATGCGCCTTCTTCGTCGTAATATTCAATGCATGCCGCGCAGCACTTTGCATCGTCGCACTGGTTTAGTTTACGTTTCATTCTCATCAACACATTATTCTCGTTTGCCTTCATGACCTCGCGCCTTGACCTCATCTGGGAACATCGTTGTCCTTTAAAAAAATATTTTTGGTTTAATTAATTTCTAAAATTAATGTTACATCCTAAAATTATTAGTTAAATAACATAGATATTATAAGTAAGAATAAGTGCAAACATACAAAAATTTATGACTCTAAATTAAATTACCACTAACCAAATAACCCACTTCTGACCTTTACTGATGCAAAGGTACCCACTCTCGCAGCATTACCACGTTGAATTGCAATGCCAAAAGATTTAAATCCCTGCAGTATTCTAATAGTTTTAACTTTGGTTATGCAATGTGTCGTTCCAAGTAAAAACAAGTAAGTTTATTTATAGCACAGACAAAATACCCAGACATAGACTTGTCTGTAGTAATTCACATTTCATCAGCTTTGCAAAACAGTCAACGCTCGCTGGCTTACATTTTTAAAGCTTTTCAATCGCTCATAAAGGTCCGCCCAGGCGGACGCCTACTTGGTTCTCATAACTTGTTGCGGAGGCATTATACTAGCCACAGAAATGAATCTTTATTTCCGTGGGAGTTTATGACGCTATTCAAAGTGCGATTATAAGAGACACTGTCCGAACAGAGAGCATGAACATACCATCCTCATTATCATACACTTCTAGGGTTCCGTACTTTAAAAGAAATAAGAGAAGCCCATAGAGAATTAGGGTTCTATACTCTTTTAAGACACACAAAGTGATCCTACAAAGATAATAAGATTACTTTGTCCGTCTATTTATCTAGACCTTTTTTCAAAAAAAAAAACACCACAGAAAGCATCTATTTAAATGTTAATCAAATAATTGGGTCTATGCTTTCTATTTCTTTCAGGTGAGAAAAAATGAAACATGTAAGTCACCGCTATTGAAAGATATGACCGTTTACGTTGCATATCTTGCGATTTAAGAAGCATAGCTTGCGATTTTAGCTGACTTATATACTGGGGTTGCCATATATACTGTTTCAACAGTAGTATCACTAAATTGTACTTTTTACTGTTGAACAAAAATAAAGTATATAAAATACTGTTTTCAGCACGCAAACACAATATTATGTGTTATACTTTAAATGAATGCTGAGTCGCGGGAAGATTGAAATAGAGCATCTATTAATTTACAAAAGAATTTGCTTCTCAGTTATTTAAATATCAATTATAATTGTGCTGAGACATATGAAGTTTTTAAAAAAAGATTGTAAATTAGTAAGTTGTGCGAGAAGTTCTAAAAAGTATTTATTTAATAAAATAAATAAATAAAATACTGTTCATTTGTCTAAAATACTGTTTAATCTACTTCTTGTAAAAAAGTTGGAATAGATAAATTTGATAAAAAGCGATGATACCAGTAAAGGTAAAAAGCTGCATGGAAACCGTAGTTCTGTAGTATACTAACAAAATAAAGCTTTACCAAGTAATTATTTGCGGGTCTTGTAAATAGTCATGCCTAGTGTTCCAAAGGCAAAGTTAAGTTTGTTTGTTGTTACTTAGAGAACCTTACCTACAATTTGTACGGAACCCTCGGTAAGCGTAAGTTCAACCAGCGCTCGGCGTTTTGGTTTTCTCCCACTACCGGCTTCTCTCATATTATACCAACTGCCCTGACTTTGTGGTATGAATAAAAAATACAACGTAGCCAATTTAATAAACAAAATAAGTACCTGAACTGGCTGAATCGGAACTGTGTGGATCTCCAAACGAGGCGCACACTAATAATATTAGAAGCAATGAAACGATTAATAGTTGGACACTCTTCATCTTTACACATCCAGAACAAACAAGTAAGTGAATCAAAAAACACGAGACGAACCTATTTATTCGTATTTTCTAATATGTTTGATTCAAAAAAATAGAGAAAACCATATTTTCACGGATTTGCCGGAGGAAACTACAAAAATAAATATTGCTCTAATTAGATAATAAATTTAATTTTAATCCCTTATATTGACTTTAAATACATGAATAGTTATTATATATAGCAATAAACCATTGTTATAACAAGTATTTATTCATTTATATATTAAACGAGGTAGATTTATGGATTAAGAGTGTCTACGTCGCATAGTAGCTCAGTTCTCAATTTTCGCAAACTATATATTTAACCAAACGAGCAAAAGCATCTCTGTACTTCGGGTCTGGCAAGTTTTTCTACCGGTATCAATCTTGACAAAACTTTTTATAACAAACTACTTAAATTTACTTCTTCCACCTGTATGTAAGTTTCTGTTTTAAAGATATTGTCAGGCATGACTCCTTGAAACTTTATAGATCAACGGAAAGAAAAAACTCATAAACATGAAGCACCCAAAGTTAAGGCTTACATAATTTGGCGAACGTCAAAAGCAACCCGTTCCCTTGGTTGGCTCTTAATGAAAATTAATTACCGTTTCGTTCAAATTCCTTCGAAGAACCGTCGATTTAATAAAGTTATTGCATTCTCTAAGATTTTCACAAGAACCCATTTCCATTTTACTACGAAGTAGAGGGTGAATAAAATTTTCCTATTTTTTCTGAATGAATCCGAGATACGAATTTGTAATGTAAAACGATTATTTTTCGCGGCACTTTGATAAAAATATTTTTTGTAATCGCGTTTCCGTAGAATTTATATAGGTATAACGCCCGCCTAAATCATATCAGCGTAATTTTTAATGTTTATTGTACGAAGGTACAATAAACATTGAAAATTACGGAGATACCATCAACAGAACTTGTCGCCTCGACTCCTCCTAGAAATTCTGTCGTATTCAATTCAAATCTACTTATAAACTTCACCCCGAGTACGAAATGGCATGAAACTTATTTACTTCAGTAGATTATCAAAGACTTCAGTTATACAGAATGGAATGTAGAGCAATATGACCCTTTTTATTGCAAGTCGCTCGGTGTAAGTAGGGCCATTGTTTGTACAAAAACAGGAATGTTTATTACTGTAAAATTAAGAAAGTTTTCTGTTCCCGCTTATTGCTTAGCAAATCACATTAATGTTCATTTACTTGAGTTGTTTCTGTCGAGCTTTTTGTTATTTATCATTGTTTGTTGTTTGACCACTGTTTTATTTCCACGGTTTCTTTGTTTCAATGTATCTATTCGGGGGTTCTTTAATATATTTGGATACTTTGTGATTGCAATCTGTAGGCAGTACTGTACTATCGATGCCATCATTCTAAATTCTTGCTAACGTAGCGTGATCGAAATTAAAGACGTAAGTAATTGACGTGTCAGCAGTATTTAATGAGTATAGTAATATAGTAAAATGAGTGATTGAATACCATTCACCTTTATACCTCGACTCCAAAACATTGTGTTCTCGATTCGACAGTTCTTTGTGTGTTACTCGATTTTATTGAAAAGTCTGGACCGCTATGGAAATTTCATTTTTTGTTTGAAAGTGATGTTTGATTCCCATGTCATCTATAACATTATATTAAAATCAATCCAGTAAGTACATTTGGCCTGCTGCTCACACGACCACGAACTGTCAGCGACTCTCTGGCCTTAGATGAAGCATGCCTAGCCTGGAATATAAAGTTTTACTTTGTATTTATTTTACTTAGTGTACTTAGTTATAAAATTAAATGTAAATGACATAAAATTATTAACTTGCTATATCAGAACAGCTATAACTTTGTTCTGTAGACGATTTTTCCAATATTCTTTTTAATCTAGAGCCAACGCCCATCGGTGTGGCGACAGTGCGGCGTATTTTATATTTTTCATTACTGGCACGTTCAGCTTTGATGGCAGATGGTTTACGACCAAGTTTACTGCTAGAAAGAACGTAACGAAGTGTCTGTTGCTTCTATCTTGTGATTATGTGGCCGTCGAGAATGAACAGGCTTTTCTATGGACATTACGACGACGTGGATTTGTGTTGTGGTAACAAAGTTTTGAACAAATACATGCTTGTACTCATAGTTACTAATTGAAAGTGCTGAGGATTGAGTTCGGAGACAGTTTGTTTGAGTTAGAACCTGTCTCCAGGTTGTGTGTGTGACAGTGAATGTTTCGTGGCAACCCAAATAGAGTAAGTTTAAAAGCGCATTATTTTGTAACATAAAAGGTGAACTTTCTAACCGACTTCAAAATAACTTTATAGGGGCTTTTGTTTTATTTTTGTGTATGATCCCTATTTCTCAGAGATGGCTGGACGAATTCTAAAAATCCTTTTTTGTTCTATTTTTTATATAATATTATTACTATAATAAAACATTATATTTTTATATAATTTTCATAAAAATCGGTTCAATAGTTTTTTTAAAAAATAATATTACTTTTAGTTTTAGACTACATATGATATTCTATTTCGTAAAAGCATTATCTGCCAAATATTATTAATTTTGAATTTCTGCAAGTCGTCCCAAATGGGCCATAGGTATGTGGGACGAGTTCACGAATTACTCCCCTAAAATGTTGACGATTTTTCCTTTTTTTAAAGTATTACTTCTCTCATTTGCTACGGGCTAAGGAGGCTACCTATGTAGCTTATAGCTTGACAACTTTTATGTATCTACAGTTTTGTTTTATCGCCCTATAAACATGGCAGTATATTTTTTCTACCCTTTCCGAGGCGTGGATGGCATCCATCGTTTACAGACAGGTTCGTTAGCTCGGGAAATATTGAACCCATAAGTCACGCTAGCGTTAATGGCTAGATATCGTCTTACAACCTAGCTCTATAGACTCTATTTTTGCCGCTCCCAGTGGTATATCGGGTTCATAGAACTGACTTTCGCTTGATATATAAACGGGGGTTTGTGTAAATGAAGATAATTTGTTATTTTATGTTCAGAAATAACGTTTGGAAATACATAAACTATATGATTTATTTACCGACTGCTAGTTGTTATCCGCGCCTTTGCACGCTATATAAAACTTTGAACTTCTATCCTCCTCAGGTGTTGAATTACCTAAAATCCTTTCTACTACACCACTATAAAAATAAATAAAAATACATCCTCAAAATTTCACGTTCAACGGTTTAGGTTCTGCGTTGATTCTGACCTATTAGTCAGTCAGTCAGTCAGGACTTACTCTTTTATATATATATATATAGACAGATAAAATATTTAGTAGTACCTCGTAATACCTTGCCTCGTCTTGTTTTAAACTACTACTGGTTTGGGAACTGTTAACTTGACAACCTGGCTTTGTTCAGGCAATCCAATCAATAATCTCTAACTAAAAAAAAAAACAAATAATCATAGAATTTCTATACCAAGATTCAGTTGGAATTAAGATATGGTTGAAAATTACGACTCTTTCAAGGGTATTAAGATTTAAACATACTGACAGACGAAAGACCATCTTCTCCAGACTCGAAGCAGATTTGCTTTGCTCGCTCAGCCACTCTAATACTTGACGTATCTACTACGACTGCTCAAAACCCAAAATAAATAATAAAATATAAGCAGTTATTTTTGGCACTTTGTTTTCCCCATTACACTTTTGAACACTCATAAGCTGCTTTAGCGTCCAAAGCCAGTTTCTAGATCTGACTCATGGTTTAGATAAACATTTATTCACAAAACTGACTTTGCGTACATGGAATATGGTGATGGCACACTCGTAGAATCTCACTGTGATTCAGAGCGTTTTACATGTTGAATCATTTACAATCGTGACGATGGGCGTAAGCCTTTTCAAAACTATTTATGGGATCCCTGATCTAAAACAGGTAAGGTTAAAATGTGCATGTCTTCTGTAGCATTTAGCCTAATAAATGGATATTAAAATAACGAATATTAATAAAATTGGGCCAGATCAAAATTGATTTTGAATTGTATGAAAGCTTGTAAAACAAATCAGACGAAGATCATTTTTGAAAATAGTAGCTACCGAAATATTTGTTTCGTAATATTGAAGTAGAATAAGAAATTACAAAAATATCAAAAATATGACACAGAAAAAACAGCATCGATTGTGGTACACAGTATAAAACAGCATATTTTTTTTCTCGAATTCAGAACTGGTCCTACAAAAAATGTTGTTCCTTAGAATGAGTATAGATGCACTATACCGAAAGGGGGTTACCCCTTTCGGTTTAGTGCACCCCTTACCGATAACCATGAATTGAACTGTTATTATGTACGAGTATAAATAAGACTTTGGAAATTGAATAAACCTTTCTTTTTCTTTTAAGCTAGGATCAATGGTTTAATAAACGAAGCACTGATGACCTAACTTAGTGTCACATTGTTACAATACTGTTATACGTACATACCATCATGTCTATATTGCTAAATCTCAACAATATAGCAGCAATCGGACTAGGAGAATGAACATCGTGACACGGAATAGATATTAACTGCACTTAGACCTCACTAGACAATACAAGCGCACTCAACTATACAGGGTTATCGGTTAAGGGTGTAATAAGCCGAGAGAAGGTCATCATACACATTCTAATGAACATAATTGGACCTCTCTCGAACTCGGAATTCGAGAGCAAAACCAGCTGTTTCATACATTTCATCAACGACTGGTAATCTTTTTATTTTTTCTCTATATCAGCGTTGATCCTATAGTGATCCTAACCAATAGCGTTGTAGACGAATTGTGCAGCAAGTTTAATTATACAAGCTAGCAAAGCGTTGTTGCTTCAAGTCTGGCAAAATGTGCTATAGTCCGAATATGTTTGGAAGTTGGTAGTATAAGGTCTGGTGGGTTTAAGCCAATCTTGACGAAACCACAAAATAATTAGTAGTCACAAAACTAAGCATCCAGATTCTTCGAATTATTCAAATCTTTAACCGTCGCATCGAGGATTTTTAAAGCGAGTATATTTTTTCAAAATGAGGGTACGTTTGCTACGACGCCATTGAGATACAGACTGATTTCAACAATACTTGGCAGAAACACACGTAGCAACCCTACTAAAAATTCTAAATAAGTAAAAAAAACGATCGTATGGTTGTGTTTTTTTATCGCATAAATGTTGTTTTTTTCTCTCTTACCTGAAAGAGTTGGTCATTACCGAATAGGATTTTTTTAAATCAAGCCATAGTTTCATAGATTGATTATAAAATTGTACAAATTGAAGTTCTTTGGAATTGCAAACTACAGGAATAAAATAAATTTGTTTCAATAATTTTTAATTAATTCTATTTTAAGGCAATGTTCTGCTCGACTACGACAAATATTGAAATAAACCTTTTTTATGGGATTTTTCCCTCTTATAAAAATCTGTAAAAAAATTATGAGTGCTTTGAAATATTGTTTTAAGGATTCCGTAGCCAAAGAGTAAAAACTTAATAATTTGTAAATGTATGGACTACTCGTACACTTGTCTGAAATAAATATATTGAATTTGAAAAAAGAAACCACCCTATTACTAAAACTTTGCTGTCCGTCTGTCCGTCTTCCGGTTTTGTCGCCTGATGAATGAAACCGGGAACTTATCGTAATCCGGCTTCGTTTGCGATACAGAGCAGCAGTCTGCGAATTCGTCTGCTCTTTCACTTCCCTCCATCCCTGCGTGTTGGATATCTCATTTGCAAGTCCTATACGCGCGCTGTGTACAAAATTGGGAAGTCTTGAAAGAGGAGAACTTATCTGACCACCGTTATGTACGGTTCGATATTTTGTCCCCTTCGTCTGTAATGAATTGGACTAGAGTCACCAGGATTTATCTCATTAACTGTGATAGCTAGACAGTTATTTTTTCTTAGATGAAGTATTTCTGTAGCCGCTATAACAACATACTAAACGCAGAAACTTTAAGCAAAGTGCTTTGCTCGTTTGACTAAGTGTTTTAGCCCAAAAGTGCATAGATAATGCCAGTTACATTTTGATATATTTTTAAATCAATGTAAAGATGGTATTTGCTTGTTACTTTGACAATTTACGATTATTTATTTGCTATACAATTACGCATAGTAGTTGTACTATAATTTATTGACGATTAGTGTTAATTAAAATGAATGCTAGAGGACATTTTAATGCACCATCAAGAATTCTTCTCACGATTGCGAATGCGACATTAAATAAAATGGAACATGGTCATAGAATAATGTGCGAATAGCAAGGCATTTTGATTAAATAGTAAAATAAAAATTAATCGGTTTCACCGCCAATATTTGTAGAGCGCAGTGATTCTTTAACGTCATTTGTCGTCAAATATATAGGTAGATCAGGAGCACTACATTGTTTATGCGAAATACGTATAAACTCAATAGTAAATCACACTTTATAAATTTTTGCGCTACATATTCGTATCTGCGTTACTACCTATGTACCTACTGCCAAGGTGCTAAAGCTTTACAACATATTGGCCACTAAAACAATGTTTAGTTACTCGTATGTGTTCTATATGTCATGAATAGCACGTTTTTAAGGTTCCGTACCTAAAAAGTAGAAACAGGACCCTATTACTAAGTATTCGCTGTCCGTCGGTCCGCCCGTCCGTTCGTTTGTCACCAAGCTGTATTACTTGAACCATGATAGCTAGATAAATGGTTTTTTGGCATATGATGTATTTTTACCGCTATAACAAAAAGTACTAAGCACAGAATAAAATGAATATTTTAGGGGGGCTCCGATGCTACAAACGATTTACCGGGACTTGCATTTTAACGTGTCATTCAACACAAGGTAGCACTCAATTATAAAATCACTCCACGGTCACACATCTCCGACCTGACCGGACCGAACGTAGCTGAACATAGATGATAGTCTGAAAACAACTCGGCTAACTGTAGTACAAGCATTATCATACGGTATGTCATACTGAATGGTACATTTAAACGCAATTTTTAGCCACAACACTCAAATACTGGTTCCTCCACTCCACAATAGGTTTACTTCGACAAGTATTTTTCTGAATAAGCAAATAATGCATGTAACCTTGGAATAAAAATGCCAGTAGGCACATTATCCGGGCGTGTGTGCCACATATGGCGGTTTAACCAGCCGTAATCACACTCTGGGATCCACTTTTGGGATTTCCAGTTCAATATTATGTAGGGCGTGTATGGCTAACAATATTAGTAAGCAATTGCTGCTTCCGTGAGACGTCTTTCTGGACGCCTCACTTATTGTCGGTCATATATTATAAGAAACAAATGGAAACTATTCAAAAGATCACATTGTTGTTTTATATATAGGTATAATGTAAAAGAACTATAGAATTATAGAAATAAAATACATTTTTATAACTAGAAAAGATTACATTTACATTCAACTTAAACTACTGACTAAACATCAATCAAAATAAAACTAAAGTTTGAGTTACAGTGGGCTCCAAACTAAGCTAAAGGCTTGTAACTTGGGACCCGAGTGCTACTTTACCAGAAGGGTGTGTTAATCAAAAAATTTTGTAGTACTTACTATTGATTGTATTAATCATAACTAAAGGTGAGTGAGTATGTGTGAAGTGAGACGAGTGAGTGAGGTGCAGGATGAGTATGTAGTCTAAAGGGAAAAAGTGTGGTCATGTTGTACTAAACCTGATAAAGAAGCTGTAATTAATTAGTCTATAATAAGCGTTAATAAATAATCTCGATATAAGTACTAACTGCTGTATTATTCATATTCATGGTTTATAACCAGCGCTTCACTCAGAATAATGTACAGACTCTAGTGTATCGTACACAATAGAGGCTGCAAATAGGCTCTGTGAAAATTTTATATTTAAAAGATCATGTTTTAAAAAACAGTTTATTGTAGCATCGCCTTGGTTTTACAGTCATGATGCTATTACTGTGTTTGTACAAATAAATAATATTAAAATATGATTACGTTCAGCTTTAAAAAAATACAGGGGAACAAAAAAATCATTTGTATAGTTCCCGTAGTCATCCTGAAAACATTACACCTTTCATGTAAGCTATTCTTTACTTGGTTTGAACTGGTTAGGAAATAGAAATTGGAACTAGTAAGAATCCGAGTGTGTGTTTGAATAGCGCTTTCGACAACCTAAACTGTGTCAGTACACAATTAAAAGTGCCGAGAGCTAAACAAACTACAATCAGTATTACAGTAAAGCCTACCTTAATCCGTGAGCTATCAACACTCTGCTATCCTTTAGACTACAGGCGTTTGAATAAATTAACGCGTGTACGTGTAATGTTGAGTGACTTTTGTTTTCAAAAAGAAACTTACGGTCTTATAATAAACGCGTCTTAAATTTAAAGTTAAGACGCGTTTATTTATAAGACCGTATACGTATAGTTAAATATTAAAAAAGATTTTGTGGCTAACCTTACTTAGGCCAATATTCATATTTCGAACTATGACTACGGTCTCCGTTGTCTCGCGAACTATAGACGATATGGAAACAGGACAAGAAATAGCAAATTATTGCTACAATACGAGCCTTTACTGAGCTTCTCTCGTTATATTAACGTGTTGATGCCACGCAATGGCTTCTGTAATCTTCGCGCTCTTGGCGTTCCGCTTTCAACTAAAATAATATTGAAAATAGCTTATATAACTATTTTTTTAAAATTTTTATTTAAAGTGTTTGTTCGCACATGCGATAATGCCACACTAGTTGTTAAACAAAAAATATATAAAAATACTATAAAAAAAAATGCATAAAATAAGACTTATCTATTTTGCAAGCCACACTTCACAAGGTCTAGAATTCTTTTTGTCGTCTCTAAAATGGGGAGGGCTAAATATGAGTTACACAATCCTATGGAACTGTCCTTCAATAACAACCGTCTAGGCGTCTCATTCCGAACACACTCCATCAAAATATGGTACGCATCCTCCAGGCGCATGCACGCGCTGCACAGCGGCAGCGGCGCCTTGCTCATGACGTACGCGAACCTGTTCAATGGGATGCGTCCGGAGCGGAGACGCAACAACAACACAAGGTCTTGTCTGTTGAGCCGGCTGTTGTCAATCCACGGCGAAATATATAAGTATTATACACCCATTATTTAAATTAAAAACCTGACGAAACTTAAAATAGATCAAATAAAAATCTTTTGCTTAAATTATGTCATAAAATCAAAACATATTAGTAGTAACGAAATTATAAAAAAGGTATATCTAGATTTACTTAAGATCTATAGAGATCAGCATGTTTTTACAGGAAAGGCTAAACGTTTTCACTTAGCAAAGTCTTATGCTGCTGCATTTACTCTACATTTTAATTACGCTATATTTTCTACGACCAGTCATTTGTCCGACGTTGACCCTCTTTACGATAATATAGGAGACTTTTGTAAAGAAAATTACATACGAGTACGAAGTAGCGGTTAACATAAAAGATACCTATCTAAAGATGATTTTTCTTAATACTCATGAATATGTAAGTTCTTTCCTGGATTACTAAAATATATTTCATCGGTACGTGATATATTAAATACAACTGTATGCAAACGAAGGCTGATTAAATAAACTCCGAGAATTTCTGCAATTCCTATAAGTTATCTTAATTTATACAACGTGTAACTAAAAGGTATGTCAATACTTAACGGTGTTAGTCTACCCATCAAAGTGAACTAGTGTATAACAAAGTTGTTCAAAATTTTAAAAAAAATTGCGTCTTCCATACAACTTAGCCGATCACGTGACCAATTATTGTATGGAGAACGTAATATATATATTTTTTTTCACTTTGATGGGTAAACTAACACCCTAAAGTATTGTCACACCTTTCTGTTACAAGATGTATAAGATTTTAAAGGTTTGAGTAAGCCAAAAAAGGGTTCTCAGATTTCTTCAAAACAAAATCTGCCGTTCCTTTGAAAATGTGTATCAGTACTTAGGCGGCAAAATATATGGAACGATCACACACCAAGTTTCATCAAGAATGGTTGGAATCTACGACTTGTATACGAAAACCAAATATCCAGACAGACATAAATGCAAACTGACAGATGGAAAAATGTCATATCCAAAGCAGAGACGCTTCACTCGCTCGGTCAAATATATATGTATTGAGTCGTACCTACTGAGAAATATTTTTAGGATGTTGCATTTTTAAGCGTATGCAGGCAGTGCCGCAGACCAAATGCTAGTAAAGTATATTTAAATTTATTATATACTAATTGCGCCCCGCGGTGATACCTGCGGAAGTTTAATTATCTCACTGGAACACTGCATTTTTCCGGAATAAAATAGAGTCCACGTATTACTCTAGGAGATAACTATCTTGATGTCAAAGTTCTTCCAAATCCGTTCAGCCGTTTCAACGTGAAGAAGTGACAAACTAACACGTACAAACAAACTTTAGTCTTAATAAAATTAGCGTGATATGGTTTTTGCCAAACTTTAACACGAAATAACCATCCTAGGTCCGCCTATCTAGGATGTTTTTTCGAAGGATGTTTGAAATGCTTAAGAACTATTACAGCTAAATTGAAAGTTATTGGAAACTGCTACTAACTCCCTACGGCAATATTTACAATACGAATCCATCTTTGTTATTAGTGATGTAGCTTTGATGTTTTCCTTTGATATGGGTTAGGCAATATGGGTTAGATATACCGAATATTGAGAAAATAATATTGTATTTGGATTCATTATCTTTTATTTTACTAATTTCTTCTCTTATACAATGCTATAGAATTTGATGTCAATAGTTATAAGTTTAAAAATATGACATCTGACTTACAGGGTCATCTGTGTGTGTGCTAAGCCGTAAGGTGATCACTACACATTACTAAAAGCTTTCACTATGGGGCCAACTCTGAATTTGAGAAATAAAACAGCTCTTTCATACATTTTGTCGACTATTAAAAAAAAAAAACTATTGAACAGTTGTTTTTTTTCTCAAATTCAGAATTTGTTCCATCGTGAAAGTTGATCATAATGATAAAGTATAGTGACCTCATTTCCGGAATAACGCATTCATCCGAATTTAGAGCCTCTTTAATTTGAAGTGAAATATTATAAAACAAATACTATTTGAATTATTTTACATGTAAAGCACTACGTGTAAATTAATATTTTTGTATTGTTATGTTTTGTGTGTCTACAATAAGGCGTTGATATATCTATCTATCTGCTAAGTTATTGCTCCGCTGAAATACCATCCACTCCTGACCGATCTCCTTCGGCTATATTGGTAATTGATATTCGCAACCAGTTTCTAAAGAAGTGTAAAGGTTTATCAACTGGTTAAGTGCCTTTAATAAGAAACATGAATAACTACAACAATAAAAATATAGGTGGATTACATATAGACCTCAAAAGATCTACGCAATAATTATTAAGTCATATTTAAGTTTATCAATATATTTATTCAGCAATAAACAAGACTAATATCATCACGTCCCCTTACAAAAGTTCTGACTCTCTCAGGATTCGGCTCTAATGATGACACAAAAAAGAATTTTCGCCTTTTTATTTTCCATCGCGTCAGGTGTCACGAATAGGCAAGGACTTTAATAACAACCTTTTTTGTCTATACACAGTCTTTACACACAGAAAAAGGTGTTTTCGATAAAAAAAAGGTTAGTTCAAAGTTTAACAACGTTTAAAGGCCCCAGAGATTTTCTTAAGAAAGTAATAACGCTGCAGGAATAAGTTTATTCAAGTTTGTGCTTATATCGATTTTGTATTTTTATTTTCACTTTATCTAAAGGAGCCTCCTCCTTTTTATCCGACTGCAAAAGGAGGACGTATGTATGTGTATTTCTTTGGCATGCCCTAGACCCTAAACGGCTTGTCGATTTTTATGTGAGTGGTGTCAATAGGTTCATCATAGTCGTGAGAGTGTCACTGGGTACATAAAAAACATAAGGATGATACACAGGTTTAAAGATTTAACAGTTGGATTTTCTGAGGTCGCTTCTAACTACTTGTTGAAGTCGGTTAATGAGTTTCTTTGTGATCAGAGATGCTTTGATGAGACCTTGGAAAAACAGGAAAAAATAAAAAAAACTTATGAGTTAGTATGTAATTTCGCTCACATTTAATGTAAGAGAAATTCTTCCTAGCAATAGGGTACATAATGCATATGGGTTGATAGCCTACATAATATACAGAATTCCCGCGAACCCCAAAAACTTCATCTGTTATGGAATATGTTAGAAATTATTGTTCTTTTTCATCAATTCTATCAAGTGCTTTCTTCCGCATTATAGACATCTGCCGCGCTGGAGTGCACGTCAAGAAAGAAATACGTCTTATTTGAGGTTGTTGGCCAGTAATTGGTTTCTCCTGAGCCGCCCTCGGTATCGACAGTGCTGTCAAAAGCAAAAGTGTATTTGATTTATTGGATTTTTCTGCCAATAATCGGATAAGATTTGTCTAGGACTAAATGTCATGTCTTTTCGTAGCAACATTTAGTAATATATTTTATTATCTTTAACCCCCGACGCAAAAACGATGGGGTGTAAAAACTTTGACGTGGATTTGACGTGGACGTGTGTGTCTGTATGTAGCATCGTAGTTCCCTAACGAATGAACCGATTTTGAGTTGGGTTCTTGTTTTCATTCACTATTGTCTATTTTAATAAAGATTTTTTTGAAAATTGAATGACTGGGAAATGCTTTTTATATATGGTTTTTTAAGTTTCATGAAAATCGGACCAAGATGGATGTCGTCACAAAATTGTGGATTATATATTATTTCACAACTCCCTCAATATGGGTATCATGTGAAAGAGCTTGTCTATAAGAAAACTATGATAAATTACAAACATATTTTTTTGAAAATTCAAAAATAACTATAAATATAGATTTTATTCACTCGTGAAACAAGGTCTATAATACCGTGGCTTCACGAAACGAATCGAAGATATTAGTTTCCATGGTTACCGACTATTATTCTCTTCAAACCTTTGACATTTTTGGAAGTCATTTGAAATATTTTACAGGTGCAAAATTATTGTGGTCACTAGATCAACAGTTCGCAGAAATAAAAGTATATATGCTCTATATCGATACAGAACATGAATATATTGCCTTATTAGTATTGCTCTACGTTTGCCTTTCCACAAAATTTCCTTAGTTTCTCCCCATCAATGCAAATGCAAACCAAAAGTGTTCCACGCAAATTAGTGCAGATTTGCATCGATTAGCATACAGAGTGCACTGCGATGCTATCGCTAATGCCTTTCCAAAATTTCCACCAACCCTTTATCTTACTTTTCAGCAGATTGTTCAACAGCGGTTATGCTTGTCACAAAGTATGCATCAGTAAAAATATGCTTCGAAGGACATATGCACTATAGTCTTTAGAGACAGTCTGTTTTTTTGCTGTGCTAAAGAACCAACAAAAAGAAAAGAAGAAAATCAATCATACACAGCGGCAAAGCTAAAAAGTTGAGGTATCTATTAGCAGTCTAAATAATACATCTGATTTCTATTCATCTAATGTAGTGTACAATTAATACTTTAAAAACTGAAAACCGACTGCAATTCGACAGGAGAAACTTACGTTACACAAGCAAAATAGTATTTGAATTATCATATGTAGTGTCAGCCATATTTTATAATAGTTATTGTAGTGTAGTCATTAGTATTCTACTAGTCAAGGCCTTTCATTTGATTCTTATAATATGTAATCTGCTATTTTGTGACGGCGGCCACCTTGGACCGATTTTCATCAAACACACTTAGATGAAAACACCGAAAATGTTACCTAATATACTCCTTTCATACAAAATAAAAATAGTCATAGTTGATTTATTCGTTCGGAAACTATGATGCCACAGACAGACACACAAACAGAGACAGGTCAAATTTATAAACCCTGACGTTTTTAGCGTCGAGAGTAAAAAATAGAATGTCAGCTATGTATATATAGTCAAATAAATGTAAAGATATTATTTATAATTAGCTGAACATGCCACACTGTTTAATTAGGATAAATCTATCAAAATACACAAGTGCCACATATAAGTAATTCTACGAGTATTCAATATAGTGATCTCAACTTTACAACTGGCCGAAGGAGTTTGCATAGACTATTTAATTTGCGTTACAATGCCAATCGATTAACACTGGTTTTACAATGTATATATAGATAACTAACTAAACAGAGTACTATGCAATTACCTATATGTATTCAAATATGACGATCCATTGTACCTCGACATAATGATCAATCATGTTCATTAGTCATTACACGTTAGATACGGTCGACGTACCGTCATTTGAATTAATGAAACTGAGTTTTTAGTCTCACGAGTAGGCTGTCGCGGCTTTTTGTTTTTTTGCTGAACAGTTTTTTAGATAGTTGACGATCAATAACAAACATAAAACGTCCTGACATAAATATATTAAAGATGCGAAGTCAGTTTTTCTGCATTTGTTGTCACGGCGGAATGACATTCCATTTTTGTCTCCCTAGATATTTGCAGAGACGTAAAATGCGGAGCTTTTCTATCCTAATAACAATAGTTAACATACTTATGATACCTTACAACGCAGTCAAATCCTCAAGAAAAAGCTTGTATAAGAATAGACGTAAAGTGTATTTTTTTATCTGCTTATTATTATGTATAATATAGGTATGAATTCACAGACTGTCGAAATAGCTGACCCTATGAGTGTCGAATATGTAAAAACATCCTTTGTCTATGAATTCCTCAGTCCTAAATATTACTCCCAGGACATAGCGCTTCCAAGACCTGTCCTACATAAGTATGTAAGGATATTATCCTCTAAGATATTTCCCAAAGCACGCAGTTAGCTCGTAAAAGGTTTTTACGACTCTGCTGATAACATGAAAGAGCTAGAATGGGTTAGAGCGCTATATTGTAGTATTCTAGGATAAACAAAGTACGAGATGAGTTGGAATATAAGGAAGGCAGGCTCTATCTGAAACTTTAAAAAAACAGGCAGAGAGTGGAAGAAAATCACTAAAATATGTTATCATTTTAACGTTGGGATTTGTTTAATTGAGATTTTTTTCTCTTTCTCAAGCCTTTTTCTACACAATTAGCTCATGTTTTCAATAATAATTTCGAATTGAGTACCGTCCACGAACATTGTTTGTTCACCTGTCACACTATACGTTTTCCCTTTTTGTAAATCATGCAAAACTGAAAATACTGAAAATATCAGCTTGGTTCTCCTTTTTAGGCTTATTGAGTTTTATTAGGTCCTTACATATGAAATTGGCGTTTTGTCGTACTGGCCACTTTGATCTCAAATATCTCTTCTTTGGTTAGGGAGTCCAATTTCAAATTTATACAGCTATTTATTCATACATTTGTATTTTGAAAACCGTAATTCATTTGTTTTGTCCTCGTTTGGTTTCAAGTTTTCCATTTTGTAAACTGCGTGACGCAAAGAAAAAACCAAACGAGGACAAAACAAATGAATTACGGTTTTCGAAATACAAATGTATGAATAAATAGGTGTATAAATTTGAAATTGGAATCCCTAACCAAAGAAGAGATATTTGAGATCAAAGTGGCCAGTACGACAAAACGCCAATTTCATATGTAAGGACCTAATATTTATATTTATGGACTTGTAATCAAACAGATCATGGAAGTCCCATAGGTTTCACATTTAAAAAAAATTATAAAAGCATCCTAGCTACACCAGAAGATGGTGACGCAAGAACACTCTGGAACAATCATAAATTTATTATTGTATCACCTAGTACTAGATGTACAACCCTTTTATAGTTGAAAATTAGTTACACAATATAGCGCAATAGCTAGCAATTTAGATCACAATCTTTAGAATTACCTATTGTTCTTTCATTAGGCCTTAAAAACCGGATGCTGATTTACTTAAGATATCGGGTCTACGTTTGAAGGTTATTTGAAAGAGCACCTGTATAGTATAGGTGCTCTTTCACCGACCGACTCGATGATCTAGAATCTAGCTTGCATTGTTGATAATAAAGGGTTAACAGCTTGCCTTATGTTAAGACGAACGTCATCTTATTGTCCTATTCATTAGGTATTACATTACACATTCAGGGTAAGAAAACGATCAGGTGTTCCATAGATTAGAACAAGTGAAAATAAACGATTTCTACATTTGCTAAACACAGAACAGAATAGGATAGGATTGGGCTATCCCAATGAACACGTTTGTTCATTGGGATAGGGATTCTAATTATTTTAACATTTATTCAAGTAAATTAGCTGTTCGTAATAAAATTACTAAAATTAAACCTTAGCTCATGCAGAATATGGGTTATCAATACTCACATAACTGCTCCGACACAACATCGGTTATGGGTGTACTAAGCCGCAAGGAGGTCACTATACTCATCCTAAGGAACAACTCTATACTCATCCTAAACAACGCGAAAAAAAACAGCTGTTTCATACATTTTGTCGACGACGGATCAACTTTTTGTATGGAACAGCTGTAATATTTCTCTAATTTAGAGTTGGTCCTACCTATATTGAAAGTTGTTCGTTAGGATGAGTATAATAACCGCCTTTCGACTTAATACACCCCTAACCAATAAGATTATCTGTTAGTACTTTTCAATATGTCAAGAATCATTGCGTGAATCTTTTGCATTAACATGAACGTAGTATTTTCGGTACTTCTTGAATCCTCTTCGTCCTGTGGCTGCACCCTTGTCAGTTACACCGCGCCTACCCCTATCTACGTTCTACGAAACTGTCTCCTTAGTTTTATTTGGGTCGTAGCGGTAGAACCACCCTTTACAGACAATATTATTGAATTCCAACATTGGGTAAGATATCTGGCCCGCGCTACCTCCAATTTCGAATGGCACCACTTCCAGGAATATTTTATTTATTGATCTGCATAATCCTTTAGTTCCCTTTTGAGTATCACGCGGAATTCGATGTGAATGGATTTGTTTTATTCGACGCGTTTCTAGAAAATTTCTTGCTGTGTTTATTGGGAACGTTCGAGTCGTTCTTGGGATGTAGTAATTAACATAATCTTTTTAAAAGCCCGGTGTAACAAATAAAATTCGAAAGCCCCCGACAGTTTTTGATTTAAAATGTATCAGAGTGTGTAGTTTTCAAGCCCTTTCATTTCATACCTCTATTGAAAGAATTGTACAATAAATAAAATCCGACATTTTGTAGGCAGCCACAAAATAATCGCTTGGCATTTTTTTTACCAAAGACAGCGAAGAACACTCCTTACTAGTTCACCACACAAATGCAGCCACGTCAGGACACCGTCGTTTTTGCGTCAAAAGTTAAAAATAAACCTATTTGATTTAGTCCATATGTAACATAAATCATTTAATTCATTGCATTAGTAGGTATATGAAATAGAATAGGCAAAATGAAACTATTACGGGTAGGTATGAATTACCTAAAAGTAAACGTTTCAGGGAGGGTGTGGTAGCAATACGGTATTTATATCGTGTTTGCTCAACATCGAACGTTATTGTGTGCTTTATGATAATATGCCGGCGTTTGTTTGTTTGTTAATGAGCAAAATTTTAACACTTCAATTGATTTCTATTTAACTTTTGATCGATTCGACGCGTGACCAGAATGCCGGTTTTTACTCGTATAAATTCAAGATTTCCATTTTGTAAACTGCGTGACGCAAAGAAAAAACCAAACGAGGACAAAACAAATGAATTACGGTTTTCGAATTACAAATGTATGAATAAATAGCTGTATAAATTTGAAATTGGAATCCCTAACCTAAGAAGAGATATTTGAGATCAAAGTGGCCAGTACGACAAAACGTCAATTTCATATGTAAGGACCTAATATATAGTGTTCCTACATAAAAAACATAATCGTGACAGTCTTATGACCTAGGTATTTGAGTATAAAAAATATGTAGTACATATCAACAGCTCAGCTCTAAAGCAGATCAACATTTTCTATCTTGTTGCGCAGTAACTTATAACACCTTGAAGTGGTTTTTAAATTTAAATTTTACGTACAGAAGTGTTTACACAGGTGGTGTTGTTCACGGACTATTAGCATCTAGTTTACTTGAAGCGCAGTAAGCAAGGTAACGTATGTTATAGTTTTTTTTTTAACATCTGTGTATTATAATAGTAATAAACAGGTAGAAGGATTATGAAGTACTAAAATATTGCAGTTTGCAAGTAAAAAATCAGTGCAATTTTCAAATAGCTATTGCTTTTCTGCATTGGTTTGCGAGAAAAGCTCTGTAAATTTCACCTTGGTTCGTATTATGTACAAGCAGGGCCTATCAGCCCAACATCTTTTTTGTAATTAGTTAATTTAGTTAAAAGTCTTGATAAATAATAATTATATTATTATAAGTTATTAAACATTTGTAAGATAAATTAGCTTTTAAGTCCTAGACCTTTCGCATCTAGCATTCATGACAGACAATTTAGAAAAGTATTAGCGAACCTAACGACTTGCCGAGTCATTAATTTTATCACACATAAATGCAGCACTGAAGAAGTGAAGCTGGCTTTTACGGTCCCCAATCCCTATTTTAGACTCTTTACTGAGATTTAGACTTAGAAAACGTGAAACGGGAGTATATACATATTATACAACTAATTATAGAACACCAACTCATTAAAATACTCAATAGTCATATTTTACAAGTTTAAAAAATTAAATACTTATAAAATAAAACGCAGTCTATGTGCTAATCTAGACTCTAAGCTATCCCCGCATCAAATTTCATCCAAGTTGGTCCAGAAACTTTTGCGTGTTATAATATTAGTAGAAAGTAGGATATATATAGATTGGAAACACAGCGTTTCAAAATAAAGCAGACTGCATGCAGCGCAGCCCAGCACAGCACGGCTTATGTTGTTGTGGTGTAGGAAACATTATGAGGAATGACACACCTAAATGCTGTGCAAATACACCACACAATCGCAAGTCTAGCCAGACTACGTCATTAAACGTCTGTCAACGAAATAGCAGATGTCAGGAACGCTGCAGAAGTGCACAATACGACAAACAAAAATGACCGTGTGACATGCTACGTAACGCGCTGAGACACGACGCGATGCGCTGTAACGCAACGCGTGCGGTGTGCACCAGCCTTTAAAATACATAACTATTGTAATAGAGTCATAAAACGTTTTGGGGTAACATACAATTTTATGAAAGTTCCTACTGGCGAACTACAGCTATATTATATGGTGAACACCTAGTATGTAAAAATCCATGAATCCTACTTTTTGAAGCAAGTACTTTTAAGTAAGTTTTTGATATAGTATCTTTAGATGAAGTACAACAACATCGCATAATAAAATTGCATCGATGTATATACTTTCTCTGGCAAGGTTTTGATCTGTTTAGGATTTTATCTTTTAGTTGAGTACAAAAACTCATTATAAAATCAAAAATTATGATGATAGCTATGATTGTATAATTTATCGTTACGTATAATTATCTTTTTGTCTTCCATTGCTCCTTCGTTTTAAAACATCAGCTTCCAAATTTTCTTCAACAAACAAAAAAGTACCGCACTAAAAATTCCATCACGAACTTATATCTCCACACATATTAGGCTCATAAACCTTACTATCAAGCTTTTCTCCCTTTTTCGGACCTATAAAAAAGATCTAGCACCTTCATCAACGCAACAACAAATTCTATGAACCGAGCCGAAGTCTCTACTCGCCTTCTTTGAGCAATTTCCAGAAATCGTTTGATCCATTTTACTCGGTTCGTTTTTAGGGCACTGCTGCTGAGATGGCAATCTAACACGATCGCTATTTTACAAAGACATGTATCTCTGTTTTTCAGCTAAAACATGTCTTTCAATGAACACATTAAAATTCTGATTTATTGTATTGCATTGCAAGTAAAATGGAATCTATTGGATAATAATGAATGAGATAATTACGAAAATAAGTATGAATTCAGGCTTGTGTGCAATTTTCGTAGCGATGGCCGAGTTTAGACGTTAGTAGGTTCGATTGCAGTGCAAGAGGTACGAGGTTCGATCCTACGAACTATGCAAAAAAGCCTGAGCGAAAAATAGTGGTGAAGGAAAACATCGTGGGGAAACCATAGTATGGTGGTAGGATGTTTCCTAATGTTTGCTTAGCTGGCTATCACCCTTAGTAAAAATTCTGTCGCCAAGCACCTAACGGTGTGTTCCGGCAGCCTTCCTTAAGAGCAAGTGTATTTCAGACTAGGCAAGCTCCATCTAGGGCTCAGTATCGCTGGTTTCTGTAGCCGTGTGAGCTTGTGGTCAAATGCCTAAATGTGTTAGTTTTATAAAAATCCAAAGGTCTACTTTAGAGAGCTTAGTTGGCTCTGTTAATACCTGGAGAGAAATCACACTCACACAAAATAAAAATATTGTAAAGCTTTATTATGCTTTATTAGCTTTTATTTATTACTAAAACTTATTATTTGACAATAGAGATTTAAAAAAAATCTGTAGCATGCATCTTTTTATATCTACCGTTGGACCGTCATTGGAATTGGCACGTGACAATGACAGGGAGAAAAATTTTCGATGTACAATCGAAATACAAGATTAATTGTAAGTCAGTTACCACTTTACTAACTCAGAAACCGAAGTTAGTAGTTTCGTGATTTTACTTTTTTTTAGATCGTATTCATAGTTATTTTTTTGAAGATAAAAAATGTTGAAAAGAGGATTTATCTTTGCAAGGAATTATAGAACTACCTTGAAAAACTTTCTGTATGGCACCAACTCTTAATTCGAGAAAGAAACAGCTGTTCCATAGAAATAGTTTATCGGTTGTCGACAAAATGAATTCATGAAACAGCTAATATTATTCTTCGAATTCAGAGTTGACCTCATAGTGAAAATCGTTCATTAGGTTGAGTATACTGACCCCCTAACGTCTTAGCAGACTCCTAATCGATAACCCTGTATTTTCCGTATAGAAAAAATATACTCACGATAGCTATGTAGAGTACATATTTATTCAGGTACATCTATCTGAATGAGGTAATAATCTCCTTGAAATGTTCGATTCCACGCTGAGCATCAATAGAGCAATTATTTATAGTAGATTGATTAGTGCGGAGATCTATAAAGAGCTTAGATTGAATCGTTTGCAATTATAATTAATATAATTTCATCTGAACTGAGAAGGCTTGAGTATGTTTTAGTATTCTATCGTTATTGTATCAGACTATTGTTTGTTTTGCACTTACTTATTTCGTTATCCGGTATTTGAGTAGAGCAAATATATTAAAAATTAACTATGTAAGTCTTTAAAATCATTTGTAGCATTTTTGCTGATGTATCTATAGCATTTCCGATCTGATTGATAATTGTACCTAAGAATAAAATTTAGAACAAGCGCGTTGATACAATTAAATTTTACTTAAATCATTCAAATAATTATATTTTTGTTACCGTAATTTCATAGTTTAGAGTTTTGCAAAGATTTTTGAAATTGAAGTAGATTCAAGTGGTTCAACTAAGTATGTGGAGTGGTCTAAGTTGAGCAATCTCTAAGTCTAAGTTGAGATCCACTGATGCGGACAATCTAAATTTGTTTACTCACGTCATGGCCATTTAGGAGATGCGTGCCACACAATATTTGTATTAAGTTAATAACTCGAACCGTTTGAATTCAACAAACCTACCTACCTATTTTGTAATACATTTCACAAAATTATTGTATCACTACGCACTATTCTTTAATTGGTTGTAGATAGTTATACAATTTATTAGGATATAATTATCTTATTCATTATCTATTATAATCAGGGTAATTTATGGCCCAAGAAGTACCTAGGTACCTTATGCAAATATTTACCTTTAAATGTCTTTGAATATCTGTGATTCAAATTTGTTCCGTTTAAGTCAAACCCGTAATAAAATTTCCCATCTTACGCTCTATGGTAAAGCGAAGCGTTTAATTAATATCTTGATTTAATTTCAAAAGTTTAATGAAGGTATTGTGTACTCGTTATACCAAATACATTTTAGAACTCAGACTGAATTTTATAAAGCCATATCTTTCGATTAGGAGCGATAGCGAAAATTGAGAAATATATTTTCAAACATGAAAAAAACTAATATATAATTTTGAAAATTTGGGTGTATTTAATTGATTCAGAAACCGAAGCGTCTTAGTTAACTTGGCATAAGTGAAGGTTTTTAAGACTTATTTGATCGTTGGTTATTTGGTAATTTCGATCAAATAAAAATGTCAAGTGAAGTTGTATTGAAACTACCGTGAGACATTTTAATTATGTATTTAACTATCAGCTTACACACTTGAAATATCGCGAAGTATTTAAATACTCGGAATGATATTTCACGTGCAAAAGCTGGTAGTTTAATTATTTATAACCAAGTGAAGTTCTGTAAAAAATATGGCTATACTTTTGTTAAGTGAGTAAATATAAGAATGATACAAACGTCTTACAGACATAAGGGACCATTTGTTTGCAAGTTTGCAAACAAATGTTCGCATTTGTCCATAAATATATAATCGGTCCAGAGGTTTGATTTTAAAATCTAAATATTGAAAAAGTTCTATCGGCCCCTGCCGTAATGGAAGTTGGTGTCACTTTTTTTAAAGAACTTGTGAGTAATTATAAATTCCTATGCAAGTGACATTGTCTACGTTCTTTACACATCTGTTGTCATTCTATAAATTAGATGTATGTGTAAGTATGTATTTACAAATATTACAGTGGGAACCGAGGGAAGATTACATATAATTATGATGTTGTAAAGTTCGCGAGCTTCGTAAATTAACCCAACATGTACCTATTAAAACAACGTATAGACAAAGAATTCTAGACGGATATTCATTATAAATAATAGTAATACATTTCTTTAATTCAGGTACTTGTATGGGTTAAGTACCTGAATAAAAGAAATTTATTATTATTATTATATCCCATCTACATCCGTCATAACGTTATGTTAGCATTTCCTTTCTGCAAGTGCCTCACCCTAGTGTTCTGCTGTAAACTTTATGTAATGACCACTTAGGAATATCTAGTATTAGTAGTAGGTTATTAACTTTACGATGACCATATAATCTAGTCTTTTAAGCTGCGAGTCAATCGGTTCCTTCTACGCAAGCGCCCTCGGCCGCATCGTCGCTTTACATCAGTCGCGTTGCGGTCAAACATAACCCTATTTTGTATAAAAAAAGAGTAAAATAACCAAACTTATTTCATTTCATTACTTGAGGAAGTTCTTGGTGTTGATTACAAAATCACACGACATCAAGGCTAAAATATAGGCCTATTGAAATTGAGATAACGAAGTGACTGTTAAAGATGACGCCATATTTACAAGCGAATGACTTCATCGTAATTTTTGATGTACACAGATCAATACAAGTTCATGGACGAACAATGAGTAAAACATGTACACTGATTAGTAGTGGCAAATGATAACGAAGCTCAATAACGAAGTGCATTGATCTTGTCGCTTAATCATAATAAGGTATTCATGTTAAAAGTTTAATAAAAACAAATGACGGTGGAATGCATTCAGGAAAATAAATAAGCATGTCTAATGAAAAAAACATTGTTCGTTTGCTCCAGCGTTGCTAACTTGTTTCTGCAGTGCTTCCTCGTTGCTTGGACATTTTTTTGATTTGTATTTTGCCGTGCATATACTTGCATTATCTATTAGTAGTATTGTGGGAAATCTAATATTACGACAATTGTAATGGAATTAACATTTAAAAATATCTCCAGTAACCTATCTAACTACCTACTGTTAGGATCTAGGAAAAAAAGTGGAGTCAGGTGTTTTATTAGACATACCTACATACAGATACTTTACGTTGAATTTAATAATATGAACCTATACCATACCATTCAATTATTTTTTGAGGTGAGATTGATAGAAAAAACTTACAGTTAGACATAGTCACCAACAGTAATGCAACAAGTGCCCATTTAATCGCTAGAAGTGATATCTTCCAGCCAACCTTTTACCAAAAGGCTACCAAAACTTGAGATTAAGTTCTTGTATAATCTGAAATGCAAGTTGCACGAGTGGATGAAGAAACTTTGCTTGAAACCGCTTACAATCTCTTGCGACCGAAACCAATTTAAAACTATGAGTGGAAACTGAAACTTTACCGAAATTGTTTTCGGCTTAATAGTTTATAAACAGGTATTTATTAACTTTAGCAACTGCTCTATTTGAATTTTCATTGATGACCTGCTGCAGCAGCATTAAAAAAAGTGTTAATATGTAGGCATCAGAAATTTGACGTAGGTGTAAAAAGAGAGAGGTGCTAACTCCTTAGTTATTAACGCAACAACACTTGTATAGCAGTTTTCCAGTAATTCCGTTTTAGGTTAAGTGAAGGAACCACGCGTCTTCTTCTTAAACCAAGATGATGCAGTCGCCGTATGCAGCAGCAGAAGAGGCCGAGGTAGTAAGTAGATATCATTAAACAGAAAACTCGGTAGGAAATTCAAGGATGCGAAGCATTTTGTAAGAATATTATCAGTATTTTCTTGCTCTATTTCTAGTAGTTCACATCGCCGCACAGAAGATGTAATTATTATACAGTCTCTGAAAGAATGAAAAACACAGGAAAATCTTGTCTACAAAATCAATTAAAATGATTTATTTAAGAAACCTTAGCGTTCCACCTCTACTGGCACCTGCTTTGTGGCCAGTATGGATAGAAGTACGTATGGCATCTGTTATGACGCAGTGGATACACAGCTATCAAACTCCATGTCACCCGAAGAGCAATCATGCGTTTATTTACGGTGGAGCACTGCAAACAGGGGCATGTTTGTATTTCGGTGCCATTTCGAGAGCAGTATATACCTATTTTATAGCGTATATGGCTGTACGTACCTACGAATGTTGCGGAATTACGTCTGATAAAATTAAACCTTGCACAGGCACGAGCGTTTCCATATACGCGTATAGGGTTTCATAGTGTGTATACCTTCATTCTACATGTATTTAAACGAGTTGTCCCGTACTTGGTAGCTACATGATACAATAATGAAAATGCTGTTATTGTATTACAGGTACTAACGCAATTGTTTAATAAATATGTCTTCATGTTATATTTTAAAATGCGAAATCATTTTCACTTTGTAACTTTAAGTGTAGGCACTAATAAGAGTTTTCGTAACAGTTATTATTTTAATCGCGATTGGAGCTGGCTCAGTTATAGCGGTGGGTTATGCTTTGCTATACAAGACACGGGCCCTCTTAAGGAGAAGAAAGGAATCAGGCTGCCGTACATATAGCCGTGACATTTTCTACGTACTTACAAAAATAGTAAATACTCTATTCTACGGGTATGCTTTTTATGGTTGTGACGTCATTTCTTCTAGACTGCATGACCGATTTAAAAAACATCTCTTTTGTTTGAATGAGTATATCTACTTCCCAAGTGGTCCCATATAAATTTTATCAGAATTAGTCCAGGAGTTGGATTTTAAAATCGAAATAACTGAAAAAGTTTTATCTGCGCGGCCGTGACGGAAGTCTGTTATCAGTTTTTGAAAAGTGTAATTATGTTTGTGTTACAAACATTAAAAGTCGCTCTGATTGGTGATATAATGTAGCAAGTGCCATAATACTATATTTAAGAATTAGAAGATATCGCTTGATGCCACTACGTTCATAGAATGCTCTAGAATCTAGATTTGTGGTCCCCTCTTGCTAACAAGGCTTCGTTATAAATTGGCAGTTGTCACCGTCTCATGTACCAATTAGAACAGTCGCCCAATTACTATTTGCAACTGCACTTCAAAATACTGAGATCGTTTCAGAATATTCGTGATTTGATGAAATACGTATTTGGGAGATCTTCGAAAGTACCTAATATGTGACATCATTAGTAAGATGGCTTTTATATATTACTTGACATACAATAAAACTTTGTTGTATCTACACCAAAAAAGTAAACACAATAAATATGTATGAGACAAAATATTGGTAAAGTATTGGTTCTTTTTCCAGAAACCCTTCGGAAGGATCGGACAAAATGAAAAATAATTAACGGCTGGCCCCAGTAGCAGACAAATAAAAATGGTCGATATTAATTGAAGAGACGTTGTACCTGCGAAACAAGTTTTAAAAAGTAAGAACTACTTCGATCTTCCTATGAATTCACAGGGTTACCTTCTCAAAATCGCAACATGATTTACTATAATTTTTATTGCAAACATTGTCGATCGACAGCTCAATAGTACGATAATTTATTGCCTCTAAGCCATATTTGACCGATGTAACGTTAGACCTAAAGCTATCGGTAGTTTTTACATCGAGAAAAACCTCTTTTATTTTTGAAAACGGTTAAAATTGAACCTAATCTTCCCAAATACATATCTGTTATAATGTAGTTGCTTGGCATCTTGTCTCATCGAAAAAATATTAAAATTTGTCAGTACGGACAAAGTGTCCGAATAAATTGTGTCCGAAATGTCAGCAAGCCTAACCTACAGTTACAAGTAGTAAACGGACATATTTCTACAGAACACCTACACCGACATACTGATACTGAGAATGGCTCTTGGTTAAACGTGATAAATATCTAATGCTTATTTTATTCTCTAAACTATGGCAGATAAAACTGAACTAAAGCATTATTTTGCAACTTTTCATATTTAACTTTTATATTGGTACAAAAAGCTTCACTGTTGCATGTCATGCATAAAGGTCGTTAAAAGCTTTATGCATTTGCTGTGTTTATTGTATAGGGGTTAATGCAATCGGTAAATATACACGCCATTCAAAAGTAAGATTAATTTTCTTTTTGAATGCTCTTATTTGCGAACAATATAGCTTTATGAAATAGAAAGCTTTTTTGCGCATAATGGTTGCGGTAAATTGAAAACGTTAATAGAAGATTTATTCAATGTAAGTTATATATACATATTTTGTGTTTTTACATTTTATTATGTACTATTGCATGTATACAGAATGTTCGGAACTTAGCGATGTGCGTGATACGAAGATTAATTGAATTTCATTCAACTTTCAATTCATTCGTAAGTTCAAAACTTAATCCTACGTAACGTATTTTTTGGAAAAAAAAATTATTGGTTACTTGTAACAGATACTTGAACAAATATAAACGAGATCATATAATGTTATCTACGAGTAGCTACGGAACCAAAATATAAACATGTTTCTCGTGACTCCCTTCACAATTATTTTTGGAATTCCAACGATGTATTGAAATGAGTGCATCTAGAATTCTTCTTGCAAATCCCAACTAAACTTGATAGTTAACATATATGATTACATTTTCACTATCCACCAAAAGAGTGGCCGACCTCATCTTTCTTTATCTGGACTTCCTGGCTGGGAACAAGTATGGATAAAATGTAAATTGACCAGACCCAGAAAAGTGGACAGATCGGTAATTGTTTTGGAGATGTTTGGTTGTTTTTGTTTATAATTTCTCTATATATATTTTGTTATAAAAAAGTTAACTACAGTTAGTATTGTACAGCTAAGTGATCGAGTCTGGCAATGTTCTATTTCGTCGGTCATCTTTTATGTTGGTTCGCGACCAACCAATCTCGAAGAAACTTTGTATACAGGTTCAATTATATTTTATTAAGTGTTTTAAGTTTTTGTAGATTTTTTACTGTGGGGAAGTATTTACCCTAAAATTAAGGAAAGTTTAATTTGTTACGTCACCGTTTACGGGTCGATTGAATCATATTTAGCTGAAACATACGAATACAAGGGTAAATAATATGAAACATAATTTTCTAAAGTAATTCTTGACGCTGTGGTGGGTTGTTATAAATTTGACGTGTCTGTAGCATCGATACTTCCGAATGGATGAGCTAATTTTGTTTTTTTTTGTTTGTATACTGAATTATTCCATGAAAATGACGTATTAAAATTTTATCAGAACTCCCTTAATATGATAAATTTCAAATCCAAGATGGCCACCGCTACGAAATGACTTTAATAATTTTACTTCTTAACTAAAGCAGTTAAACTGTACTTCAATGTTGTACTAAATAATGTGTAAGTAGAAATAATAATGAATAATAGAGAACCGATATCTTACAAATGATGTCAGATCTCAACGTCCAATCGTGACAGAGGGGTTACGATTCTGATCTGCAGGTCAAACTATCAGTATATTAGTGACTAATGAAGGTTCCTCAATGATGCATGCTTAAGATTAGGTACTAGGTATTTCTGTATTCAATGATACAATAACATATATTTAAGCTTGACTAGCGCATGTCTGGGTCAAATATTAATGAAATCGGCTGCCAAAAAGCGATATAGAAAACTTACTTGAGTAAGTTTTGAAAGAAATCTCCACACATATTACAAATGCGAAAAAGTATTAGTTGATTTGTTTGTTCTTCTTCTTTTCTGCAACCAAGTGACGGATCGACTTGATTTGATTAGTTTGAAGTTTAAAAGCTATTATCTCTGGACTGTACCTAAAATAAGCAGGATTGGTGAATAACTACATGCTTAAGGACTTCCATTCCAGACAAATATAATATCATAAATTAAATAACACCCTACATATCTGAAAGAGTACTATTGCTCTTCGATATCTGAGAGTTAAAGCCGTTTCTGTCTGCTAGAAGATAAAGTAAATTAAATTTAGAACATCGTTGTACCAACTTTGTGAATTCAAAACATTATTAAACCTTACTTCTACCTCTATGGTGCCAAATTGGCTTTATACCTTTTTTAATAAGTTAAAAAACTTAGGTAGACTCAGAATCTTCTTCGTGTACCTACTTGTTTTTTAATTACCAAAGCGTGCCATTTTTTTGCATTTAGCTTAGTGCAAAGACTTTTCACCTCGTGCTCTTTTGATTCTATTTTTTTAATCTTTCACTTGCTTGGTCACCAAAATTAATTACTCGGTTAAAAGCAACTTTGCACTCTTGTGTAACAGTTAACTATTATATTTAAGTCTATATTAACATCCATACTGACAGTTAAAAAATCAACTGCCAGAATTGCAAAGACCCTTTGCTGACTCGGTCAGTTATATTTAGAAGTAATGAAATAAGAGTTAAAGTCAAAGTCTAGGGTCACGTCAGTGCTATTAAAACAATTATCTCATTACATCAATCGGTTCATTTTAGCACATTTTATAGGCGTTAATTGTGTATTCTTTGTATATATTTTCTTGCCGGTCTAGTACGTAACCATCAGAAGTGATTGCCAAATATACGCTCAAATAAATGATTATAACTTGACAACCTGTTGACCGGTTCTGTTAATGTTCATAATTTTAATGTTCAAAGGTCTTTCATGCCACTGCTAAACACTATTCAAATCGTCCGGAAAATAGCAGTGTCCTATGTTTAAAGAAAATACTCGCACTTTTCTAATCGAAAATTACCAAAACCTTAAAATAATCAAAATAATTCTGAAATGCTCAGTTTCATTTAGTTTGAACAATACGAGGCATTCCACAACGATGGCACATCAAGATGTGCAAGCGCATAGTGCGAGAGTACCTCACTTCTACCCTGATGAAGTTCACCGAATGTGAACATAACTATACTTGGACCTATAAAAAGTTTAGATATGTGTATGGTGGGTCCGTAATGGTGAATACCCGTACTGTTGAGCAAAATGTATCAATCACTAACTAACTAACATCCACAGATCTGTAGATTTTTGCGAAACAGAAACGCTTCGCTCGCTCGGTCAGTAAAGCAAACGTTTATACTCGTATTATATTATAAGTGGCGAGTACACTAGCAGTATTAAGTCGAGATTAATAACAGATTCATGGAAGCAAACGCAAAACAGATGTTGGCGTTCTGAAACTTCAGAACCGATTTATCATGCTGTCTGTCTGTGTAAGTAAAACAAGGTTCTTGGATAAGCGACGGGCACACTTTAAGAAATCTTGATGAATACTATAACCGTTACAAACTAGTTTCACTATGAGACCATTTTTGGTATTTTCAAGATACAATACTTTTAAAGATATGACAACCGACTTCAATTCGGCAAACACATGTGTTTTTACCGACGAATTTAGACTCAAAAGTACTCTCTGAACAAAAATAGTGCCTTTAGTTCTGTGAACTCTCTTTTAAAATTTTAACATTTTTATAATTTTATAAAGTAACGATACCTTGACTTGACCGCTTTCTTTTATGTTCAGAAATTCTAATAAATGTACATGTATGTACCAAATATTATTGAAATCGGCCACTAAAGGCACCGCACCAAACACCCCATAAGGACGTCTAATAGTTCTAAACATTTTTAGAACCTACAGTTCACCAAGTTTCGTCAAGATTGGTTGGAAATTACGATCTGTACACTAGTGCGAAATTTCAGTTTCAAACATTATGCAAATACGCAAAAGTATGAACTGACAGAGTTCGATTAATTATTTTAATTTATCTTAGGGATATATATCATGGTGTTTTAATATATTAACAAAGACAATTAATATTATACCTCCTTGCTTACAATTATTTACAGTGTAATGAACTTTGGGTCGGTATATGAATAGAATTTGACTAGCAAATACGGTAGCTGGCAAATAGCCAGTCAAACATTAGTTGTATATACAAGTCGGAGAAAAAACAATTCTTAGAACTGATCGATGTTCATAAAAAACCAAGCGAAGTGATTCGAGCGGCCGTGAAATTGAAATAGTTTTCGTGAATCCCTGAAAAACATAGCAGTAAGAAGTAACTAAAGATTCACGGAATATATATGACACAAATTATAAATTATGTTAACTTGTATTTACAAAATTAGCGTAAAAAGAGCTGAATGCGACTACAGTCACGTACATAACTAGGTACATATACTAATACGTTAAGTTGTAATAAAGAAGATAAGTGTATTAATTGTATGTTTTATACATGAGTCTATTAGGAAAAATAAAAACGACAATCAATCTACACCAATAAAAGGCTTTGTCCTGAGTGACTGACCGATATTCGCCAGGAATCAACGCAGAGCATAAACCACTGAACCTAGAGCTATGAAAGTTGTAGGATGTGTACTAAGAAAGGATTCTTGAAATTCAACACCTTACTTGAACCATTTGACTTTGACCCCCAAATCAAAGGATTCATAGATTTAAACTTCTTTATATTCCATTTTATGTCGCGGGTAACGCCGCATCCTCGTACTCGTGTGACAGCTAAATATCCATAAAGTGTTAGCCTTATTTCTAAAATGCGAAAAAAGGCCAAATTCTTGAAGGTAGCAATTAGTTTGCAGAACTGCTAGTTTAGTACTGAACACCAAAAATGTTTTACGAATATTATTTTATTTGCTGGTAAAATATCCCCGTTGTGCGTTTTAGGTCGTTATTCAGCTATAACTAACCTTTTGAAACGTCGAGGATAATAGTCCGTGTTAAATACGCTATTCGGTTTGCCGCTCACGTTTTAACGGTTAGCTAACTTTATCTGGTGATTGCAGGAACGATGAACAGGAATTTGAGATTGCTTTTAGGCCAATGCCATAATTTTGCAAGGTTTTTGAATCGGGGTCACCGCTCTTATTACTAAAAGCCGTTAGAGGTGTACTAAGCCGAAAGGGGATTACTATACACATGATTGTACAGAAATTTCATAATAGACAACAACGAATTCAAGAAAATAATAGCTGCTGTTCCATGTAAAAAGTTAATCAGTCGTTGATATTTAACCGAATATTTAACTGTAGAAGTCGACTATATTTGACTGATCAGTATGCGTTTCTATTAAAACTGGGATAATTTAATACGGCACCATTTACCGACTGATTTCAATAATATATGGCGAGGTCACAATTACATTATTATAGTTAAAATATTTACAATAAAGATTGTATGTTATGCATGTTTCATTTTACATGGAAGAGATTTATTCTAGAATATTTTATTATTCTCGTACCAATTAAATTAAATTAACAACTAAATCATAGTCACAAATTATTTGTAAGTCTAATTAAGAAATTCTCCATAAATGAATTGTGTAAGTATTTAGTGTTAATAATAAATAATTAACTGATCGGCTGTATAGGGGCTACAAAAGTGTTCTAAATATTAAAAACTAGTAGTCGTTATTTTCTGCATAAAATATAATAGTCACGAGGTCAATAGTTGGCAGAACTATAGTTTCTAAATGTCCGACAGTTTTTCAGTATTCAGTTCTCGTATTTTTCTGTAAGTTATTTTGTATAATAATGGCTTAGCTTACTTAGCACTGAAAAGATCATAGTGGGTTAGCTCTAATTTTTATATACCATGTTAGTATTTGTGACCATTACTAAAAGTTATTTGTTTAAATATGCAAATAAAATATGTAATGACTTACTCGAGCCTTATTTGAACTACTAAAATGACTAATTCAATAGACGTAATCGACATGCACGGTTGTTATTTAGTCAGCAACTCGAAGAAGACTTTTGGGAGTATGTTTATCCGATTTAACAGTATACGATTATTCGTACTAAGCATTATTTACTAAGGTCATAAAGTAATATATAACTTAAACTACTACATCATTATCAATCAATTTTTTTTGAAGATTGTGCCAATACTCGTATGGTGGGTCTTGTGTAGGTGCATTATATGTATATGGTAGCGTAATGACAAAATGTAGTTCTTATCATATCTGTCAATAAAAAACTTAAATTATTGGTCGATAATGGCACAATGCAATAGCAGTTTTAGTTTTTTTTATAGCAGACATGGTTAATAGATCCTGTAATACTTAGAGCTGAAATTATAAAAGCAAATCTACAAGCTACCTACGATCCGCAACAAAACAAGAGACACAAACCAATAAAATTCTACTCCAAAGCAATCTGCAAACACGAATCTAAAAATAGTGTTTTGCAAAGTAAAATAAGGCACAAAGTAGTGAAAAGTAGGAAGTACAAGAGAACACTCTCAGCGGCTGAGCGGCTTGCGGTCGCCCGCGGTTAAACGTCGAGTCTCCCGGAGACTACGATATTTAGATTTACAAAGAAACAGTACATTGAAATACCTAAGTTGCTTTCGAGAGTAATAACACAAGTACTTGAACCGCTTTAGGTGCTGCAAAGGTTGTCTGGAAGAGATCGCTCTTCAGCGATAAGATATTTTAAATAGTGACGATCAATGACGAAGACTATGGACTATGGACATTCGGTCGGAAAAAGTCAACGAAAAGACTTTCCTACCTTAAATATTTTACTTCACTCAAGGTATTTGTGTATTCTAACATTAAATAGTATCACGTATTTCGCCAATCTCAATACACAAATTAATATTTACGTTCAGTTGGCATTATGCAATAGATTGCTATGACGCGTGCACTAAGTACTTTTGTTTTAATCTCAGAGGACTTTCCTTCCTTAAAATATGTTGTTAGAATATATATTCCATCAAATAATTACAGCCGCTGCTAGCCTACGTAGCTAGGTACGTTTGGGCGAGAGGGCTCCGTATTTGTTGACGTGACCTTTATAGGAGTCAAAATTTTTGTGCCGTGACTTATATTAAATTTGAGAAATATATATCTTGGGAAAAAAATATAATTAAACATTTTAAAAACTCAAACAATTTTACCAGTAAATAGTATTATGTATTTTGCCAGCTTCTAAGTAGTAGTTAATATTTACGTTAAGTCGGCATTATACAATAGTTTAAGTTGACTATGACGCGTGCACCACTTCTGTTACTTATGCTATTGCGGTAGGAAGTTTGTTGCGGTTTTCCGACTAGCAAACTGACTGTAAACATTTTGGTTGACGTCATTGGTTTCTGAAAGCAAAATTTCGATGAAGTAAAAACGGACCAACTCCTCAAAACCACCGAAGTCAAAGACAAATAAGGTTGACAATACCAATTGACCACAGACAGACATGACCCCATTCAAGACATTTCTAAACATCGATGACGTCTTGAATGGGGACATGTTGCCCACATGCCCGCTTGCTTGATAAAACTTATTTATATTACTCCAAATTCTATAATATTTTGATTTAGAGTTCAATCAGTGGTAAAAAATAGCAAGAAAACTTACCAGAACCACAGAATTAATAATAGCCAGAACGTAGAAAGGTATCTCAACACATACTATAAATGAGAAAGTGTGTTTGTTGGTTTGTTTGTTCGTCTTCCCTTCAGCAACTAAACAACTCAGTAACCGACGGATCGACTTAATTTTAATTCCGGAGAGGGAAGAGGAAGAGATAGAAGAGAAAAAGAGAGGAAGGACTTACAGTATCGCAACTAAATTTTTTGATTGAAAATTCATAGTACCAGTTTCAATTAAGAAAACAAAACTTTTTTTAATCAGTTATCTTTGTGTGTAAGTTTTAGAACGAAATAAGCTTTTCGGTGGGTTAAGCAGCTTTTATTTTTACACATGAATTTCTCTACACAATTTAGACAAAGTTCTTTCATTTATTTCCTTTCTTAAAATACTATTAATTTTAGAAATTTATTTAACAATTTCGATACTGTTGATATACTGCCTTAAAAGGAGGTAAGACATAATGGACCAAAAGAACCCTTGTAGCCGGCCAAAGAAAAATATATATGTATTATTGTAGGATATGACCCTCGGAACATTTTATATTATGGCACCTAACCTCTATTTTTGGTCCAAAAATAAAAGAAGCGTGTCCGTTCTTCTTTTAGATACTGATATATAAGAATTTAAAAAAAGTTAAAAGATATCTTTTCTAAAGATTTGTCTGATTTCGTTAACCCGTTTCTGGGACGTACAATACTCGTAATTAAGATAGGCACACCATTCGCGGATTGGTGATGGCATACAATTTAAACTCTGGAATCGTTTTGAAATTCCCTTTAACCCTAATGGAAATTAATAATTCAAGGCAAAGGAATTTACCTTGACTAATTTGTGATAGCTACAGCAGATAATCCTTAAGTAGTCTAATAGTAAGCGTTAAGCACATCACCGCGGTATCTTTAGTAAACATGGTTCGTATCAAGTGAATCATTTACGATAAGCCTATACAACGATATATTATAACATTTATCGGAAAAAAACAGCATACAGCATTTTAATCGTTGTATTTCACGAACTATTAGTAATTTTATGAGAAATATATTAGGTTATTGAAAATCACATCTTAATATTTTTACAGTAATTAACTGATTCTTATTACATAGCTACTAGCGAGTTATGTCTAGACTATTATCATCAGTATTAAAGCAAAATGGTAAAACCATAAAACTCTAAAATCTACTAATACAATAGCAATTTTATTAAAATCTGCCCTTTAATTAAATAATAACAAAACAAGATCACTCTCACACAAAGTTTGATGAACTGTAAATCATTAAATGATTAATATACGGTTGTCAGTTCGTAGAATCACTAATATAGCTCTAAATGATTGTGCATCTAATCAAAATGAATCATATCATGAATGTTAGTACGCGTGCCGTAATGGTGGGTAAAACCAGACAGGAAACAGGCGTGGTGACTTCCTTCCACTCTACAACCAGACCAATTCTCGAATAGGTAGCAAAATACAGTTTGTTTTCCCTAAATTCCCGTAACTGTAATAGTTTTAAATAACTTCGTTAGTAATTGTCTATTATACGTATATTTGTATATCTACTTGGCTAGTTTTATGTTTCTAAACTGTTATAATACGTTATTAAAACTTCTTTTCTACGTCATCGTAAGTGACGTTGTTAATGTAATTATGAATAGGTGCGGCTGATAAGACATTTAGGTTTACAAATATATGCAACTGACGTAAATATTCTTAATTATACTTATGACTCTACATATATGTATGTAGGTACCTACCATTGACCGTGGGTGGCTTTAAAATAAAGCACATGAAAATATTGTAAACTGTTGAACAAATGTTAAATCATGTGCGAGTTTTAGTGTATTCATAAAATATAAATAAAATATTAGAAACTATAAATAAATTTGATCTTGACATTTGAAAATTTTGGATAACTGCCAAATTGGAAGTGAATTGTTTTTTTGAACGTCACTGGTCAAAAGTTCGTGCGCGGTGGAGTCGTTAATTTCAAGGTTTTTTTTTGTAATTACGTTTACTTTTCTCTTATAAGTGATTGTTGATACAAAAGTATTCTAAATGTTGTTTTGATATTATGGAGATTAATGTCTGTTACTTTTATTATAGTTAACTCTGTCACCAATTTCCGGACCTAGTCGATTCTTAGTACAACTATATATCACGTTATTTCGTTTACTCACCACTATTTCGTTTATTATTCGATTTTTATCTATAGGAACGTAGACTTGAGCCGATATATCCTCATTTCTTAGACTAATGTACATATAAATAATGTCTGTCTGGCGTGCTCCGGCGCATTCGCTTCAATACCACAGTCAAGCGTGCCATACTAAACTTGTTTTTTACGAATTCATATATTCAGTTACGTACGTCCGACCGCGACGGACGCACGCATCTTCACTACAGTGTTAATTAACACAGGAAAAATTATAAGAGAAATATAGTGAGACATAAAGCCGGGTATTTCTTAGTGTAAAGGATTGCTAGCCGTGGTTGAAGAAACAAAACGAATACAAGGTGCGTTGAATTATGCTATGGATGTACTACTGTTTGACACATTTAAGATGTTCAATATATACATAAAAATAACAACACATTGACAGTTGTTCAGATCTAGACTTTCTCCATCAGGAAAGAAAGTGTAGATTAAGGTTGGTATTAAAATTCATTTCATCGTACGGAAAGCAAGACGTTCTTGAAGAGAACCGGTTTGAATATCTTCCTTCTTTTTTGATGAGACCAATCAGACGATAATGGGAATTTTAATTGCTATAACTTAATTGATTAGTCCATTTTATAAGTTCAGATTTATTGTTTGTGAGTATAGTATGTTAATTTTACATGCTATGAATTTAATTTGAACAATTTGTCCAAATTCACAGTCATGAAGCAACTCCCTTATGTTTGCATAGCCAAAGTTGATTAAAGTAATACTCGTTCGTCTAGTTTTTATAAAACCTAATTTTAATTTTACCGGTATAAATTTCTGTTTACCATTCTATCAACAACGGAGGCCAATATTATTGAACAAATTTATTCAAAACCAGCTTTTCGTATTTAACAAAGCAAGAGGTTGTTTTGTCATGTAGCTCGAACATTATTAACAATTCTAAATACGATGATCTCAGCTCTTGGTTCTCAATGTCAAACTGTCAATTCCTTCTAATACTCGTATATATTCGACGTTAATGAATTAAATAATATCTTTAATACACCTAATATGATTTTTTGTGACGCTAAGACGCGTAAATACACATTTAACCTCTATGTTATACGAGTAAACTGTTAAGATGCATACTTTGTAAACTTGTGGGTAGATGATATTAACTCATTCAAAAAATTACAAACCGCAGACAGCTCTCACGTTTCCGTATTGTTTGCCAAAATCGAAGGTAACTGTAACCATAATAACATGTTGATTGGTTTTTTCCAGATGAATAAACTCACATTGTTGTTCGGAGTACTACTATGTATGGTAGCGGTCAACGCTCGCCACTTTACAGACCGAAACGAGGAAGGCATAGAAAATGAAGAAGATACGTTACGAAGATCAAGGGAACAACACAACTCTCAAGCGCGGCATAGAAAAAGACGCTGGCAAATGAACTATGGATACGATTATCCACCGCCAAGTTATCATTATCCCGACAGAAGAGATTACGATAGAAACGGTCAAGACGTACTGCAGCATATATCGAAGCTTCTTGAAGAGATATCCGCCTATATCCGCAGGCCGCCACCACCGCCTCCGCCGCCGCAACCGATATACATTCCATACCCGATGTACATCAACTATCCTCAACTACCGAGTACCCCTTGCAGTGCCCAGAACGAAACCGGTGGAAATATGCCGTCACCCGACAAGAGGATTAATTTAAAAGAGATGGACCCGAATCAAAACTGGGGATTAGTGGTATCGAGCGAAAACGATTACGACGATGGATCCGACGGCTCCAGGCCGATTTCCTTCGATCCGATTGTACCGAAAAATCTTATGAAGAGACCCTCTCCAAAAGTAGATCACGGCAGCGTTCAAGCATCTGTAAGTATTTTCTTTATTGTAAACATTCAATTCAACAAATTTGAAGAGAACTTGCAAACAAATTTGAAGTGAATTAGGTGTTTGGCTTTCTAGGTTTTAAAGTCCAGACACTTTCTAAAAACTGAAAACGGTCGTATGACACATGTTTGAATGTTTGTAACTTAAACGATCATTGGTATAGCTGAATGATCAAACCGCACTTGTTGTTGTTAGGTACCTCTCTGCCCATGATTACGCCTGCGGTAATTGTTTCCACTTTCTGATTCCGTGATCCGAGTCCAATCAACTATTGTTAGATGACATTGATGAACGCCTAGATTTTGTAAATGGATGGTGAATTTACAATCACCACAACCACCTGTTTTGCGTCTACTGATTAGTATATCTACGCTGTAGTATACCAGCATCAGCATTAGCTTAGTATTTCCATTAAATTTACATAACGAAGGACAAGAATGTTAACCAAACAAATCGTTGAATACGGCCATAAATTATTCACTACCCACATTAGTACATCGCATTAATTTTAGTAGTTTGGTTTGGGCAACAGTTACGACTCAAAAAGTTGTTTGTTATTTAGTTTGTGCAGATTAATTAATGTGATATTGTGTTGCGTTTCAGGTTAAAGCTCAGGTAACGACTCAGGCCCCCAGATTCCAGGATGATGCTCCAGGTCTGTCTGCGACAATACCTGTTCCTGGGATGTGCAGCGCTGCGATCTTGTCTTGTTGTGGAATGTCCAGCGACAACAACCAGAGAAGTCAATGCTTCAACAACATTGGCTGTGGTGGTTCGTTTGATGATGGAGGCGCTTGCAGCTCGGAATCTATCCAGAAAGCTTTAGAAACTTTTCGGAGGGCGTACTCGCCATTATAATAACTTCTGAAAAGAGTTCAGTCACTATCAGTATTCTTTCGTGTAAATGCCTGATTATTTTTTGTCTTCTGTTTGCCTGCTGGTCAGTACATTAAATTTTAAGGTTTTTAATTATACGAAAAGAATTTTTGAGAGTGTACCTCAAGTATTGCGAAAAGGTCTTAGGTACGCTCCAAATATATTTTAATTTTAGACAGTTTTGTCTAAATTGTTTAGAATATTTTAGCTTCTGTTTCTGAATCGTTGTGAATTTTACGTGTCATACAAGAATCAGATTTGTATGTAAAATTTGAGAAATACTTATATACTTAATATCTTTATAAGAAAAATACGGAATCCGATCAAAATAATGAATAATAAGAAACCGGTATCACTAATAAACCTGTTCGTATCAGATAAGTAAAAATACACTAGTATATCTACTAGTCTTCCATACGAGTGTACTAATAACTTTATTACTACAATTTCATTACTCTTATATTTGTTTTTAAGCGTATATTTCTTGTTAAATGAGTGAGGTCGTCATTTTACGTAATATTTTTTTCAACCATTTTTATAAAAATCTACGAGATTCGTCGCTACAATGTAAACGAGTTTGAGTAAGCATTTATTTGTCACTGATCATACTCGGATTATGTAGATTCTACGACATAAAAAGTGCATTACGTCACAAGTACTTTGTAGTAGTAGCGTTACATTACTAAATTACTTGTTTAATATTCATGTTAAGTTTATTAATAACTAAAGTGTCTCCTAGTCTGTATACTTAATATAAAAAGTAAGTAAAAACTGATTTATATGTAACAGCTTTATGTTTTATTTTTCCATTAATACATGTATCTTTAAATGTTAATGATTATTTAAAAACGTTGCCATATTTCAGCGCGCTAGAGTATTGTAACTTCAGCTTTCTGAGCGAAATTCATTGATTGATTCACTTAACTCATTATTGCATAGATATAATATAATCGCTATGTAGGTGTTATATTTACCTTCAAAACCTCTATGCACACCTTAATCTAGATTAGGCAAGGACGTGTCGTTGAGAACCCTGTACGTAGTAATATGAATGGATTCGTTCTAGATAGATAACAAAGATGACTCGTCTGCTTGTCACAAACATTACGGTATTTTTTTCTGGTATATATTCTATTAGTCATCGCTCTGTGAAAGGTGTTGTAGGTAAAAAAGGAAAAAGAAGAGGTAGGAACGTATTTTACTGAAACGTAAAGACTTGTCGTGTAAAATTAATATAGGCCGACTGTTACTCGTAATTCAAACTAGAACAAAAGGAACAGGGTTTTCGGAAGAGAATTAGGTATACCTAAACTAATTATGAATTAATGGTATTGAAACAATGTTTTTTTTACCCGAGTGCCTCAAAGGCAAGTCATGTTTTTTGAATGTTAAACTTACAAATTATGTTAAGTTTATTAATGAAAAATATTTAAACATTGTATATTTTTATCTTGTAAGTTTGTATGTATGTCGTACTCTTTTTGACCTTCTCCAGCCTCAACCAGTAGACCGATTTTGATGAGCGAGGTGTCATTGGATTTGCCGCAGATGGTCATAGCTTATACTGCGGTTTCACTCGTTATGATACGTATAGTGGTCTGAAGTTTTTGCAGTCAGGTTTGTTTTAAGGCGCGTCTGAAGAAGCATTTGCTTAGTGTTTGAATTTGTAGGTATACATACATGATATTTAAGAATAGATCAAAGTGTTTTTTAATAGATACCTAAAACAAAATATGGTATTTTAGAGATGCGATCATCATTCGAAATAAATTAAAGCAGCTCTTTCACTCGAAATGCCAGCTTCAATCACACGGCGTTTTATCGTTCAATCTCAAGGCGCCATTCAGCATCAATTGGGGCAGACGTTGTTAATTTACGAATAACGATTGTACAATAATGGCTAATAATAACCGACACTGAAATCAAGTAGATATATATACTTATGTATGTTTCAGGAATCGACAAGTAGGCAAGTAATACTATAAAGAGTAACATCTGACAATACGGGCAAATCCTAAACAAATCTATTATTTTGATTTTAAAACCAAACTACTGGCCTGATTTTGATAAAAAGTATATATAACCACGTAGAAAGTACGAGTATACCATTTCGAATAAAAAAATAAATAATTATAAAAGGATTCTGATGAATTAACTGGTTCCTACTCCGAAACTTTATACTTTTTTCAGGTTGGTTATAATTCGTACATTAAACGACATTGAACGTAAATAAAATCTAGGCATACAATCTTTTTATGTATATAAAAGGATAAGTCCTAGCTGTTGACTAACTGACAGATCACAATCAATCTAAAGACTAAATAGCTGAATTAAGACATTTATTGTAGGCTGTATTCATTACAAGGTGTAGGAGTGTACTAAGAAAGAATTATTAGAAATTCCATCCCTAAAGTCAAGTGAGTTTTCGATGTCAAAGTTTGAAACTTTTCTATATTACATTTTGCGGGTGACAGCCGCTTGTTGTATCATACGTATATTACACGTCCATAGTGACAGCTAAATCAAATATGCAATTCAGCCACTATGTTTTAACAAGAAAATGAGACAATTCATCTCAAAGTTAAAAGTAAGTTTTTAATATTTCTTAAACTACGTCTCCTACGCAAAGTGCTAAGTGAAGTCCTAAATATGGTAGTAAATGGACAAACAGTGTTTTTAAAAGAGTGGCAACGTAATAAATTCCAATGATGTGGGCTCAAACCAGGGTCAGGGTCACTTTGACCGCGTTTAGACAAAGGATTCCATGTTTCTACGCGCTTCAAAATACACGAGTGCTTTAAATGCTTTGTGTCATACTTTTGCGAGTATTTCCCGAATCAGCGGCAGAGAGTATATAATACCAGTGGCAACAACATATTGCATATATAATTTGTAACAGTAAAGATGAATTCTGACGTTTTTATGACTTTTTAATAATAAAGGCAAACATCGTGAGATAACTGCTCGTCAACCCTTGAAGGAACCCTTGAAGGAAGTTTGAAAAATAAGTGAAATCCGCAACTTGCATGTCAGCACCGTGAATGACGAGGTATACCTACACCTCTTTAGGGAGACCTATATGTGAGGTATATTTGACATATACCTATATTGTTTACCTGTTGAAAGTTCATAGTTTGATACGAATTTTGCAAGAAAGTGAGTGAAGGTGAAACGTCTGATTAAAATTATACTAATTTAATTACAATTAATGTTAGTTGTGGAAATTGGATAAAAATATACGAATAAGTTGATGTAAGTGAATTTGTGTGGTTAAAGTGTATAAGTGCTATGTCTGGTAAAGTCTAGACGCTAATTTAGAACGATCAAGATCCTATAACGCGTTGGCTCCTTTCAATTACGCGAGTGGTAAAACCTGACGGTTTTTAACTAAGGTCAATTTACTCACGCTTAATAGTGCGCACTTTTTACTAGAGCCGATATGGAAAATCTAAAATGTAATACCACAGTTTTAAAAGGGCAAAGGTAATTTTTTAAAGCTACAGAAAAGATAATAAATATAACGAAAATTGCCCAAACATAATCTCATTGACTCTTGTTAACGTTGTTCTCTTTTCTAGAAAAATTATACTCAAGTAGATGCATTTTTTTTTGAACCTATCGTGCCCCATTATCTTGCGAAGGTCTCCTTTACAATATATTCTAACAGTGCAAAAATCACAGTTAGTAAACCAGCTTCTCTACTTGGAACAGTTAATTTATTTGCAGCAGTAGCACAGGCTTGTCAAGATAAGTCTCCTACCAATAATTCAAAAGCTTAGTGAGGCTATATAGCGGAGACCTGTGCCAGGCAGTGAGACGCTATGGGTTGATATGTATATGATTATTTTATTACAAAAAATTACCCGTGACAATATACTATAGTGAAAGCAATTTAGGTTCCTGAATCAGTAGAACCATTTGCGCTCCTGATGCAATAGTCAATAAGGGCCCTCGCTTATAGCGACTTTTTGTAGCGCAGCTGTCGCGCTTTCGCATCGATACAGTCGCGATGCGGTTAACTATTTAGCCCTCGCCCACACCACTATTCTGAGTCGTGATGCAAACGCGATTCAGTAACTCCACTAAAATGCCGCAGTTGCTAAATGGACTTGAGGCAGCATTAGTCACATTGTCTTTGGTCGTGATGCTGTAGCGCATTAGTAGCGTTAGTATCATTTCTGTAGTGCGTTGCAAATGCGATAAGCGTTAGTAGCGAGCCATGCTGCCGTATTCACATCGCCACAAAAAGTCGCCGTGGGCCCCCGCCCAGAAGAAGCTGAGAAATACATAGGAGTACTTACTAAACTGAAAACACTAACCAAACAAAACTATAAAAGTTAATATTAAAGAGTAAGTGATGTTAGTGCTCATATATGTATTTTAAATCAGTCACTTGGACCGCTGTTATAGGTTTATTAAATACGAAGAAAAATAATGCAATACAAATAATAATGAATAATGCTCCTGATATTGTAGTGACAGATTTATTGATGGTTTTCCTGCAGGAAAGTAATGGACTCGTTGCTTATCTGCTGTGCTTGTGGACTTTCAGCCTGTACCTATATGTACGGCTAAAGTAATATTCATTTAACATAATGTAAAGCTAGGCACTAACCAGTGTTACGGGGCTTGTTACACAGCAAGCGTTCGTGCAGTCAAGTACGGGAAAACAAGTGAGCACCTCGTACTGACTGCGCGAATGCTCACTGTGTAACAAATTACATTATTCCCGTACCTAACACCGATCAGCACTCAGCTTTAGAAATCTGTATGTTTTAAGGCTTTGATTAATTATCCTTTTACCCATTGAAGAAGCAATGATACATGGTTGTTTTAAATTGTTTTTGGAACAGATAAAATGAGAATGGGCAGCGGTTTTTTTTTTTAATTATCCTTAGGGAGGTAACATTCAACTTTGCAGCGCATGTCGAATTAGTGCAATAATTTAAATTATTGGACATAATGCTCGGCATACATGGTCGGTCGTACTAGCCTAAGTAAGTAAGTAAGCGACGACGATAAAATGGTACTTCACATAGGCAGAAAAAACATAGCATGCACACAAAATAATCACAGTAAGTTTAAAAGTGATATATCACTATTATAGTATATCAATAGTTACCGGCAGCGTTATAGTTCACAGCGATTTCTGCCAGACTATGAGAAATAGTTCCCCTTTGATATTTGCCACACAATCTGATAAGTCGTTAATCGTTTTTTTTTTAATATCACTAGTGTTTACAATGTGCAATATTTGTTTGCTTTTCGGTTTAGAATTATTCTTATTATATTGATCATACTGTTTTTTTTGTTATTTATTGCATGCAATAACTCATTTGTAATCACGAAGCGTCTAACTCTTATGCAATTTTAATTTTATTGATTAAAATATTCTTGTGTTTTTGTCTAAAAGTTATCGCATGATCATTGTGTGTAAATGTGATAATAGGGCCCATCAATAACACTCATTAGCCACTAAATGAACACTTTTGTTGCTATATTACAAAATAAAACACTGAGAAAATAATACAATGGGAAGTGGATACAAGATTAGAATTATCTTGAGGCGTTACAGTTTTTTACAAATCAACCTAATAACCCATATTCTGCTTCATTACAAAAGATACCAAGCTAGTGAAGAACTATTATATAAAATAATACTTTTTAAATCTACATACAGTATGGGATACGTATATGGCTATATACCTACAAGGCTCTAAAGGGGGGCTATCGGCTATCTGTATTGCTTTCAGTATTGCTATAGTCTTGAAAGCAATACTGTAGTTTCGTATCGGTTACGAAAGCAAGACAATAGTATTGCTTTCAGCAGAGCGATGACAATTTTCAAAACAATAAGTGAACAAAAGATTGCAATGACTCCATATATTTGTCAGATATTGGCATCGGCTAGCGCGATGTAAGTACTACTGCTTTGAAAGAAAAACAAATAGCCGATAGCCCCCAGGAGAGTTCCAAAACATTGCCTTTTGTCACAGATTACAGTAAATCTTAAATTAACTGTAATAGAGCGGTGATACAAGCACACTAATATTAACAAGTTCTTTTTGAAAATGTGATTGTCGATTTACATCACGGCAGCCGCCAATAGGTATTTTTAGTTATTTCGATTTAAAAATTTAAATGTGAACATTCAAGAAGATCTTTCCAAACAAATAAGAATTTTTCAAGTGGTCGGGAGTCGGTAAATGGGCGTAAATATGTGTTTGTCTTTGTTTGTTACTCCTTCACGCACAGACGTATTTATATGAAATTCGGCGTCAGGAAAGTCCTGGATTACCACATAAGCTGCTCTTTATCCCACTATTCCCGTAAAACAATCAAATCTCCGCGGACAAAACAGCAGGGCGCTGCTGGTACTCTACATCATTAACGTAAAAAACTCAACAATTCGTATTTAATTTATTATAGTTATACCATTTATACCAATTTCCTCGGTACGCAAATATACCCTTGTCGCTTTAAAACATAAATGACAACCTAAATCAATTCCCAGAAATGAAACAAATTGACAAATAAAATTGCTTGTGGGAAAGTTGTATCCATTTATTAACGTATATTAATTGGGAATCCAGAGACATCAAGAAATCCATAACCACAAACGTCATACATGGACATTTAGTTAAATTTACTTATATGTACTGTGTACTTATATGGCATAATAATTATTAGAACATATAATATAGCTATTGGTATTTGATAGGACTGCAAATGAAAAACATTTTCTATATTTATACTTAGTCGGTCGCAACCACATATACTCATAAAATAATAATGGGGTTATTGTCTATTCATTACTTGACGAACGTTACAATTTACAATCAAGTTCAAAAAAGGGTGAAAAGAAAAGAAATAACATTTAATTAGATCTATGAAACCTCGGTTTTTTTGTACGTTCACCTCTTTTTAAAGTACTAAATTTTCTTCGAAGTAATAAATATATATATTTAAAAAAAAAATACATTAAAAATATTTCAGTAGACAGACTAATAATGTCATCAAATGAGAATTGTTGTATAAGTCAGCCTTATAAAATAGGTAAGGTACTCGTAATAAACCAAATGTTAAAAAATACATAGTCATGTAAGAGATCGAACTATTTACGAATATAAATTAGGTAGATGTAGTTTAGTAGAGGTTATTTAGTCAGCTTAGATGATATATATTTTTAGGTTAATTTTACAGTTAATAGTCGAAAATCACAAAAAAAAATACTCGAATTAAAATTAGTCAGCAATAACAAATATTACTTAAATTAGTAAATATACCTGATTACATCCTAGTGTTAATGCGAATACTTCTTTATAGAAACTCTAGCGTACCCTTAAAGGTTACTTTACTGTTCCGTAAACCTAATAAATGGCGAGCTGAGTCAAATGTTTTTAACAAAAAATAACATTTATAAATGATCTTACAGGTTATCACGCCACTTATTAGCTTTCCGTGTTATAATGAACCTTAACCGTCGTGGCTAATGCTCACAACATTTGCATTATTTGCAATTTTATTTACTTAATATAATATAATTGTGTAAGTTTTATAAAACCCGCAAGTATATAAGTTAATTCAATGCCGGATCGAGGGGGGCAAGGGGCACTAGGTAGCAATTCTATACCTTCCACAACAGCAGGTATAATAAGAGATAATTTAGCAGAACTTATAATATCGTTGCGATTTTAACTTTATACATAATAATTTATATAATATAGATATATATTTTTCATGTTGGAATTCTCTCCAAAACGTTATCTTGGATCCGGCCCTGTACCCATGACGGCATAGGTGTAGGTTAACGATGTCTATTCATTCTTATATCCTGTAACTATAAAGTTAAATAATATTGGCGTAGTCATTAAGATTGATAAAATCTGATATAAAGATCCTGGTAAATTGATATTCAAGCTAATTTTATCAAGTAAAGAAATTATGCCTTAATTAAAATTATACATTAGGTACTGTGTTATATTTATCTTGTCACCTTACATTTAGTGAAATGTATTTAGGATATAACTATTTGCGAGCGACTTCAATGTGGCCGGAGCCTATGTACATATTTGAGTTATTTGATTTAAAAATTAATCTACTGGACCGACTTTAATAAAATGATTATGAAATTAATTCAGGCGAAAATGATTTTCCAAATCTCTTTTATCGGGCAACATATTTACATAGAATAAGATGGTGATGAAATGACCACCGGTCGGTTGCAAAGGATAAGTACCGGTAGGTTGTTAAGTCTTTAAGTGATTTTAAAGTATGAAATTAATATTTTCACTACCGCTTGACATTAGGCGTGCTCCATCAATTAATGTCTTTAAGCATCGAGTCATAGTCCAATACCTATCACTACAGCATTCAAATTTGTGTCTTCTTCTTTTAATTTGTAATTCATATATTATGTATTTCCATGCTCCTAATTTGTATCGTATGTTATATGTATTTGTTTATCTGTGTATCTATTTGTATGTATAATTTGTTCATTTTTCAAATATGTTTGTTCAATGTATTATTTTAAGGCCTCTCTAATTTTATATTATTCATTTACGTGCATGGTTGCCTGAAAGAGATCGCTCTAAGCGATAAGGCCGCCATTGAGAAACCTAGTATATATTGTATGTTTTTATTTGTTATAATTTTTTATAATTAAGCTGGTTTTTAATAAAGAGTTGTCATATCTTATCTTATCTTATCTTATGTTTTCAATCGTATATGAATATTTCAAGATATACCTACATGTATTTATCGACAAACACGGTCTAAACCGTACAATTTATTGGGGCATCAGTGTTATGTTATGTGACCAGTTGTTATTATTATTATTATTAGTGCGATTTTGACCTAAACCTTTTCAAACTTATGCACCTGCTAGCTGTCTAGCTTGAAAAATGTTAGTTGTTTACATTTAGCAGATTAACCTTTGAAATGAAGGGTTGATGATATTATAAATACAAGATTCGATTTCTAATGTCCGTGTGTTAATTAAATGATTAAGGACGATATTAATTTTCGGCTAGGGCCTTCCGTATGAAGGGGGTGTAAGCTATAGCCCACTACGCTGGCCATACCGGGTTGATGACTATAATTGTCTCCGCAAGTATATAACCTCCGATAAGCCGGATTATTCACAATGGTTTTCTTTAATAGTACATAAATAGTAGTTAGATAATGTGTACATAAGTGAAAAACTAGACATGCAAGCCTGAACTTCGGCTTGACGCTTTCTCCCGAGTTCACTAACTAAGCCACCGCTAACTTAGAAATCAATAAATTGAGTGATACATTGCTTTAGCTACAACTTAAATCTATAAACATTTCTGTCACATTTTATTACATTATCCATCATATATTTCATTCTCATAACGAATTTGAAATATGTGTTTATGTTTAATTTATAATTTGGATCTAAATCTAGGTTTTTGTGTGGTAACATAAAAATATTCTTATGAAGGCTTTCATAACAAAACGCCTGTAATAATAACGTATCAAGAAAATAATTAGTACCAAATGTATCATTGCAATATCACGCAGTGAGGAAATATGTATTATTATATAAGGATAATATTTTAAATGCCTATCTCAATTTCCATGCAATATAATACCAATAAATTTGCCATTAGATGCCCTGAAAGGGTACGGGGAACTCTTATTAAGGCTAAAGATAAAGCCGAAGGGATTAGATTTCTTCCTTCGTTTATGAAATTTATTTCTATATACTAAATTATTTGAGTGTCATATTAGATAATATTCTAGTCTACGGATACGAATCGAGAATATGCAGATTTGATATTTGTACTATTTAAACATAAAAAAGTAAGTCCAAGTGGCCAAGTCAGTTATTTGAATTGTCTCAGAATTACAATTGCAATGTGCCAAAATGGCCGTTGCGACATAGAAAAGATCAGTGTTAGTATAAAAAAATATGGTTTGTTTAATACAACTGTGACCTATTATTCCCTAGCAAAGCAAAATTTTTATATTTATGAACGTTAAAAAAACTTACATTATTTACCGCGTATCAACTCCATGTTTACTTACCTGAAATAAAAACAAATAAATTATTAAGTACCTACCCATCAACTGAAGTATACCTATATGTACACAAAAAGATACCACAACTAAATTATATCTTGTCTATAATAACCTTAATATAGGTACTACAAATATGATAATGACAGACATACATTTAAGAAAAACAAATGATCGTTAAAATTTGTGACTAAAGATAAGAAAACTCTACAACCATTTGATTTATTTATGTCGAGCTAACAAAATAATCGGAATATATTTTAAACGAACACTTCCAAAACAGCACCTACACGTTCCTATCTTTTAAGATATTATTAAACCCGTTTCGCCAAATTCATAAGCAGACTTTACTTAGTGACTCACTTCAAAGAAAGCATACCAAAAATGCCCAAATAGTCCAACTGGTGAAAGCTCTGCTTTTTAATGAGCTTTTGTGGTATAATTTTGGGAAACTGGTAAAACCAGAAAAGAGAGGCGTACGAGTTCGTGGATAATAAAACAAAACCACACTGAAAATAAGTAGAGCGAGACTAATATGTGGAACTAAAGCTCTTAAAAGGAATATGTCTAGTAGAGATTTACGCCTAAATTGTTTTCATAATTGCTTTCGAGGATTTTTATTGCCTCAAATAAACATTATACTTTTTACAAGAACAATATGATTAAAACCATATTAACTGATTATTTTTGTACAAAGTTGCAAATATTTCTTCTTTTTTTCATTTTTAACTGTAAACCCATGTAAGACATCCCTTAATAATATTACAATTTAGCCTATGGCTAATAAGTAATTTTAATGTAACTTAAACTTTTATAAAATTTATATATGAATATAAAAAGTTAAAATCCGCAACAAAATTGTTACCAAAATTATCCAAGAAAACAATAACAACATGGAACGATGCAGGTCACAGCCTACTGTCTCACATTCGGTAACCAACAAATCATTAATAACTCACATAAATATTATCTAATTTGATACTAAACTCACTAAATAATCTTGAACCCGTTGCCGTTCGAAAGTAGCAGCTAACGGTGCTACCATGCCTGTTCAATGATTGTTAAACTCTGCGTTAAATTCGACTTTATGTGTATTAGGATAAAGGTGTGTTGTGTGTTGGTAGTTTAGCTGAAGTGATGGGTACAACGATACAGAAGGTATAAACAACTTTAGTAACGTCTGCGCTGTCAGTCGAGGATCTCCGCCGAGAGAGCATAGCAGTAGCGTCATCTAATCTCAGAAATCGGAATATGTTACATCACACGTGTTTATGAGACAATATGAAATAAATTCGATCGTGATTAATCGTGTCATCTTGTGCATTCTGCTGGATTTATTATACAAAGGTGAGATTAGAATAATTTGTCGAGCTTTATTATTTGTTTTATGTTAATTAATAAAGTTTAGTTTCAACCATCACAAAACCTTACAAAGTCGTGAAGTAAATTTGCAACTTAATTAAAATTGCTAGTGGTATGAGTATAATAATGTCACGTAATTATACACTAACACATTTAAACTATTCAAATATCTATCATATAATATAAAAATGAATCGCTTAATGTATTGCTAAGCGCAAATCTCGAGAGCAGCTGAACTGATTTTGCTAATTTTTTTAGAATATTCCTTGAAGTACGTGGATGTTTCTTACGGAGAGGAATATTGTAAAAATTGCCCGTAAACTATACTTTTTACTCCCATACAATCAATTCGTAATAATACTTAAAGTCAATTTGAACTTGATTACCATACCATAAAGTTTAAGTGTTAGTGTAGAGGTTCCGGTAAGGCACTACAATTGAATGATGTTAGTATCGTATATTAATGTCAATATTTGCTGACCTGGCGCGGCGTTCAGAATAGCAGAATAAATATTTCAAAAAAAATTAAAGAACCAACTGTTTGGCGGTACGAAGTTTGCCTGGTCAGCTAGTTTTTGATAGAAATTACTGTCGTTAGGTAGAGCTTGAATTACGAGTATGCAAGTCTGAAGGCGAAAAACATAAGAATATTCTTAGAACTTCAAACTGAATTTTACAGTTGTTCTAAAATGTCAACATTCAAATTTTTACTTTAGTCAAAGAATCAATTGTGTCGTACTAGCTCATGTACTCGTAAACAAAGCAATATGACTTTCTATAGCACTTGTAAAGAGTGAAAGAAAATCTTAGAATTTCTTTATAGTCATACGCACTCTAGATCCTACAACTAGAGTTTTTAAAAAATTTTAACTGGATAAGTAATGTTAACTTCAAATTTATTTTATTTTCGGCGCAGAAAAGAGTTCACTGGTAATGTCTAAGCTGTTTACTTCTGTTTGCAATGTATAGACGCTAATGCTTTTAGAGAGGTAATGCTATTTCCTCAATATAGACAAGGTCGATACTTTTAATTGTTTTGTATAAGTCATATGCAAGGGAACTGCGATTACAACTGCTAATGCACCTTCAGAAGCGAAGTTTATACGATCTTTATAAAAATATCTTTATCTCTATTACTAAAAATCTAAAAATGTACACACACATTATATTTATAGACACAAAGATAACGTTTCATATTTTAATGCACATTACTTGCAGAAGAAATGTTAGTATTACTGGTACTACTTTAACGAGCATTTGTAATGATATTATGTGATTCTAAACGATTTGTTGTACCCAAGAAATGTTTATTATCGTAAGACATAACGTTTACAGTAAATATCATTGAAATATATTTACTTTATTTTATTTTATATTAGTGTCATAGAAACAGCGTGCAACGACACCTAATTTATCAAAATCTAATGAGTAGTTTTGGATTAGAACGTTACAAAGCCTCTTATGGATGGTACGGTGTTAAAAATTGTTATCAGCAGTTCCATTATGGAACTGAGAATAGTACTAGTGGCAACGAACTCTCTTTTACATGTGGGCTTTTGGTTTGCTATAGTCGCGTAAATATTAATCAAATTTATCTTAGAATTTGCGAACATACGTATATGAAAAAAAATACAGGCTTGATCGTTTTTTTTTTCCTATTTGGAAATCTTAGTTATCTCCGCATATCTCACTCAAAATTATTGAATTTAATTGGTAAATAACGTTATTAGCTAACTATTTCTCTTTTGGCAGAAATACTGCCTCAATCAAAAATACCTTAATGCCAAAAGATTCGTAGAGTATGTATACCAAGTTTGGCCAAGATAGATTGGAAACTACAACATGTACGCGAGTACTCACCAACGTTATAACAAGCATCAAAACAGACAATATAAAATGTTTTCGTCTGTTCGATCAATTAATATTTTTGACGTACGTTATTAGTCAATTAACACAAAATGTACAAAAACCATTCGCCGGTGGTAATTTTCAGAACATTTTTTGTCATAACCACTACGACGTTAGCTTTACGACAGTTTTTAGCCGACTGCTATAAATGGTTTGACTTTTCAATTTGTAAGCAAGTAATTTTAGTTTGGTTTACAACTAACTTGATTTGACTTAACGTGACCCACAGAGCCTTATCCTGAGAAATTAAATTAAGATACTGTAATTATGCTGAAATAAATAAAATCTATATGTATATATCCTATTTATTTGTTAATAAAATTAAGAAACAAAACAAATTAAACATAGTTATCAAAAACATATTTTTACTTGACTGACCAGAAGAGGGATAATTTTATTGAGAGTATATTTTTGTAATAACTGTAAGTACGAGTGTGTGTATCAAGTTTGTATGTCCAACTAACTCTTTGTAACCCTCTGCAGCCTAAACGGGCTGATCGATTTTGATGTGCGTGCTGTCATTTGGTTTGTTTTTATCCGCAAATGATTTATATCGCGTGAAGGAAATAATAATTGCCTGATGCATATATTATACTTGGTTTTTGATATTTTTTTTGTATAAGATTACAATCACCGACGTAATAGGCATATGCAATAAGCTCTGCTGTCAGATATCTATTTGTTAGATTCCACAATATAATTTAGATAGATATCGATATATCTACTTCTAGTAAGTAGCTAAATGTTCCTATAAGTGTCGTGCATTTATAAAAACAGTTACTACAAAAATAGATAGTTTAATTTGATTGAGTAACATTATGTAAAGAGTCTTTTATTAAACTTTATATAGTTTGTATGTGTACTATATTTGTACAATAGAAAGGGTCTCACTAAAAGCAACTATATAGAAGAGGTAACGATGTTCAAAGTATAATATTACGTCCCTCAAAGCAATTACTGTTATATTTGATTCCATTTATATGGACAAAGTCGTAAGCTTTAATGGGCGGTACCTTTACATTAAGGCTTAGTTTCATTATTAATATAATGTTGCTACAGTTAATAGTAAAGAAGAGAACTAGTAGTACCCATACCAACTATTTGTGTTGAAATTGAAAATATACAAGTTCATTTAAAAACATCGAGTACCGGCATCAGTTCGACAGGTGCCGATACAATTTCTTTTCAGTTATTTAGATTTTGATAAAACGTAACTGGATTAACTTCAGAGGTTTTTAAACAAGATTCTTTCAAATCGGTTCAGTCGTCTCCGAGAAGTTAAGGCAACATACAAAATGCTGTCGAATTGAGTAAGTACCTCCTATTTTGATAAGTCAGAAGAAAACGCCACCGGTACATGGTAGAGATTCCACGGACTCGCACAAAACGTTTTGCGTCTACTTTTATTGTGCGTACAGCTAGGTTGTGGAATTCCCTGTCGAGTTCCTATTTCCCGATAACTATAATCTCGATCTTTTCAAATTGGGAATTAATCGCTTTCTTCTAGGCAAGCGTGCCTCATCCTAGACCCGCATCGCCGCTTTACAAACGCAAGCCTATTTATTATTTATTAAATTAAAAAAAAGTCAGAAGAAGAAAAAGTAATTCCAAATTGTCAAATAAAATCATCATCATTTGTTATCTCGATTTCATGGAAAATCGGAAAACCCAAATGGTAGCGTTACATACACACTCATAAGTCATAGGCGTTTTATAGAACTTTAATAGTACGACTTTGGTAAAATCTGTATGCAAATTAGAGTGCTAACACAGTAATTAGATGCTATATGGTTTTATGTAAATTTGTTCTGAATGTACATGGGTGTAAATCTATGTTGTAGCATGTAAATTTATGCGTAACAATAATTATACGTATTATATTGATGTTTAAATATAGTGGAATGCTCGATTTGCATGCCATTGTGCTCGGGTTTATATCTTAACTACGGCGATAGCAAAAGACCTTGGAAAAATCATTGTGTTCGTAAGGCTTGTCTACTAACAGCTAATCTGTGTATAAAAATTAGCCGCCACCTGAAGTGCATTCGGGCATCTTCGTTTATTAACTAATTCTCACCCCAGACTAGACAATAGAGTTGTATCGAATGAAAAAATACTGAAATTTTGAAAGGCTCTTTGTAGAGTATTATTATGATTGCACAATGATACTTTTTAACTACCACATGCAATAGCCTATATGCACGACTTAAAGATCGCTTTATTACTTTTCGAAATGTTCACACTTCAACACACTGTTAGGATGATAATACACAAACAAATTACTCTATTTCAGACACAATACATAAATATACATAAATGCATAGATTTTATACTGACACAAGTGGCAGCCTTATGGCTAGAAGCGATCTCTACCAGGCTATCTTTGAATGGAGACAATTGATAAAAATAATGTACAGGACGAGGCGTACTTACAATAAAGAAATAAATCTACACTTAATATATATAGGATTAAGAGATGTGTAATTTATCTCAATATAATTTTATCCTGTGTTTGTGTGACACAAACACAAAACTTGTAAATATAACTTGAAGCCTGGGAAATGTAAGACAAAAAAATAAATAAGTAGATCTCGTATACCACGAATACCACGTACCTAGTTATGGTCGGGCACGACTGGGTATCAGATGATGCAAAAGATCGTGCAGAGTAAAGTACCTAATTCTACTAAGGATAAAGCAACATCATTTGTTAAACTGCACTTCACATAATCCAGCCAGCTTTGTACTATATAGGTTTTAAGTTATATTAAGATGAACTTTACAACAAAGTCAAGAACGATGCAGTCGTGATACGAATAACTTGTAATAAATCAATCATAGTTCGCGTCCGTGCGTGCCTTTGTTGTGAACAATAACTGCCTATCAAGTAAGATGCTGGTGAATCTGATATATTTTAAAAGGTCCTGTATTCACTAAATAGGATAGTCATGATCGACGCAAAAAGCAAACATTACAAACGCCCATTTGAGGACAGTTTTATATTTAATATGTAGTTAGCACTTCTAAATTTAATTTTTCCCAAGTTTACCACCTAAACCTTTATACTATTGTGTGATGCTCAAAAATGTAACAAAGTTTCAGGTTTTAATTCACTCTATTAATACTAAGAACGTATGTTTTTAAACCGCTCCTTATTTTACCTACCATTATACTTTATGCACACTCGTATCCCTGTTTTTATTAAATATCTACAAAAATCATATATCATCCCTGAAATTAAGTTCACCGAATGTGAACGAAACTATAGTTGGACCTTTCCAACAATAAGGTACGTGTGAACACCCGTCTTCTTAAACAAAATAAAAGACCACTTTGACCTCAAATATAATAAAAATCTATTATCATATTATTGCTTGGAATCATAAGTCTTTTTGTGGCAAGTGTCTTTATTAACATTAACAAAATGACTAACTAGTCTTTTTAATCTAATGTGGTTTTGCACAAAATCAGTCCCGTCAATTGTATACTTTGGACAATCACCTCATTCTGATTGTGATCAACTTATGCGTCACGTCCTGGGTCCAATGATCTCTTTCTTTATTGGATTTTTTGTGCAAATATACTCGAATTATCTATAAAAACGCAGTTGAAAAAATCATTAAGTCGGCGATTGAATGACAATTATGAGAATTGGGAACAAAACTCAAAAGACGTTGTAGACATTTGTCAAAAGACAATGAGTAGTTTAGGAGATTCGAGGGAACATTTTGTACATACATTCAAAGATGGTCAAAACTGAACGCAAAAAACTTCCAAACGCGCGAACGTAATATTCTCAAGACAAAAGAAAGCATGTTTCGCTAGATACTTATTGCATTTACAAATACTATTTAAATCGCATATAGGTACAATAATTTAAGGTTAGCTTAACAGTGCGCGGATGAGTCTTCTAAGCGTATATGGTTTCCTTTTGGAAAACAATGCAAAACAACCCACAATAACTCGATAGAGTACTAGTCTGTGTTGTATAGAGAACAATTGAATGTCACGACCAAAAAAAATACAACATGCAGAGCTAGTTTTAATCTAAGACAATAAAATTCGTAAAAAACTTTGGCACCACATTAGTGTATGCAAATGTTTTGTGCATGAAAAACATTTCTTGCGCGTACCAATTTGCGCGTTGAATTCGGTTTTTCTAATGATGCAGTAAAATGTTTGGTAATATTTTAGCCAAAAAAAATATTCGCTTAGAATACCTACTATTTACGTATATCACAAAAAAATCTTACACAAATGAATTGATATCTGATCTGATTGAGTTTTTGATTTGATTTTGTCTGAATTAAAATTAAAACATTATTTAATTTGTCCTAATCGAATTGCTGAAATTTACATTTTTTATTTTATCATTCTTTTGTTGATCTTTTAACTACGAAAAGTGACGAGATATTTATTCAACAAGTTCTTTTTACTTAAAAACTAGCTGATCCGGCAAACTTCGTACCGCCGAATAGTAATATACGTTCAAACCTTCCCTGAACTTTCACAATCATTTCAAAACCAAAATTAGCTCAACCTGTCCGGGCGTTTTCTAGTTTTTGCGAGACAAATGACCAGCAATTGATTTTTATATATAAGAAGATAAGTGATACAGACTTAAATCAAGGGAGTCATCGATAGAACTTTGTCTGTTATTCCGATTTAACAATCGTATCTCTTGAACATTTTCATAAAATTTAAAATCAGTCTAGCCATTTTTGAGAAATCAGGTAACATAATAAATCAGTCGAATTGAGTACTTCCTCCTTTTTGGAAGTCGGTACAAAAAAGGTTGTACCTACCTAAATACATATTATTCTGATCTAAATGTTATTCTGAAGGTATCGCATTCAAATAGCGCCTGCATATTATTATTAATCCTTGCATTTAAAACGTGTTATAAATGGCCAAATGACTCATAGACCCATGATGGGATAAAACATGTCGAACCGAAGTGCATATTTAATGCTATGATTAGTCGAATGACATTATAATCTAGATCTGTTTAAGCGACAAAATAATTTGCAATAGTTATTACGGCTTTACATAGAAAAATAGTAACTCTGGCAAGGCTTTTGTAATTTACTGTGAATTAAGTTTTGCCTTCATCTGAAACGCATGCAACGCTTATAGTAGCTTACAATGGAATAATTATTATCTAGTTATCTTCTAGGATGTGTGCTGATTTATAATAATTTATGAAATCTTAATTTAAGTAATATTTCCGTGAGTAGTATAATGCAATAAATCAAGTTGATACAGTTGACGCACTGTATTCATTAATTCAAATACATTAAAATATACGACTATATATATATATATACATGTACTAAATCTGTAGACATATAATTTCTGTACTATGAAAAAAAACGATTCAGGGGACAAAAAAGGTGAAATAGATCTAATTTAGATATTTTTTTCTCTGTTTTAATGGCTAATCTCCGAAACTACTGGACCGATTTAAATGATATTTTGTATGGCAGTAGCTAATATCCCAGGTCAATATATAGGATACTTTTGGTCCCGGTAAATTAAAGGGAAGGAATAATAAATAGTTATCCTTAATACCCTAGCTCGCCACTATTATTTAATATTTAGTAGAACCACTAGGTGGTGATAATATTTAAAGTAATTAGTTACCTTGAACGCTAATCTTTATATAAGTACTTTTGTTTGATTTTATTCTTTAGATTAAAACACTTAAAAGTGATAATAAATATAATGAATATAAATATTCTTATGTTGGAATTTTTTTATCAAAAACCCTGGTCGTTCTCACGGTAGGTAATTTAAGTATGTACATGTATCGGTATTACATAAATAAACGTTAATCTCAATAGTTTATAAGCATGACTAAATACCGTGATAGAGAAAAAAATAATTTCCATATCGGTCCAGGTATCTCTGAGAAATCAGGTACCCAACGTAAAACAGTTGTAAGAGAACCTCCTATATTTTGAGGTTACTTTTAAAAGTACTTTATATCTCACCATTCAATCAGAGCCAAATGATCATTGCTATTGTTAAATTTCAAGGCTCTTTTTCCACAGCGAGCGCAAAATATTTTGTAACATGATTTTGAAGAGATGTAGTTATGAAAGCTTTAGAAGCAACGAATGCATTAAGCAATGCAATAATAGTAACGTTAAAAACGGTACATTGTCGTCAATTAAATAGCAGAATCAAACATAATAACATGTTGAGTATACTCGTAAGTTGAAATCTCAGTGCTGCTTGCTGCGGTTTTTATAGTCTGGAAATAAAAATACTATCGCACACAGACAACCACACAAGTGTACGGAAATTTTAAGCTACATGCTTAGTACATGTAGTAGAATGAAAAGTAAAATTGCTAGCAAACTCGTATGTTTGTTAAATTCAAATTAAAGAATCAGTGTACAATTCACATGCATACTTTTGAATGCATATAATCTTTTACTTTTTATAATTATGAACATAATATATTATGAATATAGTACTTATTCTTAAATTATTTTGAAGGAATGGTAATAGGATCTTGGTATTAATTTTTATTGTTTATTTCTTGTAGCTTTATTATATTGCTTTTCTACTACAAATAACTTATCACCGCTATGGCCAATATAATAAGCAGGGAATTGTGGTGATTTACATAAGTAGTGAGAAGGTGTCAGTAGTTACTATAAAACATAAATATTTTAACATCCTTTTTTCTCGAGGCATGTAAAAAGGAGACGTTAAAGGTGACTCAGTCGTTTATAGTCCTAAATTCCCAGCAAATATGTAATTTAAAAATTTAAGTAGGTATAAATACAACATAAACCGTTATATTTAACTCTTAAAGCCTTCTTTGTCTGCAGTTATATTTACATCTTATCCTTTAGTTTTGGTTTTTAAGTTTAATACTTCTTTGGTCACGTATCATAAGAAGTCAGGAATTTTACTTGAGTTACCAAATAACTAGCGAAACTTTAAGATTAATTTAATCAGAACAATGATCATTGAATATAAATTCAAGTCAAAGTCTCTATATGTATAACTTTAGAACCACGTGGGTACCTAAGTCACAAGTCTATAACCAAACTCCAGCTGGTAGACATGATAAATAATAAAAAGAATAAATCAATTATACAATAGTAAATCACAACTTATACGTCGGAATCACTTTGACATATCAAATACATTTATGAGGATAGTTACAAAACTAGAACTGACCTCATAGTTGGCCCTTGAACTTGGGAGGAAGCTATTACAGGGATAATAATCTTCGTTGAAGTAAACATTACCGGAAAATGAGTCATAATGTACTCGTAATTAAAGTACAGCCTCATAATGTAGTAATATTCCACATCTCTACATTAACACGTAACGAGTATATCTCATACTGAAATGCGATAAACCTTGCGTGCGTACCTAACAACTTAATTTTAGAGTAACTTGAAACTTTAAGTTTAGTTTTATAATATCGATCTACATAAATCAACGAATATTTATTTAAAGAGTACATACTTTTTAGTATTTTTTTTAAATGCCTAAAAATTCTTCAAAGTCTACGAAATATTTTTGTTATCAGAGTAATTAAATTAGTTGCACATAAATTTTGTTTACGATTGTTGCATGACATCGCTAATGCACCAAAATTTGTAGTGGGGAGTTTGGATTTTAACATTTTAGTTTTGTTATCTTCAAAACCAACCTCAAATTTTAACAATTTCAGCTAAGTAGCTTAGTAGTCTGCATTTTAGTGATAGGTTAATTCTGGTCGTGTTAAAACACTGTATTTGGGGACACGAGAGGGCCGCCGCCATGTCAAGCAATAAAAAATTATAATTTAATAAATTCTTGAAGAAAAACATAACCGGCTGAGCTAATGCAAAAATTTGCGCTCAGGTAAAAAAAACTAAACGGGAATCGGGGAAAATATTTGTATGGAATTTACGTCATATTCTGCACTCATAAAAGTCATATACTCTCAGCATCTACCTATTATCTCCCGTTCTTTGATTCCGAGTACAATAACAGCTAATGAGAAGGTTGCGATAGTTCGATTGTTCCCAGACAATGGACGGGAAAACTTAACTGAGCGTGCCTTAGGAATCGAGGTATACCATCAATACTGATGTTCGGCTTTTGTACAAAGATAAAACATTACTTATATCTTACTTGATCTTACTCAGAAAGTATGACACGCCATGATGTGGCACAAAATGTATTGTCATATTATTAAATTCATTACAACATGACATTTAATGAAGAGATAATTCACATTTTTGCAATATGAAACTTCCGGAAATTTTGATATTTTATTCCGAGAAGAAGGATTTCGGCCTACGGCCTCGGATGTAGTCCTTCGCTTTGCTCAGCAAAAACCTTTCGTGTATACGTCAAAACTACTGCACAGCTTTTACTTGTTTTAGATAATATTGACAGTACTTTTTGTTTTATCTATATAGTTTTTTTTATATGAAGTTTACTTACTCGTAATGTAGAGTATTTTATATTGTTTCACCCACTGGGAAAAGTAAAGTCCCGCTAAATTCAAAACAATACTAAGAACATCTCAGCCTAGATGTTTTCTATGCTGCACATAATACCTAAATAATGAACGTTTTGTAGATAAATGTGATGCTCAACGTACTCACAGATAACACAGCAAACTCATAATAAGTATGAATAATGTATAATGCATTACTGTCAATACGTGATAAATCAATCTAATATTTTTTTTTATTTTCAGATGGTGACCGCAACTCAAACCATCTTGGCTCTACTAATCTTACAAATATACGCTTATGCTGCACCAAGCAGTACAATACAGCCGGAAAACACCACCAAAATAGATAAAGAAATATCAGATACAGATAGTCAACCATCCCCCATAGAAGAAAGTAAAAACGATAGCAATACGACAGAAAATCAACGACAAAAAAGGTTTTACAATCATTACGGATACGGCTTTCCTCCAATCAGTCCCGTGCAATATCCTACTTACAACAAACGAGATCAAGCCCCTGATCTAGGCGTGTATGGTGTAGACGACCCGTTGAGCCAGATACAGCGGCGACTACAAGAAATCGCGTCAATTGCAAGGCAGCCCCCTCCTCCCCCACCACCTCCAGTCCCGACTCACTTTCCATTTTATTTCCCCGTCATTTTTGTGCCTCAATATTGTGCCTGCGCCCCTCATTCTAACACACCCACAACTAAACCTGATACTACTCCGCCGGCTACTAAACCACCGGTAGAAGTAGATACTACTACTCCTGATGTTTTTAGCAGATGGCCGGAAATGGAGGACGAGAGACAAAACTGGGGATTGGTTGTCAATGAAACCGACGAAGATGTTATCGGAGAGGACTTTAGCCGACCCATCTCTTTCGATCCTATTGTGTTGAATACGAGCATGTCTAGACCGGCTCCACCGGTCGAGCATGGAAGCAGTCAAGCTGGTAAACAACCAAATCGGGGACCGAGCTCGACTAGTGTTCCACCGTCTATTAATGAAGTACCCAGGCCGCCTCAAAATGAACGTCCGCTTCCACCTGTATCAGCAGGTGCTGCATCTTTCGCGTCATCAGGTCCTTATCCTACTGATACAGTAGGTGATCGAAGAGAAGCTCCGACGACATGCGATGGAGCTGTGCTCAGTTGTTGTCATCAGCCACAAGTCACTTACGACTGTTTCGCCGTCCTTGGTTGTCCCGACCCGACATCTTATGGGAACCCTTGTGACCCGTTAGTCATTTTGAGGGTAATAGGAAAATACCAACAGTTTTATGGTGTGAGAAATGGATGATAAAGTGTTCTTATTTTATTTTAGGTACAGCTTGAATAACATTACTCTACAAACTGTTGTGGAGAGAATAGTTACAATTTATTTTGGAACATTATACATGTAACTATGTTATTTAAGTTTGAACTATGGATTGCAGCCATAATTATTGTAATAAGTACTCATATCCCCAAGTTGAAAATATTTTTCTGTAACGAGAACGATACTAATCTCGTCTTTACAAAAGCTTTTAAATCGAAGAAACAGTGAGTTGAGTTCCTAAATAAATGTAATAAAAACCCAATAGCTATTTTGTTTCTATTTTTCATCTTGACCTTCAACGTTACTACGTTCCGTCGGCAGGTATCTACGGTTATAGGTAGTTTTTTTTTTTTACAACACAGCTAGGCATTTAACCACAAGCTCGCACAACTACGGAAGTCAACGACACTGTAACTCTAGATGGAGCATGCCAAGTCTGGAATACACTGGCTGTCAGGGAAGGCTGCCGATGGTGTTACACACCATTAGGTGCTTGGCGACAGATGTTTTTCAACTTTTCGTGGAATCGAAACGCGTACCTCTTGCTTGGCAATCGACAACACTAACCACTCGGCCATCATCTATTGTTCTAAATCCTAATTATTACCTGTCACCCGTGGCGTTGCTAGCCACATAAAATTGATTGAAACTTTGAACCCTCATTTAACATCCATGTCCAAAGGAAACCTTGAAGAGATATCGGTTAGCTAACTAGATGTCGGTTTATTGAAAGATTTGTTATTATTATTATAATTGAAACCTGCAGTATAATATAACTAGTCGCTACCAATAAAATATTTACTCGCATCGACTTCCTCAGTATTTGAAGTTAGAATATTTATGAGTTCAGTAAATAGTACAAGTCGATTTATTCCTCATTATAATAACTCGCATTTTTTGCACAACAAACGTGACGTCTAATTTACGAGATACGTGTATAAAATGATTTGAAATCGGCAGGTATCGACCGTTGGAATTACTTTTGTTTTATATCATGCAACAAAAAAAGTTCTTGACAGCAATTAGTCTACCAACTCAACGATATGAAACCACTTGTTATCAAATTCTTAAAATCTTTGGGAATCCCGAACGATAACCGATGATAGCGTTGCGATATTCGATGAAGTAACGACGTCATTCAATAAATAACAGATTGCAATTTCCCATTCCCCAGACTCCGAGAAAGGAAAAAATGCCGCGAACTCTACAAGTTGAACGTAAATATAGATTCTATATAACGATTCAAGTCAGATGTGACTTAACGTGAGCAGACCACAGACGTGTTTTGTAAGCTAAACTGTGAACAAAACCAATTACGTAAAAAAAGTACTAAAAGATCAAGAAATCGTTTAAAAAAAGTAAGTAAACTATTCAATATTATATAACTGTAGGAAAATAATAAGAGTATATAGTATCAGCTACATAGCTACATGGTCAGTTTCATGGTATTCATAAATTTGAGACCAAGGTTTTTTTAAATTATAAAACGGGTTATTTTGTGTCTAATGAGTAAATTAATAAAATACTGTCTACATTCTTGTAATACTCGAGTGGTTTCCATATCTCCAAGTCATAGTCAGTATCTTAATAAATTCTAAATAAACAAGTTATATACAATCACAAGTAATAATTCTTATAGTAATAAACTCGAAGTAAAATAAGAGATAAAAATATGTTTATTTTGTACGACACACGTTAGCTTAACAAATAATAACGAGTTATTCTGAGATAAACAGTAAGTGATAATGAAGTAAACATTAATAGGTAGCTACCTAATATGGCTAACTTTACGCCTTATTGCTATGTGTAATTTTAAATACGATATTTTAAAAAATATGACGTATATCTACAAAAGCTATATAGCTATATGTTCCTTTATCAGCCACTGACAAAGGAACTGTCAGTGTATTCAGCGATAGATTTTCCATTAAAATGTTGCTTCTATTTTCAAAATATACGAATGGACGTCATTCATTTGACAAATAATAAATCCAATCCAAAAGTGTCGGTTGGCCGCTCACTGAAAATCAGACCAACAAATCTATACAAAAACGAATTGAAAAGCCGCTTCACATAAACAACGAGTAGTGAATGTGCAAGCTCTACGTGCATGCAGCAGTACTTTTAGATAGGTAGTTTATTTATCGATACGAGTCGTACTTTAGCCGCCGCCCGCTGTGGCACGCTTTGCAACGCACAATGTCCTCAGAGGAAAAACCCTGACTAGTTTAGCAACTCGGTACATCGTAACACGTTTTCATTCACGTGTGCGGCATACATATACAGATAAAACTTATTTCGCGCTAAAACGAAAGGTCAAAGTTACGACGAGTCAAGAGCGAAGTTTAGTCATCTAACCGAAACCACGTAGTACTTGGCTGAAATCGCTATGGTGTAGTGATTGTGGTTAATCGAAGCAATAGCATAGAGAAGGGCAACTACCGAATAATTGACGACGAGTAACATCGCAGTCAACAAAGAGTTATCCAACCTTTTTTACTACACGCTAATTGCAACGATACAATGAACTTTTTTGCAGATGGTGAGAATCTCAATTATCGTAATGACGGCGTTGATTGCGGTGGGTTCGAGCGCTCCTCAAGGCAGTCAGGTGCAAACATTGAAACCGCCGGCTAGCATGAGTTACCAAGAGCTGCAGTACATCTTACAAACGAAAAGAGGAGAAATTTCCAAAAAACCTAAAGTGCTCTCGCCGTGTGCTCGGGCTATTCTAGGCTGTTGCACTGGGGTGATTATGAATAGTCATTGTTCGGAACAGCTCAACTGTGGAGCGTTTTTCTTCGACGACAACCCTTGTGAAGAACAATTTGTGTTGGACGCTTTGAAAGCCGCAAAAAGTTTCTACTCACAGTTTGATAGTAACTCTACATAAAATTTAAACTTACTGTTTTTAAAATATTTGTATTTTAACCAGTGGTCCGTTCTGTATATACGGTAGGTATTGCCTACGGATATTAGAGATGACGAACATTGGAACGTCCAGAAATGGACGCGTGTTACTAGTCGAGTTTTTGCCATTAATCATCACATTGAAGACAATAAAATAAGTTAAAAGCACATGATTCTAATTTAACTTCGCAAATAACCCAAATCAATCGAAAGAAATGCAACTCCATGTACACTGAAAAGCGTTGTCGTAAATATAATCGGAAGCTAAGTTACCACGACCAGCTTTCATTGCGACTTGTTTTGTAAGTATGACTAAAGGAATTAATAACTACTCTATGAGAAGATCTTAGAGGAGACTTCCTCTTACAAGTGGCTTAGCAGGAATTTCGTTCAGCTATTTATGATAAGTATTCAATAGTTATATTATTAAACAAATAAAATAAGTGAATTAAAAACGTCCTCTGTAGCTAAATTACTTCAACGCTATAACAGGACTTGTTGCTTATTATATGTAAAATAGCGCAAGATGTTTGTGTTGCTAAATGAAAAAGCCTCTGTCATCAAATTAAAATTTTTAAGGTAACTCATAATCCAAATGCTCCAAGCCACAACCAGAGGTCCGCAGTTGTTGGGTTTGTAGCTTTTGGATTACTCGTATCAGTACATCTCAAATTGTCTATATCTTACGTTACTGCTATTTTTTTTTTGGTGTTGTAGTCGGTCTTTTTGTTTTTTGTAATAAAGGCACTTGACCGGTAGTTCAATATTAATAGATAGTGATGGTCATATTAGGTAATATTATTATTTTAGTAACTAAAACAGACACAAAACCACCAACGATTTTGTTGGTTAGGTATGTACATGTACGATAAACGATTCGTGAGTTAGTCTTAACTTTATATTATTTTGACAGCGTTGAGATTTTCTAAGGTCATGCGTGCGCAAGTTAATGATAGGTTAGAACCCCTTTTTTGGCTATAATGAGTAAAACCCCTTTTTATTAAGCTAACTCACTTAATACACAGCGTGGAACAAAAGTGTGTGATCACACTAGTACTTTAAAAGCAAACATTTGTTTGTGTTACATACACATACACATTTTTGCTTTGTGTTTGGATGTTCCTTCACGCTCAAACGGCTTAATGAATTTGAATGAAATTTGGCACTAAGATAGGTTATACCCTGGATTAACGCATAGGCAACATTTTATCCCGGAAAATTGAAGTGTGAGACGGGATGACGCAGCTAGTAATACTAGTGTACTTATTAAGAAACACGCAGATATATTACGGGTCTACAGATAACCCAAATACTCCAACCCACCACCATAATACTCGATGGGTCTTTGGTGTTGGTTTACTCATTAAGGTGATCAACTTGTGTTTTACAACTAAACCTTAAGTAATATCCCAATTTTATTTTACACTTTTTGTTCGTAGTGACAACACGCCTCAATGATTTTATATAATGGTTAGGCTTTAATCGAGCAGCAAATCTCAAGTGTATCTAAAGTAAACAACGCCTGTTTGGCACCACTCCAGAAACATTCGCAGCCAGAACGCCCGCAGCAACAAGTCACTATGTACATACATTATATGAGAAAGTATTAATATTAACTTGTACCTAAAGTATGGTAAAGTCGATTCCGGTAATCATTAGCTGATTCTAAAGTTTAATGCTGATAACTGAATGAGTATCGAGCTCATTCTGAAGAAGTTATCAATATCCTTCCTTACGCTAAGATAATAATTCTTTAAGAGGTTCGAAATAAATTAAAGTAAGCAAATAAAAAAACAGGTACAGAGTTTGGTCTAGGTCGAATGAAAATACTTGGATTCTTGTAAAACTACATATCGAATCAATAACTGGCGTTTACCAACTAATTGTTTATATTTTTCTTAGTAACATATTTTTTTTGGTCGGTGAAATGGTTTCACACAATTCATGTTCCCTTAATTTGGTCAAAAGCGCACCAGCTCCCTAGCAATTGTCATATCCTACGTAATAAGCTCACTAATTTTGGATTACTCCTGTTCCCAACTCAGTCCGCTAACTTCCTAGTTCTAGCTTCATCGAGACATAATTCTTGATCTTGTTAGCAACTTCCGCAAACCAAAGTTGTCTAGTTACGAGGCTAACTTTGATCTTTGATTATTGCTCCAACAAGGCATTTAGCTTATTCCAATAGTTTGATAGTTGTTAAGCCGATATTAATAATTGCTAGAAAATCTGGTGAGAGATTTGTTTGCACTAAGCATTTCATAATCTTTATTAAATTCATCACACTTTTTATAAGGAGGCTTTTACCCAAAGGATACCCATACAGAAATAATCTGCACTAGCTAATATTAATTTATAACTCACGAAATTCTTACTTTTAATAGCTTGCGTTTAATTCAAGTCTTAATATATGTTCTTATCTTACTTTGTATTGAATTAAATAAATAAAGCTTATTTATTATTATTAATTATAAAATATAGAGCGAAGCAAAGCTAAAAAAAGATTATGCCATTATAGAGGCATAAATAAATAAAAAAGAGTAATTAAGAAATAAACCTCGGAAGAATCAATGATACGTTGTTGCTTTATCCACTAGAAGAAAAACATTAAACGTGCTCGAACAGTGCCCTCGAGTTTTTATGTGCTACTCGTATTTTATGTGCCGATAGCCACACACTCCAGCAGGTCCTAGTGGAACATCCCACCGCCACTCGAGCATTTGAAATATTGTTTAGAATAACCTGAATATAACGTTACGCGTAGCTCGCGTATGATCGACGCGTGTGTCGTTCAAACTTTTCAAATACGTCGAGGCTGAAACAAAAAGGGGTTGAAAATAAACGAATTTTTAACTTTTTGAACCATCGCTCGTTCTTTTTATGCTAAATTCGGACTACGTTGGTTCGCTTTGTATCACCTACTAACTTTTTTTTGGTTGGTAACTTCAATTACCTGATATTGGCAGTTGTCAGGCTGAATACCAGCAGAACTTTGGCAATGTTAGCTCGGCTAGTATTATGTACACTACTATTCAGAGTCATTGGTTATGATTGAGTCTGAGAGTCAACTTACTCATCGTGTTTGATAACTTTTACTATAGAACCAATTCAGTATGAGACAGAGAGAACTGCTTCATAGAAAAAATTACGCCCGTCGACAGTCAAAAATAAATCATTCCTTACATTTAGCAATTAATAACTGTTTTTTTTTACAAATTAGCAGTTTTGCTTTAATCATTGTACATGGAAAAGCGCAGTTGGTTCATGATTGTACATTTCAGAAAATATTATATTTAATTCGATCGTTATCGCGATGCTGATCTGCAGTGAGATTTCTGCAAGCGTACCTCGTATCCTTGATAGCTGATAAGAATTAGTATAACTTATCGAGGATTCAGTGATCACGCACTATTGCAGGATCTGACTGATCTTAGGGGGGTTCCCCTAAGATCAGTGTTCGTGCTGCAGATTATACACTTTAATTGAATGTCTAATCAGCCAAACCAACCATTATATTATGAGGGCGCGCTATTATCAATGAAACTTTACAGTAATCACAGAAGAAATAGTATGCTGTAACTTAGATTTTTTGTAAGCTGTTATTGGTTTTGTGTTTAAATTTTAAATACCTACAATTAAAAAAATAAACTTTGTAGCAGTCTCCAAGCAAAATATTTTCTTCTTCTTAAATGTGATACTGCTGTGTAAAGCATTTCCGCGTGCCATTTAATTAATGGCAGCTGAAAATAGAAACATTTACCCCCAGAATGCTCATCACTGCCTGTTAAAATCATACCCGCGATGACGAGGCATTTTGCACCCGCATATAAAATTATATCAGACAGGTCATCTATCAGGCTATGTTGGACAGCCCGACCGCATCTCTCCGCGCTGAATAGTCGGGCTCGATGTCGGATTTATTGGATATTGCCTTGTATTTACATATTTGCCTGATAGCGTGATGAATGTATTCTGCATCTTTATTACATACGAGTATATAGGTATGTATGCATGCATATGCTACATGACCTCAAGCGGCAATCGAAGCGTGAATGTTTCATTCGGATTTTTTGTAACTGATTTTCGTTGTGCGATTCTAATTTTATGTTATTATTCATTTCCTTCCTAACTTGGTTAATCTTAAGTCTTCCAACGATTACTAAGAAAATGGTGTGCAAAGATTATCCATCAAACCTAAGAAAGTTATTTCATTTGTATTGTGTTTCCATACTTATCTATGGGCTGCATACTTTCGATTGGTATGGAATTTGTTTAATAATCAAACCGGTGAAATGTTTAATTATTATTTTTTAATTATGACGCTACTTGCGTCAGCAGTGTTGCCACCAGTCACCTGAGTTGCACCGTTAGCTCTCCGGCAGTCGGATGGATGCCAGCTTGAAAAAGAGGTTAAAGTATGCCGCTATGGAACCGCTTTAAAATGTTGTGCCAATTGCTGTGGAAACCTTGGGCTGTCGGAGCTCTGAGACAAGGGCATTTATTAACGAAGAAGGGCATAAGCTCAACTGGTGACTCCCGCTCCGGTTCGTTCCGGGTACAGAGGATGGCCATTGCTAATCGACGTGGCAATGCTGCGAGTGTTATGGGTACTTTTGCACCAGGAACGGTCAGGGGTGGGTTATTTGATTATAGGTAAATAATTGTGACGTAATTATATGTATTTTGAATGAATTAAAAATTAAACTTTTAAGTATTAATTAATCATATTGACTGGACTGAAATTTGATAGGCAACAAAAAATATACAATATATTTATTAGTATAATGAATTTAATATCAAATACTTTTTATTAAATAAACATCTGGGTGAAGGTCGTTGTATATCGGGATCCTATACTCACAGATATCTATGTTTTCTGACAGCACGAAACTAAAATATAGGAACAATAAATCAACTTACCTACATTAATTTGAAGCCACTAATAAAACCCTCGTTAACGAAGGTAACTCTACCAATTCAATTACAGACAGTTATGATTATACAGGGTTATCAGTTTACCTTGGGAGCACTAATAAAATTGTTTAGGAGTTTACCGAATCATATTTGGCAGCAATTTTTAGGGCTTCGTACCCAAATGGTAAAAACGAAAGAAAATATTTACAAAGAATCAACAAACATAATTTTTGCCCGATATTATGAAGATCAATTGCAATATTTGCAAAGTATTTTGTTGTATATTCTTACTATTGTTTAATAAACTTTGAACTAATGTTGTGTAGCTAATGGCACAGAACCTTTCGTATGTGAGCCCCACTCGCACTTGGACGATTTTTTAAATCGTATGTCGTGTTTTGTTACACACTAGCCTGTCTTCACACGCCTTAGCAACTTTAACACAGCTTCAATTTTGGAATTCATTATATGTATTTAAATAGTAGCAATATACAGGGTCAATTTTTTTTCTATGGTTTAGTTTATTTTATTGTCAATCCAGTGTTGATCCCATAGTGAAAATAGTTCGAAATTATGAGTATATTGACTTTCTTTCGGATTAGTACATCTCTAACTGATAACCCTGTATAAATTCCAAAATTTTAAGCTCTTTTGATGGGTCAATCTATTACAATATATGTAAACATATTCAGCTTTATACGGACATTTATATTTGAAAATACATGTGTTTTACTGCTCTTTACTGACAGAAAATTAAATTGTTGAATAATCTAGAATTAAGTAATATTTTCAATGTATCCTCTTGCAGATGAAGCCCAGGCACAGCATAATGTTGGTATATATAGGTAAGTCTTTGATGAAAGAAACCACACAAAAAACGCCGTCATTGAGGCACGTAGATTATTAAGCCAAAATAAATCAAGCATGGTCAAATACGATTGCTTTTGTTGTTCTGTCTACTAGTTACAACGAAAGTGTTTGCCTCACGTCGTGGATTCAAGACGCGTATGGGGTTAGTTTTTATTTTCATTGATCAAATTGCACGCACAGCCGAACACTGTCGCAAACCTGAACATGTCTCATTAATGCGCAGGCAGAGCCACAATGTACCCTAGAGTTATAAACAGCCTGCTAGCGCAGCAGAAAATAGCTTTCCAACAGTATGTGCCCGCGGAACGATAATGGCATTTAGAATGACACGTTTGGCACTATTTGAAGTACTAATTTCAGATAACACAAGCTTAGTATACAAACCGCTGTTTTATATATGGGTAGACCGATACCGATATTTATCTCCTTGCCACATGGTATAATCTCGTCTCGATCTACTGTCATGGACGAATACTTGATGGGTGATATTGCGGTTTATTCCTGTTTGTCACCCCTTTTTAGTCATAGAGGAGACAGAAAGGAATTTTTATTCCTGTTTGTCACCTTGCGGGGACAGATTGGGATGACAAACAGGAATAAACCAATGTTGCTTCTGAAATATTATAATTTTTTACAGCATTTTCGGCCAGCAGGGATATAGTTAGACAGGAAAGAGGTTAATATGCAAACTTTGTTTCTTGTTTAAATATCATCGCTTCAACGCTGTTGAACATGAAACCAAGTTTGCCTTCTTTTTACTACTAGGTTAGAGTTAGAGTTAGACACGCCCTGTTGCCGTCCTGGGCGTGATGTGTTCTTAAGTAAAATCTACAATTATTTGTCAATCGACATTTTCATATACAAGCTTGAAATTTTAATCCTAAACAAAACTATTTACGATTAACAAATTTGTTGTACAAAGAAGAATATTTTTGGTATCTTAAAGGTAGCAAACACAACGTATATTTTGTACTTGTTATGTTTTTGTAAAATTATTTTATAAATTTTTCGAATATCCCATTACACATTGATTATAAAGTGCATTCAAAACACAAAAAAGATACAGTAATATTTTGCTAGTGGTTGACGTGAAAAACACCAGAACAATACGAGTCAAGTAGGTAACATAGCAACGCACAGTTAACTTGATTTGCTATATTGCAAATGGCCGCTCAATAAATTCCAATATCACAGATTATCAGTATGACTGGTAATGTGCAATATCGTAGGTAATATTCGATGCGCCGTGTCAATATTGCGAGCGTAAATTCGCCGACATAGGCTGCTGAATACCGTAGCTAACTCCGTAGAATAGAATAATGTTGAACATTTGAGCGGCTCATACTCAAATGTTCAAAATTATTTAATAAATATGGACCTATAGGAATTATCTTTGTCATGACATGAACATGAGATATACTTGTAACAGAGAGTAATGGAAAACTATAAACATGTTCCTATACACTAAATATACATTTCCTTTGCTTCTCTCTCTTTCATAAGTGCCTTAATACATTTTCGCTGGTTATCGGAGCTTTTGACTTGAGGAAAGTATCTGTTTCTCTGCCTATCACAAGAAAATAACTTGACCTTATGTGTCAGTATGTATTTAAATAGAGTCAGTTTAAAGAAAGTATAATCAGGATATGCTACAAACGAGTTCTTATATTATTAAAATATTTTTTGAGATCCAAAACTCACTACACCGTATATTGAGTCTCTTTTCCCCACTGCACCTGATAATGATATATGACAAAAATATTGCCCTTGGTTTCTTTGTTACTAGTGTAACTAGGTAAGGACCACATTTTGAGAGTATCGTAGTATAAATTGAAACCCAATATATCGACTTAAAATTACTATTAGGATATCACTCCAGGTTATGCTATTTCGAAAAAATGTAATTAAAATTCTGTATTAAAATTACATGTTTCCATTTTAATTTATAATTAATAGGTGATTGAAACTTGTTTAACATAATGATCAGATAACACATACTAAATAATGAAGTCAAAATAATTTTGGAACTAATAAGTTTGTTTAATTGAAGGTTTCATAATTAACTACGAGTACAACATTTTCTTTGATATTAACCTAATTATTATAATCTAAAGTAGTAAAATAATGATGTTTGCTAAACCAAAACTGTTTAAATAAATTAAAAGATTGTTACTATGTTAATTTAGATTCTAACTACTGGGGATCCCTGGAAGAATAAAGCCTGACCAGCTACGTATGGTAAAACGATTAAAACGTATATATATAGCTAGGCCAGATAAAACCAGTGAGTCTTCAGTCTGGTTGTTCCAATCTATCTATGTATTCAAAATGATGTTCAATATAAATCGAGGAACGGAAGGGTGTGACAATACTAAAGAGTGTCAGTCTACCAATCAAAGAATGTATTGTAGAAGAAAATTTTGAAAAATACGAGAATAAATAATTGCGTCCTCCATACAACTTTGCCGATCACGTGACCAATTTTTGTATGGAGAACCTTTAATCTTTTTCTCGAAATTTGCAAAATTTTGTTCTGCAATGGATTCACTTTCATCAGTAGGCTAACACCCTTAAGTTTTATCACACCTTTACACGTTTTATATGCAATGCACAGTTATTACTATTTTTTTCAAAATAAGATGGTATATAAAAAATATTTAGTGCTTTTCTGCCTCGTCTTGATGTCAGCTTGAAAAATCGAAAAATATTTTTAATTTTATGGTGTGGTCCCTCCTCACCACCGCCACACCTCACCTTATTATTTCTCTTTCTCTCAGTATCCGACTTCTTCGACATGTGTTTCGCCTTAGCAAAAGGCATCCTCAGGAAATGTTGGCTCTTCAAGCGCTCGCCCGTAAATATTTTTTTCATGTCGTCTCAATGGCTGTATCAGTGTTATTTTATATAATTAAGTGATAGACATTTCTTTGCCCTATTTCAAAATTACTCTGACACCTGGAGTTTTTTTTTTACTACGGAACCCTACATGTTAACCATGGGATACTCGTGGCTATTGAGAATTGATATAAAATTCCCGGGATTGAATTATAGAGTCAGTCTAAATTTGCTCCTGGTTTAGATCATTTGCAATGGCATTTCCAATATTATTTTTTGTGACTGGAGTTGTACTAATCCAAGTTGCATGTTATCCTCGTGGTAAGTTATTAATTATATTTTAAAAGTTTAAATTTAACATTATGCGATAAATAATATTGACTATCAAAAACATACAATGTGAAAAATTGAGTAAATGTTCGCTTTATATTGTTCTAAAGGATATTTTTTAAAATAAATGCAAGATAACTTATTTTAAACACAGGAGATATCGAAGACCCTATTATCGCTATCGAATGGGCACCGTACATAGCGTCAATACGCGGCCAGGACGAAGATGGAGTGATGGTGCATAGATGCGGTGGTTCCATAATACATGAGCAGTTTGTCCTTACAGCTGCACACTGCATGGAAACGTAAGTATACGACTAATCAAATATAATAATACAATTTCGCTTTGGCCAAAAGCCCGTGAAACTATTTATTTCCTCGTCTTTCATACAGACGAGAGAGAGAAAATATAAATCCAAACAAATAATAATATAGGACCACATCCACACAAAGGTCCTCCCAAACTAGGCAAAGCCTGTGCTATGGTACCAGCTATTGCTACCAACTGCGCCAACCGGCCAGTCAATGGGTCGGAATGACGTATCAATTCTAATCTCGGAGACTGGCTCTTGGCTTATGCTAATTTCACTGCTTATCAATTATAGCTGTTTTTTTTTGATAAATCCGTAGTTTTCAATGTCTGCTTGAGGACGTCCCAACAAAAACTTTTTTTAATTCAACTTACAACCACTCTTAGGTATTTTTATATCCATACATACGATGAAGTACAAATATGTAGATTTCATGTATAAAACCAATTGATTCAGCTTCAATCAATTACCGATATATAGTAACGCCAACCTTCTGAGAGATTGTCACTGTAGTTCATCTCTCAAAATATACGCACTATTACAGCTTTTTCTTTCTAACTCTAGTCTAACTTCTGAACTAATTGGCTTCCTAATAAAAAAAAAACTGATGTACAAAGCGATCAATGATATATCGCCAGACTGAAATGGAGTTAAAAAAAGAATTTTAAAATACTATCATCTTTAGTATTGGGTTTTACTGGAAGAAAAGATGTAATGGTCGACGGCACAAGCCAACTAAGCAGATGACATCGTGAACAACGTTGTGAGATAAAAGGCTAGCTAGCATAATAAGCTTTAAATCCTGCCAGAATTTACTTTCTATTGTGTTATGTTTGTAGAAACACGCCGATCACACAAGTTCTCGTCGGATCTGCCGATGTCATGGGAGAAGATGGCCTATTTTACGATATATTTCATACTATAACCCACAATAAATACAATTTCAATACTTTAGAATACGACGTCAGTCTGATTAAATTAAAAGAATCATTGGTATTTGGCCCAAAAGTGGGTAAAATATATCTCCCTTACGATGGTTTGAATTTGGAAAGCTCTTCATACGTCACTGGATGGGGGTTCTGTGCTTCGGTAAGTTTATAAGCATTTCAAAGCATATTTTCTATTTCTTAAAAATATATATTAAACTATATGATTTTAATAGTGTCCGATCGAAAGTTCGGTTTCGGCCAAAAAAGAAGTTTCGGCTGCAGTTTCGGTTTCGGCCAAAATTGGTCGAAACTCTAGTCGAAACCAAACCGACCGACCGTCCGCAAACGAAAAAAAGAAGTTTGGACGGAAATAGTAGACAAGTCGCCACAGCGGCCTCAGGCTGCGGCTCGCGAGACGCAGCACCGCTCTTGCACGCCGCACGTACTGCTGCGTCGCGATACGTCGCGCTACGCCACGAAGCATCTCGAGGCGCAGTACTGCGTGGTGCAACGTATTCTGAATTCTCACAATGAAATGTGTATCTTTTCGTGTAGTAAATAAAGTATATTTTGAGTCGCTCTATTAAAATGTGCGCGCAGCGTCGCGCCGCGTCGCGCCTCGTTGTGAACTGACCCTTGTTGAACAAACTTAATATACTGTATTTTCATTTCATGCCCCAATTAATGCAGAATAATGGATAAAATGCAGCTAGTTTTAGTATTTTGAGGAATTGTATACTTGACCACGTGAGTTTCGGTTTTGGTTTCGTCCGGGAAACCAGTTTTGGTCTGACTCTAATTTTTAATGACAATAAACGATTCAATATGCCTTCAAACAGCATAGCTCTTATGGGATTTGTGACCATCAAATATCCGATCATGTGATCCATTTTGTATGGAGAACCTAAATTTATAGTATAGGCAACAAGCTGTCGCTACGCAGTGTAGCAACATAACATTTTTCTTTTTTTTTATAGTCAATAAAGTGACAATGCGGTCTAGGATGTAGCGCGCTTGCCTAAAAGATACCGATTCGCTCGCGATTTGAAAAGACCGAGATTATAGCTATCGGGAGATAGAGTACTTGGCACAACCTGGCAGTTCGCACAATATATGTTGACGCGAAGCGGTTTGTGCGAGTCCGTGGAACCTCTATCATGAACCGGTGGCGCCTTACAGTATCTCTACTTGTCTGATTGTAGAATGGAGATGGGGTAATTAGTTCATGTAATTCATCGTGCCGGTTGGCTACCGGATGAAAGGACACGATGGATTTCTTTAGGGGGGCTCGGCCGTCAACGCTGTCTCCAGACTGGTTCCCCGATGATGTAACTCGGTCTAGTAGTAGATTTAAAAAAAATGCGTTTTGCAATAAAATGTTAGGTGTTTTGTGTTAAACTTTGTCTCTAGGTTACGGCAACCGTTCTGATTGATTTAGTTAACGTTTTGCTTTTCAGCCTAATGATGTCTATCCGAACCTTCTACAAATACATGCACCGATTATTGATGATAAAACTTGCAATGATGTCGCTGGTTTGAAAAAAGTCAACATCACATCCAACATGATGTGTGCGGGAAATATAGACAACAGTCATAATACTTGCTCATTGGTATGGATATTCTATTTGTATTAAAAAGTAATAATAATAAGTGGTCTATAGGTAAACTTTCTGCTATAGTTTTTTTGTTTTCGTAGTTAGTCATTTTATTAATGCTTTAATAATAAAAAAGTAACAAACAAAAAGATAAAATACAGTCGACTAGAGTAAGTACCTCCTCTCTTTGGAAGTCGGTACTAAAGTGAAAATGGCACCATTCGGCACGCAAAACTTATGTTACATTAAATAATGTCCTCTAAGAATATTTAACGTTACCTATATTGATTAAAAAACAACTAATTGACCCGATTTGTTATCATTTTTAGGGTCTATCTCGAGAGTATACCGAAATATGTATAATATGTAACTAAAAAAGTTTTTTTTTTTTATTTCGGTTCACAATAGGCGAAAATGTCGATGAACATGCTGACGAATATAGAAAATAGTCTTTTGGTTAACGTACACCGTCTTGGAATAAAAGAAAAAAGTCCTTTACAACGATGCTATCCAATACATCATAAATTAAAATTATTTATTAGTATAATTCTACTAATTCTCCCGTAATATATAATATTTGTTTGTTGTTTTATGATCACCGCCGTGATGTAGTGACTAGCATGCTTGCTTCGAGAACCAACAATCCCGGGTTCAATTCCCGCTCGGGGCAAGTAGCACGATGAGATTGAACATCTGCCTTCGAGTCTGGGTGTATTTGTGAATGTAGCTAAGAATCCCCGACACAGGAGAAATCCTAGTAGAGAGCTATAAATGTTAATTTTTCCTTACAGGGGGAAACCGGCGGTCCTCTCACTATCGCTGACGTTCAATTTGGCATCAGAGCCTTTTCTCTGGGCTCATGTCCAGGCGGAATCAGCGTGTACACCAAAGTGGAGTCTGTCATGTGCTGGATTATGGAACATATAGTTTCACTTGCATAGAGAGTATTAGCAAAATTATTTAGTAAAATTTTAAAAACATAACACACTTTTTTTAGAATAAACCAACGGCAAACTACCTAGTAGTCTCTACATAAACAAAAATAAAAAATAGGGGTTCTATTTTTCCCTTTAATACTAATTTGATAACGGCTGTACCAATTCCATATATCACTTTTTTAAATGATTTCTATTACTTTCTAGAAGAACATAAGAAAAATTAAGCAAATACCGTAGAAACCAAGAAAATTTAGCGAATGCTTAGGCCGAGCTATTTATTGCCCCTTTCGAGTTGCACCTTTTCTTCAAATCTCCGCCACCTTGCGCTGTTAACAGCTCAATTAATTATGTTATTTTTATTTATTTTTTTATTATTTCATCGAATGTAAGCAATATATTAAGACTTGACAGAGTTATAGAAAAAAATGTGCGGTTCTTTTCTTATTTTCGGTAATTGAACTGATACAATCGAACACAAGATACACAAAACCAAAGCTGAGAGCAAATCCAAACGCGGAATCTCATATCTCCGTGCTTCTAAATTCTCTAGAAAGAGCTTAACATTTTCGTAATGACGGAATATAATTCATCGTGAGCTAATGCACGATTACATTAAAGAGGAATTAGTGCCTAATTAAATATCCTCGGCGGGCCTTGTTCTGGAGGTCGACCGGATTCACTAGATTTTAATACACGACTGTTTTTTTAATACGTTGTGCTATTCCCAATATTTTGTGAATTTGAATTTTTCTATAAACATTGACTGATAGCTCCAGATAATTTTCTTGAAAAAAGTGATTGCCGACTTTGTTTTGTCAGGCGCGGATATCCTTTATTCAGTTATTTTGAAGAATTCAACGAAAAAAATAACTGTTGTTGAAAAAAAAAATCTTTCACCAGCCTCGGAGACATTAGGTTAAATAAAAGCCGAATTGAGGTTTACTGACTCCCAAAAAGAGGCAAATCCTGTTTTCGTCGCTAACAATGCAGGAAATTGAAGACCTTCTCTTGTTGGTGACTTGGTCGGCAAAAAAGCAGGATTTCTTAAACAACTTACGACCATAAACTAACTTGCGAAAGCAAAGCAAGGAAAAGAATAACCGTATGATGCTAGTCGTAACTTTTCTAACGCTAACATAACTTACTTTGACGCCATACCAAGTCCTTACGCGACAAAAAGTATTGGACTACAGAAAAGGTTTTTCTTATAAAAAGTTTTATGATCCAAGTTACGGGCCAATGAGACACGTATAGGGGCCAACTTGTAACGTCCTTCGAAACACCCTATTTTTGCTGTAACAAGAAGACGTGACTGATAACTGAATTACTGAAATCTTACCAGATTTTCATATATGACTGAAACGGCCTAAAGACATTTAATTCACTTATAACACTCGCAATTATAGCGTGTCAAGTGAAAAGAACTTTTTACGATATAGCGATGAACTTTGTTCTAATCAAGTTCATCATCATCATCTTCTTCCTGACCTTATCCCACTACGTGGGGTCGGCACAGCATGTCTTCCTCTTCAATTCTCTTCATATACCAAAAATACAACTTGATGATGATGATGATACGGCTGATAGAGTAGCCGTATCATCATCACCAAGTTGTATTTTTGAAGCTGAACATAAGTTCTACTGGAAAACTGAAAAGTTTCCAAAGATTAAGTTATTGACCAAACAAATATCTCTATATTTAATAAACTATATTTTGTTTGTTTGTTCGCTGCAGTTTTCTTTGTCGTTTGTCCAGTTTATAACTTCGAAATCATCATAATTTACACTTTCTATGTCACCAACGCGTAACAATATGTTTTTGTTTCTTTCGTCTACTATATACATATTAGTACCAACATAAAGGATATATATATATATACTTATATATGATCTTGAATGGTCTATATGTAATATTTCTCCTATATTTTTTTGTTGTGGAATTTAGTCATTTTGTTTATGTTAATAAAGGCACTTGCCACATAAAGGCCCTGAAAATAATAACGTCAGACTGAAGTTGAACGCACTCCTATCTGAAATCTATCGAGTAGTAATCAAATGTATAGAAAATTGTTTCAAATCTAGTAAAAGGCGTTGGTAATGTTGAATAGTCTGGACATGTCTATTTAGCAAATGTTTCGGTTTTTTTTCTTTATACAAATCCACAGCTAACACTTATTTAAAGATTCTTTGTAAGGTTATGCATTCACAAAACCTATTCTAAGTTAGTATTTCTAACCAGTTTCTGACAATCAATTTTCACATAAGTTTATTATTATTATTTTCTATAGTATTTTGTTCTAGTTTCAACATTCAACATTCCAGCAAAATAATATAATAGTTTTGACTATGTTTAAAAATATTTTTGGTGTGGTAAGGAAGTAACAGTCAGACGGTTATTAAGAAACGCTTTTCATTTTTGAGCATCTTTTGTCTTGTTTTATCTGATAGAAAACGTCACACGCCAAACTAAGACAAAATACACTAATATGAAGACGTGTTTATTGATAAGACTGTAAATGTATTAGAAATAATCCTAAATAGTTATAGTTAAGTTACATAAATCAGACATTTATTACCTTTGGCACTACTGCTAATAAAATCCCATGACACTACCAGTAGAGCCAAGCAGTAGTGCTAAAGGTAATAAATCAAATCAGATAATACTAGACCTATATAATAACTTTATTTCACGTAAGAGCCACGCTTCAAAATCAATGTTTTTATTGATTTCCGTGCAGCGAATACAATCCTACATCACATCTGCGGTACTCTAATAAAATTTTATCGTCAGGTATTCACCCATTTCATTTCATTGTTCTTTAGGACTATTTTGTTTTTCTTATTTAATAGCCCACTAAAATAGGCTTTAAGAATATAATTTTCCGAGTTTATTAATACTTTTGGGCATCGTAATTTCCGTTTATTATATCTTTCCGCCGTTTTGTGTAATGAACTGTTAACAGATGGCTGCTAAAATTTAGTATAGACCTTTTATTTTGGCCTTACTCTGTTTATGGGTAGGTATAGACGACAAGTTTCTGTAACATTTGTCCAACTTTCTTTTTTATGTAATAAGTTCCACTTAAAATAAGCAATACTTACTTTAAAAAAACAAACCCTTCAATTTGTCAAAACTTACGTAACTAAATCGTCATATACCTATGTCGTATACTCAAAGAAAATTAAAAGTTATTCTGATTTAAAAAAACAACTAGACCGATTGCGATAAAATTTGTATTGAAAAATACACTTACCCATGCGTAAAAAAAAATGTTAAATCGTTCCAACAATCTCAAAGAAATCGGGGAAAATATATAAATATATAAAATGGTACAATGAGAACCTCCCTTTTTAGAGTCGATTCAGAAGCTTAGCATGACTGTGATATTAAGTAAATGAACCGCACAGACACGAACCATGAAGTCGATCACAATACGACAAGAGACAGAACTTGAAACGCAGATGCATGATGCAACTCACGTCTCACAACCCTAATGACCATCTTTTCATTTCATCGTCTTTTCATATTGATCTTTTGATCAATATGACAGTATTTGAATCTACTCGTTACATAAAAAAATGAAATTTTTTCTCTGTATAATATTAGTGTAGACTAGGTGTTACCCGCGACTTACTCGTAAAGATATTTTTTTGATAGTAATTGACCCCGATAATTATCCACCTAATTATATTTCCATAACAAAATACTTTATTGATTGTTCACTGAAAAAAACAACAAGAATGTACTTACTTAATTGATGGAGTCAGGCGTTACTTTGCGGAAATCCATGTATAATAAGCCTTGTGCTAAGGCAAAACACGTGTCGAGGAAGTCGGATACTGAGAGAAAGAGAAATAATAAGGTGAGGTGTGGCGGTGGTGAGGAGGAACCACACCATAAAAACAAAAATATTTTTCATCAAGACGAGGCGGAAAAACACTAAATATCTTGTATATATGTACCATCTTATTATATACTTACTTGCTGATATTCGATATAATATACGAGTTTCGATAGTGTAGGCATTTCATTACGTGTTGTGCGTATTGCTATTGAATATATCCAGGCTTTTTAACATGTCTGGATACTTTCATTCTCTATTCCAACAATTGCATAAAACGTAGCCTTTCTCAAGGTGTATCTTTGTACTAAATTTCACGAAAATAGGTTCAGTGGCTTAGGCGTAAAAAGGTAGCAGACACACAGAGTTACTCATGTATTTGTAACATTAGTAGGGAATTTTTCAAAATTCACTTTCTAAAAGTCGACTCTCTCGGAAATAGAAACTGTAATAAATATATTTAGAAAAGTCACCTTATATATTTGATATCTAGGAATTCCGTTTGTTTTTAACTAACTAGCAATCAAGTGAATGGATACCATTAAAATCTAGGCAAGATTGAATAGAAAAAAAACATACACAGGCTGACTGGTCGTGAACCAGCTTGCCTGTAAGGGTAACCACCTTTAATAACCAAAAGCAACAACTTTTGTTCTAACACTCTATGAAACACCTGTTTTTTCCTTTCGATTGGATTCGAAGGACATAATTCTATAACAAAAGTTGTTGCTTAAGAGGTGGCGGTACCTTTTGATTTTTGATGGAGGGTGTCAGGAAATCAACGAGTACAGTGTATAGAGAACTCAGGAGTCAGTTTGACTCCTGTGAAAATTTGAACAAGCTTCGTCATTTAGCTTGTGTATGGATGCCGTAGATAGCAGCAGCCTACCGCGCGTTTAGTGAAACAATGGAAAAAGCGAATTTCGTGTGATCATTACACATAATTTTTTTGCGGAAAAAACCATGGCTAAGCTTAATAAATACTATCGCGACTCAGCACCATCCATTTCCATGGTAAAAGAGTGGTTTCGTAGTTACGTATTAATAAATAGTCTATCAAATGTACGTACATTTTTGCGAATCCGTCTTGTGCGGTGACTTCTTTTCCCCTCGAACCATGGCTGAGGCGGGTGTGGCGCGGTGGTGAGGCGGCGAGTGTGTTGCGCGCGGCGCGCCGCGGTGCTATCGTCCGCGGCCGCTGCCACCGCCGCACAGCGCTACTGTGTTCTCGTGGTTGTGCCAGATACCTATACAACAAGTAAAATAGAAAATTTAACAATTGGTTAGAAGCTAGTTCAAAAAAACACGACTGCTAAATGGCTCGTGTTTGAAAACCGCCCAATGAAGTACCTATTCTACTACCAATAAAATTCTAAACTGTTACCAAAATAGATAAATGGTCACCAAATTACGTTTCCTGAAATGGACTTTGTTGCCGAAAGTATTCAGAATGTATTTTAAAAAAACCTGAACTGAACTGCTGGTGACCAGTAAGACATTTATGGAAACAAAAATAATATTTGGTGTGACTGTCTAAATCATACCGCCATTGAATCTTTAAAATTGTGTATCATACTTATTTTTTTATTTTGATATATCCAGTGTCATTCTCACGACTAAGACGGATCTATTGACACCACTCACATAAAAATAAGACAAGCCGTTTAAGCTATAGGGCGTGCCAAAGAAATATACATGCATATACTCGAAAAACATAACCCTCCGTCTTTCGCAGGGTAAAAATCCTTAGACATTTGTGATGGTGGCCTTGGATTTCAAATTTTCATAGTATATAGTTTTCCACTAGTCAATTCTTTTCATTTGGTACCTACCCATATTGGAGAAGTTGTGAAAAAATATGTTATCCACCATATTGTCCCCCTTACTTACAAATTGACAGACGATTTTTTTTTGCCAGTCTTGTAGTAGAGGCGCTTCGGTCGCACGGTCAATTATTATGTAAGTTTAGTCATTGCAGACTTCCCTCAAGACGTAAGTCTCAAAACTTTTAGAGAATGTTGAAACAAGAAACGTATTCCTAAAGCTAGGCACAATTAAAAAGTACCTGCTAAGAAACAGGCTGGAAGCAGATGAGCTCTGGGAAACCTTACGTGAGAAAACTTTGAAAATGTAAATTGAACCTAGAAACTGGATTCTAACTAGTTTGTGTGGGTTACTTCGGTAATCAGGAGTACCTGATGTTAGTAAATGTAAAATTTACTTACATAATATTTTTATGGATTTGTGTAAAAAATAAACCACAAAATAATCAACGTTCATAGTTATTTATATGATAAAAATATATTTTAGGCGCTGAAATTAATTATATTAAGGAACAAAAAACTATATTTAATGCACGAACTTATAAACATTATAAAATTTTAACTAAAACTTACGATATACAAGGTTATAAACTATATGTACAAAAGCAATAAAGACCTAACAAAACGTCTGGTTGACGCTGCTCGAGACCAAAATGCTGGTCTCTACCTGGGTCAGCGCATTAATATTGCCATTCAACGAGGCAATGGGGACAGCATTTTGGGTACTCTATCAACTGGCAGCGGTTTAGATTTAAGTTAGTTTTAATTATTGGGTATTGCTATTGTACATATCGTTTATAACTTTGTATAGGAATAAATAAAAATCATTAAATATTCTTAATTGTAAGTTTTTAATAGTGTACATAATATAGTAATCAGGCAAATACAAATATACCAACTGAAAAATATAAGATTTAAAATAATACATACATACTCTTTTGTTATAATCAAAAGAGCCAAAAAATAGTCGATATACTGAGTATATCGATATTTTTTTAATAGTTTGAGATAGTTCTCAGACCACTAAAAGTGTCTAAAATTGTCACTATCGGCTTTAATCATATTATTTTTTGTTTATTTATTTATAGAAGATAAATTTGCGTTTGGCAGCCACTATGATGTGAGGCGACGTGGGGCACGCTTGCCTAATAGAAACCGATTCACTCGTGACTTAAATGGGATTATAGGAAATATGGAAGCTGGCAGCGAGATCCACAATCTAGCAGTTCGCACAATAAAAGAAAACGCAAACCGTTTCGTGCGAGTCTTGGGTACCTCTGCCATGTACCGGTAGCGTCTGGCCGTATCTCTACTTACCCGATGGTGAAATGCAATTCTCGTAGCGAAACGGCTGAATAACAGTGAAATCTCCGAAAGTTCTAATTACTACTCAAACATACACTTGGACGCAGCGTTGTATTTACAGAGAAAATCATCGTTTGCGATAGGTCATTATTTGCGATTAATGTGGCTCAGCGTGCAATTTTAAGCGCTGCTGATGATGATGATGATGCTGTGAATGGAAAGTGATGCTTGGAGTGTATTTGCGCAATAAAATCAGTAATTAAAATATTTGACGAAGAGCTCGTAGGATTTGCAAGCTGAAGTGTCAATAGGCTGGCCACATCGCTCGTAGAACCGATCACCGATGGGGAAGAAAGGTTCTTGATTGGCGACCACGAACTTAAGACGCAGTCTTCCACTAGGTAGACCGACGACATAGTCAAAGTCACAAGTAATCAGTGGTTGCAATTTGATAGTTTGTCGTTCGGAATGGTGTTCTAAAGGGGGCCTGTGTTCAGCAGTAGACGTCTTGTGGCTGATGATGATGATGATGATTTGCGATCAAAATTGTCTTACACTATAAGCCTACCTTATGCCCACGAAACCAAAAGTAAATAAAAAAAAATTGTGAATAAAGGAAATTTCTTGTAATTTTATCCTATCAGATGAAAAGCGCCATTAACCTCTCGTTTCATTCCATCATAAACTCTAAATTGCTTTGATCGTTTTACCGGAAGCTGATGAATTATCCCGACTCAATGCCTCTCTCGGTTCAGCGGTTAGATGTGTAACGTATTAACTAAGCATATCACTTATGTATGCTTATTATGTATTTATTAATATACGTATATGTCTAATAACTTTGCTTCGATTATATAGTTATCTTATTAATGTGTTTTATATGCATGAATTGTACAGAATAAGCTGTATTTCGGTGTATTGATTGAGACTCTAGTTTTAAAATATATTAAAATTATCATCACTTCATTTTTCTTAAAACATTAGCTAGCAAACACAATAAAGTGACAATATACTTATATGCGGCAAGTGCATAAATATTTTTCATGTTTCAGTATTATTTTATAAAACAAAACTTTATGACCAATTTTGAAGAAACAATTGTACCTTGAAATCCCCTTCAAACCCAAACAAATTAGCAAATTAGTCTTCTCGTATTCGTTAGGCGTCTTTGAATAATTGTGGTACATAAATAAAAATGGAAAATGGTTGCGACGAATTGAAATTTCTTTATTATGTTGGTTAAATAATTATTTATTATTATTTAGTTAGCGTGCAGTAAACTTCTGTGAGCTCAATCGAGCTCACAGAAGTTTACTGCACGCTACTGACTAATAGCAGGTACTCGTATTTAAAAAAAAAACTTAGTTACTGAAAACATAAAACTGTAAAAAAACAAGCAAAACATATAACGAAAACAAATTATTTTTTTATCAACAAGGGGAGATATTTACTAATAATTCCAATTATAAACGAAATCAACCAAGACGTTAACGAGATATAAGGTTACAAAAATGTTTGATTGTGAGGTTAACTGTTGGCAGAACACTTGACTTTACGTAAATACCTACTACCTGCTAATGTTAAGCCATACATTAAATATATTTTAATCCCTATACGTAGTATAAATGCGAAAGCGTGTTTGTTTTTTCCTTACTATAAGTTTCTAAAGGGGTTCAAAGTTTCAAAATTTCAATCTTTTTTGACTGAGAGGTTGAATTTCCAAAATATTTTCTTAGTGTAATGAATACACTCTCTCCTAAATGCGCAATTCATGTAAGATTTATAAAGGCAAACTTAAATGGTGTAAAAAGAATCAAGACCAAATCAAAATGGATCTTATAGCGAAACATCGTACTAATAAGAATTTTGGTGATTTCTGGAAAGCCACTGGAAAGTTAGATATTAAACCTGGCCTCCCGGCGAGTGTGGGCGGGGTGAGCGACCCAGAGAAAATTGCTGATATGTTCAAAGAACATTTTCAAGTGCGATCTCCTTTGGGCCCGTCAGCGGTGGTGGTCGATCCTGGTCCTGTAATTCGGGGTGAGAAGCCTCTGCTACATTTTACAGCAAGTCAGGTTAAAGCTGTCATTAAAGGGATGAGCCGGGGCAAATCACCCGGACATGATGGGATCAGTATTGAACATCTAAAATATGCTGGCGTTCACATTTCGAGACTCTTGTCTCTGTTGTTCAATTTATGCATCAGTCACTCTTATTTACCGACTGAACTAATGAGAACCACGGTTGTGCCTATTGTGAAGAACAGAACAGGAGACATCTCGGACTTGGGGAACTACCGTCCGATTTCCCTCGCCACAACGGTTGCTAAGGTGTTGGACAGTCTACTTGACTCATGCTTACAAAAGTACCTTAACATACATGACGCGCAGTTCGGGTTTCGGCCCGGGCTTTCTACTGAAAGCGCAATACTGAGTCTCAAGTATACTGTCCAATACTATACCAACCGTAGGACTCCGGTGTATGCCTGCTTTCTAGACCTCTACAAGGCCTTCGATCTCGTGGCCTATGATGTGCTTTGGAGAAAGCTGGATGACAGTGGTATACCGGAAGAACTTACCAATATTTTCAAGTATTGGTATTTGAACCAGACTAATTATGTTAAGTGGTCTAACTCTCTTTCGGAGGCATACAGGCTGGAGTGTGCTGTGAGGCAGGGAGGGTTGACGTCTCCAAAGCTATTCAACCTGTATGTCAATGAGCTCATTGTCGGTCTCAGTAGCATGCGTATCGGATGCAGGATTGGGGCATCAGCGTCAATAACATTAGCTACGCTGACGATATGGTGCTCCTGAGCCCGACAGTGCGTGGTTTAAGAGAAATGCTTAGTTTTTGCGAGACCTATGCCACGAAACATGGACTGGCTTATAATGTTAAAAAGAGTGAATACATGGTCTTTAAGACTCCTGAAACCATTCCACCCATTATTCTAAATGGCATGAACATCAACCGAGTCTACCAGTTTAAATATCTTGGTCATTATCTTGCCGACGACCTTAAGGACGATGTGGACATAGAAAGAGAGCGTAGGGCTCTGGCAGTTCGTTGCAATATGCTCGCTCGTAGGTTTGCCCGCTGTACTGACCTTGTTAAGATTACGCTTTTTAAGCGTACTGTCAGGGAATGTACACGGGCAGCCTGTGGACTGCGTATGCCAAAAGATCGCTAGATACCTTGCGTGTACAGTACAATAATATTTTCAGAGTGATGTTGGGGCTCCCTCGCTGGTGCAGTGCATCCTCAATGTTCGCGGAGGCTCATACTGACGGCTTTCATGCCATCATTAGAAAAAAGGTCGCGTCACTGGTCAGGAGGGTGAGAGGGAGTCACAATAGCATTCTGAAAATAGTGGCCGAAGATCTGTGTGCACCCGTGCTGAGGCACTTCGTCAGAGTTATGGTCAGATAAGACCTGAATCGTGTTTGTCCTGGCTCGGGCGGAGTGCACCAGCATTATGGGTGTATTTCTTGTTTTGTTTTGTTTTTGTTTATATAAGTTGTGCATTTTAAAAACCTACATTGTATTTACTAAAATTAGCTATTAAGTATTTTTCTAAGTTTTTACTAACCATAAAATGGATCTTTTATGTTGTCCAATAAAGAAATTTTATTATTATTATAATTTAAACCTCATGTCAGGTTCAGCGATTTAGGCTCTGCGTTGATTTCTAGGTAATATCTGTCAGTCAGGATTTAATCTTTTACCTATGTTATAGATGTAGATGTATAGGTACAAATTTAATTGTATATACAGAGTTATCGGTAAGGGGTGTACTAAGCCAAAAGCGGGTCAATAAACTCATCCTAAGTAACAAATTTCAGTATGCGATCAGTCTGAATTCAAAAACAAAAAAGTCAGAATTTTGTTGACGACAGATTAACTTTTTAAATGAAACAGCAGGTAATTTTTTCAGGGTTGGTTCTATAATGAAAGTTGTTCGTCATGATGATTATAATTTCACCATACGGCTTAGTAAACCCCTAACCGATAGAGTCATGTATGTAATAATATACCTATTTGAAACATTTTTTCTCCCCCTAACTTCCCTCTCAGTAGGATGTAAGAGTACTTAACGCTCAAGTAAGTAGCAGTCTATGTATGTCTCTCAAGATAAGATAGGTGTTGATCGATGTGTTCACTAAGAGATGTGGAGCCTTGGAAATTATCATATATATATATAAGCATAATTATTGGTTAGGGGTGTACTATGCCGTCACTATACTCATCCAAGGGAACAACTTTTGCTGTTCTATTAAACAGCTGATTTTTTTTCTTGAATTTCGGGTTGTTCCTTTAGTGTTAGTTGTTCATCATTATGTGTATATTGACCTCTTTTTAGCTTATTACACTCCTGACCCATAACTCTAAAGACCGTATATTTAACATTTATTATGGGAGGAACAGATTTTTATGAGAAACAGTTAAAATTTAAAGTAATTAAATAGATTTCAGTTAGCAATAAAAGAATTTTTATCAAATACATCCCAAATCGTAGCGATGATGGTCGAGTGGTTAATGAGGTCGATTTCCGAGCAAAAAGTAAGTTTAATCCCAAATCATCAAAAAGAGCCCGAGCTACCGGTGAAGAAAAACATCGTGTTGAAACTATAGCATGGTGTTAGGGCGTTTCCTATCACTCGCCTAGCTAGCTACCACCCTCAAGTTGTAAAATCTGTCGCCAAGCACCTAACGGTGTGTTCCGGCAGCTTTCCTTGAGAGCCAGTGTACTCCAGACTAGGCATGCTCCATCTAGGGCAACAGTATGGCTGACTTCCGTGGTCGTGCGAACTTGTGGTCAAAGGCCTCGTTGTGTAGGATAAAAAAAAATCAATGCAGTAGTTTGTACTTATATAAATAAGTAAAAAAAGCTGGTGAAATACCGGACTTGCAATAAAACATTATTTTTTGATTATTAGAGTTCTTTCATACATATACACATTTGTTTCGTTATTGGTCTACTATATTAGTTATCTGGTTATAACCTATACGAGTAGGTATGTATAGTAGCGGGAATTAGAATAGGTATTTGACGTAAATCTATTTGCAAGAAGGATGCATATTGTATAAATAATAATTTTAAATTTAGAAAAACTATATAAAGTTATAAACTATATGTACAAAAGCAATATCCAAAAATTAAAACTAACTTAAATCTAAACCACTGCCAGTTGGTAGAGTACCCAAAATGCTGGCCCCATTGCCTCGTTGAATGGCAATACTTATGCGCTGACCCAGGTAGAGGCCGGCATTTTGGTCTCGAGTAGCGTCAACTAGACGCTTTGTTAGGGCTTTATATAATAATTTTGCTCCTGGTCCCCAAGGCCCGAGAGTTTCAACCCCAAAAGGCTATTTAATATTCTAAATCTATTTAATACTTTTAAAAATAAATAAATGGATTAAATCTATCTAGTTAGTGATAACTCACTAACTACAGGAAACTTTTTTGTCACTTCTTATAAATCTCAAAGACTTGACGACACTATTCCAAAGCTAAATCAAATTTACCTCCGAGAAGCCTTTCTGGAGAGTTCTTACATCTTGGTTATGCCAGTTTAAGTTTTCCCACGAGAACCCTACATTACTCCGAGATTGGTGTGGTTTGGTTGCGTTAATTCAAATCCATTCAGCAGTTTTTGCGTGAAATAGTATAAAACATGCATACAAACTTTCGCGTTTTAAAATTAGTAGGATTTGAAGCTTTATCTGTTGAATTTGACTTTAGTACGAGTAATATGAGTATTCCGAGCGTTTTCACATAATTTTGTATAAATAATGTACACATGTAATACTTAGTTCATGATTACATTAACAGTCATAAAAATAATAAGCAAAAATATGGAAGTCACAAAACTGAAACTGTTCACACTACAGAGTTATTGGCCAGGGGTGTACTATGCCAAAAGGGGGTCACTATACTCATCCTAACGAACAACTTTCACTATAGGACCGACTCTGAATTGGTTGAAAATAACATTAACTCGGAACATTTAGTATAAAATAGAATATCGAAGGGGAAAGGGAACAGTTTCCGTATAACCAGAGGTGGGTATGTAATAACGCTCCTGAGGGATAATTGTTTGAGGTAACGTTAATAATTTATTCACGACACTTAAAAGGTTATGTCAGCACTCAGTTTCCATACAAAAGTAGTTCTTAATTTTCTCCCTGATATTTAATTTTGCCCCTCTAACAACGATTATAGATATCAGGCACCGCTATGTCGAACCGTTTTGCTTTTTGTTTGTGTAACTGATGAATTGGGAGAAAATAAAAAGTAGAAATTAAATCGAGAAAATATTAATACTATATATAAATATCAAACAAATAATTAATAAACATTATTTCATAAAATTATAAATATTATAATTGTATAAAAGCAAAGTGCTTTTCTCTTTATTTTAAGCCTAACGACGCGACGGCTTAGTTTATTTATTAGTAACTAAAGTTTCTTGTTTTTTTTGTGACTGTACAAGGATTATCGTTATTGTTTAATTCATCATCATCAGCATCATCCACAGCTTTCCTTGTCCCACTGCTGGGTATAGACCTCTCTCATATGATGCCATTTTCCTCGGTCCAGTGCCAGTCGTATCCAGGCTGGACCCGTGACAGTTCTTATGTCGTTGACCAATCTTGCCGTGTCGGTCGACCAAAGCTCCGCTTCATAATTTAAGATTTTTGTTTTATCATGACAACCATACATAATGAGGAATTGAGAATAGGCCATGACATGGGTAAATTGGCGTATGAGCACGGATGCATATTTTCTGCAGTGGCTAGACTGAGCTGCCTCTGATGATGAATAAGAAATCATTAAGATATATCAACAATATCATGTAGTATTTTATAGAATTGCATCTTTGCTTGGAACAAAACGAATGGAAACGAAAGACTTTAATATTCTCATACATACATGTTAGCAAAAAAAAATCATCAAAAATAAACGTCCTTGAAAAAATCGCAGCAACGCTGAAAATTGGTACTCGTGCGTATTTTTTTTAAAAGTAATATTAATCCTTATCACTAAGCCTTGAAAAGAGGTTGCTCGAACCTTTTAAAATTGAATCAATCCAATTTATCCCGGACGACCCTTACTAGGGACTTATTACTAGGTCAGGTTTAACAGCCTCAAAAAATCTTATATTTTATTTAGGCCGTATAACGTAAAACTAAACAGATAAAAACGCGGCCAACATTTCAATAGGTGCCAGCATAATATGTCCCTATGAAGGTTACGGGTGTCTCAGAAGAAGTGAAGTCTCCAACCTATATTTATCATGGATTGGATACCTATATTGATTTCACTAATACCTATTTCTATAGATATTCATGACAAATATGGTTTAGCCGATTTGAATGAAGCTCATCCCGTGGTCATAAATATTAATATGTAAAGTTGTAGGTAGTTGATTAAAATAATAATCTCATTAATTTACCTTTTTAGCCTACTTCAGAAAGAAGGCGGTACCCAAAGGATAAAATGGGACCCCATTACTATGTTCGTCAGTCTAACTAAGCCTATTTCTTGAGCTTTTGTAATGCATGATTGCTCTTGTAGTCACAACTCTTCAGAACACTTGTTTTTTTTCTAAGCGTAGTTTTTTATGTAACATATATTTTATACGCAGTGAGTCGAAACATTCACCACAAACTAATGTGTCGGCGAGTTTGTTCACCACCGCGTTTATTATTCAAAGGAACGTCCCAACTGCGGACCACGGCGGCCCACTGACCTTTGCAAGCTATCGTCAGAACGATCTCTGTAGAAAGAAGACCCAGGCATAACAGGTCGTTCCTAGTAATAACCAAACAGAATTCTTTAAACTAATAGTTCTCATCTCAAACTAGACCAACTCAACAACGATTCCATCAAAGTCCGAGACCCTTGATCATGGGTCGAAGAGCCAAGTACCACCTAACCAGGTTGTTATTATATAATGGCAGCATGCCCTTACATATACCTAATATGCGTGGTTATATTATATAAAAGGCCATGCTTATACGAGGGATTCTTAACATAAGTTTGAAACGGAATAATCCCCATGGGCAGCAGAGTTACATTTTAATGGGCTCGTAAATCAAATGCGCGCTAAAGAAGTTCTTATTCAATTTACACGGAATCATCTCATGAATATGTATTTAATAATTACTTATTTGGAGTAAAATGTATTTCTATATCATATTCTCCTACAAATAAAACACTATATTGTCCAGTATTGCTGTCATTCGTAACCTAATTAGTTTCCAAGTGATTTTAACAATAATTCTAAAAAAAAATTATATGTGTGGTACTCGTGGACTGCCGCGGTAAAGCTATTGCATACGCATACGTCTAGTCGCACGCACACAATAACCGTGCCGAAGTCTGCTGAACTGAAACTACGTTAGATGAGTGTTAAGTTTATTTTCGTTACGGAATTTCTTGATTCCGTCGCCACGCTCAAAGCCCGCGATAAAAACTATGCAATAGCTTAAAATATTACTTCTATTACGGCAGGCACCGATTGAAGTTTTTCAGTTATTTCGATCTAAAAATTCTAACTCTCAGCAGATTTTGTGAATCTTAAAACGGGACCATACAGAAAATAAGTATATCCTTTAAGACCTAATAGGTAAAGAAATAAATGACAATGTAAATGTATAATATAATAAGTATTTGTTCTTAGAACTATAAAAGTATTTATAAGTTAAGTTTCTTTTTAAAGTAATTAATAATTCAAATGTAACAAGACTTGCCTGTAACGAATGTTATTTAAAGGCCAATAAATATTTCTTATTCTTATTCTTATTCCTAAAAATATTTTTTAAATCGGTCTGTCTATGAGAAATCAGGTTACACACATAAATAAACAGCCGAATTGAGTACCTGCTCTTTTTGTAAGTCGTGTTTTATTTATTACAAAATATTTTCTTCAGTTTAAAATGATAAACACTTGACTGTGTCAATCCTATCAAATTTACCCCCATTGTGGCCTTTAACTGTTGGCCTGCTAGATAAGCTCAAAGTTGCTCAGCGGGCAATAGAAAGACATGCTTGGAGTGTTTTTGCGCGATATAATACGTAATGAGGTATTCGCCGAAGAACCGGAGTTGCCGACATAGCTCGTAGGATTTGCAAGTTATGGTGGCAGTGGGCTGGCCACATCACTCGAACAACCGATCACCGATGGCGAAGAAAGGTTCTTGAGTGGCGACTACGGACCGGAAGACGGAGCAGAGGTAGGCCTCCCACTAGGTGGACCGACGATATAGTGAAACTCACAAGTAATCAGTGTATGCAATCGGCTGCTTGTCGCTCGGAATGGCGTTCTAAGGGGGAGGCCTATGTTCAGAAGTTGGCCCCTTTTTTTATCTGATGAAGATAATGATTAATCCAAAAACCCGACTAATTTTTTTAATAAAAATTTGTAGATGCTGCTACAAGTTTCGTCAAGATTGAATGGAAACTACAACCTGTAAGTACGTGAGAACGATATCATGTCTAATCCTTGCTCGCGAAGAAATATCCATACAAACTGACAAACGAAAGAACAATTTTGAAAGACTCGAAGCAGAGACGCTTCGCTCGCTCGATCAATAAGGGGCCAGGATAGCCTTGCCTCGGTGCATCTGTATCTCTAGGCTGTAGAGGCGGCGGGCGTACTGCGGCAGATAACAAAATGTCCGCGCGTCGACATGTAGATAAACCACGCTTCCGACTAAAGTTGGTAAAGTTTGACACCGTTCAGACGGGGTAACAATTCTACGATACTGTCTGTAGTTATAACTACTGAGTCGAACAAGGTACGAGCAACGAATCAATAATACAACTATGGGCTATCAAACATGTGGAAAACAAAATATTTGTGTTAAATACACTGAAGAATGATATTTACTGCCAACTGAAATTCATTTTTAAGCAGCAAGGATGCCTTTTCAAACCGGCCCAGTTATCTCTGAAAAATGTTTTAAATAGAATTAGTAAAATCTGGTCGATTTGAGTACTTATATGTCTTTTTTTGGGAACTCGGTAAAAAGAAGACGTAGATTTCATATATTTCATATTTTATATATTTAAAGTATCTCATCAGCTGATAATATCGAAAGCAGCTGCACCTAAACTAATCATTAGTTCATTGGACTAAAATTTATGTAAATAAGTACGTCTAAGTTAATACACAATTATGTATGCGCAAAATACTTAATGTACTTACACGGATAAACTCTAATTATTTTAGATTTACATATTATAATGAGTTGTTTCTAACCCATCATAAGACGTACGACGTCTGATCCTATATGAAGAGTTTTCTCAACTCATCTTAAATCCATATTCCGAACGCATCCTCCTGGATTATGAAATCCGACGTTACGTAATGAGCAGAATTTTTAATCTGGTAAAATTCCAGCTTCGTTTATTCATTTTATTTCATCCCCGGTGCCAATTAACCTTTATTGTGATTTTATAAATCGTCCCGGCTCACCGTCCTGTTTAATCTGTAATTTTGCTGTTATGTTTGCCGCGAGCGTTTTTGTGACAGATTAATAATGTGCTGTATTGTGCGCGTGTAAACAGCTTTCGCAATAATATTTCAGGCAAATAAGTATAAAAGTCACGTTAAATTCAAATAATTATGTGTGTAATTTTGTATTTCTACCGACTTTGGAAGTAACTCACTAACTCAAGTACTCATAAAAGAGAAGTTACTCAATTATACTTTAATTTTTTAATGTTTGTTACCTGATTTCTCGGAGACGGCTGGACCGATACGTAAACTCTTTTTTTTACTAAAATAGCATATTTCTTGAGTGATCCCATTTTAAATTTTATAAATCGATCGTCAGGTTTGATTTTCAAATTGAGATATTGAGATATTACTGTCGTTCGAAAGACTAAAAAAAACCTAAACTTACTCTTCTAGTATTATAAGAGTAGTGGTTAGCCGTGGTGTCATAGCCTTTAAGTCTATTTATTTAGAAGTTTAAGGAAGAAAAACACTTTATTAGCTCACTTACAGATCACCACATTTGCAGATGATACAGCACTCACATTTGCAGATGATACAGCACTTGTATTCAAGGGAGAGAGTTGGGATTGTGTTTTTCGTGATGCACAAACTGGTTTTAACAAAGTTTCGGAGTGGTTGAGGCAGAATTTACTCAGCCTTAATATTGACAAATCTAAATATATAACGTTTTCCATAGTAAAAAGAATGCAACCAGATACTAAATTTCTTATAAAGTCACATCAAACTGCTGTAAACTCATCTCCTGATCTCTGCCTAACTAACACTTGCAATTGTCCTGCTCTAGACAGAAATGACTCTATCAAATACCTTGGTGTGACACTTGACAGTACCCTTACTTTTCAGGCTCATGTGATGTCTCTAACAAACAGAGTTCGTAAGTTAATGGCAATATTCAAAAATATTCGACATACAGCAGATGAAAAAACTTTGAAAATTGTATACTACGCACTTTGCCAGTCACTCCTACAATATTGCATTGAAAGTTGGGGTGGCTGTGCAAAAACACATTTGAAACCTTTAGAGGTTGCACAGCGTAGGGTGTTGAAGGTTATGAATTCTCTGCCGTTTAGGTTCTCTACGGACATTCTATACAAAGAGTGCAAGGTCCTGACGGTACGGCAACTTTTCATATTGAAGGTTATCCAAAGCCAGCATAAACTCCGCCCTTCCACTTTAAACAAACGACGTCAAGACCAAGTGTTCAGTCACTCTAGGAATAGGGTTTGTTTTATTCATAGATTTCCATGTTTTCTTGGGGGATTCTTGTACAATAAACTATCACGTACACTAAATCTAATTCATTTAAATACTTATAATTTAAAAAAAACACTAACAAAATTTTTACTTGCAAAAAATTATGATGATACGGAACTTCTTTTTACAATACCAACATAGAAGATGTAATTATTTTTTGTTGCACTTGTAACAATAGGTTATTTATACAATATTGATTTGTACTAATTTTTCCATACTTTAAATGAACTCTTTTAACTATCTCCATATCCAGACTAATTAAATTGTATGAAATGATTTAAGTAATATATTGAGGTACCAAATTGAGGTACCAAGTTCAACGACTTCAGTTTATTTGTCGTATATCTGATACATTTGTTTCTTTCCTTATGTGAAATAAATATTTAAATTATAAAATTTTGATATACACTAATTTATTGAACGGATTATCCTAGTGTCTGATTGGTTATAATTAAAAATAATAGTTATAATTCAATTTCACGAACTACAAACAAATATGTAATGTTTCAATATTAATTTATACTGAGATGCGTAATGCAAGGATGTACAAAGAATTACTCTATTTACAATTGACACAAGGTTCAAGATTATTTATTTCAAGTAATTTCAAATCATTTACTTCAGGTAAATAGTTTGTCATAATATCTTTAATATATTTATTTATTTACTTTTATGGTATTCTAACAGATACAGATATTTAATTCTTATACACACTAAATTAATTAAGCACAATTAACTTAGTGTCTGATTGCTTAGCAAACACTAATAATATTGTTACTTTGATATGTTTAAATTAATACAATATAATATACACTGCAACTGTAAAATATGTAATTACTTGTACTTATGTTTTAATTTTTTTTTTGTGATTTCTCTGATACACTTTATAATTGCTGTTGATTGCTCTGCTGCTACATGTGATATGATATTTAAATATTGTTAAGATTAATATTCGGACATTGTCAGGTAATTCTGTATAATACTACTGTAATAGGTTACATTAAAATATAGACCAATGTCGAGGAAGCGCAGATACCTATATCACAGGCTCCGGCCTAGCTTAGGTATCTGAGGCTAAGGATTGTCATAATTATATTGTAATCTAGTTTGTTCTCTTTTCTTTCCTTCTTTTATGTACAAATACTGTGTTTTAAGAAATAAATACTTTAATACTTTAATACTTAGATAAAAATACCTGTTATGAAATGCATTATGACTAACGCAGATTTATTTTAATCATTTTATGGCTATGCGTTCACAAGTTGTTAATAGAGATAAAACGAATTCCCGTCGTCATAAGTAACCCCAGATAACCAAGTACATTTGACTGAAGTTTTCATTTCAGCTTTGAAACTCTAATATAAACCCATAAATTGACTTTCGACGTACAATTGAGTGTAGAAATATTTTTTCGTAGCTTTGAATAAGCTTTGCAATACAATTTTACATTCGGTGCTCGCATTACTCCCGGAGGTATGTTTTGAATGAGAACCTATCATTTATACGGAGCTCGTAACGATTCGAATCGCTTAATATTTTTAACCCCCCACACAAAAACGACGGGTGTTATAAGTCTGCCTTGTGAGTGTCTGAGTTATCGCAGCTCACGAACGGTGGAATCGATTTTGATTTAATTTTATTGTTTTTTTGTTGGAAATGTGTTTTTGCTGTTCGATGGAAAATGTTGTTTGGTCCAAATGCCTGCCGCCACTAAATAGCTGGGAAGAGAAGGTAAGTTAATGCATAAATACTAATCTTAGATTATACAGTGGAAATATATGTATCATGAAAAGGATGATACGGTCGTGCCTTTGTTTGCTCCACTTGGCGGCACGGGAGTGCCCCCAGATTTTTATATGTAACGAAACTGAAACTAAACTGAACCGATTTCAAAAAATATTTCGTCTAAAAAAAGCTTAGGCTTTTAAATAACATAGGCTTTATTACCAAATTTGAGATACGAGGATAACACTGCGGAACCCAGCTTGTATTGAAACAATTGATTACGCAAACTATGATGTTCTTCAATACTAACGATAAAATACGAAAATATAACCTCTGCGTTAAATCAACAACTTCACAGAATTGGAAATGTAATCGGATCAACGTCACTGAATTCCGTTTGTCGTCGGGAATCCGAGGAAAGGCGAATGTCGAGCACTCACACAATATCGCTCCGAGCTGTATTGTAAAGTTCCAGAATTTCAGCCTTCGGTTCGGTCACAGAAGAAATAATAGCTTCAGTTTAGACCCGTAAGGGATCGGCCACAGGTGCTCTTTGCTGATACGGATTACTGAAGCGTTTTTAAAAGGGAAACAAAAACTTAGAAGTTTACATAAAGGTAAGTTGTAGGGGTATCTACGTTTAAAAAGAATCAGCAAGAAAACATTTTTTTCTTTGGAATTCTGGTTATTATTTTGCAGTACTAGTTCATAAAACAGATTTAGTTTGTTCTTTTATGTAAATATAAATTATCTGCTTCGTTAATTATCAATAAAATGTTTAGTATAAACATTATTAAATCTAATAGCAATTAGACAGGATTGCAGAATTATTTTCACATCACGACTCTGTCTAGTTTAAAATAAGTTTGACTCAAGACTAATCGTCCTAAAGTTTTCACTTCGCTACCACCTAGTTACAAAAGAATCATTTTATGTAGAGTTCACGAGATTTTTTTGATGTTGAATTTTATAATGCACAATACTTCTCTAAAGCTTACGTTTTATGATTTTCAATCCAGTTTTCCTAAAATCATTGCATGACAAAAAGTGTAAAATCGTAGGATAATTTAGCAGGGAATTTAGGGCATCTATTTTTATTGCTTAAGACTACTACACAGATTACAATGTGCTCGAATCCTTAGAATAAGCTCTAACAGGTAGGCTATCTGAATGATCACTGGGGTGATTTCTTTTACCACGGTCAAAGGGTAGCTCTGTATAATAATAAATGCTGCGGTTTGTTCCCGGGACTAACATTATTTTCCTTAACGTTTGTTACGTTAGAATGAATACGTTAAAGCTATTCTAGTCAACAACTAAAACTTCCAAAGAAAAAAGTGAACATATTTTTCATTTCAGTTTGTTGAATCCTACAGTTTATATTTACTAGGTCCATTTTTAAAGGAGGATTGCTATATGGTCTTACTTTTGATTATATCGATGCAAATATCTGACCTCAAACGTAAAAAAGGTTTTGCAAAAATAACCCAAAACACAGATAGGCGAATATTCGCACCATTGTTGTCTTTCGTAATTATTGATTCTCTTTCACACTTTTGTACTGCGCGATGTAGATTGCAAGCTCTGTTTGCAATCTAAACTTCCAAACGTTAAAGTTTATTTTAAAGCAAACAGAAATTTCACCCGTTTTGGGAATACATAGTTTACGAGGCATGTGATTATTATTGGATCCAAAAACGGATAGTTAAAGTTTATAGCCGTATGACGTAACACGCGAACAAATTCTAATGAGAGTTATACTGAGATCAATTATGGAAGCTTTAAATATATAAAACTAGCTGCATCCTGTTGGTTTGCCCGCGTTATTACAGGATTAAAGTAGCTTATGTGTTAATCAAGATCTACCAAATTTCATCGAAATCGGTTCAGCAGTTTTGGGTGAAAGTGTAACAGACATGTATCCTTACATTCTTAGAAACTTTCGCGTTTATAATATTAGTAGGATGTCATAAGCAACTTTTTAGCATTCTGACGCCAACTCGTTCCTTTTTAACCAGCCTCGAGAGAAAAGCACGTCGGATTTCTACAATGTTATAAACTATTACAATTTAACTACTGTAATAGGCCTTAATGACTATTTATTTGAATGGTTAGGACTTCTTATATCCATATTGAGGGACTTGTGAATGAATATGTAATCCGCCATTTTGTGGCGCAGGTCATCTTGGATTGATTTTCATCCCACATAGCTAAGAACACTCCCGACTTATAATACTCCTTTCAAACAAAAAATACAGCATTATAATCGGTTCATCCATTCAACAAACACGCACACACACAGACTCTGCAGTGGGACGTAAATTGAAAATGTAAGTATGTTTTATTTATAAAACTAATGCGTGTTTCATTCATATTGTTTAAGAAGACGCGTATCTGATTGTTGGAAATGTCTTACTATAAACAACAATTAGGTACGCCTTAAAACACGTTTTCTTAAACAATAAGTACCTATGTTGTGTCTTAGATTTGTATTAGATTACATCAAAACATGCAAGCTGCGGCACACTAAGGTCTAACCTATACATATCTTCTCAACAATCACATAGAACCGGGGCTGACATAAGATTTACCTGTAAATGTAATTAGTACTCGTATCTAGATAGTTAGGACTATGTAATCTAGCTAACGTGTTCTCGCCTTACACTGTTCAAACTAATTTCGTAGTAGTGACCTATATAGACGAGGTTGGGTTTACAGGACCGGCCTAATCTCAAAACTATACCTACTAGTCGTATTAGTGCTGAGAACAGGAAATCTGACTAGCACAAACTATTTTACTACCTTATATTTCGTCAACCTACCAATCACGTGTACGTATTTTCAGTGATATTAATTTAAAACCAAACAAAAAAAACGGTCCAGGCCTCTCTGAGAAATAAGGTAACACATAATATGGCAGGCGAATTGTGAATCTCCTCCTATTAAGGTTGAATAAACGAAAAAGTTTACAAAAAATTAAACCGTAGTTGCGAGGCTAAAAGAAAAAATATTAGAACCTCTAGGTATAGTGTATATATCAAATTTCGTCACGATTCGTTTAAAAATACGACCTGAGACGCTTACTCATATCTAGACAAAAATACTAACATCCATATTGACATATGAGATTTGAAGCAGATACTCTTTGCTTTGTATTTTTTTAGGTTTAAAAATAGCAACGTATTTTGTTTCAAAAGCGACATTTATACAATTAGCTCTAAGGAACTGTGACATCATAGATCTGTTGTAACAATTGTTAACCCTTTATTTCTATGATAGAAGTAGGTACTGACAAAAAGTAAAATTCATTAATATTTAACTATAATAAAAGCTAAAAATACGCGTTCAAAGTTACGGAATAACATAACATAGCCTTTCCCACAATTTGTAATAGATGTTATCGCTGTAAGTATATTGCGAAGCTAAAAAGCTTATATCGGCGTTACGCAGGCTTGGGCTGGATGTGAACTGATTGGGACCTAATTGAAAACGAGATTAGCTTCAAACTAAATTGGTACTTTATACCCTCAAAAGATACTTCGGACAGAGATTAAGATCCTGAAAAAGAAATTACAATTGCTTAAATGTTGGCACATCGTGATATCAAAGAAGTTATGTAAAAAATACTTTCTGGGTGTAACTATAACATTTTAAAGTAATTAACCGAGCGAGTAAAATGTCTATTTTGGGTCTAGACAAATGTTCTTTCATCTGTCAAAATGGATGTTGATACTTACTTACTTTAGTAATACAAACGAAGAAGGTATAAAAGATTTTTCCCATTTCGAGAAAGTTTTAGCCGTCGGTGATTTTTGATCAGGGAGCGATACCCCAAAAAATGGCGGACTGGGCTTGGAGGCTAAACCAATAATTTGATATAGCACGAGCTATATTTTGTCAGCGAAAAGGAAAATTGCTTGACAAATTTCGGACGGCAAGCTCTTAAAGCGTGTGACAGATGTTTTTTGATGACATAGCAAAACTATTTAGAACCAAACCAAAGAACGACAGCAAAACTTTTTAGGTACCTAATCAATCCCCATGCCGTCCTGCTTATTAAGACCTCGTGTTCGCCCTGCAACTATGGATTAGTTAGAAACTAATACTTAGATAGGTACCTTCTATATAAAATTGAGTTAACAACTAGTCCTCAGTGTGGCAGCCCGCAATTACAAAGTTTTATTACAGTTTAATAGGAAAACATCTTCAAGTATGTCAATTAGTACTGACGGGGTTTCTTTACGATTTATCTTGAAAGTTTTAACTGAGTCGCGATGCCGTTTACAATCAAGAGATTCTACAATTATAAAGTAAATTAGCTGACCCGTTGAACTTCATACCGCCTAACATCGATATTTTTAATTTGTTTTTAATACTTATTCTGCTATTCGGGAAGCCGGGTCAGCAAATATTGACAAATATTGACATTAATATTCATACGATACTAACGTCACTCAATCGTTTTGCCTTCCCGGAACCTCTCCATTAACATTTAAACTTTATGGTATGGTATAAAAGTTCAAATTGACTTTTAAGTATTTTTATAAATCGATTGTATGGGAGTATAGAAAAGTGTTGTTTTTAGACATATTAAAATATATTTTTTTCTCTCCGTATAATTAATATGCCTTGAAGTGCGAGGAAGGTTCTCCATCCTCGTACTTCAAGGCATATTCTAAATAAAGAATTAGCAAAATCGGTTCAGCCGATCTCTAGATTTGCTCTGAGCAACACATTTAGCGACTTATTTTCATATTATAGATATACATGAAGATTTATGTGAAACAAATACCAAATAGTTGACCAGACATGTTAAAAATTTAATACAATGGTTTTTATTTTAAATTAAATTATTAAATAAATACCGTGATAAATTTGAAAACATGAGATGAAAATTATTTATTTACAAATATGTTTTTAATTGTTACATTGATTACTGGTATCATTAGCTAACTAAGATTATTCAAAATACAAAATAGCTGTAATTAAATTGCTCTCATTGACATATTAGTCCAAATCTCTTTTAACTAATCCATATATACTCGTATATTAAGTAATCCGTTTGTTTATTGCAGTCCACATATCAAAATATAATAAGATCCTATCTATCGTGTCTATACACGTAGGCAGAAAAGGGACGAAAAATCTAAATTTTGTAATAATGTCGTACAAATATTGAGCTAAAACAGCGAGTCAGGGTTTCACTTTATCCTCTTTCTTTGTAATCAGACCCTTCAAATTTATGTAAGCTTGTAATCTTTTTTACGACGTAGAAAGGTTATTACAGACGATTTGTTCAAGGCTTTCAGAGTACGTACTTACAACAACTGTACCTATTTATTTCCTAAATCTTATTATACAGACATCGGAGATAAATAAAAATTATTATTTAAATCTGGCATTCTTTCATAAGTACAATCTGAGCTTGAATAGCTTTTTTACCTTATTCAATATTGGTAAAATTAACCAGTAGATTTTTACAGTGCAGATAACGTCGTTTATACTGAATGAATAAGAAATAAAATATAAATATAATTTCTTCGTTCTTCATATTAATAAACTATCTCATACAAACGCTAACCACACAGATAAAACTGACGGTGATAAGATTTACACGATAGCTTTTGCGTTAAATTCCTAATAAATAAGGAAGTCCTGAGCCACGCCTTACAAGCTCGTAGTAACTCGAGGCGATTGGCAAAAGTATTAACGATAAACTTCAGTGAAAGTAATCAATTATGCCAAGAGGAATTTCTGCGGCTATCAATCCATTTGTACCGTAAGATGAATGGCCACTTTGTGACATCGGAATATTTCATTGCCCGTTGGAGATAATAACCGCACCCTAAGATTTATAGGTATGCAAAATTCATTGCGACAGTTAAAGTACTCATTGACCCAGATAGTACGTAATAAAATATATTTTTTAAACATGGATATACGTAATTTAAAATACTATTCGCTATTATTATTAACAAAGTATATACATTAAAAAATGACATTAAAAACCTACTTTTATTTGGAAAATGAATTTATAAGTAAAAGGATCAATATAAGACCCTGGATATCATCTAAATGTATAATGCTCCTCAAAAAGAATCGTAGAACGTACTCTTCGGACCTCAGTGCGCGACGTGTCATCGTTGAAGACCGTAACGACTCATCCCTATGAAGTTCACGGAATTTAAACGAAACTATAGTTGGACCTTTCCAACAGTCAAATACGCGTGATAAACCCGTTTTCTTAAACAACACGAATCAAACATGCGTTAGTTTTCTAAATACATAAAAGCTAATAAACGCATCTAATTTTTGAGCATCTTTTACGAGTACTTTTATGTTGCATGGCACGAGACTTTCTCTGCTAGATAAAAGAAGACAAAAGACGAAGAGTATAGTGATAAAACTCTGCGGTTTTGAAAGCTCAAATTTTAGGGTTCCGTAATACTATTAAGGTTCAGTAGCACTAAAACAAACCCTTCGCTCTGTCTGTGTATCTGCCTGCCTGCCTATTCAAACTTTAATGAAATTGAACCAAAATTCGCGAGATTTAGCAATTTTGTTCCCAGTTTCTTGTTTCAGTGTTAACTTATTTTTTGATATCATGAAAATATAAAATTTCATATAGGTAATAAATATAAAGGGCCCCACATTATACCCAGATTACAATTTGGGGATGTTTTTTTTTACCCATTCCTATTGTTTGGGGGTAGGATATAGTCAGTGTCATCATAGTCGGAACTCTGAATTTTGTGATAATTCAATTGTATTCCAGACTAGGCATGCTCTATCTAGGGCTACAGTATCGCTGACTTCCGTAGTCGTGCGAAGTTGTGGTCAAATGCCTGCCTGTCGAGGATAAAAAAAAAGCTTCGTCTCAATCTGGGCAATGGCATAGGTACCTTACATTTCCAAGGCACGATCTTGAAATATCGGACACTATAAATGTACAGTGCGCTTGGCAAGACATTCTCCTTTGTTACTGAATGCTGAAACTAGGTATCTACATTCCAGGCCAGCTCCTCACCTGTTGTTTCTGACACGGTGGAGAGTTTGTGCAATGATATTTCATGAAAGTTATATTATACCAAAGATTTGATTTTACACTTACAATAATACTTGGAACAAGTCTTTTTAATAAAGGGTGATTAACCACCTTCTATTACAGCAGGCGCCCACAGAACTTTCTCAGTTATTTCGATTTAAAAAAAACAGACCTCTGTTTATACAGTCCAGCAGTTTCAGAGAAATCAGGTAAGAAATAAAAAAAACATTCAGTCAAAATCTACCTCCTACTCTGTCGAAACTCTTTTTTGGGATGTCGGAATAACAAGGCAATAACCGACTTTATTTTTATTTATAGTCCAAATTACTAGACCAATGTTTATAAAGTTAAAATGTAAAAGGACGACGTGTGAAGTAAACGCTTTCAAACAAAAAACAAGATTTTTTCAAATTAGTCCAGCCGTCGCTTAATATTGAGGTACTTAACAAAATTAAAAAGAAATTAGTCGCGTCTGTCAAATTGAGTATCTTCTCATTTTTGGGGAAGTCAGTCAAAAGATATTTTCCAGATCGGTACAAGCAGCCTGGCAAGCTGAGAGGAAGAAAATCAATTAAGTAAGTGCATTCAGTCATGAAAACTCGTCCAAGTAAAACATATACTTCTTTTCATTTATTTACATACATTCACGAGTCGTTTTTTCTAGCGTGTTATATGTACCATTCGTTCGCTCTTCACTTACCCTTCATTCTTTTATTTTATCTGTGCTTAAGTAGTCATAAAAAAGGAGAAGATACAAAAATTGTGAATCTGGTAATTCCTTAAAAATATGTAATATTATTAGTTTTGCGTTTCAAATAATGAATAATTAAGCTTATTTCCCACATGTGCATGTAGCAGTATAACACAATGCCTATAATAAGGTGCCGGATATGCGGAATAATAACACCCGTGACCAGGAATGAAAAAGTAATTTTTTTGGCTAAATTTCCTCTTAAATAGGATCGGTAAATAAACATACTGTTTACTGTTTCTTTGTTAAATATAGTTCATTTAAGTTATTGTATTATGTGTAATTATAGTTTTCGAAGATCATATAACTTTTAGGCCTCATAAAATAGTGATGGACACATATCGATATTTTTTATCGATGATGCACAATATTGATGAACATAATTTTTTTAACTTGATAATGAGATGGCGTTTCGAGACATTCATATTATAGGGTTCCTTAGCATTAAACCCTAGTTGTTGTCACACATATTATGACTCCACACATATAATCATAATCTTCATCCGTTTGACGTTTCTATTGTAAACAATAGAAATGTCAATTTCGTTACTTGAGATAAAGAAACTTTTTTCTGTATAAATGTGTAGCATGAGACATCACGTTTGGATTAACTAGAGGCGTTTACAAGTTCTATTTAACTTCCCTCGCATATTTCGTACTTTTCAGATATTAATCTACGCATTCGTAAATACATTAAGTAAAATAATAAATGTTCGGAAGTAAGGATGTAGGATTACGTACAAAGGTATCGATAATAAAAGAAATAATGTAAATTCAGGTTATATGAGTATTTCATATTAGATACCTTCTCCTTTTTTTGGGAAGTCGTTAGAAACAGAACCCATTGCTGCTGTTCTATAGGTACCCAATATTGCAATTTCTTATTAATATTGATTAGGGAAAATACAAAAAGTGGCCAAAAATGTATAGTTTTTTGTGCAGTTTGGGACATACCTACATTGTAATTTAATTTTGCTAAAATAATAATAAAACTATTGTATTATTTCAGATTTTTATTGCTATGTTAAGGATGAGCCAAAAAACAGGTCGAAAAAAACATGCCTGGATTCAGACCTCTAAAGAATGAAATACAAATTTTTTACTACGTTTTTTATTTATTTACTAAACACTAACAGCAACATAATTTGTAGCATGTGGCTAGTAGTGTTTTCTTAAAGTTACTGCATGGACATAAAACATTCAATTAAATATTTAAAACCCATAAAGAAAAGCAATTTTGGTCTTCATGTGAACTATATGAACGTGATATATGCTAGTGTGTGTAAAGTTACTCAATTTCATGCAGAGCTCAGTGAATGAAGGCCAATTCTGTCTCTTATTAACGTAGTAGTATGGGTAAAAGCGTCTGTGAAATATCCTTATAATACACCTTAAAAATAACAATCAAATTGATATTCTATTTTGTAAGTCGGTTAGAAAAACTACGAGAATTGAATTCCTAATTTCCTGTTGTAACTGGTTGATAGTGGAACAGACTTTTGACTACAAAGCTATAAGCCTTCCTCGGTTGGGGTCCGCTCGCTCGGTGATTATTTCTAACCCCTGCTATAAAGTTGAGGGGTAATTTAGTTTCTACGCCCGGCCGCTTGCTTGACATCAACTCCAGCTAAATGTCCTACAAATAAGTTGTTGGAACATAATGCTACTAGGTTATGGAACACCCCGACTCGGTTCATCGTGCAAGAACTAAAGAAATAGAAATGAAATAGAATGAGCAGAAGTTTTTTTTTGTATTTGATAAAAATATAGTTAAATGTCAAATTAGTTTTACCCCAAGTATTACGTCGAATAAACTATTTTAATCTTATTTTGGAAACGATTAAAGTTTCGTTTGTTATTTCATTACAATGTGTGTCAAAATTATCGCTCATCCAACAAACCTTTGGACTAGCAACATAAAGTTGTATTTGTACAATATTTTGCCTAAAATCTCCAGCGTCCATCTGATAATGCCAAAAACTCAAAATGAGAGATCTAAAATCAAAGAGGTATGAGATATAGAGGAATGTCACTACGTTAATACACAGATTGAAGAAGCCATTTCGACAAAGTTTCTCGCCAGAATAAATGATAATTGTTTTAGTACTAGATTTACTCAATCTTATTTTACTAAAAACGTAGCTACATTTTGTATACTTACCAATATGACTCAAAGTTTTTTCAAAGCTTGTATGATGTCATCCAAATCAACGATATTTAATTATTCGAAGCAATTGCGTTTCATAGAAAAGCAATGTATGGTGTATTACAAAATTGCTGACGGAATACTTAGTTACTACGGGTAACCATTTGTCACGTTTTTCATCACTGCTTGATAAATATTCTCAAGGCGAAATACTATAAGGTGATAAAATCTGCAAATTAAAAGTAATTCGGGAGTACTTACCGATCATTATACCCGGCAACGACTTCGGGAATCCTCGCACCACAGTTGAATTGTTTAAAAGTTTGTGAAACGCGATACTGAGAAAACTAAGGCGAAGTATTTAAACCCAATCGCTCAAAACTTTACTCCTGAATAAACCGGTGTTGGGCTCTGATAATATGAGTTTGGGAGGGAGGAATCGCGGAAGGTCGACGACAGAGGCAGGAAGTATGCTCTGTGAGGGACCCGAAGCGACTGAGTCGTATCCGGGTCCGCTTTCCACGATTCCAGATATTACATGTAAGTACAGTCGAGAAAGATGTCCATAGTGATCTGCGTGGAAACCTTTTCCCGAAAAAGTTTCAGCGCCATCTATCGTTGCTCAGCAAAATCACTTTGGCAACCACTTTTCTCTCTATACGCAGCAGCCTTACGGAATTTTCCTGAACAATTGCTTCACCCGAATTTTGTTGCAACCGTAGTGTTTATCTGGCTTTTCGATAGATGGCAGAAAATTACAAAATAAATATACTTACACAGCCCTATTAATAAACGCATCTTAACTTTAATCGTCATTTGTCTTGTTTTGGGGCGTGACGTTCTCAATTGGATAGAACAAGACAAAAGACGCGTTTATTAATAAGGCAGCGTATTTTCAGATCTCTCGCTGGTATTTTATATCTAGTGATCCTGCAAACTTGATGACCTCGCGACTACAACGTACCTTAGCGAGTAAAGCCGGGATTTAACCAGTATAGTCTTATGTCTACATACATACTTTTAGGCAGTCGGATAAAAAGTATGGAAAATGCATTCCTTGCTGAATGGTGCACAACATATTAGCTTTTACCATGACGTTAAAAAGTTTAGGATGTGTTCTGCATGGTCTTGTCAAAAATGATTGAAACCGCTCTCCAAATGGCGCTGCAGCAAACATCCTTATTTTAGGGGAAAATCAAAAATAGCTAAACATCAGTTACTGGTGTGCCACTCTAGGCTTACCACATATCGGATGCCAGGGCAATTCGAAAGTCCCTCTCTGGGCGTCGCGACGACTCAAACCAAAGTTCGTGCCTTCTGAGGTGCCCTTGAACTTATCACACCAAAACTGTCAGTCCAGTGCACTTATACGTCCGGTCAAGCTGTCTGCGATCGCCTTCGACGCACAGCTTAGTTCTTTTTAAAAAAAAGTGTCATTGTCAGGAGTTAAGAGTATAATTAGTAGCGAATGATGGTCGAGTGATTAGTGGGGTCGATTGTCGTGCAAAAGGTAGGAGGCTCGATCCCACGAAACATGCAAAAAGAGCCTGAGCTACCGGAGAAGGAAAACGTCGTGAGGAAACCATAGCATGGTGTTAGGGCGTTTCCTATCGCTCGCCTGGCTAGATACCACCCTCAAGTTGTAAAATCTATCGCCAAGCACCTAACGGTATGATCCGGGAGCCTTCCTTGAGAGCCAGTGTATTCCAGACTATGCATGCTCCATCTAGGGCTACAGTATCGCTGACTTCCTTAGACTGCCTTAGTCTTAGTAGTCTTGTCCTCAGTCTTAGAATGCCTAGCTGAGTAGGATAAAAAAAAGTAAGCAAAATTTGAATTTTAAAGAGCAAAAACTTACACTGCCATATTGCTCTAAAAATACTGATTACAGTTGCGCATTTATATACTCACGTCTTATTGGATACACTATTTGAAATTTGGATATCTTTATTGAGATAAATAGTAGGGAAAATCATAACTATTTCCTACTTCCGACGGGAAATCCCGGCGGAAGGGGCAGAGGAACGGAGATGGTCACATTATCTGTAATACCTACGTGTTTAGTGTTGTCACATATAATTCTTGGAAGTTATTTACGCATTCGGGAGCTAATGATATCAACAAGAACAAGCATTAATTATCGTATTTAGTTAGGTACATTCACATATATTTCGTTCATTAATCTGTATCTGTAATTCAGAAACCCCAGACTTACTAGGAATCAGTTTTTCTGCGAGCTGTTGACCTTAATCCACAATTAAAATATACATGGAAATGTACATGCGTAAATATTTACCTATTTTTTATTAGCCACCTGCGGCTTTGCCCACGATATGAAATAAAATATAAAGAAGTTTGAAACTTTGAGCCCCTATGAGTATGTGACCCATCTAAGGTGTTGTCGAAAAATCTTTATTAGAACACCCTTACACACTATATTACTAATTTCAAGTCTCTTAGTTAAGCGGTTTAGGCTCAACGTTGATTCTTAGGAAAAATCAGTCAGTTAGCCAGTCTAGATTTACTCTACTCTACTAATATACTAATGATAGAACTTCACGTCTTCGAAGTTTGTTACATCATAAAATGTTTATGCAATTTAAAAAATTATGAAAACCAATTGGCCTGTTTATTTTAGTACACGTATTCAGAATCATTTTTAGAGTACCGCATGCATGCGACTAGCGATTTATTCAAATGGGTAGGGAAATGGCAGCGTAGCCAAAGTCTTTCTTTTTAGGATAAATACTCAAATTGAAGATGCCCCATCAAAGACATTAACGCATGCGCAATAAAAATCTCATTAAGAATATATAAATTTTCTATAATTATGAAAAAATAGCTATATTTCTTTTCTAAAATAGTAATATTTTTACGTTTAAGAATAATAAATCAAACTATTTATTTGTATCATGATATAAATTTATATTATTTTAATATTTTTTATTATTAATAATTTACTTATTTATTTAAATTTTGCACCTATGTTGTCAGTATGTTAAGTTTATTTTTGACCCCCGACGCAAAAACGACTGGGTGCTATAAATTTCATGTGTCAGGGTATGTTTGTGTGTTCGTAGCTCCCGAACGGATAAACCAATTAAGATTTTGATTTTATTGTTTGAGTATTTTTAGTTATGTTTGATGAAAATTGGCCCAAGATGGCCGCCGACACAAAAAGGCGAATTACATGTTTTACAGGGTACTTCAAAACCAATTACACTGTTACTCGTTGAGAAAATTATTTTTAAACTTAGGAATTAGTTTAAAAATAATTTTCTCACCAGTAACACTGACATTTGTTGGGTTTTTTTTTACGTTATCTCAATATTGGTATCAAATGGAAGGGCTTGACTAGTAGAATATTATGATAATTTCACAAATGTAAGATGGTGTACAGTAAACCAGACGAGGCATTTAAAAAAAATACTTGTTTTTACCCGACTGCGAAAGAAGGTTATGTTTTTCGAGTGTATGTACCTATGTAAGTATGTATATATGTACATTTATTTTGGCATGCCCTAGAGCCTAAACGGCTTTTCTTATAGATTCGTCTTAGTCGTGAGAGTGAGAGATAGATACATACCCTACGTATCTATCTCACTCTCACGACTAATTAAAAAAATAAATAAAATAAATATGAAACAGGTTTAAAGATTTAACTGTAAAGTTTTTCGAAATAGCTTCAAACCACTTGTTAGAGAATATAATAGCATGATATTTATATGTATACGATAGCTAAACACATGTAACATTTTATGACGGCTGCTATCTTGGACTGATTTTCATTAGAATAAAAACACTGCCATCTAATATACCTTTTAAACAAAATAAACCAAAATTAATATCAATTCATTCGTTCAGGAGCAACGATACCATAGACAGATACACGTTAAAGTCACAAGAAACCACAACACTTGTAACACTATATTTTGTAAGAAATTTTCTCCTGTATTTTTATTTTATTTGTGTCTGCAATAAAGAATTGATCTATCTATCTATCACATCGTTGTAATTTTGTGTCAGGACTTTAAAAGTATTTATCAAATAGAAATTCACTTCTAAAATTCTTTGTCACATAGCTACACATACGAGTAGCAAGCTAAATAACACTAAACGTTTTCTTCCCTAGAGACCTTACCACCTGTACTCAGTTAATCTTCTGTAATGACCATTACAAGTATTTAATCGTCAGTCCGAAGCAACCCTCAAAATCTATAGGTCCATTAATTATTATCACCCTACATTATAGAGTAACTTTTTTTAATATATAGTAGATGGTTTGTCCGTAACTCGTCTGTAAAGCGACGATGCGGCCTGGGATGTAGCGCGCTTTCCAAGATTTATATTTATTATTTATTGACAACTAAGTATATTTGACCAAGCGAGCGAAGCGCATCTGTTTCTAATCTGGATTCTTTTCTGACAGTTTGTGTTTGTGTTAGTCTGAACAAGATGAAATCTGGTATACGAATTCAATAATATCGGGCAGGGGTGTGCGGAACACAGTCATAGATAATAGTTCAAATATTAAAAAATCTGTTCGGAATCGTTTCAGAAGGTTAGTCATAGTAGTAGGTTTATAAAGTTCAGTTGTAGTAGTAAGTTTATAAGCTAATGAAGCGTTTTCGGACAGAATAGTTTCTCAATTCACCGGAGATTTCTGTAAACGTGAGTTTTGCGTGACGAATTAAAGTAGTTTTTATATTTCTTACAGGATCACTTAATTTTTAGTTTTTGTAATAAAAAAAAACTCAAACTAAAAAGAAATAATATACATTTAAAGAGAAAAATAGATTGTTATAATGACTTCCATAAAAGGACTTTCTATCCTGCGTAGCGCTAGGCTACGAGTGTCCTGACCTCTACGGCTACGCGCCTAATGCTACAAATTGCGTAGACGTCACATCCGGTACAAATCTTCAAGCTCGTTTCTAAGGCTCGTTTTTAAGTTAAACAAAGTAAAAAAATGTTTGTGATATATGTGACTAATCAAAGTTATTCTTGTATTGTACATCATTTTACTAATGATCTGCAATTCAGATCCACAAGTAAGGGTAATACAATATTTGATCAACTATTACTATTTGCTTAGACGCCGGCTTTGAATTCAATTTATCATTTATCGCAACAAAATAAACAACTAATAATATGATTGCGTCTATTTACTAAAACGTCACTGGCACACAGCGATCGCGTGAGACGCACGTTGTTATATTCACATGTTGTGCTCCGACGAACTCGCAGCACAACATCGACGTCGAATTGAAATAGGATCGACGCAACGACGAGCGACGACTCGACGGGACGAGCACCGATTAGATACCGTCCGCGCCGCGTCTCTGCTCATGCTTCGCCAGTTCGCCACTACTAGAGCGTAGTCAGCAGCGAGCGTCAAGGTCGCCTCGCGGCTTATGGGGGCTCGAACGCGCCTCGATAAACTGTGAAAAAGAATTTAGGCCCATTATAAATATGCGGCGCGCGGATCGCGAGTGCGGGCGAGATGGCGCGGCCGCACGTCGTTGCTCCGCTATCAGCGTGGCGCCTCCGCCTCCCGCGGCCCGCCGGCCGGCACAGCGCCTGCCAGCGGAATTCGCACGAGCGACGCGACTCGCGCCCGCGGCCCGCCTCGCCTAGCGCCTACCTCGCCGCTCGCTGGTTCAGTTCAGTGTACGTGCGACCGCTCGCGGCCTAGGACGAATCGCCGCGCGCTTGCTATCCGCTCACTTTATTACGCACTACGCAGTTATCGCGGCGACCGCGTGGACTCCGCTAAAGGCTCCCGGCGACTCGACGCCTTCCCGCGCTTCCGTCCCGGTCCTTTCGCGTCTCTCCGAAACTCGGTGACAACTCTTATCGGTGTGGAAAAGTTGCAAAGTGTCAAAAGAACCGGGAAGGCCGGCCGAATTTGCGCAGCGGACTCCTCGGACGTTCGACGGCGGTGACGATCGTGGGCGATACGATACTCCGCGTTTCGGACCGATTTGAGCCACGTTACGAGGTTATCGCGCCTTTGGCCCGCCGGTGATGAATTGGAAAATCGGCGCGTAGTCTCTCACGTGGTGCGCCCCGCCCCCGCCTCGCCCGCGCTTATATTTAGCGAAAATCACCTCTCGGGAGCGGCCCGACGGACCAAACTCCGTATACCTAGCTGAGTGTCAACGTTAGCGGGACGCCACATGTTATTGGCTTTGAATAACAGAGCCGATAAGGAGAAGACAGATAACCTCAGTGGATCGCGGCCAACTCCGATCGTTCTGGAATAAGGAAAAAACGGTAAAAGACTTAAAAAAGTGAGCGTCGTGTGATGGTAACGGCCGCCGCGGGCACGCGCCACTGAGCGCCTCGAATAGGCACACCTAGCGAAAAAATTCCACTGTCAGTTAGAGTGGGCAAGATGTCTATTCAAGGCAGCGTGGGGTACCCGAGCCCGTGGACGTCGCAGACAGAGCTGGAGGGCGCCATGGGCGAGTTGGGCGCGCTCAACGAAGTGGGATTCGAGCCGCAGACGCGCCAGCGTTCCAACACGTGGCCGCTGCCCAGGCCGGACAACTACGTGGACCCGGATGACGCCGGCTCCAAGAAGAACTCCAATCAGAATCTAGCGGGTAAATACTTCCGATATACATAACCGCTTGCGACGCATGTTGGCTATTTACAATCAATGGCCCACATACGCGCCGGATCCGTATGCAAAAATATTCTAGATGTGGCGCGACACGTAACATAAAAACAAACAACTCAGACGTACACGTCCGCCTTTTAGATAGGCACCAACATAATTTTCATGAATAGATTCATAATATCTCGCCGTTGACAATACAAAACAACCAAGACGGAACCGATATTAATAAGTTTCAAATACAACAAGCAAAGAATAAAGCAATGCCAATGTTTTATTCACGTGTAAGTACTTAACAAGTCCACATTAATTTCGGTTTAAAATACGAAAATATCCAATAGATAGACTTGACACCGCCCGGCCTGACACTGATAACGCTTATCGAATGCTAAAAGATAGGTACACAAAGACTTGGTTCGGTTGTAAGAGTACTTACAGACTCGGTGACGGTCTACTCGTAATAAGTAAAATAATGCAATGACTAGTATAATGAAACATTTGTAGAACTCACTTCTAAATGAGAAACTCATTGGCACTCATTCTATAAAATTCTTTAAAATATGTTTTATCATGTACCGTGGAATCATTATTGCATATCTCTCAAACTTACCAACGCTAAGATAAACAATAGTGCTGCGAATACAATTTATAGCACAGTAAACACAGATAGTAAACAAACGGTAAGTAAGTAGGTACTCAACTCACAGCACGAAAATGTGAATGATCAATTAGCACACGTGAACGCACAACAGATGGTGACAGTTTGTTTCGTTGGCGTGAAAGAAAGATTATTACAAAAATAATAAAACTGCAAATGCTAATCAGGAAATAAAAAGGTTATTTATACAACGTGTACCATTTTAAAGTTAAGCGTTAGTAAATTGGTCTTCTAAACTTTTAGCTTATTCCTTTTGAATAAGAACAGCAAAACATTAGGGGAGATCCACAAATTACGTGAGTTGTTTAAGGGGGAGGGGGGGTCGAGTCAAATCTCATCTAATCTTACGTTGGAGAGAGGGGGGGTCTCGGCAAATATCACGCAATTTTTTTTCTTATTGAAACAAAAAAAAACTATACTATTTTGACCCATTATCCAGATTCTAAAGCCGTCCCGGACAGAAAGTCGCCGTCGGGAATCGTAAGAAACTGTAGATTTCCGAAGAACCCGAAGATTCCCGACGGCGACTTTCTGTCCGGGACGACTTTACATGCTTAAGATTTAAGCATAACTGTAATACGATTAAGATCATTCACTAATTCATTCATACTTCGACGTTATACATTACTACTGACTGTCAAACTACCATATTTGTTTTATACCAAATAGTTCAATTTAATCAGAGTTTACGATACAGTGTAGCCCGTCCTTTGTTTTCGCGCCACTGTCAGCCGAACGCGCGGCTCGATGAACGAGAGCGTACGAGCTGAATGGCAGCGACACACGGACAGGTTCCAACCTGCTTTGCTTATTCTTGCAAATGTTTTACTCGACTCAGTATATGCTCTCACTAATTTAAAATGAGTTATCAAGATTTTTATAATGCATACGTCAAAAGATACGTCTATAAGACGAAAAAGTCCTGCCAGGACGAAGTGATAAAATTATGGAATACAGCGAAACAAAAATTCCCGAAGAAAGAAGAGTTAACACAACACATTCAGCATGAGATTGAACGTCTTCTTAGGGAAGCCACTGAGAGAAAAGTTCGGTCTACTTTAACATTTCTTCAAAAGGTAGGTTAAATATATTTTGTTAGGAAAATTCTTTTTTTATACAAACTTTATTGTTACAATTAATAGCATAAAAAAATATAATTAAAAAAAAATAAAGAACACGCTTTAAAAGCACATCAAATTAAAAAGTAAAAAATAATTCTTAAAATGAGTCAATAACAATAATAAACGAAAAATGCTAATATAATTGTGAAATAAATTTTAATGAAGATAAGTATAAACAACAAAAAATATATTTAATTGTAAAAAAAGTGTGGGGTGCTTTTTAAGATATCAAAATGATTGTCCTGCTCATATCTATAATTATGTATTTATAACTACCGACACCGTGCATCCCACGCTTTTTTTACAATTAAATATATTTTTTGTTATTTATTCTTTTCTTCATTAAAATTTATCTCACAATTATATTAGCATTTTTTGTTGATTATTGTTATTGACTCATTTTAAGAATTATTTTTTACTTTTTTACTGGTGTTCATAGTAAGTTATTTTGTGTTAATCTGTCTTTTTAATTTCATTAGATTCACTTCTTTATTATCATATTTTGATTTCAGACTAATACTAAGATCTCTAGCAGTTCTTTAATTCAGGCTGAGACAAGCACTGAGAGTGTTCCAAAAGTGGAATGTGCAGGTCAGATTCAGATCAATGATCATAATATTCAACACGCGAAATCTGCGGTTCAGGATGAGATTAATGACCAGCAGTCAGAAGATCAAGATTTGGACGTTGGTCCTCAACCGGCAGGTTAGTATTCGTCTTTTTTTCTATAGGTGACGTTCTTCATTTTTTGCTATTCTAAATTAAAATTTTCTGCATTTTACAGGCGCTTCGAAACGGAAAAATCAGTCTCTTGTGATCAGCGATGATGAGGATGAAGCTATATCGAACACTACACCGTCCAACATACGTCCCACTCCAGCACAAGATACTATGAAGAAAAAGATTGCTAAGCTGCGTATGGAGCTTGACTTAACGGAAAGGCGCAAAGGGTCTCTTGTAGCTGACGGCACTGAATTTGATAAAGCACGTAATTTGCGGCGAGAAATTGACATTTGTGAGAGAAAGCTCAAGCTTAAAGAAAAACAGAGAGTGTACTCTATAACGCATAGAAAAAATAAAAAACAAAAAATAATTGAATTATGTTTAAAGAATCCCGATGCAGCTAAGTCGTTGACGCCTCATGTTGGCCCTGGACGCCCACGTTTAGAAGAAGAACAGTCTGAATTGCTAAAAACAATAAGTGATTTAGCCCTGTTTGGTGCTTCTGCTGAAGAGCGACGTCGTTGTGAGATAGTTCGCACGATCCATACGCTTTCAGAACTTACAAATAAACTCAATGAACTGGGATTTAATATTTCGAGAAGTGCTACTTATATTCGACTGTTGCCTAGACGGGCAAATACACGTGAAGCTAAGCGCCATGTAGTGACTGTGCCGGTGAAGCTGAGTCGTCCTGAAGCTGACCATCATAAGGCACACCAAGACCAATACTTTTCTTTGGCCTCTATAAGGTCGTTGGAAACGATAGCCTCCGTACTTGGTCCTGACTCCGTAACTTTTTTATCTCAGGATGACAAAGCCCGCGTTCCCATCGGCCTGACAGCGGCAAACAAGCAGGCGCCATTATTAATGCACGTTGAGTATAAAGTGTCGTTACCAGATCACGACTTTGTGATTGCATCGGGGCACAAATTAATTCCAAGCGTATATGCTTTGTGTCAAGTGAAACCCAATGAGATAGGACGACCAGAAGCTGTTTCATATAATGGACCGACTTATATAGCAATACGAAGTGGCAAGCACTCTTCGTCAACTGCAACTAGTCACGCTCAAGACTTGGACACTCTTTTAACAATTGAGTCTTTTTCCAAATTTATAAAGAATATAGACAGCAAAGTTAAACCTGTTCTTATTATTTCAAGTGACGGTGGGCCTGACGAGAATCCGCGATATCGCAAAGTGATCGCACACGCCATAGAGCATTTTAAACAATATGATTTGGACGCAGTATTTATTGTGACTAATGCCCCTGGCAGGAGCGCATTCAACAGAGTAGAGAGACGCATGGCTCCACTCAGTCGAGAGCTAACAGGCGTTATTCTTCCCCATGATTCTTTTGGGAATCATCTTGATTCCAGCGGCAGAACATTAGACGAAAGTCTAGAAAAGGATAATTTCAAAAAGGCAGGGAATATTTTGGCTGAAATATGGTCTGCAGTGTGCATTGACGGACACGAAGTAGTTGCTAAATATATAGACCCGAATAATGACACCTCCAGCGTTCCAGACCTGCCAGCCGAAGTATGGTACACTGAGCACGTTAAAGAGAGCCAATATTTACTCCAGGTACATTACAGTTGGTTCATATCAAAATTTTATGCGTGCCTATTTTTTTTTTTTTATTTTTAACGAGCGCGAACGTCAACAAATTTTTATTAAGAGTTACAAAGGGAAATTGTTTTTAATTTTTTTTTAGGTTGTGAAATGCGATGACCAGAAGTGCTGCAGCCCACGCCGAAGTGATCTGCATATGATTCTTCACGACCGTTTTCTGCCACCTCCATACCCTATCACTCAGATTGATGGACATTTGACAATTCCGGACTTTAAAGAGCATGACGGAAAGTCATTTGCTCCATTTCTAATACGCCACTGTCTACCGATTCAACCGCTGAATGCCTTCATCAGCACACCTTATGATCTCTATTGCCCAAGTGTACGTGATGATTTAGAGAAAAGATGCTGCAGTACATGCGGCATTTACTTTGCATCTATCACAAGAGCTGCAGAGCACAGGCGAGCAGCCCACATTGCACCAGCTAAGCAAGCGCGTATGTTCCGCAAAGTGCGACCCTCACGGATTGTTACAAGACGAGCTAATGAGTTACTGTGCGCAAGTGTCAACGGCTTAGAGTGGCTAGATGAGAATGAAGTTGAAGGAGCAGATGATTTTATTGAAAATCATATGGACATGTTGGTTCCAATAGTCTCTCTTGAGACCACGCATGATTCACCATGGACTGAATTAGAGTAGATATTTTTTTTTAATCGCATTAGTTACGATTTAAGTATTCTATTGTTAAATTTTTATTACACTTATAACTCAGCAATATTGATTACTAGTCTTAACTAGTCGTAAATAAAAGTACGAAGCAAATTTTTTTTTTTTTTTTTACAATAACACTCCAACACGTTTACATATTTAAGAAACGCACATTTTGAAAAATCTCACGTGAGATTGGGGGATGGGGGAGGGGGTTGAATAAAATCTCACAACATCTCACCAGGGGGGGAGGGAGGGACAGAAAATTCAAAAAAACACCTCACGTAATTTGTGGATCTCCCCTTAGAATAACCTGTCATTCTCTGTATTTCCGGACAAATACAACCCGGTGTGTGTTCAAGCTTAATGTAAATAGACTTTTACTAGGTAAACGTACTACATCTTTGACTGCATTTACACTTACCTTCAGGTGAGATTGTGGTCAAACGTCGCCTACTTAGTATAAAAAAAACAATACTAGTTCCTGCGCTTTTTATCAATATAATTTTAAATATCTACGACCTGTACCTGGTATATCATTTATAAAGCGTCTGATTACATCAGAATCGATTGGCAAATGGAACCGCAGATACAATTCCGGAATAACTGTCGAAACTACATAAATATTCCTACCAGATACCGCTGCAGCTTACAGGCTGGTTCGCAAAATAAAACCTGCTAGATTACTTACTCAGATTCTAACCGGACTATACTGGAGGTTTCGCCAAGTACCTGCACCTTTTTAAACTGAAAGACAGTCCGGCTTATATCTGCAAACCGGCCGAAGTTGAAACAATCGCTCACATTTTATTCAGATGCCCTGCAAATTCCAGCGAGAGAACTTAACGAAACTCTTTCAATAGAAACAGCAAGGGGTAGGGACCACTGTGATACTTATTTAAATCTAACCTATTCAATTCGTTTAGCTAGGTTAGCCCTGAACGATGATTTACCACTGAACAGTAACGTTTGGGACAGGACATCAAATAAGGTTCTGGCAAACAAGATGAAAATAATGAGAACCAAGGGAATATACCAATAATATTACGCTTCTAGTTACTACGTTTTTATACACTATAAAAAGTGCTGGAACCATTCAATCAGCTCCAGCGGTTGACATTGTGCATAAGTTTTATGCCTAATTTTTGCTGGGCTATGATGGAAGATCACCTCTCGGGAGCTCCCTTCAGTTTTTAACACTAGAGACTGTTATTTTTTCTGTAATAAACAGTAGGCAGTGGAGCAAAAGACTATATAAAATCAAAGCTTCGACTTCATTTCAAATCCGAGCATGAGCTTCAAGTTGATGGGCAAAATGGAGAATCGGTCACTTATTTTGTTATATAGACGACCGCCGTGGCCTACTGGTTATAATAGCATAGTCATTTTTAGAGCCACGATCTTAATTCTGGACAGAGCGAAACGATAACTTTTAAATTTGTCATCGGGTTTGACTATATTGTATATGAGCTTGTAAATTGCATGTCATCCTGATTCTACTGAGGAGCTATGAGTGTAAAACGTTACGAATAATTCATTAGTTTACCTAGTAGTAATTGAAAATTCTGATATTTACGAAACATTTGTTGCCGATTTCCCAAAAAGGAAGATCTCAATTGGGCTGCATTTTTTAGAACCAACTACCTAGGATACGTTTGACCGCTATCTTACCTGAAGGTTAGTCATGATGCGGTCGAAGATTTACAAATACAAATACTCATTCATGACTTTTTTGTAAAAAGCGCTTTTGTTTCCACGGAGCTTTCTTTCGCTATACCCATTTAGTAATTTTGATGTTTATATATTTTTAATATAGCATGTTAGTCAAAATAGTAATAATATCTTTTTATCCCGAACAAGTATTCAAAAAAAGTTATTACCAACATCAATTTAACAGTTATTTCGATTAATAAAAACTAATCAAAAAAAGAAAATATCAAATCGTTTCAGCCGTCTCCGACAAATCAGTAAACGAAACATAAAATGCAGTCAAAGTCCTCGTTCTTTATATCAGTGTATTAAAATTTGTTAGTCACTTATTAATATCTTTTGTCATTAATAATTCATAGATATTCAAGGTCAAATTTATTATTCGTGCCCATGTCTATCTTGAAATATGAGATATATCTAATACCGTCTTTCCCTTTATATTCCGTAATAGAATCCTATAGGATCTTAATCTGTGATATATATAATCCTTAATCTAGACTCAGATTATAAACAGGAATCTTCCCATGTACGAACTTGCAAATTGTAGCCGTGAAATAATTAATATACGTATACCCACTTACCTACAGAAATGTGACCGCTCATCCTGAGCAGGCCAGAATATAACGAAAAACAGGTGTAAGTTAGCCTTTGAGCTAGATATGGCAAACGTATAAATAAACATTCAACAAACAAGTAAAATTGAAATTTTTAAAAACCCCTGGACACAAGATAATAAAAAAATAAGACTATTATTCAGACTTCGTTGTCCGTCTGTCTGTCACCAGGCTATATCTCATGATCCGTGTTACCTAGATAGTTGATTTTTTTGCAGAATTTTGTATACTAACATAATAAAGGAATAACAAATACGTCAAACAACAAACGTCATTGATGTTGTGTTGCCGTTTTTTGCTCTATGTCGATATTAATAACGACAACAGGTCCAAACTTGAAATGATGGCGAATATTTTTCTCCTTGCTTGTTCTGCTGGTAGTGCATCATCCCACTATCTGGTGCGTTTTTACCCTATGAAGGGGTAGTTATCCACCACGCTGGTCTAACTTTGGGTTATCGAATATCGAAAATTTAAAATATTATTTTTTTCTTACTCCAGCCGCAAAAAGTGAAAGATGCACTGAAAATAAATTATTCGTTTCGCAGGAGCACCCCCTCTCCCTTCTTCGGGAGTTACCTCAAAGAAAAACTCATCCCGGCGCAATGCTTGGGGAAACCTCTCGTACGCTGATCTCATCACTCAGGCCATCACCTCGGCTCAAGACAACCGACTCACCCTGTCGCAGATCTACGAGTGGATGGTCCAGAATGTGCCATATTTTAAAGATAAGGGCGATAGCAACTCTTCGGCTGGATGGAAGGTAAGATCTTGAAAATATTCGTATTTATTTTTATATTATTTTTAATACAGTATTAGTTACACGTCCCGGCTTTGCACGGGAGGATATTTTTATGTCAATTTTTTTTATACCTTGGGTAGGTTTTGTTGAGATTTGTAAGGATCTCTAATTTTATTTCTAATCATAAATATATCCTATGATAATGTAGCGTTCTAACGGCAAATAATTAGAAATCGATGTAGTAGTTTTTAGTTTTTTTTGTTATATACAAAATTACATACAAATTATTCGTCCTTGTAATATTAATGTAGAATAGCAAGGTTGTCGCAAATGCAATCATTTTGAAATCCGCGAATGCGGATGCGCAATTCAGGATATTTATAAAAAATATTTATGTATGTGCATACATAAATGAAAATCGATTTATTTTTAAACCTGTAAGTAACATGTTACCAACTGTTACGAATAATTACGACAAATGTGTTCATCAACTGGGCCTCTGTAATTTGTAACCTACTTTTATTCGCTTGGTAAGTATGATTCTATATAATATAATCTCTGAATGTGTTTTTCACCCTCTTAAAAAGTCGGTTTGATTTGAAACTTATCAAACACTGATTGAAATGGTTCAATTTAAATAGTTTGTGCCATTAAAGGATGCTTTAATCTTTAGAGTACTAATTATTAAACTTTTTAAATTGCATATAAACAGAAAATCCTATTCGTCGAAACGAAGTATTAAAATTCGTTTGTTTATGTCAAAGATAGAACAAGATTAATTTAGTCTTAAAAGTCCTAATGCTCGTGATTGCACCATAAAGCGTTAGGATTTTATATACTCGCAATTCTCTTCAATCTTTAAAAAAAATCTATATGTTTTCTTAAAAGTTTCACCATGTCTCGGCCGGTGATTTTCGGGAAGAACACCTCAAAATGAATCATTTGGCTAATAGCCATCAGATCGAATGTTAAAATTAAAAATGTGGCATAGTGCCACCTTTTAGGCTACGTATTATTGAGAACTTATGACTTCTCAATAACTGCATATACCTGGTATTTTACGAAAAATGTATTTTTTTCAATTCAAGACAAGCATCATGCACCAGCTCGTATGAACATGAAAGTCAGCGAGTCTGACTTTAGATGGAGATCGCCTAGTCTGGCATATACTGTCTTTCAAGGAAGGATACCGGAACATACCCTTAAGTGCTTGTCTACTGATTAACTGTAAAAATGTAACTCATAGGTTATAGCCAATGATGATAAAATTAAATAAAAGATATTTGATGTTTCCATGTAAAGAGTATACTAAATATATGAAAACCTAACTCTTGAGACTTGGAAAATCCCTTAAATACCCAGAAATAATAAACTAAAATCACAACAAATTCTAAGAAATAGAACGTGTTTTTGGTGAACTGCGCAGTGGCAAGCGTTATCTCAATCGACTGTGACACGAACGATATAAACGATAATAAAAACACTAAACGCACTCAATCCCAGACATTGAAATGACAGTTTCAGTTGTCTTTGAATCCATTGCTGTTACATAACGATAAAGCGACAAGCGTGCGTTACTGACGAATCGGTGGACATCGAAAATTATTACGTTCCGCATTCGTACGCTTGCGGTCACATGACGTCGACACGCCTTATATACTGACGGAATAAAAAAACACGAAGCGAACATCGTCGCTCTATTGCGCTCCGAGCAGAATGTTTTTATAGCCGATCGAAATATTCTCGCGTCGATTAAATTACTTACAAGATTTGCTTCGAATATCACGAAATGGTGACCTTCACGTATCCGTGGCATTGATTAATGCTTACGCATACAATGCTCATTCAACTGATGGTACACGTGTAAATGTAATTACAAATACTAATGTCAAGGTAATAGAGTTAAAAATACAACATCACACGAAGGTAGTAATGCTAGTAGTGTTAAATAGCAAATTGTTTAAGTACTGCGTCACACTCTTACGTGATAACACGAGTCTATTGAAAGAAATGGATGATACGACAAGTTTGCAAGGTGAATGAATTGTAACATACGCGTTAGCATTTGCTGCATTAAAGTTAAGAACAAGTGAAATTAAAAAAAAAACCATCGACTTAAAATAATAAGGAAAATATATGTAATTCGCCATTCTGTAGTGGCGGCCCTCTTGGACCGATTTTCATGAAACATAGCTAAGAACACTCCCAATTAATTCACCTTTCAAATAAAAAATAAAATAAAACCAATATCATCCGTTCGGGAGGTGCGATGCCAATGAAAAAGACGAAAAATTACCCTCCTTTTGGGCAGTCGGATAAAACAGGTACACGTGATATCGTGATATTAAGTATTTGGTGAGTGTTTAGACGAGACGACTTGAGAGACTTTAGAGAGAGATTTCAATTACATCACGAAAGTATATTATAAACCTACCCTCACTTCTAGGTGTCCTCTACAAAAAGAGCAACTTTGTCCGAAGACCTTCGACCCTTCTCGATACTCTTCCTGAGCAGCTAGGTACGCTGCCTTCTGCCCAAAGAACATTTGTATCTAGCTTTTGCCTCCCTTGCATAGGCATTTATTCTCGGGTAAAAGGAAAGATAAAATAGAACACTGATAAATTGAAATGTCAGAACGAGGCTTGCTCAGAAGCGCAATGCTTGACGTTTTAAATTAAAAGTATTCGAATTTTGTCCTTCGAAAGTGAATTAGACCTATTTTATCTGATGCCAATGCTATGGAGGCCGACAATAGGTTAGATTGGTTGATTAAGTTGTAGCATTTGGATTATCTGTACATCTTTAGTAGTCTATATATGATCCTACTGCAAATTTTAAGTTGTCAGTAAAAAGTTAGTCATTAAATTTTTTCTAATAGTAAAAGCACTTGTCAGTAAGTAAGATATGAAAAACTATACTATATGCTAAAACCTGTACTATGAAAGATCATTCTGAGTATTTTTAGATAGTTACATTAGATAGACGTCAAAAAATCTAAACTTTCCAAAGCATTTGTATTACTTTTTCGCCCGGTGTTGCGATTTATACGAATTTTTCACTTACCTATTTGTTCATTCAATAATCGTACACAAATGCATTAAGAATTCTAGTCAGTCGTCGCCGGCTCTACTCTACGTAAACGCATGAACAAGCTACTACTATACGTTGAAATTGCTATAGTAAAATCGTAATAATTGTGATTATTTATACCTATATAAAAAAAAATTGATACTGAAATTTAAAACTCATTCAGGATCAAAAATTCTAACAGCAAACTCCCAACAGCGCGAAAAATCATTGTGACTTATGTTTCATTAGCAAAATGTCGATTTCAAAAACGTCCAACGATACGTTGCCGTTGGTCCGTCAAGCAGAACATCTATTTAGAAAAACATGATTAATCTTATACGGTACACGCAACTATGTGAATATACCTCGATCAAAACATAAATAATAATAAATAGTATTTCAGGACACACAAACATTCTAACTGATAAACCAAGGAACATATGCCAGATCCGAAACAGAGATGCATCCTTTGCGTCAATCAACAATTTTGTTAATAATTGCCCTTTTGATAGATGAAGAAATTAAGTGACTTAGGACAAGTTGAAGTCTTTCACCATGTCCTTCACTTTATTGATACATTATTTTTGTCATTCTGAGTCCAAATTGCTACGATTTGATAAAAGGTATAGGAAGCCAGGAAGCAAGACGTGGGTAACGCGTGCGAGGTCAATGTCCTTCGTTATCAATAGAAGAAGTCGATCGGCTTCTAATAAGCTTAAAAAACATTGACAGACAACTTAGGTGGAGTGCTTCAAGGCTTTCTTTGAAATGACACTGAGGAGAAATGCGGCCACTGTATTCGACTGTGTTGCCATGATTCGTAAGAATACCTACTGTTTAAAATACGCAATGGAAATTTATTATGCAACTTTCGTTCCTGCCCACGGGTTCTTAGAGCTTGCTACTCGACAATATTTTTCCCTCGGTTTATTTGTCAAACGATTCAAAACCGAAAATTGATAATGTGAATTTGATAATCATATGGAATCATATGGACAAAATTTGATAATCATATGGGCCTTTATTACCAAAAACCAAATGACTAACTACAACAGCAAAAAATGTAGCAGAAACATTACCTATGTAAGATCTACAGATAATCCAAATACTCCAACCCACCACCCGAGGGCAGCGTGCCCAGTTGCTAGCCGCATTACCACGCTGAATGGCAATGCTTTCTAATCATATATATTTATATATAAATGTTTGTGATTGTTTCACACATGCACATCGTTCTGCACATAGGCAGGACTCTTAAAGAATGCAAATAGTATTGCCTGTATACATTTAGTATGTCTTTAATAAGTTAATTGTGACGAAACTATTCATTCCCTAAGATCTCAACTGCACCACATTTTTAGCAATAGTATTTCAGTTTCATTTGCAAATTTTCATTTGTGAATCCAATGTTTAATGCATTTTACAATACCTTCATGAGCGTGTAAACATGTTGTCGGAGCAAACACTCTTATTGGTGTCATAGCTGATGTCCTTGTGAATAGTAAACGGGCACTACCGTTATGTGTTCCGTTAGAGAACTTTTGCAAAATCCGCCTATTTATATGGGAAAACGAAAAAATATTATTTTCTCTCTGTTTTAATCGTGATTTGATCTCTTATCCCCCGAGAACAAATACTTAGAAGCCCTGGTATAGGTATTTGTTCTGTAACTGAATAAAATTTTCAAATACCTAACGCTAAAAAATTAAAACAGAAAAACAATGTTAGGTGCCACGGCCTTATCGCCTCAAGCTATTTTTACCACTCCACTTTCGAATTCTTTTCTCATGTCTTTTGATTGATCGTAAATTTTAACTTTTTAAGAGACATACATAATGTTTTTGTAAAAAAATTTAAGACTGCCTTTATATTAGGTTTTCAGTGTAAATGAATTTCACAAGTTTTTTATTCACGCTAATATTGCTACCACGCTACTAAGCTAATGTATGATTAATGTATAGAATTCTTAATAATCTTGAATATTATTTCCGCCAAATTAATTTTGTAGTTTCAAACGTTTCCACTGAGTCGAGTTTTTATTAGATTCAAGATCATCCTATAAAAAATAATATTGTAGGCAGTAACAATTATATAGAGGTAGACAGATGACGTCTCAACTTTAAGCTTAAAACACGAGCTTGGTTATTCTCGTTTGGTTAATCGCTCTTTAGTTTCTATGTCAAATGACAACGACGTCTCAATCGTGACGTCGTCTCCCTCTATAAAACTGTCATTGTTAACGAGATGGTAATTTCCCAAAAAACAAATTTACTATTATGTTACAACGGACACCATAAATAATTTGCAAGTACTTGTACCTACAAAATTAAATACATCTAATTATTGTAAGGAATTCTTATCATCACAAACACATTAAGAACAATTACATTTTGCTCATAATTACAAACACTGATATAAAGTCGAGTTGATATCTTTTCACATCGTTGCCAATACGTCTTGTTTTAATATGTATTTATTTAATTAATGACAATTGAACTGCTTCCTATTCAAGTGAATGCCATATATTATGTAATCACAAACGTCATATTTGAGATAACAGATCGTTGGAAAATTCCAAACGAGACCTTTCTTAATAAGTAATTGAGGTTACATTGATTTACATGCTCGCCATCTTGGAAGTGTTGATAACGCTACGATATATTATAATATTATTTGCATAGCGGTATATTACATCGCGTGAGATAACAATAACCACATGAAGCTCTCTCATTCATTGTAACTATACATGTATATCATGTTCTATTGCGAAATGGTTACGTTAGCATATTGTTTTACATTTACGTATTTTTAATGGATGTAGAGGTCAATTCTAAAGATTTTTAGTGGCAGGTTTTAAAATCGAAAAAGTTTCTTTCAAGAGGCCTCATTTTTGAAACGTTCGAATGTATTCTTATATCGCAGATGACGTCATTTACGCACAAAAAATGCGACTTTTTGAATATCGATTGTACGTCATTAGCGAGTACATCACTCGCTAATGACGTACAATTCATTTGATTTTTTCCAAAATGAGGACCTAGACTAAAGAGACGGAATGGCTTTTAGAATGGTTCTGTTAGTTTAGAACTGCCACCAGCCTATTCTGTTGAGCGATTTTGAAGGAAATTCTAGGGTGATTCTAAATTGATTGCGTCTATTTAGTGTACTATTCTTTCAGAATATTGAAAAATGAAATACCCGTGTTTTTTTTGTTAAACCCACTTTAGTACAAAAATATAGAGAAAACTTCAATTAAAGCCATGCAAAGTGAGCGCGAAACTCATGGACTCCCTAAGCCGTGGCGCCGCCCCGTTGAGAAACTATTTTTGCACGGGCGTTCGTATGACCCAGATTTGTGTAATTTCGCTTAGTTGAACATATTTCCCAGTTTATTATGAACAAATATACAAAAAATGAGTTTTTTAGCTAAATATGTTACATTAACGACGCTGATACCGTGGTAAAAATATACGCAGTCAATTTAAACCACCCCATTTAATGACATTGGTACAGTTCTAAATATCGTAAAATTAGGCGTCTTTTTCTCACGAGGCTAATTAAAAGGAATACGAGTAGAATTGCCACGGGGTGTTAAGTTAGTATAAAACTGACACTTGAATCCTTCAGAATTGGCCCTACCTATCGTAGTGACATTATCATTGACATTAACGATAAATGTATGATAAAATGTGACATTGACACATTTTGCATCGTTTGACACAATTATTCAGTGTTATTTTAATACTGACTAGGTATTTGTAAAATATAAATATTTTAAAAGTTCAACGAGTAAAAGGCTATTCTTTTTTTACTTATTTGTTTCCGGAATAAATTAAAGAGCTTAGGCCTACGAGTATAAACAGGAAAACTTAACGGAAAAAATTACCACTGTGCAAAAACAATGCTTAATTTTCAAAATGTTAGTGTTAATGTAGCAAAACCGGGTGAAGTCAATTTTTTTTTATTAGGTTACTTTCGTATTGTCTTTTATGATTATTTGACTATTTACTACGCTTGGGATTTAATGAATCAGGATGTGCTGATAATTTAACATGTTATATACTAATATACTTAATACCGCTTGTATAATATCTTATAGGATGCAGATATTTCTCGTGACACTTTACAGATGAATGGTGATGTGATGAATATAGCAATACGTACGTAACTACAGTAGGTAGTTAGAATACCATCGCAAACATTTGTTCTTAGCATTATGAACATTCATATGTAAGCCGTACATTTATCGTGTTGATTGGCCCTTAATCTCTTTATTCTCGGACTTATATCAAAGTTAAAAAATTAAAATATAAGGGCTAAATTAAGAAAATTATTTAACTATTATTGCAGACCTTAGAAGACGTGGATGAGTTGGGCGAATGTTGATGGGGCTGATAGAGTAGAATGGAAGAAGGAAACATGCCGTGTATACCCCACGTAGTGGGATAAAGACAAAAAGATGATGATGTTAAATTATGTTTTAAAGTTACGATCAATACAAAGATAAACAAATTTCATACCAACCATAAAATTATATTGGTTATATTTATTCCAGGAATTTTCTGTATAGGTTCATACAAGGGGTCTGAATTAATTTTAGTCTGAACTGTCGGCAAGCCAAATGAAATGTGATAATGTGTCCGTGATGTTATTATGTATGTAATAATTCTTAGAAATAAACCTTACACATGTCATGTCATGATAAGGGGTTATCGAATGTATTTTAATAACTTGCATATCGGTGCCAATAGGGAAGGACTCTCCTTGATCTAAATTGCAGTTTACTTACTTGATAATAGTTTGTGAGTAGCAAAAGTGTGCTATGGGAACCGGATCTTAATTTTTAAATATCAATAGAAATAATCAGTTTTGTAAATTAGATCTTACTCTCCCATTTCCATACTTCTTTTTTATTTCATAATTCGTATGCATATGGAAATGTTAGTTGATTCTTCAAGCAAGCTTCCGCTTGAAAATGAGCAATCATACTGGTCAGTCGCGTAAAAATATTGCTTTTTCGAATGATTGTTGTCTCTACTGAGATTTGATATTTACACTCGACGCGTTATTTCGTAACTTACACGTTGCTAGTTTGTCTGTATGTATTTTCGCTTATATCAGTCAGTAATAGAAAACGTTTAAATAAGTTTCGTGATAAAATTCAACGCAAACGCAAATTCAGTGGTCAAAAACGCAGCGGTTGATAGCAACCGACCTTGGCAGAGCATATGTAATGTGTCTCCGGAACTTGGTTCAGATTACAGCGATTTCAAAATATGTAATTTTTTTGTCAAAATAGTATTACTTCGCATTTTGCTATAAAAAATCACATACATTTTGTAAACATGGTTAAGGAATTATTCACCATCGGCCACCCTAACTCTCAGTTTCAGATGTAATAAGTAAATCAAAACTCTGTCATACACTAATACTTTCCCCAGGATTGATCCAGTTATACCTACCATATAGAAAGTATACCACATAAACTTTTTTTATGTATTGTTAATGTAAAAAGTTTTTTTTTTATAAATAATTGCAAGGACTTATGCTATTGTTGCAAAGCTTTCTATAAACCTGAGATGTGTCAACTCAACATCGTCGTACTGCCACGTCTATAAATCATAACACGAACTTGTAAATAAAACATCGCTCCTGAAAAACTCATAACAAGTTTAGTTGTAACCTTGGCTATAAATCGTCCGATACAAATTAGTTCGACTCGTGATAGGGCCGGTGCTGAGCAGCTAGGCGACCCGCCGCGGTGGCAGGCGGTTGCAATAGAATCTGCACGCCACCTTTCCCTGATTGATTTATACGTCTTGTTTGTCACAGAGCCGATTTATTTGAATTCCTGCCAGAGCCCCGGGCAGCCAACGGATTAATATCGAAGAGACCCCTACTATATATCCCCGAGTTTGGGCAATAATTCAATATTTCATCCTTCGGGCGGGGACCTACGCTGCGAATTAACATACAAACGTCAATCGTTTCATGAATAAAAAATGTATTGGATTTAGTGGAATGAACCGCGCGAGCCGAAAGCGGCGGCAGCGCTCGCCAGTTATGCCTATTGGGGTAATATAAAATGTTTCGGATTACTTGGTTTAGTTTGATCGCACTATTCGCTATTTGGTGGAGGCACGCAAATCTCTCTGGAACATGAATGGAGGTCCGCTTCCGTCGCTCGTGCGTACGAAGGACTCGGAATTTGACTTGCAAAGCGTACTAAATCTTTATTTTATCTTTTGGAAATGTGAACGGTTTTTGATAACAAATAAGTCAACTTTTTTGGAAGTTCAAAAGCAACAATTACTATTTCGTATTCGTAATATGTACAACGACATGTAATAATGCGGCTAGTATTAATGTATATTAAGGCAAAAAAGGAAACGAACTGCTGCTGCGTTATTAAAATCCGATTGAATGTAAATTATATGAATTCTTATTTATACTAAGTATATATATATATATATATATATATTAACAAAGTTTTTCTTAACAAACACATGGAATGGATCAGTACCTATTAGTATGTGCATAATATAAATAGCATACAATGTAATCTAATCATAACGTCTTACAATTGTAAATATTGACAAGGAAATCTCAGCCAGGATAATATAAACGACATATACGTGCGTATGCATTTCTTTATCTAAGCTACAAAAGGCCTTTTGCATATACATATATTTCATAGTGATATACTGGATTATTCGAACACTGAAACTTGAAATGTCTCGGACTCTTCCAAGAATGTCAAGCATGTCAAACAATTCAGTTAAGTACCGACCATGTTGTCGTTTCATATCAGCTCAAGTATATATATAAAAATCAGGAAATAAAAAAGTATTAAATATCATTATATAAAAGCACCTGTATACTATTTTATATCAAAGTATCAGAACCATATTAATCAAACTTATAAAGTAAACTACAAGTCTGTGAGCACAAGAACAAGTGTGACAGAAAAAGCCCTTCGAAAGTATACAAGTAAAATGAGTGCATGCTATCAAGAAACTGCGAAGTGAAAAAATTCCACTGACATCTATCGTTTTTAGCCTCTACATAGACAAACCGGTTTTGAAAATTCACCGCGACGCGAGATATTCTGTCGCGTGATCACGGAAGCGTTTTAATCGTTCATACAACGCCATTTTGTATTTTATAATATGATGGCGTTATCGGTAGGGGACATAATAAGGTAGAAAAAAAATACTATACCATGTTCATAAATTTTATTATCAACCAAAACCGAAAGCACAAGAAAAAGCATTATACGAATAGATAGAGATGGCCCTCTAAAAAATGTGTAAGTACTTTATATTGGTAACAGCTGATTATTTTGTTAGTGGAACCCGTAGTAAAAGTCGACCACAATGATAAGATTGGTGACCTCTTGTGGCGTATTTCACTAGAAAATGTTTTTCTTTTGTGTATTTTGTCCAACTAGTAAATTTATATTTGAATCAGTAGTATCTGAAGTTGATGTTATATTTAAATTTGAAGTACTTACCTACCTACTAGGTATGTTATAAAATCGGCCCAAAAAGTACCATTAACTATCTTCCTACCTGTATACAATACAATAGTACGGTCAAAAATAATCTTTAAGAAATGGAATTCAATGAATAGTTTTGTGCTAAAAGACTATCATTTAGAACTCATGACAAAGTGCATATATCCCTTAAAAGAGATTTAATATACGTGTTAATTGGACACATAAAAAACAATAATTCATTGTATAACAATAAAGACTAAATATAATTATAATGGCACACAAAGCGGTTTTATCGTTAAAAGCGGTCTCAGCCAGACAACTTACTCGTATATAGGAAGGGAATAGTTAACATCCCACATCACATTCTTACACACACATTTTATTTTATAAGTATAAGCTAAATTTTAATAACTTATTAGATACCTACCTACTAGATTTAAAATAAAAATAAACATGACGAACAATTATTATTATATTTGCACGAAAAAATATAGATGAAGTATTTAAATGATCTCTACTTGTTATTGATCTGTCAATCTCCAATATTTGCTTATTGACATAGACATAGGGGCGTAACCTAGTTGGCGTAGTAGTTATAGTACCACGACCTCAATTACGGATGCAGTCTTCAATTATCGTACAAATCGTACCTAATGTTTGTATATAAAATTTACTATAGCATCCTAGTACGTCAAATAAACCAACTGCTATTCGTAAGCACACGTCTCCTCTAAGAAAAGGAATGGGGGTTGGCTTTGGGTCTATAAAGCGTTTGCAAGTTTGGGGACTTAATAGGTAGGTATATGTTGGTGTTTTACCGACAATCAGATTGATCAGATTGTTATAAATATAAGCACTCTAGCTTGTGCCCGTGGCTAATGGATAAAAGTAGCGTATGCATTCTATCTCTATGACCTCGAACTAAGTTGATCCCTGATTTCTTTGCCTTACGTTGCGAATTAAACTAGGTTTTTTTTTTTATAGTTGATTGGCTTGCGCTTGACCGCAACTCACTTGATGTAAAGACGATGCGGTCTAGGATGGAGCGCGCTTGCCTAGAAGAAACCGATTCACTCGCGATTTGAAGAGACCGAGATTATAGCTATCGGGAAATAGAGAACTTCTGGCAGTTCGCACAATAAATGTAGACGCGAAGCGTATTGTGCGAGTCCGTGGAACCTCTACCATAAACCGGTGGCGCCTTACAGTATCTCTACTTGTCCGATTGTAGAATAGAGATGGGGGAATTAATTCATAAAATTCCAAGGCACAATCCCCAAAATGTATCCGATAAAAGACCGATAAGGCTAGCCACTTTTCGACGATGCTCGAGGCTTTAAAGTTTAACTTTGGCCAGAGCATCGTTAATCGGTATAAAAACTTTACTTATACTACACGTGTAAGAGGATGCCTATAAGGTCGTATTACTTAATGTAATATTTATATCTATATCTCTATGAAGACGAAAAATATAACATATAAAAAATAGTTTTTGAGTGGAGTACTATTATTTTTTGTGGTAGGGAAATACCCGGACTATAATACGCACAATACCCGGGCGGAAAGTCCAAGCAGGTCTCTTCATCCCCACAACTGATAATAATTACATTATATTACAATGATATGTACACTCGTTACAAGCGATACAACATAGGTATCAGAATTTGTATTCTGGCATTCAACTTTTTTTTGCATCTCAGCTAAGTGGCGTCTAAGTTTTTTCTCGATCATACGTTACAATGCGATCGGCTCTCGATTATCATAACCGGTCGTGCTGAGCGACGATTATGCTAATTTGGTCTCACGGTGAAGCATTTATAGTGAGTAAAATATCTAATTTATAAAACGCTGGCGGGCGCGCCATCGCCACCTCCGCGTTGGCAATGCCACGAGGAAGGCCGCGCCATGCTTGAAGGATGCGCCGATGTGGCGCCAAAACTTATAACTATTGATAACTACAATTTTTCTGCCAACTGATTATAAGCGGCTATATTGACCGGTAGAATTCGAACTCAAAACTTATCTCCAATCACGTTTATGTTTATTACAGGCGAAATTACACGAACTATTTTAGATTTAACATTTATAAATTAGTTTAGTATTTTTTATAACCCTCGTTCTACATATCTTAGGAAAAAGCCTTAAACTTACACTTATCATATTAAATAAAAAAATATATTCGGTAATAAAATTGAAAACTTAAGAATTTATTAAAGTTTTGAGGTCAGCTAGTACTGGTTGCGAATCTCCCATTTACTCTCATCGAGTGAAAGTTGATCGATGGAGAATGTGAACTCAGGGTGTAGTACCTCGGATATTCAATCTAATAACTCGATTACGACTTGAGATGTTTTAATCATTCTCTCCCGAACTAAGTAAGTGGCATTCGAGTGAATGTGTGTCCATGGTATAGGTAACTACGCGCGATAATTTCACGATTGACGCGGTTTTTTCCATGACGTAGGAGTGCCGCTTCGATTCGTCACTTCGATGCGATGCCTTATGGGATATCATTTCATGGTGTTTCATTTAGAATAAGTATTTTAACTTCCTGCAAAACGATTCACAATGCATACTACGAATTCGGCAGGATTTTTCATTTTTAATCTGCAAGGTGTCGTAGGTGCGGGGCAAATTGTAGTCTGAGGATTACAATACAAGGTAGAAGTCGTTTATTTTCAATGTCTTCGTACGGGACAGAAACATTTCTAGTTTCATTTTGACCAAGTGTGTTCATTACCTAAAACATTTATTATTAAATATAATTTCTATATAACAGGTCCCTTTTTTTGGAAAATTAAACGTTTGTTTTGGTATATGTATTATGACCTGTAATAGCGGTGTTTTACACATTATTGCATAAACTTCAACTAATGAATAGTAAGGTAATATCTCTTTTCTAAATCTTAGCAAAATGCAAAAGCTCAAGAATTCCGTGGGCGGGCACAATGACACGTTCGAAACTAGAATAATTATTAGCGTGAAACTATCTTGAGGATTGTACGATATTACTGTATTTATGTTGACTCTAAATATAAACCAGTGAAGAGGACGCATCGTGACCTCGCGTCTCGTTAGTATTTGCCGAATTCTGCGCTGATAATTGTTATTTGCTGAACAAAGTACTTTATTTAGTTCGTAGCTAAATCAAGTGCAACACCCTCTATTTGTTAAGACCGCCTTAATTCAGTTATTTCTACGATTAATAGTTGATGTTACCATATGGTAGGATTGATACTTGCTATGAACATTAAACAACATGCTTTTAATACTACTACATACATTATTACATACTTTTGAGATTATAGTTTGATTTACGAGTTAGTCACAACGTAGATAAAAGCATTGCTTACTTTCAATGAAACTTACTAGATAGTGATTGCTACTTACCAATAAGAGTTTTAAATTAAACACTCGTTTGTGAACGTTAATTACCGGCCGATTTATGTAACATTTGGCACATATAAAAAAAGAATTTAGGATATAAACACATCGTTCTAGTTTTTTTTTTATTTAGCTGTATTTGTTTCAGTAGGGTCGCAAATTAAATGCAAAATACTATTCACACAATTTCGAACCGACTGATCTGGACTCGGTAGTGTCGGAAACATTGCTAATAAGTCTTTGGACTGGAAAATGCGATCAGCAATCTCCCGTAAACAAGCGATTTTCCTACCTAGACAGCCCACACGACGCTAACTCACAACGTCGACGTCCGATCGCTAAACTGGCATAGATTCCGCGAATCCGTCGCCATTGACATTTCTAAGCAACAACGTGGTCTTGTTTACGTTCTGTGTCGGGCTGCGGTTCATGTTTACAAACAGTATAAATCGTTTACTGACATAATACTATCACGTCACTGAGAGCGCGTCATGGCGTCGCGCCGCGTCGTGCCCTCGGAGCGCGCGATCCTGTTCTATTGCGACTAAATGCTTTTTGCGTTTTATGATTAAATTACAATGTATTGCAAACTAACTAGCACATTACCAGCGTCAATACATACATAGAATGTATGATTTTAGTGCTACCCTGTGACCAAGCGCTATCGCTTAACTGTCTTATTGGGCGCTATCATATTGTTGACCGATATGAATATTACTAGTACCAAATAGTATAGAAGTGACACTTCCTCGCCTCCCACTTGTTCAGCATTCTTCACCCCGCACCTGATTTGGAGTCGTCTTTGAGGAACATAACGCAAGGAGCGCCTCGTATCGCACTTTAAAAATCACAAAGCCAATAGTTACAAGAGGAGAAGTGTGAAAACAATTTATTTTCTCAGTATAAAAATAGATGCCTAAATCATAATATAGTAGTTCTGACAGATAAAAGAAAGTCAAGCATACTTGCAGCAGAGGCGCTTCGCTCGCGTCGCTTTCTCGGTTAATAACTAACTGAATATGCCATACTGATACTAGTGGCATTATACTCGTAATGAACTCGTTATCTCTCTCTAGTGAACACACCAGGCGGGGCACTACGGTCATACGAAATTATTTTATAAAACATTGCTCAGCTTTATCTCTTACACGTGGCGTATGATAGTCATGACTTGGAGAAAAATAAATGTTTCAGCTATCTGATAAATAAAAAATGAAATGTCGAATTTAGTGATTGAGGATATTAAGAGCCTGCCTAAGATGAATAAATAATTTTTCAGGAGCAAACAAAGCGTCCTCACTTCCGGTTTAGCGAAATTTTCTTTCGCTTTCGTCTGTCAGTTTTTTTTGCATCTTTGCTTGGATATTGTTACTCGCGTACTGGTTGCAGTATTCAATCAATCTTGATGAAACCTTTTACCTACTCTGCGTTTTTTTTGAGTGTTTCTATAATATAAACGAAAGTTTTGCTACGGTGCCATTTACGACCGATTTTAATATTTTTGACAGTAACATTCGGAAAATTAGTATGACTAGGTAAGTATCTAGTTACAATATGAAACTTTTTACAAAAACATTGAAGTTTCCATACAATTGTATTTCCCAAAACAACAAAATCGACGATTATATATTCAGTATAATGCCACGGAACCCTATTCTAATTAGTGTTACGAGGTAACGTAATACATTACCAGCTAATCATTTTCAGAAGCGAATTTCGTTCTTCCTAAAGCGTTATTTCTTACTGTATTGCTTTAATTATAAGGTTAAGTTTAGAATGGCAAATCTAATCATATTGACTTACAATAGCATATCACGTTAAATTAAATCTAAAGAGGCGGATGTGGCAGCGCAGTTATAGATTCAAGTGAAGTGTTAAGAATTGCTCTATCAAGTGTTTAATTTAAAATCTCCGACTCTCTAATAACGAGTAAGTAGTACAATCAACAATCACTTATCTATAGAGTTATATATGGAGATAAGCAGTTCTTATGTAATTTTATAGTCATATTTTTTGTGTGTGGAGTATTTCTATGTATTTTCTTATTTAATTGTATGGAGGACAAATATTTTTCTACTAAAACTGCGCTAATGTAGATCCATTGAATAAGTAAGTATTATAATACTACTTACGAACTGTGTTTTGCGCGTTTGTTTTTCCATCCATGGACACCATAGTCCATAACCTACGCAATATACATTATATTAATTCCAATAATATATTCTAATACTCTGCCTATTATAAATCAGGAAAAAAAGCAGTTTTTTACGCAGTAGGTAGATTTCTCGAAGACGAGTGGATCCATTAAAAAAAATATATTTTTGTTTAAAAGGATATATTTCCCTTGTGGCCAATTTTAGTTTTATAACAATCGATAATAAAGTTTGATTTTTAAATCGTAATAACTAAATAAGGTCTATTGGTCTAAGTATTTTTTTATAAGAGTGCTTTGTGAGAGATTAATTGGATATATATATGATACATACATTAAAAATAAATATTTCCTCACATGTGGTCTGAAAGGGTTAAGTAATTTAAAAAGAATCCGTATAGCCAAGAACAGCGTCGTAGGGTTAGCCAGCCTGTCATCGTACATCCGTACTAAAAGCTATTTAGTCATCCTTTTTAGTCAGTACAGCCTGAGTGTGGAATTCACTGCCACCTATCTCGTTTCCTAAGAACTATAATCTAGGTTTGTTTAAGGTCTTATACTCGTAGGCGGGTTGATGGTCAAACGCGGTCTTATATATCGAGAATTTAATCCAATATTGTCTTAAACCTAAGTATTTATTTTGATTCAATTAAACTTTTATTATTATTATTTATTATATTCAATAATATATATATATATATATATACATACAGATCGTTTATTGCAATATATGCAAATACAATAATAAGTAATACACAACACAATAATTCTTTATTGTCACCACAAAAACACAACACAAAAAGAAAAAAAAACAAGTAACATGACACAAAAGCGGTCTTATCGCTAAAATGCGATCTCTTCCAGACAACCTAATATATTACATACTATAATAAGTCTATAACATAAATATTGAAGATAATATCTAATGTCTTCACTAATATGATACTAAATAAAATTCAACATGACATCCAAGAGCGTCATTATGTTCACATTCGAGGTAATAATGTAGGGCCGAGTCGTATTGTAAAAATAAATAAGCGTGAAGGTCACTCACGGTATGGCTCAGTCACACATACTCGTAACACACATACTGGCCACACTTGTCACCTATCTATCTATAATATTATTACAGTATGTATCCCCACACATAATTATAAATGCGAAAGTTTGTTTATTGTTTTATTGGTTTGTTTGTTCGTCTCCTCTGCAACGAAGAGACGGTACGACTATATTTTTTGCACAGATATATAGAGCGTCGTAACTTTTTTTTTCAGTGAAATATGACCTTGGGTAAAAGCTAGTAATTATATACATAAGTTAACCGAAAGAAGAAGACGGAGGTTAAAGGCCTTTGGAATCACCATCCTGTAACTCTTTCCAGCATGGTGACTGTGAGCGCGATGAACTATGACAATTAGTAGGTACTACATCTTAGGGGAGTCTCGTGCACAGTACTAGAACTTCATGGGTTGATACTTTATTAATAATACTTTTAAACCTGACTATACCGCCTGTAAAATTGATAAGTACCTATTATTTTTTAAGTAGGTGACATATTTGTTACTATTCTTTGCGATCAGGAGATCACGTGTTAAATTTCCCCTATTTGAAGAAAATTTTGTAGAATTTGGCCGAGAAGGGGAATGGTGGCTTTGGTATATCTATCTGTTGTTTATGTATGTGTATATGCAGTCCACGGGTCAGTATTTTACAGTACAAATAATCGTCAAATGATGAATTAGGATGAGCTAGGAATACAACAAAAATTAACTATTACCAATAAAATGATAAAATATCTGTAGAATGCATTGAGAATAGAAAAAGGTAAGTTAAGAAATATCAAGACACAGGATCAGATGTCATAGGAAGAATTAGCAACAACCCGAATTAGCTTACATTTAGCATTCATGTTACTGGAGCATAGTATTATATATTTTTGACGGGAGCTAAGTTAATAAAGAGTTATGAGTGTGACTGCATTATTTATTGATAGCTAGTAAGTACAAGTATTCGTAGTTGTTGCCCACGACATAAAATTAAATATCAAGAAGAATTGCAAACTTCGAACCCTCATTTGACCCGCTTGAAGGTTTAATTTCCGATAATCCTTTCCTTATATATCCTACACTCTTAATAAATTCACTTTCCAATTTGTATGTGTCTAGGTTCAGCGGATTAGGTTCTATGTTGATTCCTAGCAAATATCAGTCAGGACTTACTCTATCATATTGAAGAAAATATATATGTTTTTAATTACTACTTAAATCTTTATTATACGAGTACTTTCGTATTCTGGAGTAGGGTTACTGTTTTTAACTTTTCACATCTAAATTAATGAGGTAGGTTTCCACGTGGATCTCCCCCACACATTTAAAGAAATATATTAATATTTTTCCTTTTGTACTTAAAGGGTAAAATATACCAAAACTCAATGTGTATTTCTTGTAAACTCTAAATGTACCTACCTATGAGGATATAGACAAAACTGAATTTCCTTGTTAGGAGTCTGTAGCATTCTGTTACTAAGTGAACGGTAATTTTTATAACATTATTTGCCAGATAGACTCTCCATTCTAAGGTTGCCTGGAAATGATCTCCATTAGCAATAAATCCGCCTCTTTTTGCACTATTATTGTAAGTTTTTCTATTTCCTGTGTTTCTTTTGTGTGTACACAATGCAGATTTATCAAATACATATAAAGAAAAATCTAATTGTCTTATTTTAAGTCATAAAAAATATTGTAGTAGCAAGATCAATGGTTGGCAAAACAAACAATTATTAAGATCAAAAAAGGGAAGAGAGAAATACACATTAGTGATAAGTGGTTTGAAGCAACTTAAATAAACCGCTGCTGGATGCAACCAGTATAAAAAGCCTGTATGACGAACAGAAAATGACAACGAATTCTATGAGACCTCGCATATCAAAATCGGTCCTCTGATTGTGGCTGTAGATGGTCACAAAAAGTTAGTTATACAAATATACACTCTAAAAATATTGCCCTCCTTTTGGATAGTCGGATAAAAATTAAAACTCATTTGCTTTTAGATCTCAAGTCCTAAAAAACCTATTGCCTAATAGCTCTTAAGTCTAGATTAACTATTTAAATTAATGAACACTAGTGCTCAGACCTAAATGGCAGGGAAGGAAAAATATTAAATAAAAGGTGTATGCAAATCATATTTATAATTACACATATAATAGTTTGTTGGATGACTCGAGTAATGTACGGCTTATTTGTGCAAATGAGTCACACGGCAGTATTAATAGAATCAGAATTGACCTGAAGTCTAAATGGCCGTATAACTATCCAATAACTTATGTATAAAGATGGAACAGAAGTTTTCATATGAGAGTATTTAGGTACGATTTTACAATTAGAAGTTTCGCAAACTGTTAATCTCGTGACCACAATAATTTTGTGGCTTTTAAAATATTTCAAGCTTCCAAATCGCTTCCAAAAAAGTGTCATACGCGGCGTTGAAGGTATGTATAACAGCCGGCGTAACCGTTATGGAAAGTGCCAGTAAGAGCGTCTTGTCTCAAATATAATAAAACATATTATTATTGAGACGCTTCGCTCTTAATTTTTTTTATTGTCGCCACTAATTATGATATCATATAATATCTAAAACCAAACAAAAAAGTCACAAACGGCATTTCTGATAAAGTTTATACATTATACGTGTTTAAAAAAAATGTGTTTGAGAGATCAACTGTTCGCAGAATTAGTAGTTTTAAAGTACTTTGACTTCCTTCGCTCGTTTCGTCGTCGATAAAATATTTAAATTCGTATTTGGTTTAATAAAGGACATTAAATAGTCCATTTGAAGGTAAAACGTTCAAGGTTTATGACGTAATTAAAAGTGAAGTTACATAAGATAGCAATACATATGTAAACAGTAGAGGTATACGTACATATATACCAAGTTTACTTACCTCACACTGTCGGCGCTAATTAATGTTTGGAGAACAAATCAAAATGTACATTATTCAAGGGTAGCTAAACGCAGAACTGTAAGAATAACAGATCTGCAAACATCTAACCGAGCGAACACATTTATTTACGGTTACAAAAAAAATTCTAGGTTTTTAAAGTCGGTTTAAAATGACTATTTAGGTTTTGTAATAACTCAAATGATATAATAACATGTTCGTTCTCATATGGTAATTACCACAGAATAATAACCTCATTTCATAAGGCATGAAGTTTCTTTTAGGAGGAATCCAACGCTCTTTAAATATACGCGTCAAAAATAACTAAATAAGACCAACTCTGCTCTCATTTTATTGAAGTTGGTTACAAAACGATCCAATTTCCGTGCTCACACCCAAGAGACCAACTCATGTATGAACCCTGATGTCGGTTAGTACATCAAAGAGATATTATTAGCAATTTGCTAAAATAGCTTCACACGCAATCCATCCCGGGAGATCCAATTTAACGCAACATAATCATCAAATTTAATTGTGGATCAATCTATTTGATTAACTATAATTTGCACCCCGCTGATTCCATATATATCATTAATATTGTCAACTTGCTTTCAATTGTCTTTTAATCATAATTGTTCATCACTGATAAATTTTCTCAATTGGTAAGAAGAACAAGATTATAATAACGGATTATAATGGCAATATAAATTATGAACGCGAATTGGAAAACGTTATGACCTTGATGACACATATATATACATATTATATGTTCAGTTGGACCGCGTTGTTCCAGATTTGAGTCAACCTTACGTAAAAGGCCTTGGCAGGGGCGTCAGCTAGTGATACAGATTGTAACAACTAATCTTTCATAAAAATATAAAAAGGAAGTTTTCTACTTCGTACGTACACAATTTTATCTATAATAATAATTATTAAAAAAATATACTAACTCTTAATTCATAATAATTTTAATATTCATACAGTAGTAACTCCTATTATCCTGTACTGCAATTTCGTTATGTATAATCAATACATTCATGTGAGAACTTAACTTCAACACTGTTTTATTCTGATCGTAATTTTACGCACAAAATTGTTTACATTCATTCTATAATATCATCTAATGAATTCTTCTATATAAGTACGGGTATGAATAAGAACATCAGTTCGTATTCGTTTATTGCAAGTTCTAAACCAGGTGATAAAATCTATGCCACAGTTAAATCAGTATGACTACAATACAATATTGCTTGTAAAGGCCCTGTACGATGTGCAATTTTACCGCTTGACTTTGACGAGTCTAAGTCATATATCTCAAGATTGCCACTTCTGGCCATTTTCTACGCTGTGTCTTTACAACGCACCTCTTGCTAAGACCATGAACTCAACTCTAGAGCGTTGAGTCGTAAACTGTGACATTATACTGACATTGTGCCTCTGTTTCTTCTTTAAGGTTTTGTCCACTATAATATGACGAATTTAATCATGCGTTCGGTTCGCTGTGTGTTTGAGAAGTATTTTAGAGTTTTTGTCGCTGGCTCTTACATATCAATGCAGATCCGGTATCAAATTAGCACTGTAACGTGAGAGTTGATTGAGAAATTGTATATTTCCGAAGAATTCGCGAAGATTGATGGTTGACCTTCGATTAACCCTAATGTCAGGTTACCCTTGCAATGTGCACTCGACCGGTTTACGACCTTTATGGCTTGGTTCGTTCACCGTAGTTTCATTGTGAGTGGCACAGATGCGTTTATCGGTTTATTTTCTCACTTTGCTCTTTATAAAGAGCTAGCTGACGCACTGGCAAGGAGAGGTCGTTGAACCGAACAGTTAGTAGAGATCGGTGCGCGGGCGCCGACTTGTCACATTGCAACCTTGAGACTCGATGGCGAACGCCTTTTTAGGACCCATTTTATCGGGTCCGTAGATTTCTTACCTTGTAGTTCATACTTTCCTTTAAATAACACAGTCATTCGCATATTGACGGTTTGTGAGGATACTCATTTCTACGTTTTAAGGCTATAGTCATTAAAGATATATATAAATGATCTGCAAAAAAGTTGTTCTGGCTAGAAAACGACTAGTCGTAGCTGTCGCAATGGTAGAAATTAGTAATGGTTTTCAGGACAAAACTATACCACGATATATATACTTTTTTATACTAAGTAGTTAATTACTGTATTCATAACGTGTAGGTACGTAGGTATACTTAATTTACTTTTTTATTTATTTATTTAAGCTATTCCTCGTAAAATGAACATTTCTCTAAGTACTATGTTAGCGAGCGAAGCGTCAGTTTCAGGTTTGGCAAATTTTTCTTTCGTCTGGCATTTCGTATGTTTGTATGTCTCCTGAATTTTATGACTATCCTACAGGTTGTAGTTTTGAATTAATCTTCACTAAAATTGGTGTAATTTTTATTCATCAGGGGGTTTACACCCAAAAAGGAGGTAAGTTTGTTACGGTGCCATTTAGCGGCACCTTTTTATAATATTTACAGACATGCAAAATGCAACATTAATTAAGATTACTGAATATAAAAAAAAAAAACAGTCAAATAGATGAGTTTTTTATATCGCAAAAAACGTCGCGGTCGTGACATCAACAGTTCCCGGAAGTCCTAGTATTTTTTTGGGATAAGAAATTAGTGACGTCGCTCTATCCTACTCAGTAATGAAGTTTTCTCCGTAAAATATTTTATCATTCTTATCATAATCAATACTTAGTTGAGTATTACTTTTTATCTTAACTATACTTACTCAGATGTTGAAAAATTGTCCAATATTTGACGAAGAGGGACTCTTGCATAAAAATTGTGTTCGCGAGTTTAATACTACGCAGAACTAGTTATAAATAGGATTATATCTATATAGATGATGTACTGACGAAGACACCTGGACAAATCAACCGTTTTTATCCTCTTAATTCCCGCAACAGTAGTCGACCGACTCTCCTTGTTTGACTCGTTTGCAAGATATAACATAATGTACAAAGTTACAAACGAACTTCTAAGATGTCAAGTTCGATCATTATTGACCGAGCGAGCGAGCGAGGTCTGGCAAATTTTTCATTCGTCTGTCATTTCGTATGTTCGTGTGTTTCTTGAAATTTCGTACTCCCGCAGGTACCCCTACCTACGGGAGTACGAAATTTCAAGACTAAGAGAAGGAGGAGGGAGGTTGTAGTTTTAAACAAATCTTGACGAAAGTTGGTTCTTCGGATTTTAGAATTATAATTTGAGTTGCTGTTATTTAAACTAGTGAACCGGTTTTATGATATTTAGTAAAGACAAACATGCGAAACGCACTATTATTTAATATTCCTGAATATAAAAAAAATACTGTTTGTGGAAATTTTATGATGAAACGATACACTAAATTAATAAAAGAATACTATATTTTACTAGAAAGGTAGTACATATTAATTTATTAGGGAAACTTAAAACACAATCGCTTGTCTAATTACTTGATAGTCTTTTAGCTAATGATGTTTGGTTTTTAATTTGAATGAATCTGAAAAAAAGTCAAACTCAACTCAAAACTCGCTTTAGGTGATACAGCCAACGTACTACATGTTACATGTTATCTGTTATTTTATTATATATGTATACAAATCTTGCCAGTAAATCTTTCCCCATTAGCAGCTACTTAAAAGAGATTACTAACAAAGCCGTTAACTGGCATTGTCACAGAAGATTTAATAGTACTACGGTATTGTATAACTTATTGATGATGTATATATGCGTAACTGTTGAATATTCTGCGACGCATCGTCGTTAATGATTTGTTCTGGTGTGGTTTGTGTACGAGCTATGTTTGGCATAAGGCTGCGTTTCCACCAGAGATGTGCGAGAGTGCCCAGAGAGAAACTCCTAGCAGTGACAGTGTTTTTAAAGAAAGCATTCATCAAGAGCATTAGAAATGAGTCTGTTGCCTAGCATATTTTTGGTGAAAAAGCTCACATCGTTCCGTGGCTTCGTTACACATCCTCGCAACACTCAGTTGCCTAGCGCATCTTTGGTGAAAACTTTCACATCGTTCCGTGGCTTCGTTACACATCCACGCACCACTCAGTTGCCTAGCGCATCTTTGGTGAAAACTTTCACATCGTTCCCTGGCTTCGTTATACATCCACGCACCACTCAGTTGCCTAGCGCATCTTTGGTGAAAACTTTCACATCGTTCCGTGGCTTCGTTACACATCCACGCACCACTCAGTTGCCTAGCGCATCTTTGGTGAAAACGCTCACATCATCGTTCCGTGGCTTCGTTACAAATTCTGGTGCGCATGCTGGTTAGCCATCGTACATCTCTATTTAGTATCCTAATTACACCTACATTTATTGAGTTGGCGTACCTTGATATATTTTACTTATTATTTTTATGCTTGTGGGAGGTATGGTAGGCGAAATCATTTTTGGCTGTAATAAAAACACGTTAGGGAAAATACGAGATGAGATAAAAAAGCTTCTGAATCTGTCCTAATTTTACAGAAATAGATAGATAAAGGGAGAGAGAGCGAGAGAGAGCAAGAGAGAGAAAGCAATCTGATAAAGCATATTTGCTAATGATTCTGCAACTGATAGAGTGATCAAACTCATCAATTAATTAAAATAAGAAGAAAAATTAACAGCAATTACTTATTACTTACTTCTTATTTTTATCTCATTTCTTATTTACAATTATTTTGTATTACAACAAAAGGACTTTTGTTGTAATACTATTTGTAGTAATGATATAACGATATAATATGAACAAAAGATATGTACAAAACAGTTCGGACATGAATATAATACAATTTATACTAACTATTTTAATTATTATTTTTTGGGCTATATTTTAAAAATATTTGCACTGAAATTATATACCATGTAATGATAATAATTCTTTAGGGCTCTGTAAAATACAAAACTTTCACAAGTAACAGCTGTATACATCCCCATAATGACTTCTAAATAACATAATATTTGCGTTCCTCGATATGGCAAGTGTAAAACTCGCTCCTTTTCCCACACCCACTGATGACACAGAATATTTAGCAGTATGTACCGGCTGTGTTTTAGGGGGAACTTTAGGGGGATACCCCCTCTAGCACGTGGTTACAGGAAGCAACAAGTGAGACCTACGCTCCACGCATGCGCACTGCGCGCATCTCTTGTCCTTCACCTTACGACTTTTCGCGAAGCCACTAAACAGCCGTAACTTTCCACTACTATTTGGTAATTTTCCCGACATACCTAAGTATACATGAAAGATAGGCGCTATAGATTGTTCAATAGAAAACGATTTGTACACAAAATGCTGAATACTTGGATTATTTTTAAGTTGCGAGTGAATCGGTTGTTTAAGACTATATTTACCTATTAATTATTTCGTGCTTCTAGGAAAACGCGCGTAATGCGAAATGCATTAATGCTAATGTATTATATCAGGCGAAAAATTTCAACCGCGAATTTCTATCACGAAAAACTTTTTCTTTATTTTATTAATATGTAATGTAAGTACGTATGAATTCTTCTTTTTTATTAAAATGATCACGAAATTTACGTTATTTAAAGACTTTACTTAAACTTATTATATTATATTATCACATATTTTTAATTTGTTATTCTTTATGGTATGACATTAAGTCAAAGATGGTGGTAGGTATACAAGGGTTGCCATATTATGTATTACTTAATTTCTGTTCATGATTTTTTTAGTGTAGGTAATTTCCGTTGTTGGCCTCTATTGGTTGGAGACCAATTTATTTACCAAGTCGTTGGTCTCTGTAAGATCTTAATTCTTATGGAGACCAATATGACAACAAAATGAATAAATTACTTTCGTATCGTCTAGTTTTGGGAGTGGGTTCGGTTTTGTTACAGCTTTCTTTGTAATATATAGTTAACCGTTTTCTTGGTACCTGTTGTTATCGGGATCTACTTACTTAGGTACGCAATTTGTAGGTTTATCTGCTAGGTCTTACAATGTTGCGCGTTTACATTTCGTTTGCTTGATGGAGATTATCATAGCAAGAGTTTTACGAATATTATCTACTTACAAGTCTCATAAATCCGGTTAATTTTTTGGAAAGTTTAGCCAGTTTTAGATAGGTAATTATTTAAGCTTCGTAAATGTTGTTATCCTAGTTTGATCGACAACAAGGATTTCAACCCAGACATATACTCGTATAGTTTTTAACTTATTTCCAAATCACGCAGTCGCCTCCATAAAATATCAAATTTAAATAATTTTACAATTTACGTTTGTCTTCTGTGTGTTAAAATTACTAATTACAAGTAAGTGCATTTAGAGAGATGAAAGTAGAAAAGTGTGATAAGTGCCTTTAATTATTAGCAGGTTTTTTCCCGAAGTGAAAAGGGAGTTTAAGTCAACAGTGATGTAGAGATCGCGTGACAGACAACGATCATCACAAAATTATCGATAGGTATCGGCCATAAATGCCCTATTCGACTTCGTGATTGGCCACTAATGTGCACAGGAATTAACTTTGATTTATTGTGAACAAGTACGAAGGCCATGGATTTTTTTATTATTGTGTTAGATTAAACACGATGGCTGTTTCAGAATTCCGAAGTTATTCGAGAAACCTAGTTTTATCGAGTCTGTCTTTTTGTTTGTTGAGCTCTTTCAAATACTGTCAGCTTCAGAATGCGCCATCCTTAATTGTGACGGTTACTTAGTTATTGGGTCCCATAAAGTGTATATATCCACTCACAATGAATTCAGGGCTCCCCATACTATGGACACTTTTTCAAGGAATACCTAACTAATCCTCTTCATGAATATTTGCATTTCATTTACATTGGTTTAATGTAATTTATTTATTTACCTTTACAAAGAAATGTCTGGTTCTCTCACTGAAATTGTAAATACCTATTACCCAATTAATGTTACTTATTTGGAAGTCTACCTATGAGGTACACGTGTAAGGCTTAAGTCTTTCATGTAGGAGGTACTGAGTACCTACTGACGTACTTTGTAAGGGAATTTTCCACGAAAACTTTAATCACACAGATAGGACAAAATAGTTGACACCTGTCATCTCTTCATACTTAGTAGACTCTTATGTTGGCACCATTGATAGTACTTACTTTTATTTTAAAATGTTTTAACGTAGGTAGTAAATTGTGATCTGCTCCGATAGATTATAAAAATTAGAAACGCTCCCGGTCGTAACTTTATAATTGCCTCGCCTTTGGCAATATTGTAATACGTAATTCTTCTCTCATATATGTATAATCAAGTCAACTGTTCAAATGGCTTCGTTACACGAGTCACTTAGTATGTGTTAGGTATTAGTTGTATAATCGAAGGTCAAATTCTCGATCACTTAATCACCATAATTCAAATGCAATTGCAATCATGTACCTAGGTATACTATACGGAGTGTATTTGCAAAATGGAGTTCTATTAACAATTTCACTCGCTTAAATTTAGAACGTTCCACGATTGGCCGTCGCAATTTGACATTACAGCCAAAGCCAAATTCACAAGGCATTCCGTAGCGTAGCGTAGTTTGCAGAGCGGCAACGTCGCGGGGGTGTGCGCGGGGCGGTGTGGGGCAGGGGCGATAGCAACAAGCGTACATCCACGTGCTCCGCGGCCTTGCCACTGCCGCGCTGTGGAAGCTTCGCGCCTTTTTTTAGATAACAAACGTCTAATCAGTTACACTAAACTGCTGGAGTTACGTAACGCGGATTTCAAAAATTTTATCTCGAATTTAGTCGTCGAGGTTGGCAGCTTTACTGTACTGTGGCACTATGGTTACGTACAGGACTTGTAGAATTGCTTCTGCTGCCTGTATGTAACATCATTGGTGTAATTCTAGGCTAGGAATCGCTAGGGAATATAAATATCTTACTCATTCAGTTTGTGCTGGGACCTTTGCCTCGGATTACGCTACACTGTTTAGGACAATAATTCACATAGGTACCTACCTACTTTTTTATGAACTAATTGCCTATAACTGACTGAAACTGAAACAAGTACGCGTCATGGTCAAATGCTATACGAGAAACATTGACTGTAGGGTTCATTTTATAGCAGTAGGCACATAACGACATCGGGAAAATAGGGCGAAGCATGAGCGTAATAGGTACTATTATTGTACAGTTAGGTATATGAATAGGTACTAATACGCCTAACATCACCATAGGCGACGCAATCAGTAATACGAATACATACAAAGTCTAAAGTTTAATCGACGCACACACACATCGATATAAATTATGACAAGTTGTATTATAAATACGCAGTTACGTAGATTGTAGTAAAACTCCGGAGAGTTATGAAGTTACGAAGTTTAGATGGTGTAAAAACGTAAGCGGTTCATTATCGGCTTCTTATTTCATTGCAAAGTAAGTAAAACATGTTGTACCTAATTGTATACGTTATAAATATACGGGGCTATCGGTTAAGGGTGTGCTAAGCCGAAAGGGGATCACTATACTCATCATTACGAACGACTTTCACTATAGGAATTTGAGAAACAAAAACCAGCTGTTTTATACAAAATGTTTATCGATCATCAACAAATTGCATTAAACAACTGATTATTTTTATCTCGTATTAAGAGACATAGGGGTTATAGACACCTTAATGACACCTATCACCATGGGACCAACACTAAATTCGAGATAATATTATTGATGTATGTGCGCCGAGTGACACCTGGATTAATTTTTAATATTTTTTTACACAATATTTATTTATCAAAACCGGCCAAAACTGATTAAGTCAAAATAACTGAGAAATTTAAGTAATTACAGTGTCGCTTTTTTATTAAATACTTAGTGACTTATTTGCCGTAACAACCCGTTATTAATGATATTGCCAAGAGCACTATGTTTCCCAAAATAGTTAAAGTTTAAATACTGACAGTCAAGGTATATGTTGTAGAAACACCAACAATAGCCCGAGCTGTCCGAAGGTCGTAAGCTAATGATTTCCGCATGGAATCCTACATTACAATAAGTTTAATAATTTATGCTCCGATGATAAAATAGATATTCAACTCAGGGGATATTGTCATGTTACATATTAGATAGGAGATAAAGGGCAAGTAGAAAAATAGGATTAGTAAATAAAAACAAACGTGCATTAACCCTTATAGACTGTATGTGTATCTTATTTTACAGTTCATGATCATATAATTATTGTTAAGTTTTCTAAAAAAGGATAATATTCCCATATCAATCATTGCTATGGTACAGAATAAATAATAATACTTACGGCCGTGGTCACTGGGGCAGATTGGACTAATTAATCCCAAACTGCCCCGTTGTTACTCAAACAGATGAATAAAATCAAAATGATTTAATATATTGTATTGGTAACTTATTATGTAAACTTTTTAACAAAATACAACTTATAACTAATGTCATCAGTCTTATCACGTGAGTTTACCAGCTGACACTCTGATATAACATGTCCAGCGCTTGACTATCCAGATGGTATTGATAATTCTTGTCAATTAATAGTCAGCCTGTAAAGTAACCATAGTTACGTAGACTTTAACAACAGTAGGTATATATTTTGGACAAAATATATATTAATGATATTTAACCAAAATTGCATAAAATGGGTATATTTATGAACCTCTTTCATAAGGTTTATAACTTACATATTATGATATACTCTATGAAACTTCGAATAAAAATAATAGAATATAATTATATCGTTTTACATAAACTACCGCTGACCTATTTAACATTTGTTACATTTGCTTTTATTTACATGATTTTGAACAGTTCAATTTAGTTTAAATTGGCCGATATGTTCCCTATACCTATTTTATATATCGAAAACCGTTATCTTATTGTTGATTGATTTGGTATGTAATCTTTTAAATTACATAACGTATCCTCATATAGCAATACAATAGAAAATACAAAAGTATGTTTGTAGGTTTGTTCTTTTTTCTTTCCTGTAACGACAAAGTGATAGAGGTCCACTTGATATTACAAATTTATTTTGAGATACGAAGAGTACTATTTGCTATCCCTTATCCTAACGAGACCTATTTGATATACGATTATCCTATCCCTTTTTAAACAATCCCTTTTTAAATATTATCTAAGGTAAATTAACAGCTACCATTATTTATGAAAAACCTATTTCGGCCAGCATTTTACTATTCTTGCGTATTCTTTCTTTATTGCCGGTGTGTTACGTTTCCGAGACAGCTGATTATTTGCACTTTAGTAAACATATTTTTTTATTCATTTGTAAAATAATGTGGAAAATGAACGATGTGCAATAGTGGCATTTTTTTATCAAACAATCCCATTTGATCGACAATGAATTGCATATTTCTACTTTTTCTATCAAAGATAAAGATAAGATATTATTCTTAAATCTCAAAACGTATGATACCTCCACGTAATAGCTGTCTATCTATAGCTTTGTATATTTTACAATGGACTTACTTTTTGTAAAACAGAGTAAAAAGAGCCATAAGAAATATATATACATAAAAAAAAACAATAAGGATTCCTTACAAATAGCATTTGTTACGCCTAGCTCTTTGTCGTAGCACTATCGTAGCAAAAACGTAGCCGTAATATTGTAAAGTTATAAATATTGCACAGCTTACCTATGTTATAAGAGTTCTATGTACTTCAACATAAAGCTCTATTTTTCTAGCAATATCAAACACAATATTAGTGAGACTCTTGTGGTAAGATACTATACTGATTTGTTAACTACAAAGATTTTATATCCAGGAGGGACTTTAAGTATCCCTATAGAACCCTCAGAAATTTCAACAGTAACGTCGAGTATCCGTTGACCCCAGGAGGGCTCAACTTGGGGGTTCCAGTGAAATGCCTGGTTCTCTTTATCTGATCAAGGACCAAAATTATTATAATATTGACTTTGTTACTAAAAATAAATGCTAATTGATTGCTCTTGTAATTTCAAAATTGAATACATGATCTACATACCTCTTAGCTTATCTTCGATAATGTTTTATACTAAATCTATTCCATATTACAAGTTCCGATGTGACTTTTAACATCCACGAATTCCGATTTGGTCAACGTAGGGAACTTGGCAGACGCCGGAGCTTTTTATAACTACTTTGTATCAATAAATTGTGGAAAAAAGTGATGTACTTACGTGAAAGCCGTTTTCGTCAAAAGCATTCAAGAATAACTTTTATGCAAAACTTTTGTAAGCGTCTGCGTTTTGTGGCTGGCAATAGTCCAAGGGATATAGAGTGATTGCAACTTAGAAATTTAAAGTGATTTTACTTTGATCGCTCTCACCAGTAGTTTTTATCCGACAGTTCAAAAGGACGGTAATGTTAAGATGGTATATACAAGATATTTAGTGTTTTTCCGCCTCGTCTTGATGTCAGCGTAAGAAAACGAAAAATATTTTTGTTTTTATGGTGTGGTTCCTCCTCACCACCGCCACACCTCACCTTATTATTTCTCTTACTCTCAGTATCTGACTTCCTCGACACGTGTTTCGCCTTAGCACAAGGCATCCTCAGGAGTTGTTGACTCTGCAAGCGCTCGCTCGCAGAGTCAACATCTCCTGAAATATTTTTCCATTTCTCACGCTGACATCAAGACGAGGTGGAAAAACACTAAATATCTTGTATATACCATCTTATTATAAATGGATTTCCGCAAAGCAACGCCTGACTCCATCAATTATCGACGGTAATGTTTTTGAGTGTAATTTTGTATTTACAAAATTATGTATAACTCTGTGTATGTATAACTCTGTAATCGTATACAAACAGCCTAATTTGATAAACTTTGATTTGAAAATGATGAATATTGATTTGCGAAGTCTCATTGATTTCATATTTGAGGATTATACCGCTGTATCACCCGGCTTCTTTCTTTTAGATACGTTATTCTACAGGTTTTTTTTGAAGTCTCTTCTTCTTCTAACTACTTGTTTGCTTACATTATTTGAGTAACACAATGTTTTTGTTCCAGGTAAGCAATAAGATACAATAATAAACTGTGCAGCTATTTCTTCATGAATTGGTAAGTATAATACGATTTTTTACCATTGCTGTGTCCAAATCAGTAAAATATAGGCAATTTTACTTATTTGGACAATTAAACTAATTTTCAAATCACGCCAGTGATATGATAAAGCATATTTTCAACTTTACTAGCTCAATATTACTATTCAATATGACTTATTTACTTCATATTATATTTAATATAAATACATTAAACTTAACTAATCTTACCGTTACGTTATATAGATAGCTTATTGATAAATTATTTAGTATTGCAAAGTTACATATATAAATTTACAGTTTATGGAACTTATTTACTGTTTTTTATCTCAAATATATAATAACATTCGACGATATGTTATATTAATTTATTTTATTATATATGTAGTATGTTACTAACACAAATAAGAATATTTTTTTTTTAGTTTTGTCTCAGATATTATTTTTCGGCTAGTTTTATAAAGTTTTTAATTTCCACAATAAAATTATTTTTATGAATTATTTTTTTACATGTCATATCTTATATGTAAAATAAAAAGAAGCAATTCTACCCGAGATATTATCTTTCTCGTGAATATATTACACAAAATCAATGTAAATAAATCCAGTTATTTCTAACTGCTTGAATCAACTTTGTCATAGGCCGGGCCTACCCAGGTAGTAAATCTTCTTACGAATTTTTGCTACCCTCATATACTCGCCATATTATTATTTACTCGCAAACATAAAAGTAGTCGTGAGAACCGACAGGTGGCCGGTAAGGTTATAATGGAATCGTACAACTGATAAGAGAGATATGAACATCATTTACCTCATAGGTACCTAACCATGAATACATAGATACATGCATATTATATTATTACCAATATTTGAACGTATATATGGCCGCCATTTGTAGCACTATATTTTGTAATATTTTATCTCTAGTATATAATTGTTTTTTGTGTCTCTGCAATAAAGAATTTATCGATCTATCTATATTTAAGTCTGTAGAAGTACTCATTGGTTTATAAATTTATAACATTTGTAACAAATAGCTTTCCGCTAGGCTTTCTACTGAGCATTTGTTTGAAAGGATGCCTCTCAAATCACTAGGCCAATGGATTATTAAAAGATACTGTGAGAATTTTTTTGTTGATTTTTAGTAACTATTACCTACTGTAATTTATATTTTCCTTTCTATCTAATAATAAAGATAGGTATTTCATCTGTAGAACGTGAACGCTCAGAAATATAAGTTTTGAAACACAAGTCAATGACTTATATTGCAAACGACCTATAAATTAAAACAACCTTGATATAATGTTTTACAAAAGGTTTGAAATGAGATGAATGGATTGTTAAATATACATAATTTACAGTAATTAAATATTTACACGAATTTATTGTTGGATGAAACTTAAGTGAATATTAATTATGGTGACTACTTATCATTATTCTCAACTTGTATACTATTTTCTAACTGACCTATTTAAGTAATACGTATATATGAGCTTATCTAAAAAGGTTTGTCATGAGTGACTGACTGACAACTAACAGCCTTATACTGCTGAACGTAAAGAATTGAAATTCGGAGGATAGATTGATGAAGGGTCGTAGACGCACACCAAGAATAGGTTTTGTGGGGAAATCACACTAAAGAGGGTTCATAAAATAAAAGAGGTCTAAGTTTACAACTAAATCTATTATTCCGCCAGTACTTAGGTGGGCTGTTGATTTCGCCCAAGGTGTTAAAATTTTGTAGACTTGTCATATGAAATAAACTTACACGTGATTTTAGGATCTTAATTAAAAACTGAGAGGTCAGAGGACAATTTACCTAGGATATGATAATAAATAAAACTGTGAGTGAATTAAGAGGTGCTGGCGCACTCTAAGTATGTAAGGTTTATGAAAAAAACGTACTCTGGAGGGTTCACAATAGGAGTTCAAATATAGAAAAGAATCTACTAACCATCTGCTGATAAAGATCTAAAAAAACTAACTAAAAATAAATCAAATCGCCTGCTGGTTTGGGTTGTAGAGGGCACTATAGAAACAAACACTCAAAAAAAATTATCCTGCTTTTTGGCAGGCGGGCTAAAAATGTTATGTAAAATTACTCAGTGTATAAATAACACATAACAAAGAATATGAGAAAGAAAATAATTTGATGCGTAATTTAATTGTTTATTATAATAATTATCGTACATATTGAAATGAATTAATTCCATTTTTAGTTATATGTTACCATCATAATTATACACTTGACAAATATTTTGTTCCTTTCACGTGTGACTTCACTAACGCTTGTCCGAGACACTTGCTTAGTAGGTACATTGAATTTCCTGACTGTTTATTGCATTTTGATTGCAGTAATTAGGGTTATCGGTTAGCGGTTACTTCTCCGAAAAGGGGTCACTCTCTTTAAGGTTCCCTTCCTAAGAAATAACTTTCTCTAAAATCAAGAAAAAAAATCAGCTTGCTCAGGATTAGTATAGTGACCCTCTTTCGGCTTAGTACACGACTAACCAATTACCCTGTAGCTTAACAATAACTTTCTGTTTTTCTACAAGTTAAATATAGTATGTAGGTACCTACATATACAGAAGTTTACATTATAAACTCTACAACAAATTGCCTAATCTTATTCAGAATAACCGAATAAGTACATAATGGATCCACAAAATGCAGCAGTAAATTCTTCAGACACAAAAAAGCTGACTTTAGCGGGATACCTACGTGGAACGCGCACTAAACGCATTAGCCGAATTAGTCCAGTGAGGCATAGCAAAAAATTCAATTTCCTCGCCACGTTGTACAAGAAATATGACCGATAAATTTATATCTTTTTTCCTAGAACATGGATAGAATCGGATTAAAATGTACGCTTTGCGGGGAATATTAAAAGCTGCTTTCGTAGTTAACGTATATAAAGATATTTCGCTTATTCATATCGTTTTATTCTAAGACTGGGTGTTTAAGTACTAGAAAGCTGTCTTTTGTTGTAGTGAAATAGATTTTTATTGATAAACTTTTTTTATATAGAATGTGAGCTTTACACGCGTGTTGCTGCCTAAGAAATAGCTCTCTAGAAACCAATTTACCACGAAGTAAAAGTCGTAAAATAGTAATTGGGAAATGGAAAAGCCGTCACGATGTAAAATTTAAAAAATATGCGGCGTCCTTATTATGTGGTGGCGGCCATCTTGAATTTGATATTAATCATAGTGTACTGTATTCTCTTAGTCCAGCCCTTACATCTCTCAACATGGGTATCAATACCCATATTGAAGGAGTTATGAAAAATATGTTATCCGCCATTTTGTAGCTACGGCGGTCATGTTAGACCCCAACATTATAACACAACTTATAACACCCCATCGTATTCGTCGGGGCTTAATAAATACAAAAAGTGCCCCGAAATTCGAACAATATTAAAGTTAATAGTTACAAAACTATAACTTAACTTACTTAAACACATTAAAGTGACGAAAACATCTGTCGACATGGTAATATTCAAAAGGAATTATCTCGTGGTCTTTGTCCTGTACAGTAACGGGAAAAATACGCATATGTACATATTACAAATATATGAACAAAAACGGTTACTTACGTAATATAGTACACCGAACCTTCATGGGCACAATTAAATCAGTGTTAATACGGAAGTGATACCAAGGTTCTCTTGACGGACAATTGAAGGGATAAAATCAAAACCTGTTTCGTGAATACATTAAACGTATACATTAAAAGCTTATGTAAGAAGGAAGATATTTTTTGTTTCATCGTCCGTTTATCAAAGTATCTTGATTTCCTCGTTGAACATGAGTGGGACAGAGTCGGGCTGTTGAAAACCACTCTGAGTTTTCATTGGCAAATTATAATGTTACCGTAACTTTATGTGATGTCGTATTTCGTTTAAAGTATTGATATAGATAAGCTACTACATTAAACCCAATGGCTCTTGTAGTGGTTTTACGGATCAGATATCTATCGAGATCGTTTTAACATACATTTTAATAGCTGATGAACACTGTCTTCAAAGAAGTATTTATCCAACATTGTTTAGGATAGGGTTTCGATCCGCATAAATTGTAGGTATACCTCCGCAGAAAATTGTTAATAAAAACAATATAAGTAGTAAGTCGGCGAACAGTCGACCGTCGCGACTGCTATATTTAGAAAAAATCAACAACCAGTTGACCGAATTAATGAAACACGTAATCAAAGCTTATGTGTTAATCCATGGTCTAAGCCATCTCATTACTAAATTTCATGCAAATTTGCAAAAAACTGCAGAACAGATCTGCAAAAAACTGCAGAACAGATCTGCAGTTTTTGCTGGAAAGAGCATCAAACATATTTAGACCAAATATTGTTTGTCGTCCATGGTAATATGAAAGTAGGAAGTTGAACGCAACAATTCAATATATTTTTTCTACACTTCACATGTAATAGGTACGAGTATAAGAGCCACCAATATTTTTACTTTAAGAATCCAAAAATAAAACCTATAAGACATCAATTTACATCTTAAGTAGATTTAGTCTTAGTAATTTATCTCGGACGTGGTCACTAATATTTTAAGATCGCATTACATTATATTGACCATTTTACATTACTATCCAGTCGGCCAATAGATTACGAAGGTCAATGGTTAAATCATCGTCAATAATTGCCTGAAGATAAGGTTATCAGTTAACCTACTAGGGACTGTGTATAGGTATGTCTGTATTATATATCATTATTATGATTATAAATTTAGTAAAATACAATTTAATATATTTTTACTTAGCGTTAACAATCTTAAAATTAGCTTAAAATTATGACTGATTGGAATTATTTGAAGTACTGTGAAAAAAGATTGATTGATTTTTCTTATACATTGCAACGTCTAATAACTGTCCATAATACTAAGAAGTATAGATTTTAAGTATAAGTTTGAAAAATTGTACAAAAACTTTTATTCAAAATAAACAGATTCCTTTATTAACTGAAAGTAATTGCTGGAATTGAGACTTTCAAAGTTATTAGAAGGCCGCCCAATGTACTGCCTATATTTTATTCTGTATAAAATAGGTATATTAAATACCTATTTTATTTATTATTTTGGTGTACTTACAATAAAGTTATATTTGAATTTGATATAAATTAATTTAGAAAAATTATAGTATTTCATGCTGTAAAAAACGAGACTATACTTGAGACAAGTAATACTTTTAAAAAGTGTTAATCGATTTTAATTCGGCATGTAATACTTACAAAAATGACATATAAATGCATGCTCAAAGAAAATTAAGAGATATTGTGTTAAAAAAGAATATACTGGACCGATTTATATGAAATATATATGGGTTCAATTGGAAAGTATTATATATAGTATATTTCATCATATCGTTTTAGCTATGTCAGAGATCTCTGTGAACATTTATACAAAAAAAGATTCCGGCTGATCCGGATCCGGCGTATTGGGAACCTCAAGCTTTCTGAAGTTCAAAAAGACGCTTTATTGACCCCAAATAATAATAATAGGTATCAAAGTACTCGTAGTTACATTACTTAGTTAAAATCATGAATAATATGTCGAATTTTGGCTCGATAAAGTCCTGATGATAATAATTAACAAAATAATTTCTTAAATATATTTTTGAAATATGGCGGATGATATTCTTTGTTGTGTGTGTGTTTTTTTGGGAATATTTAACGATAAAACTGCTATATGACTTCATTCTAAAGCCACCCGAGCAACGGTGTGCATTAGCTTATTATCCTACATTATACTGTTACCTCCATAAATGGATATATTTTTGATGTTCTGAGGATTTTTCGAATCTCTTTGAGATATAAAACGAGCCTGGATAGATTTATCCAGCACTTGGCGTCGCTTTAGTGCGTTTTAATGCAAATTGTGATGGTGATTGAAGTTTAAGCTTGTAAAGTGAGCCTTGGCGCAATAGTGTTATTGATTAGAGGTGTACTTAGCTGAAAGGGGTGACCCCCTTTTAGCTAAGTAAATCCAAGTATGAATACTTATCATTATAACCACTTACACTAAGGGACTAACTTTGAATATGATGGTTATATACTCTTAACGCTGTATAGTTTTTTTTATTACTCAAGTATACACATTTTACAAATAAAAAAGTTGATTTCGTTAAGTCTGAAAGAAATTTCGTAAAGATAAGCTGCTCTTGTATCGGTTCGAATATGTTTTAGGATGCTAAGAGTACGTATATCTACAATTTACTCGTCTTTTTCTACGACACAGGTGCGCCTAGTGCAGAAATGTACTTACTTACTATATACCTAGTATTACATAAGTTACCTTACATAACTACACTTTTTGGGGTGCAATAAAATAAAATTAATAAAAATTCAAAAAAAAACTAAAGTTGGTCGGTAAGTAGCGCTGTAGCAATGTATGTTAGCACTAACACACGTATCAACTCATAGCGTCACACAGCTGGGACGGGTCTTCCCTATGAAGGGGAGGGGTTACCACTAACATACATACTGATAAATGAAAAATTATGCCACACAGCGCTTCTCTCTAAACTACAAATTATCGGTTAACTGACTAATTTCTTAACGAACATGAGCCTAGTTAAAACCAAGTGTAAGTAAACACTGTCAAAGCGTCAAAAGCCTTCCAATCTAATAAAACTTCAGTTAGTCAGCCATCTAAGCAAACAGATAAAACAGTAAAATCGGCTAAGTGCGTGTCGGACTCGGGCAAGGGTTCCGAACCCATTATCAATGCAATTTAGTTCAAGTTTCTAATGGTTGGCGTTATTAATATCGAAAAAAAAACAGCATAACTCATGTTTGTTGTGTAGCCGTCCTGAAATATTTATTTAATTTTATTTTGATTTTATTATTAATTTTTTAGAGTAAATATACTACGCAATATTTACAAGAGCATACTTACTCAAGCGTCTAGCTTATGCGGTTAGTAAAAAACGGCAAACAAATCAAATTTATTGTAAAAGACCCTTAAATAAATATTTTATGTTGTTATTATAGCATTTGTTATTATAGTTGCAACACAAATATATAATCTGTGAAAACTTCAACTGTCTAGCTGTCACGATTCATAAGATAAGATACAGACGAAGGGACGGACAGCAAAGTGTGACTAATTGGGTCTTGTTTTAACCTTCGGTTACAGAGCCCTAAAAACCATGCTACACTACAACACGTCACAAAAAGGCAGAACCCGCGCTAGTTTAAGCACCACATAAACCTTAAACGAGCTGTAAAACAACATAATATTTGCATAGCGCCATAAATCAACCGTATATCCCTGTTCGGCTCACATGCCTCCGGTAATTCAATAAGAATCCCTAATGGCGGTGTAGTAAATATGAATGTCGAGATTTTTATCTAAATATAACTTAGACAAGTACACAAGGACGTTTGACAGAGGTACGATTAAGCCTCAATATTTATTGGAGGTAAACTTTACACGTGCCACAAATTGCTGAGTATTGAAGTTATTTTTTCTTGATTGGCCACCACACTCTTGTGTATTTTGCCAGTTCTCAAGTTCTTATATTTAATTTATTTATTTATTTAATATTTATTTATTTAATATGAACGCCTTAATAGCAATAACACATATTATAAAATCATACAGAATACGATACTTATTAAAATTAAATTAGGAAAATTACAGCTACTTATGTCATAATTTGTTAGTTTTGTAGTCATAGGACTCACAAAACGTCAATAATAAGTTAATAATTATACACCATTTTTCGCAAAAAATGTCACAGTCGGAATAGATTTTTAGAAATGCGTTGAGATCACACATGGCGCGGTGTATCGGCGTAAACTTGCGGTGCTCAGTGCGGCACCGTCCCGTGAAGAAAAATGTATGCTTGTGGTCTGGTCTATGGCGGATATAGTTATCAGGCACATATATTGCACACATACGGTTGTGAAGGGCAGGGGAGTCTATAGCACCTCTCAAAATTTTACAGCCGGTCTTAAGCTGGTCAAACAATCTCCTAGTTTTCAGCGAATTGAAACCTAATTGGCCAAGAAGAAAATCAGTGGGGTATAAAAACGGGTAATACCCGTAAGTTTTTTTATAAAGATTTCTTAAAAAAGCTTTTTGAACTTTCTCAAGAGACAAGTTATATGTTTCGCAATGCGGGTTCCAGATATTCGCGCTCGACTCCAGTTTACTCCTGACCAGGGTAGTGAACAGTAGTTGCAAGACCTGGGGATCACGAAAATCTTTAGCATTGCGAAGTACAAAGCCAAGACGCTGGTAGGATTCCTTTGCAGTAATTAGGACATGATCATTGAAAGTAAGACGACAATCAAAAGTCACGCCGAGATCTTTGATAGTGGATACTCGCTTCATGACATCACAATTAATAAAGTAAGTGCGCCGAACAGGAACACGCTTACGGCCAAAAGACATCACGTAGCATTTTTCTGGATTAAACAACATTTTGTTAGATACACTCCATTGATACACGGCGTCAACGTCGTTTTAAGTATTGATTAGAAAAGAAAAGAAGGTTCTATGTTCCGCTGTATGTATTATTTTTTGTGTATGATCATTGATGTTTTTGACAATAGTGTACCGATTAAAAAATTCTTGTTTAGGTCACAAGGTAAATTAATAAGGTAGGTTAGGTTAATTCTTGTTTAGTTCACAAGGTAAATTAATAAGGTAGGTTAGGTTAATTCTTGTTTAGGTTTTCCTCGGTATATATACCATTGTGATCCCAAAATTTTATATGTAAATCGGTTCAGTAGCTTTTTTATTCAATATTACTTTAAATTTTCTAAGAGGACATTATGAGTAACGTAAGTTTTGCGTGCCGGAAGAAATTCAGTTATAAATTAAGACTCATAATTAATTTTCTCAAAGATAGAAAAAAAGATTTAAACAAAGCAATTTATTTATAATTTTATTTTTTGCTAAATTTCCGTGAATCCGATATTATTTTTTTAATTTCGAACAACAAGGTGACATTGTTCTCTCGCCCATGGAATTAAATTTGTAATAATAAATTAAAAACATAGTATTGTAGATAATCGAGCTAAAACTAAAGAAATTTATAAGATGTTAAAATAAAAACCAGCCATGTTCGAGTCGGACTCGCGCACCGAGGGCACTTCCGCGTACTTCCGTACAAACCTGTAGGTACATAAGTAAAAGTTTTGGTATTTTTATAATGATGTAACAAAACATGTATAAATAATGTTGGTTGTTTTGAGCGAGCTAACCGCAATATTGACTGTTATAAGGCTTGTTATTATTTAATTATCCATTTTAGTATATTGAATTAATAATTTGATGTTTTTTAATGTAATTTAATGAAATTGATTAATTTTGGTATAACTATTATTTCTTGTAATGCAATATAACGTAATTTTAAGTGTAAATGTAATAAATATATATTTTAATAAATTAAAATTTTTTGATAGGTAGTTTCAAATCGAAAAGTACCGCTAGTGCCACACCAGCTCGCTGTCGGCGCCTATAATTGTATTAGCATTCAGCTCTTGTCCGTCCCGTGTGTTGTTGTGTATGTTTTAATGTATAATATGTTGGCACCCAAATAAATAAATAAACATGCTTTTCGCAATTATTCCTTTATTTGGGCTATAAAACGTTGCTTCGTACCTAATTTCAAAATTCTATGTTCACGGGAAGTACCATGTAGGAAAATTTGCAGCGGAAACGGCTGTATCTTTTGATGTCGTAGGTTTAGGAGTTGATTTTTTTCATACCTCTAAGGGATAGTATTTGATATGAATTTCATTTTGATACCTCCACGCGTTCCTGAAAAAAAGGGTCTTGACAGACAGACTGGAGAAAATATGGAACCCTTATAGAATTACTTTGTTCTAAAACAAAGTGATCCTATAAGGGTTTCGTTTTTTCCTTTTGAGGCACGGAATCTTAAAAACGCTAATTCTGAAGATCCTGGTAACGCTGATGAGACAATATGTTAGATTTATTGAATTGTCATCGATCCTAGATAAGTTTCAAATCAATTGACGTTTTAAGAGAGTGATACGAAATATGATTTACGTTTAAAGATTAGCTACGTCACATAGACATATGAGTAACGTAATCTTATCTAATACACAACGTGTAACAGAAAGGAGTGACAATACTTTAGGGTGTTAGTCTACATTAAAGTGCAAATATTACAAAAATTTGCAGCCTTCGAGAAATAATTATTGCGTCCTCTATGCAACTTGACCAAATTTTTGTATGAAAAACCAAATTTTTTCGAATTTGGCCAATTTCCGTCTACAATGGGTTCCTCTTGATCGGCAGACTAACACCCTTAAGTATTGTCACACCGTTCTGTTAGACCTTTCTGTAAGACGTTGTATATATGTAAATACATAAATATATACAAAACGTGAGTTAGTATGGATTTAGTTCGTTTTTCGCAAAACATAAAGGAGTTATTTTCACACAATTATATTTTTCCTGAAAATGCTCCAACGTATTGAGAACCTCTTTTTTAAGAAACTTTTGAAGTTGGTTGAACAGGTCAACATTCACTTGAAGACCTGCTTATCAGATATTACCTGTGATTTGCAATTTCGGATATCTTCGTGAGATCAAAGGATTCTCAAATATAAAATTAGAATTATTTATACAAGTACGAGTAGGTAAGTAGGTTGGTATGTAATAAATATGTAGACATATTAAATTAAAAGTTTTTTTTTTGATGTTCGATTGACTTGCGCTTGACCGCAACTCACCTGATGTAAAGTAACGATGCGGTCTAGGATGTAGCGCGCTTGCCTAGAAGAAACCGATTCAACAGCAACAGCTTATTATCATAGCAGGTACTAGTGGTTGTAATTTGTAATGATTTTAGTATGTAATAAATATGTAGACATATTATATTAAAAGTTTTTTTTCTTGATGTTCGATAGACTTGCGCTTGACCGCATCTCACCTGATGTAAAGTAACGATGCGGTCTAGAATGTAGCGCGCTTGCCTAGAAGAAACCGATTCAACAGCAATAGCTTATTATCATAGCAGGTACTAGTGATTGTAATTTGTAATGATTTTACGGCCTTGCTATTTTGGCTTTGTTTGTATTGATTAAGAGACTTTAGAGAAGGAGAACGGGGAGGTTCTCATTTCCAAGGTGTCTCATTAATTTTTTATTGAAATCGGTCGTTTTCAAATGAAATAAACGAACAAAATGAATAGACTGAATTGACGTTGGTTGTCAGTTTTTAGGTTTTGGAACTCAAAGGGTAAAAACGGAACCCTATTGCTAAGACTTCGCTGTTTATCATCAGGCTGTATCTCATACACCGTGATAGCTAGACAATTTTTTTTGCAGATATTTTTTTCTGTTACCGCTATTACTTACAATAAACGTGTTTTTTTGCTCTTTTACAAGAACAACAGGTAGGAATTGAACTAATGTTGTACAGATACGGAACCCTTGGTGCGCGAGTCCGACTCGCACTTGGCCTTACTATACAGGGTTATCGGTTAGGGCTGTACTAAACTAAAAAGGGTTCCCTATAATCAATCATCCTTAGAAACAACTTTTACTATGGGAGCAACTTAATTCGAGACAAAGAAATCAGCTGTTTTATAAATTTAGCAATGACCGATAAACTTTTTCTATGGGACAGTTAATTTTTTTTCTTGAATATTTTGAAATATGAAATAATGCTGATTATTAATCACTTTGCCCATTACGTTAGCGGTTAGATCTAGCTAGCGAGGTTTGCTGCGCCGACGCAGTACGCCATACAATGTCACCTTCACCTTGTCGAGTTAGTTACCTTTAGGTAGATGACCGCTCTGTATTATGAATTACCAACCGCTGTTAGTGTTATTAATTACTACATTTAACTCGCGGCTTCGCTCGTGTTGTGTGGATTTTCCCGATAAAAACCAAATTCCTCCAACTATCTCTGTGCAAAAAATCTAGTCGACATCGCCACTTTCCATCAGGTGAGTTGCGGTCAAGCGCAAGCGTATTGACAATAAAAAAAGAACCGTCACTCGATTGCTAAGTTATAGAAAGACAAACAAACCAATAAACCAACACTTTTAAGCGTTAATATTATGTGTGAGGAGCTAGCTGCGTCCTGCGGTATCACCTACAGTGAATTATTGATCAGCCTACGGAACACCAAGTTTGCGCAGTCATTAGTAAGTATATATTTGTGTTAATCCAGTACATAAGCTATCCTGGTGCCGAAAGCTCATCTAAAATTTCTTCTGTCTAAATCTAAATTTAGCCGTTTAATGGAAAAGGTATAACATATATAGTCAACACATACACACACAAACAAACCTTTGCCTTTATTATATTAGCGTGGAATGATTATCAATAAAATAGGTCACTATACTAACCTGGAATTCAAAAATAAAGAAACTAAAAAAATAAATAAAAAAGGGTGTAGAAATAAGGAAAGCTAAAACGAAATAAAAAGAAAAAAGCTAAGCTGAAAGGAGGTGTCTATATTCAACATTCAATACGAACGACATTCATTATAGGACCAACCATGAATTAAAAAAAATATTCTGCTGTTCCATAGAAAAAGTAAAGTTATACATGGATTTTGACATGGACACATCCACGTCAAAATATATGAAACAACAGATTTTATTCTCGAGTGCAGTGTTGGTCCCATAAAGAAAATATTTCCTTAGAATAATTATAGTGAACTCCTTACCCCTTAGTCGATAACCCAATATCTTTTGTCAACATTCAATTAACTTAACATTAGCTATGAATTACTATTTATCAGGAATTGAGGGTTGATATCATAGTAAAAAAACTTGATTATCAGTACAGTGACCTTTCGTCTTAGTACACCCTCAACTATAAACCCTATAAACCCTATAACTATATAATTATACTACTTAGTAAGTAAGTTTTATGCTAGGTATATAATATAGGTACTAACAAGCATGCTGCATGAACTTCAATGTCAAATAAACAGCTGTTTGTATTAATCGTGCGTTTACCTAACTAATTCATCAAATATAATAATCTACAAAGGCCCAGTGTAGCTGTCAAATGTCTTATGAGTTAAATTAAAATTATGAGTTAAGTTAAAAAAACAATAATTAAAAATATTTTTACATCTATCATATTCGGTAAGTAGGTCCTTATTACCCCCAAATGGGGCTTGTAGGTGACCAATTAGCGCTCTAGGGTAATAATGTAGCTAGAAAAGCCCTAGGGCGGTAAGTAATTAAAAAAAAACTTCACTCCTTCAAAAAGTTTGCGTACATCTAACCATCATACTCGTACTGGCAATAGACATCATGCATTCATCCCAATGACAAAAGAGGTCGCTTCGCTATTCAGCCTTGTCTTCGTATGAGTATAATAGTCATCAATTCCAAATATCGAACGGCGAAGCTCAATTTCGTTCTAAAAACATAATTTAAATAAAATAATGAAATAAGGCGGGAACAGAAAACTTATACTTTAAATATTATTTGTTTCTGGGATTTTTTTATAATTACGTGCTAATTAGGAAAAAACATGAGTTCTACAAGTGATGAAGATATAAGCTGCACTCCCGATTCAATACAAATGGAAGCTGAAGCAGCAATTAAAATGTTTTATTATTGTAATGCCGGTTTTTTTCTACTTACCTCACAATCGAGATGTAAAGCAGAGTAGTTAGCTCGAGTGTAAGCATCAATTGTACCCTCGAACTATACATAAAATATTTCGGGCTGCAATTGATGCCTCACAGCCCTTGGCTACTAATCTACTCTAGCCTTTATTTGATACAATTAACTAAAAAGTTACTTGTTTTCTAAACTGCAAGAAGTTCTCTAGACGTGTTGTCCAAAAGATGCTTGTTCTAATCTTGTCTGCTGTAAATTTTTTGCAAAATAATCACGTTTGTAGTATGGGAGACCCTCTCAAATATTTAATTTATTATTTACTATATATTACAGCGCCAAAAGTAATACATCATATGAGTAAATTTCAACTGTTTAGCTACCACGGTTCATGAGCAACAGCTTGGCGACAGACGGACGAAGTCTACTAAGACTTATACTATTCCTAATAATAGGGTCCCGTATTCAGTCCCTGGGTACAAAACCCTAAAAACCAAAAATCACATTGATTGGGTCGTGCTCTGCAATAGTCTGCATGTACTCTCCCAATATAATTGAAATCTTTTGAGATCCAGTGTATTCCAGACTAGGCATGCTCCATCTAGGGCTACAGTATCGCTGATTTACGTGGTCGTGCAAACTTGTGGTCAAATGCCTTAGGATAAAAAAAAACTGCCTGTAAATTATACCATAGCAAACGTTTCACTATATTTAGGGAAATAACCAAAAATAACTAGTTTATACACCAAACTGTTTAGTTGTATCTTTTACTTCATATCTATAGATTGAGAGTCGATAAAAGAGTCTAACGATCAAAGCTAAGAGTCGCTGCTAGGCTCAACGTTTATTAAAAATTAAAATTGTAGTAGGTACGAGTATGTGTACTTGTAGATCTTTGAATAATCTGTGAGTTGTATGCTGTTAGCATCGCCAGATGAAAAGTCAAGGCCGTCCGCGAGCCGTCTGATCCGGCTCGTTGCTACGGCTACTGTATAGAGCTACTCGCACTGACCGCCCACTCATGCAAGAGGTTTGCGCGACGCGATGCAAGCGTTATAACAAACTATTCCATGCTCACGCAAGGCATATATCATATGGGGACAACAGGAAGGAAGAATTATATTTCCACTCTCTTAGATCAATTAAATGTAATGAACTTTTAACAAAACATGTATGCTCTTCACAATTATTCCTTTATTTGGGTTATAATACGCTGCTTCGTACCCAATATTTAGATTCTATAGTCACTGGAAGTACCATGTAGGAAAATTTGCAGCAGAAACGGCTGTGTCGTTTGATTGCGTTGGTGTGGAAGTTTGATTTTTTCACACTTAGACACAGTAGACGTGAGTATTTGATATGAATTTCATCTTGATAGCTCCAAGCTCCACAGACTGAACAAAAAATGGAACTTCAATCACACTGTTGTTCAACAAAGTGATCCTGTACGGGTTTCGTTTTTTCCTTTCGAGGTACGAAATCTTAAAAATCCTAATTCTGAAGATCTCGGTAATGATGATGAGACAAAGATCCTTGATAAGTTTCAAACAGGACAAGATATGGGGACAACAGGAAGGAAGACATATATTTCCACTCTCTTAGATCAATAAAATGTAATGAACTTTTTACTGTAGACGCATATATAACTTTGAAAATCAATTTACATCTATTGTGACAGCTTTCTATCCACAAGTGACAGCTTTATTTCTAAAAGCTTCGTGTTATATTAAGGCATTTATTGTATAGATCCATGTTTTTGCATTTTGATTTCTACTTGCCTGAATTAAAAGATAATATTTTGTTAGCAATTAATTGATGTCTTAATCTTAAAGAAGATCAACCGATTTCGTATCACTGCTTCATATCTACGTTCATATCGTACTTTTGTAACATGTACGCTTGTCAATATTCCGTTGCAAAAAAGTATAGTATAATAATTTTTTTGCAACTTATTTATTTTTAAGTTGTGAGCACTCTCAAGTTTGGTACTAAAGAAAATTATACTCGTGGCCTATCTATATTTAGCAAAAAAACCTCATTCGCGTGATAACGCTCAAATCGCATGCATGAGTATATGACCTACCTAAACCATGAGAGCGGCGCCGCCGTTAAAGCAGTTTTATTATTGCTTTGCAATTCATGGATATTCCACCAAATGCGATTGGCGATGAAGTATTGATGCTTTACAGTTGGCAGTCTATAAAAAACTGGTTCAAATAATCTTTTCTATATGCGTGTCTTGACAGTTAAAGTTTTAAACTATGTCACTTTAAAAATGGAGGACGTTCTCAATTAGTTGGATCACTTAAACCCAGGGGATTTACAAAAAAAAACAGTTGAATAGGGACAACTTTTTTACTATTCTTATAACCATGGAGAACCTTATCTTAAACTATACTATTCATCTAATCACTGTAAATTAAACTTTTAACTCTTAACCAACTTAGCATTTACTTACGTGCTTCTTCTACATGCAGCTAATTTAAACCTCGGTCGGTTAGTAATAGGTCTTTTAAAATAATCCGTCCTCAATTACAGTCACTTATCGAAATGTTCCGTATAATTTGCACAATTAACATGGAGACGTTACGAATGCATGTTCATTGGTCATGAAACATGCAGTGCGCTACCTACTGCCATTTGCATCGCCATTGATGTCGTAAGAAGATAATATATTGAATGCGGTATCTGCATTGCTAATATATGCAACAGCATATGAACCTAATAGGCTTTATCAAGTTCTACATCTGCATAATTTATATATCTATACTAATATCATAAAGAGGAAATATTTGATTGTTTGTTTGCATTGAATAGATTCCGAAACTATTGAACCGATGTCTAAACTGTACTGTCTCTGTTAGAAAGCTAAATTATCACTGTGTAACATAGGCTATAAAAATTTTGAGACCTAGCTGTTAGCTGCGCTACCCGCTGGCACCGCGTAGCGCAGCTAGTGTTTGATAAGTTATTTATTTCATTGTAGTTTTTTTTTTTGTTCCTTACAAGAAATTTATTAACCTGGGACTAAATGTTGGAGCTGTTGAATTTAATTTGTTAGTCAATTTGTACCTACTAATACTCTAAAATATATCAGTCATACTCAGACATAAATCTAAGTTATCTAAGTGTATTTTTATCAGATACCTATAAATTGATATTTTGCGAAATCTTAATATCCTGGAATATTAAGATTTCGCAAAATATCAAAATGATATACTTTTTGAAAAAAGTAAATAGATTTACGATACTTGTCTCGCTGGCATTAATACGTACCGCATCTGTACTTGCGCTGATTCAGGGTATCAATTGGGAATCGCAATATATGCAAAATGCTAAAATAGTACTAAGAAACTGTTAACCCATCTACGACTATCTAAAGAATTATTACGTACGATTATAAACAAAAATCGAAACTTGAACTGTCGTAATTTGTGTGTAAGAAAAGAATAAATTTTAGTGTAACAAAACCGCAAAAAGTTAGCAAAATAAATAGGTAACAATAATTAAAACTAGCCAGTATCAACGTGTCTACCAGTGTCTCAGCTCAGCATTTTTGTGAGTTTAACTCTCTGCTAATCTTCCTTTAATACCAAGTACCTTACCACACTAAATTAAATAATACAGAAAATGCTTTAGAAAAATTTCACAATATTTCAGTTGCAACTACAGCAAAAGTTGATTAAAAGTTTTAACTAAGTTCTATCGATACGACATAAGCACAATAAAACCATTTCCTCAGTTTCCTGTTACCCAATTTCACTGTTCAGCTAAAATTCACAAATGAAGGTAACTGCTTCCGCGATGTTTACCCTATTTTAATAACTTCGATAAATTTTTCCAATTTAAGTTTGCACATATCAAACGTTTTAACTTTTATATGGGCAAATGACAGCGGAATAAAATCGTGTAGAGACATAAAAATTTACACGGAGCAAGTATAAAACCGTGCGAGTATTACCTACCCGGAATCCAGGGTACAATAAAAAGAGTTGCCATATTTCCCCAAGTTCCAACTTGTTATGATCAGCAGCTACAACGGAATTCTCCGATCTGATTATGTAAAGTTTTAAATCGCTCCCACGTCACTAGATGTTGCCAATAAATAACGAGGAAAAGAAATGTTTAACTTAGTAATAAGAGATTATACCGAACTGTACGAAAGTTTAAAAAAGTTGTCGTAAGCAAACTGGTCAAACAAGGAGCCAGTATGGTATCTGGTTACGACTAGGTTAGGTTTCGTTAGGTATACCAAGGTGTGCAGTTCAACATCGAACAAGCGGTTCTTGCATTTTGAACAAACAACTCTTACTATGATGACTTGAAAATATTTTAAATATTTCGTCCTTTATCTAGCACCTATCAAGGCTGACCACCTGGTGAGGTTTTGGTAGGAACTTTAATGGCGTTTAATCCTATATATTCGGTTGTATTCATTTGGGTAAAAGCAGCCGGATGCCTTATGAAGATTTCCTCTTCATAAAATCACTAGCTGTAAGCGTTTCTATCTGACATACTCGAGCACACCTAAGGCTCCTAAGCGCCACTACAGTGAAGTAGACGGTTTCACTGGCACTAAGTACGGATCGCATTTAGCGTTTTCTTTTTAAACTTTAGCCAGTTTTCTTTTTGCAGTTTGTCGAAAGTTTTCCTTCCTGTAACATTTTATCGCGGAACAGTTCCTACGGGGCGATCACATCGAGTTAATAAGTTCCCGTTTCGATGGCTCCGGCATTTTAAACTTTTAGGATATGAGATAACAAGCTAAGAAAGGGAGACGCCGATTTGGCTAAGTCCACTTTAAAATCGAAGCGGATTACGTTGTTTCCTAACGTGAAATGAAAATATCTTTTCTAAGAAAAACTTTGCAACATATTATTTGAGATCGAAGTTCGGACATTGGAAAAGACGACAGAATTTATTTAAAAATTACATTTGCTATGAGGTAATGAGTCACAAGTGGAATATTGCCTGGAAGAGATCGCTTTAAGCGATAAGACCGCCATTTAAAAACTAGAATATGTTTACAATTTTGTCTATGTTATTTATTTATTGTTAAGCTGGTTTTTGAATAAAGAGTTGTCTATCTATCTATCTATCTATCTATCTATCTATCTATTTTCAAGGCGATTAAGTTACTGAATCAATTTACGTTTGCTTTTTAGTTAAACATTTAGATATTATCTATATTAATTATTAGCTTTCCCTGTCTGCTAGAGATCGTTCAGCCTATTAAATAATGTGTCATGTGGTATAAAAAACTAGTGTAAACTTTTCAGTAAAAGTTTCGCAGCTCCTAAGCAGTCTGAACTAATATTTGAGGATGATTTACGATAGTCTTGATTAGAGCGGCGTCTCCAAAAACACGTACACAACGGACCGGTTTAATAAATCGGCCAAGTGCGGGTCGGACTTGCGCATTATGGTTTCCGTACTCTTAGAATACAACATTAGTTCAAGTTTCTGCTTGTCGTTGTTATTAAAAAAAAGCTCATTTCGAGCAAAAAAATGGCATAAATCGCGTTTTTGTGTGGGATGAAAATAAAATAAATATTAAATTTCCTCCCGCAATCCTTTAATTATTTATTTTATTTTTGATCCACAATCACTGTAAATTCTTCTTGTCTATTGCGACACGGATATTTGAATTAAGAGTGAACTATGATGCAAAACCGTAGAAATCGTAATATTGAAAATTCGTTAGTTTAGATCCATAATGCTTAGAAAATGTAACGCATGTACCATAAGGAAGCGTAAGGTCAGAATTAGAAAATGTTAAATTTATGTACATTTGTGCTGACTTATCACAAATAATGAGAAATAATTGTCTCATGTTAACAAGAAAACCGTTTAAGGAAATTTATAAATCTTTATCGCTAACCGTAATTAATGCAAACAAAAGGGGAATTTCCAAAGACTATATGTAATTTCATTTACGAGTTATTCTAGAACGTTCTCAATCATATCAGTTCATTATAATATTCGCATTGTAAACTTTAGGTACCTACATTCAAACGCATTAAACTCATCTGTTGCGCAATCAACTATGTCAACCAATTAATAGAGCGCGAAATACAATTAAGCTATCTTATTTCTATGAATAGGCAAGTCTCTAATCATGCTCCAGATTTTCGTGGAAAATTTCAGAATATTTACGACGCAGTTTCCTTAGACGACTGTCAGCGGCTGAATGAATGGGTCGCGAATGTGATACCATGGAAACCGAACTCGTTGATCATGAAAACCGTCTCTTTCTTATCACAAACTAGAGACAAAGAAGAAAATATATAAAACAGAGTAAGAAACGTACAGGTGCCGACTCGAATGTTGGCGCCTTGGTGACGCGGACGGGGCGAGGTATAGTTACCTCTCATTTCTTCTCCATGAAAACAAGTAAGACGGAATGCTATCACTCCAGACATTAATCAGTATCCTTTGCTATTAGGGCCCTTTAACTCTTTCTGACAAGACAATTAAGTAAAATGCCATAATTATCTCGTTGATTGGTCATGAATAAAGGATAGCGAGATTATATAGGCAATTGAAATGATGTTGCATGGATGACGTTTTTAAATGTGTGACATCGTGAAATAATATTATTTTGTTAGTATTTGACAACTTTATTAAATATGTATGTAATGTGTACAAATTTCCCACAATAGAAAAAATATTCTATCATTTCTCATAACTGAACATGGTTTTATTTTTGTTCATTTGATCAGTTATCCTTTGAAGTTCGCGCTAAAGTTTAGAATGTTTATAGCTGCTTACACAAGGCTGACAGTATTGTTTTATTTCCCCTCCAAATTGTATTATTTCTTTCAATATAAACGTTTCAAGGAAACTGAATATTTTATGCAGATATAAAACATTCCTCCCCCGATAGTTCCATTCTCGCTTTCCTCAAGCTACATTTGGCTCTAACAGCATTTCCATGATTTCTACGAATTTCATGAGAGATGTGACTTCATTAAAACATCTCTTAAAGAGACACGCTCCTGATCATTACGTTAGACATTCGACAAACTTTCCTCAGGGCTAAGTATAAAACAGAGTAAGCCTAATTTATTCAGAAGATTATCGATGACAAAGTTTGACCAGAATTGGGGCACTTACTAAAGTCCTTTGATAAGTTCGAGCCGGCGCCGACACGGCCGTAACGTCTTTGTATTTTTTTCCGCTGCACAAATTCGTCCTACCTAATAGTTTTCACCTATTACCGTCCGTGGCAAAATTTATCACTGGGACTGTTGATTTATCTGCGAACGCACCGGATTAACTACCCCTAACTTGGCGATAGTTAAGACTACTATCTCTGGTGTTTCAGGGCGAAAGCTCTTTCCTTTTATCTAAATTGGTCCGCTACCAATAAAGATCCGTCGACTGCTGTCGTAAAGCATCCGCCCCATACGCTTCATTATGGGGCAAACTTTCAGATATGATGGAACAGTTTTATTGTTCACCGATGTCGCGAGATCTCTATCGATAATGGGATCGGGTGTCGTGGTTGCGGACACCGGTTTCCAACATTTAAAATGTCAGCAGAGTTGCGAACGGCGGGCGCCGCAACAATGTTAGATTCGTTGATATCCGCTTTGCTCCCGTGCAATATAGATTTTTGCATAAACTTTCGGAACTCCACCAAGGAAGTGGATACGATTTCTTAACATCAAAATGTAGCTCTGTTAGGAACTTTGTAGAAAGATTAAAGTTAAAATCTGTATATACATATATTATTTTTGTTTCTATGTGTATTTGTATTGAATGTGTGTTATTCATGTTTTACGCTATTTAAAATATTGTTTTAAATCCAAATTACTGAGACTATTTTACCTTAATGTTATGAAACTCAATTTTCTTAATAAAAAGTGTTATAAATCTGTTCTAATATAATTTGTCATAAAAAGTTTCTTTGCTCAGTTCTCGCACTTTGGGAACTAGTTTTAATCCATTCCATTTGAAAAGGAACTTTTAATTTATTGTGAGTGCTAAGTTGGACGAGACGAGATACTATCGGTCCAGATACAACAAAAGTTTCCTCTCACTCTACCCATGGTAATGTCTCCTTCTATCTCCTTTTATAATTTGTGACGATAAGAAATGTAAAATGAATAAAGTACTACTTTTAGTAACGTATTTGGTGAAGTGACTTCCATCAATTTATTTCTTTGCCCTTACATCATCGGCCATGTTATGACTAACATATATTTCAGAATTTTCATATCTGCTATTTCCTGACTTTATGACCGCAAATAATTTTAAGTACCTCTAAAATAGGAAAAAACATTTCAAAACAGTTTTATGGCGTGTTTACATTGAATACCGTAAAAACCTCGCAAATCAAATTTTCGTACTGCGAATAGTTGTTAATTCGATCTTACGATAAAATATCACCATTTCGGCCAAATAATTCGGTTAGTGTTTTAAGACACCACGTATGTGTATCCAGTAAAGTTACCTTGAAGATAAAACTTTCGCCGTTTCGTACTTTTACGTATTTCGTCCCAATTACATGTTGAAAGAGAGCCAGGTCCTATAAATCAGAGTAACGTATACATATTCGTCGACATTGTAACTTGACTACAGTTTTATACGACAGAACTATGTCAATCTAACTTTTAAGATTATCACTTCCGCGTTCGCCTATTTATACGACGCGGAGACGTCTTACCTGCTGCTTTATAGGGTTGCACTAGACCGCTGGTATCTTATAAGTACATATTATTTGGATAACATAAATACTAAATAGTACTCATGTGGGTTTAACAGTTTTTTTTCAATGAACCGTTTTAGTTGTATTTTGGTTAATAAAGTAAAGTAAAGCACAAATTTCTTATAATTATGTAGCTAATAATTTATATTAATTTCACTAATTTTTTTTTTTTTGATAATATGATTAGGCATTTTAAAAAGCTTTGACGTCAGAATAAATCTTATATTCTTTTCGTACCTATCGTTCCACTTTTCCTTCACCAATATGCATTTCCTTATCACGCACTTGGCAAGGGAAATAACATTTTCTACTCCATAAACTTGGAAAAACACTAGTGTTCACGAAAGTGTAAGTAATTTAATATAACAAATTATAATAAATTCATGAAGTTCGCGCAACGTCGCGATTTATAATCACTTGCAGCTATGTCGTTCTCTTCCGACAACCCTACAACAGGGCGTCTCCCCACTGCATGAAGCTAAGCCTACGCTATAACGCAGATAAGTAATTTTCGAGCTTAAATATTTTAGAATTTTGATAAAAGAATTTAAAAAAAAAACTGTTTTTACACACAATGAAAGTTAAAACTGAAAACAGTCAACGTTTATACTTGTTTTTTTTTTTTTTAAGATAATAGCGGTGTGCTGTTAGAAATTCTGAATACCTACTAAACCATTCTCTAATTGCAAGTTTATGTATAAGAAGTGGAACTCGGAATGACTTGTTATTTTTATATTGAAAATAAGTTATGTTTGTGATACGAGTATTTATTGCATTAAATGACAACATTGAATATTGCAGTAGTAATAATTTTATAAGTAAGCAAATAATTTCTTAATCAACTAGCGTAAAAAACATATTTTAGCTAAAAAAAAACAATAACTCGGCTTCAGGTTATAGTTTCTCTGTTTAAGAAGAGTCATTTTAAATTTAAATTATTGGTTCGAATTAAGTATGTTATTATCAGAAGTATGTGGGAAATCCACATGTATGACAAATTACGATATATTTTGTAAATTTGAGCAATAATGATCTGATCAAATGGCCTCACAATCTTTACATCGTCTCGTTGCTGGTGTTTTAAAAATATCAGTATTGCCAGCCAACTTGACAACAGCTGACAGCTTTGGACTTTTCCATCATTAAGGTTAGTGTGAAAAACAAAAAAGAACCCGTATTGTTGAACAAAATAAATATGTTGTAATCTTTAATACACGTTTTGATGTGCAATGTAGCATTACCATAGCTCGCAGTACCGCGCCAGCTCGAGACATGGCGTCGCCAAGGCGCGCGCTCCCCACGCTTTCACCGAAAAAAGTTGCAAGTTCCCGAGCGGCGCCGCCGAACATTCAAATTTATCGATTTCCCTCGCGGCTCATTACGACATCCCTCAAAACTTACCAACTTAGCCCTTTAAGAACCTCACTATTGCCACATTACTTTTTATTCTACCGAAGGCCGTTTTTTCAACACTTATTATTGTCTGTTAAACTTTAAGTGCTCGGCGGCTAACTTTCTTGATTTACGAGAGACACTTCGGAAGTGTTTTATCGAGCATAAACGGTTACATCGCTACTTGTCAGATTGAAGGTCGGAATGTTACGATCGACATCAGTGGGTCAGTGTTTTATTGAGTTGTACGATATAGGCGGTCCCGGCTCCATATTCTCAGCTGCAAATACATTGCCACTTGTGTCTATATGTTTTATGATCACTGGATTCAGGGCAATGAATGTTCGTTCGTAAAAGCAGACATACTTTTGCGATTGGTTTCCTTTATCAGTGTCACTGACTTTTTATACCTGATATGGCTCTGATAGTAAATCGCTTCGTGTCAGGATGTCACAGATATAATCTAGAAATATTTGTACCCGAGTACTTGATGTATGGAAGTTACACATTATAAATTACTGTCTGACGGTTTTAAAGGTCAGGTATTAAATTTATCTGAAGGTTAATTTTCAATCCATTGAGAATATTACAAATTATATACAACAACAATCAAACTGAAATTTTGTCATGAACCAGAACCCCACAACATAAAACAACATGACAACAAAATTCTAGGCAACAATGTCAGTAAAGCCTGTTTCGCATGTGTAAGTTCAATGACTGCTTCCCTCTCCCATATAAAGTTATGCATCAAAGCCGGGCTTGGTAACAGACAGGCAGTTTCCATGCAAGGCCACTTTGTATAAATACACTATATCTATTCCGCGCCGAAATCCGCCCGACGCGGAGGGAAGAGCTTAAAACTCACTATTTTTTCATTGACCCCGTAGTCAAGTGACCCAATTCGGAATATCAGTTACGCACGCCACCGACTATCGCGTAACCTGTGACGATACTCGATTCGAGGTCTCCGTATACAAGTACGAAGAACAGTGATAAGTGTAATATATCTAGTGAAGGAAGGAGGTGCGTCGTCGAACAGTAGTTTCGCATTTTCGCGTCTTCGCATCTGTAAGCGGGTGGGGGGTAGAGAAAGAAGGGGGGCAATGATCCATTAATCTGGCAGAAGCCCGTGCGGCGCCAGCGTCGTACCTGGGACGTCGCGCCGCTGGGACGCCTACCTAACGGCTACATTCAACATGTGAGGATGTGTATAAAATATTCTTAGTTAAATTTATAGGCTGCTCGAACCGTTTGGCGCAAGACCTTTGATGTCGAAAGTATTCTTAAGGTTTCATTGGAAATGTTATTTTGGAAGGTTGTTTGATCTGTACGCTCTTTGCTGTTGAAATATGGCAGGATAAGTTCTACGACGCGCGACGTAGCATGGTTTGGTAGCTACAGGAAATATTTAAATTTAAACACATGTATATCTATATCCATATAACATGCATTGAAGATATTTGTCGTATACAAATTAATTTACCTAATTCTGGCAAATACGCACAAAAATTTTAATGTCTATCATTTTATTACCTAAACTAATGACCTCTTCAATCATTTCCACGCCTAAAAGGGACAGAATAATCCAACGCTGAGGTGCGTTAATATCCATTAATTAATTCAGTACCACGCTCTTCGTAAACTATATATCGCGAAATAGGTTTATAGATATGTTTTTTTCTGTAACAGATTCTTTATCGTTAAGAATTTTATTGTACCTTACACTGCAATTCACGGGCCAACAAATTATTCCCTCTAATATCGTTTTATCTAGGTTAAGACATCTCTACATACAGTTCTGTACGGACTTCATTGTAGAGCTCCCTACTGCTCTACTTTGTTACGATACGGGTAACGAGACTGTCTCTACACCGGATATAATTCCGGATAAGATTTTCCGCCTATTTATTGCTGTACTGTAGATAATCATAGCAGTATGAGTGCTCTAGCACAAATATACTCGTGGTCTGTCATGAATTCTGGGACCAAGCTGATTCTTTCGTTATATCTCATGTAACTATGACTCATAAAATAGTGCACAAGTTATACAAATGCATTCACAAAAGTTAGGTTAGTGTGTATAAATACAAATAAAATGCACTGTAACAGGTATTTATTGACCAAGTGAGCACACCGTCTCTGCTTCTTGTCTCGAAAAATGTTCTTTTGTCTGTCAGTTTGTATGTACGGATGTTTGTCCGCAGAAACTTTTGTACCCGCGTTCAGGTCGTAGTTTCCAACCAATCTTGACGAAACTTGGTGTATGCGTTGTACGTGTTATCAAAATGTTTCAGTCGTCGGGGTACTTTGGTTGGTGTGGTATTTCTTTAAAAAAGAGAAGATGTTTGTATAATATCTCAATTCAATAACATTTGGTATAAACATGCAGAACACAACATTCATTAAGTAATAAAAAAAAATCGGTCAAGTGGTTGTCGTTTTTTTAGAAAGTTGTAAAAAATGTCATAGTTCTATTTTACAATAATTGCATAAACAATTTAAGTCTCGTTAATTGTATGTTTTTGAACTACTTACTGTTTTACTAGTGGAGCGAAAATACTAACCTACCTATATGTGCGCTCGTAGAGGCCAATGAATAGGTTTACATGTCTGGTTTACGAAGTGGTGTACGCTTTAGACCTGCTACAATACTTCTGGAATAATTATAAGTAGATTTGATCTTATTTTACTATTTTTATTTTTATTAATATACCTATGTATTTACAGAATATTTTATCTTAGCGTTGCACGCCTGACGGCCTCTGATATGCCTTACGGATGTAAAGGAAAATATACAAAGTCAAAATTAATTTAAAATATAGGTAAGATGTACACAATACCTTTAAAAAAAGTACTCTAGTCTACATTAGCTATCCTAATTAATTAAAACATTAAATATTGCACTTCCGTAAACTCAAAGAAACAAGCAACACTATTATCTCCTATTAGACAAAGTGGCAGCTTATACAAAATTAAATAGCCATGCTTCAAAGAGAAATTGTTTCTCCCGTTCGCTATATACCTAGAAAATCGTCTCACCCAGTTCTGACGGTGAAACGGTATGATAATTGTGGCAATTCTCTCGGCAATTCACTAAGTGGAATGTTTTACTTATCCCCCCGCCGTCGTTGAAGGCACGGACACCTACCGCTTGTGTATTGAGACGTATCTTCCACATTCATTATTGCGAACACCTCATCTGTTATCGGGAATCAAAACCGACGCGTCCTTCCAACACATTGTCTCCAATTTATACACGAAACATTAAATCAAAAGTAAGCTAACGCTCACCAACTTTTAAGCTTGTAGAAACTAAGCGAATACTGTGATAGGTTTGTTTAAAAATCTTTTCCGAGTAACTTTGCCATTTACAGAAATGAAAAATTCCGAACATGCACCATGCATCACAACACGGAAATAGTGGCGTCGCCTTTTCCCAAACCGTTCCCATATTTCAATCGAAAAATTGACACATCGCCTGCTCACGCAAAACTTTGGCCAAACTTTAACCTGCCATATTTGCTTAAGGTACTCCTCGTATCCCCCGAAACAGATATCGCCTTGACGAGTGAAAAGTTTTATTCACATAGATAGGTCATGCTCCGACCGGTGTGGAAGTTTTCACATAAATTGGCGGTCATTCCACGCGAATATGCTGACTGAGAGGGTAACAAATATGCCAACTTGGGTTGTTATAACGGCGATATGTAAGTTCTGTGATACTTCGCCATTAAGTTTATGGAAACGACGGTCGAGATTACATCACGCCGTCTGAAAGCTTTATGTAATTCTTCTTTCTGCGTTATCTCGACGGATAGGTGGAATAAAATTTTGCGCTTATCCGGTCCGCCTATTAATCAAGAAGACAAATTTTATGGCGGTCGTGAGATCGTTTCCTAAACGATTTGCAGATGAAAAATCTGACGAGATTCTGTCAAACGGTTCGCTAATTCTAATTAAATTAGCGAGAAGATTTGGACGTGTGGGGTGAGGTACCGGCCGCGACAATGAAGCGTTAAAATGATTAATAATTTTTGCTGAACCGTTTCCCCGTTTGGTACTCGCGCTGATCGCACTCTGCTCCCGCGCGTTACAAACGAGACGATTAATCTTTCTCTTTGCACCATTGTAAGGCGATCCTGGTATTTTTTCTGTCTTACAATACCATTAAGAAACTGCCACCGCTAGTTGGTACTCCGCTCCCATCGTTAGGCCCATTGAAGGATTGAAAAGGTGTTTGCGTTCCACCGCGTGAAAATAGGTACTCCCCTCGGGTTTTTAAAACGTTCGAGATCACTTAGGCTCAGATAGTTATTATATGCGGGAAATGAAATGTTTTAATATTCCACCGTCATTGGCTGACAATAGATCTTCAGCGCGTGAATTTGATAGTCACTCTGTGTTCATTCGCCTGAAAGATATTCTGTTTAAAAAATTGTAAATGCGAATGTATTTAGTTTTAAAATAGGGAGCACTGACGAAATCTTTTAAAATAAATATAACATTCAGTAAAAATATGTATAAAACATATTATCCGTCACTGTAAGAATTCTTAGGTGAGGTCAAGACCAATTCAGCCGAATATAGAACTGAATGCAAGCCAAGTGTTCCAACCCAGTCGGATTTTTAGGAGATCATATTTTTATTTTGTTAAGTGTTATAAATATCATTAGTCGCCATTAAAAAGGAAAATAGGATTTACATGAAAAAAATTACTAGGTATATATTTTTTGTTCGTGATAAGAAAGTTTCGTAGATTAGAAACAAAAGTTTAGGTACTCAGTGGGAATCTTTTTCGGTAAAAAAACATGTAGAATGGACACTTATTATAAGAAATGGATTTGAATTACTCGAAATCACTCTTTGTCGAGGGTTAGTTTCTAGAAAATACTAGTAATAGTTCTTCTGAATCTTTATGGTTCATAAATGTAAGTACAAATTAATTATGATTCACTAATCCACACACATAAAACACTAAGGCGTGTTTGTTGGTTTGTTTGTCCTTTTCTTCGTCAGCATTTTAGTTACAGATCGACTTGACTTTTTGCACAAGCATAGTTACAAAAACATAACGCGGGTGAAGTCGCGGGAAAGTTAATATTTTATATAAATAAACCTTTACCATTAAGGCTGCTGTTAAGCATGCTCTATTCTACCAAATACAATTCGGTTTAATATACGTGGTTGGTACTAGCGACTTATCTTTTTATACTCGTATAAGAGCTATATTTCCTTATACCGATAAAAGCGTTATCAGCTCCAACTAACTAAGGATATCTCACCTAAATACATTGAAATATGACCCTTATGTCATGATCTGCTGAAGAGATGGGAGCTATTTGTAATATCCGTATTATAATACTAATTATTATGTTAATCAGAATCAGTTTCCTTGAGTATTTATATGCCTAATCATGAGAGGAGTTATATTTTCCACGTGTTTTCTCTTGCCAAGTTTATTATTCATCAGCCTTGGTATAAGATTATCAGATGTTTAATGACATAAATGTATATGTAGGTATGTCACCTTCTCGTACTATTAGTCGTACGCAATTAACAAAGTATCAGTGTGCCCTTTAGAACTTCCTATATTCATTAAATAATGACAACATCCTATTCGGAATCAGTAGGCGCCGAAACATTATTTTAAAACCATGGGAGTTAGTTAAAAGCACGATCCCAGTTTAATTAAGCGATCACGTTTAATTTTTTGTCTATACAAAATAAAATCACGAGAACCGATTTTTATTTGACAAATAACAGAAAATAATTACAATTGAATTTAGTAGCCGTTTTGTTTTTACGATTGAAAGTAGAATAATTTTCAGCCTTAGATACCAGGTACGCATCTATGGATGGTCCACCTCTTAGAAAATAAGCTGTGTATTTCACATAAACTTTGTAATGACCAGAAAAAGATTGTATTTTAGGTTTAACTTTATATCGTATAGTCTTCAGTACATTTTGGCACTATCGCCCCGCATGCATACATACGTGTAGACTCGCACCTCAAGGGTAGCACATTACCCGGAACATTAACGTGATTTACGCGGAACCCACGGATAAATCCAGAGATCCGCAGACACGTTGCCGATATTCTGTCTATACACATTCTTTGTTTCATCGGTTTCATTCTGATTTCTAAACACTGATCTGATACTTACCGTATTGAATACTGCGTAAAACATTTTGAATGGTTTTTGTGTTTCATTTAAATCTAGGTTAACTATTGCTTAATAAAAAAAGGCAGATAATACCTACTAAATTAGTAATTTAATTCATAGAACATCACATTATAACCGACTTAGGTAAAGGAGGAGGTTCTCAATTCGATGGAATGTTTTTTTGTATGATCTCGAATTTAATAGCGACACCATAATCGATTTGAAAAATGCTTTGTTTGAAATGTTTCTAATTAAATGAGTTGTCTGTTTTCACCTTTTTTTTGCTTTCGGCACCTTATGAGTTTAATGTCAAAAACAAGTTATATTTGAAAAAAGTGATTAAGTACCGATTCTCATTACGGCAGACCAGATAGAACTTTTTCAGTTATTTCAATTTAAAAAATAAACCTTTTTTTAGACCGATTTTGATAACAATTAAATAGGACCATTATACCTACCTACGTTAAAAACAAAAAAGAATTTTTCAAATTAGTCCAGAAAAAAGAAAAAAAAAACATACGTTGAATTGTACCTCCTCCTTTGTTTGGAAGTCGTGAAAAAACTCGTCATGGTACATAACATAGATAGGAATCCTGATGGCTTCGTCTCTCACCGCAGCTCAGTCGTAGAGACAAATGATTCGTAATGACGTATTCAAATCAGGCCGACAACTGAATCCGACCTCCGCACAATCGAATTACCCAAATTCCAATGTTTTATTAAGTTAAACTTTGCTTCGGCAGCTCTAAGTGAATTTATTCTTACTAAATTATCGGCTCCGCGAAAAGTCATCTTGCTAACGTTTCGGTAAGTTGAATAATTAAATTTGTCACTGGCGGTTGACACGTCTCCGGATTTTCTTCCCAGTTTCACAGGGCCGTCACGTTTGCCCCCACCGCCCGATATCTCCCCTATTGTGTAATCATGGTTCTCTAATTTAAATTATTTATCTGATTTCTCACTTCGCCACTCTTCGCAAACGTTTTCAATTGTAACTCTTAGTTTGCGACGCAATTTTGTAATAGAGTTTAAAGGTTTTACTGTTTTCTTGCGATTGTTAAACGAATTGACGAGTATATTGTTGTCAAATTAATTAGGAGTTTTTGATACAAAGAGTCCAACGTTCTTTAGGCTAAGTATATATCAGACAGACCTAAGCTGTCTACTAAGACAGCTTAAGTCTGTTTTTAGTAATATCCCCCACAGGATAATACATAATCAGATATAATTACTACCCGTATAATACCAATCACGTCTAATTTCAACAGACCATAACCCAATACGTTCTGAAATAACTCACCTACATAAACTACCCTCATATCAAGTTTCGCCACAAAATAGACAAGGTTGTGGTCGTAAAAATATTAATAGACTTCCCTAACCAATCCTTTTTCTTACTCCTTACATCACCCAACAATGGAATAGTGTGACAAAATAACATGATGTTACCAACTTTTCTTTTGACATAGACACGGCATTGAACAAAGGGAAATGGGGTTACATGGAGTGTTTATTACTTTATGGGCGTAGTCAGGCAGTTGTAACCTAAAAATATTCATGGATATACTAGCAAGAACGATAATATCTTTTAGAACTAATTTTAAGTAGGTCAATAATGCCTGGCCGTATTCTAGCGGTAGGGTCCGGCTTGTCATGTTGTTGCCCCATAACCCCATAAACTCTACAGCGCCAGTTAAAATTTAAGCTCAGTGCACAATTTTAGCAATTGCAAAAAAGTGTAATAAAGTAAACCTTAGATTGAATGAATATTATTTCTGTCGGTTGCCATTAAAAAGATTAAAAATCGTCATAAGTACCGTCAAGTCCTCAATACGTCCTCCTAAGAGGTACCTAACTTGTTACCAAGGTTATCATACATAATTTCATTCACCTAATAGCGGCACTGGATTTTATATGCGCGTTTTCATATGGTAATACCACACTGAATGTAGTTTTATACGCCACCAATGTTATATTTTGTTTCTTACGTCAATCTTCGCCTTTGCTGTAAATAATGTTTGAAAACTTTAACACTGGAATTTAAAGTGGAAGATCGAAGAGGTCGTTCGCAATTGACGTCAATATACATGCATAATACCTAATATTATCACAGAAAAAAATGCTTTAATAAGTTCTCCTTTGAAATTTTTGATCGCTCTTATATACACGAGTAAAAGATTCAATATACCCATATAATAAACACCCAATATTATTAGACAAAAATATAATTAATAAGTTCTGCCTTGAAATTTTTTATACTCTCTAGTGTACACGAGAGAAACATATTTTTGATAACAATATATTTTTTGCTAATAAAGCTAGTTAAAAATCTAAAGAATACTGATTTATCAAAATTATTGGAAATATCACGGAACGTATCGCATATATATGTACAGTGTACATAAAAAAATATATAAACACAAAATGAGAATACAATTTGTTTGGTCTGTTAAAAGTCAATGTGATCACAGAAAAGTTCAAAGTGAATTGAACTTCAACGTTTAAGTGAAATCTGAATTGGTAAGATCGTTATCGGATCAATCTGACATTAAAATTTATCGAGAAGTCCGTCGTGTGTGTACTCAGTATGTCACCCCCGTAAAATAATCGCACTGAATAATTCAAAACTTCGGGTTTCTTGCTTCGCTTCCTCCGTTGTAACTCACTTTAGTCTCTCAGCTAGTACTCGTAATATGTATTCGAATCTTATGTAATAGCAGGTCTCGTATTGCAGACTGAGACTTATACGTAGAAAAAAAGTGTTTGCGGTACATTATTTTATTGTATTCATGATGTATAAAAAATAATAATAAACCTTTGGTTTGAAAGCACCTCATGAAGAAGAAATATTAATCAATCTGACAAAACCCCTTACATCCAGTGGAAGTCGTAACCAATCAAGCTCGTCAATTCATAGATTCTGAAACGATCCGAGCCGCAATAAACTGCGGAAATCATCGCCATTCCGGCGTAATATCGCGCTGCGGCAGCTACAAGTATAATAGCCGTAGAAATTCGACAAAATTTAACTCAGCTCAGTATTAAAGGGGAAAGAAGGCGGGACGTTAATTCACCCAGTAAGGGTCGCGTTGGCGCCACGGATCCTGTCGTAGACAAAATTCTAAGTGCGAGTTGCGTCGCTGATGCCGGCCTGGTTTTAGTAGAACGACTGTAACTTTGTGTAGAGACGCTGGAAGAGACCATTGCTTTTAGAAAAGTTTACGTCCGCGTTCTACCTACTCGAAACACACGGCGATTTATTGGAGTTAGTAAAATCAGTTGCAAGTACAAACTTAATATACATTATACTAAACAGCACAGTAAAGCTACTGGTATTTTCATTGTTTATTTAATATATTTACAATAATACAACGATTACATTTAAATTTTTCCTTTATTACTGGGTTTAAAAATTAATAAGTTTATTTGTTTTCATTTTTATCTAAAGAAAACTCCTAATTCTGCTAACCAAAGTACGCGTCTCATGTTATATCTTGCGACAATCTTCATTCAATGACAATCTTATTCTTTGTTGTATTCAAGCGAAATGGGATACATTTCTGTGCCCGTTCAATCTTCACTGAACCACGGAGATATACGAGCGAACAACCCATAATACTTACCAAAAAAAGCAGGTAAATTACATGGAAAGCCTCGGATCCGACGTGACGTCATAGTGGCAGAAAATTCGATTAACTTGAGTTGCCAGTCAGCAAACTATATATCTTTACTGCCAATAAATTATACTCCTGGAATTATTATATCGTATATATTAATACCCTCCTATAGTTTCATGGGAATGAGAGTTCTAACTCTACTCGTAGGTATTTGTTTCATAAGAAAAGTTTGATTGAACTAATTTGTGGATAGCATTTTTATATCGTATTTGTATTTCATAAAGATAGTTTTTCGTACACTTCTAGTTAAGAACACTAAGTAATGTGGGTTATTGTTACTAAAATATGTTTAGGTGCAAATAAGACGGCACCAGCGGACAAAAACTCTTCAAAAGTTCGTTCAACCGTTGCAGAATTCGGCTATCATGATTTTTCGAATGCATCTCGCATAGAACTTTTTATGCACGCGTCTCGATTCTAAAACGCCCGCGTTTCGCGACCAACAACGTTTTGTCAGTTTTATAGCGGACGTAATTCATGGTAAGGGCTCCTGGCGACGAATCCATCAAACAGTCGACGGGTCGTTTGTTGCGTTTTCACGGTTGATAAATCGCGAGAGTTGTCCACATCCACTCGATTTATGTCCACGTGCTTTGTTGTACGTCACATTAAGTTAATTGAGCTGCGTTAAATATGCACTACGTTAATAAATGCCGGCTGGACTGGCTAGGCTTCAGAGAGTGAGGCCTCGGCGAGGCGTAACTAGAAAGTATCATCAAAACCGGTTTGATTAAAAATAAAATATATTACACCTGTCTCAAATTTCCAGTAGGTATCGGTTAGACATTCACAGTTATAATACAATAAAATAAAATAAAACACTGATAATCTATAATCTAATGGCTCTAGTTTAAATTTAAAACCGGTAGGTAAATCTATTTTGAGTTTAAATTATTCAATTCGTACGATGGCGACTAGCAGGCGGAACCTTGATAATCATGTGAATAATCAAAGCAGTGTCATTGACGCTTGAATAATACAACGCCGGGACCCCCATGGATTTTATTTATGGCATCTTTTAAAATTCTGATCGGTACAGCTACGAGTATCATTCTATTGAAGGATCTGGAACGGTTTCCAGATCTTAAAAATACTCATCTAAATTCTGACGCTCTTTGTCTAAAACGTTCTCTACGTTTTAGACAAAGACATAAAATTTGACTGATTTACATAGTAGATAGAGGTCTCCAAAATTTATGTGTCCCACTCTATGGAGCATTCTTGCTAAATTATCCGTGAAAATCGCGACGAATTCTTCATTTCGTACGGAGTGACGTTGCAATTTATTCCGCAAATTTTATGAAAAAATCACACTAGTGTGTTGAGTAAATCCTAAGTGAGAGTCTCGTGAGACCACAAAAAATTATTTATGTTCTTTTTTATAGCCAAACTTCATTCCTTCCTGCGGTCTCTTTTATTCCTTCTACGAGAAAAAGTTGTGAGATTTTATTGCCGGTGTGAGATAGGACACGTTATTGCACTAAGTTTAAACTGTTGTGGAAATTAAAATAGGTTTTTCTTGTGGTCACCACCACACCAGAGCCCTGAGGGATGAGTTCATACTTAACGATCAGTTATTTTTACACTTAGTAGTTACTCAACAATAAAGAATTTATAGCCCTCTAGATACTACATGTATAGCGATTATTGAAACGACATACTTTAATGGACTTTTATACTGTCGTTACACATAATCGTCTCGCTATCGTACAACAAACATAATAGATGAAACTATGCTGAAAGTTTCCCGAGAAAGAAATAGTGGTGACACTCAAAAAGTACTACAATAAATAAGATGTATCTTAGCTAACTTAGACTATACATTAAAAGGGTTTCTTACTATTTGATGCGCAACAAAAAGTTGTTATTGTTACGCGTATCATCAATATTTTTACTAGATACTTTATTAACATAGCTTTTGTGAGGTAACTGTTTCGAGCAGAGATTTATATCTATTTACATTTTTATGAGATTACAAGTATTAGGAGTTTCCGAAATTAAAATGTGCATTAAACTAGTTCTACCTGATATAACGCGAACTTAAAATGGGTCGACAGGCAATTAAAATTAACAAGCATCCTTCCAATATAGAAGACATTTGGTGTGTTCACTTACTTGGAATCTGGTTTTTAAATTTATAAAATATCAATCTACACTCACCATAACAAGAATCATGCATAGTGATCAGTGACTGCTTCAAGCATCGGAAATAGGTGGATTAAATTACGAATAATTGTAATAGGTAGTAGTTTTTAATCAATTTTCCGTCTGTAACGTGACGACTAACGAATACTCACCTTGAAGCCACGGATTTCTTTAAAATTATGTAATTAAAACGCTATATATCCGGTGGAAATATATAGTAAATACGTAAGGGTACTCTTAGCAAAATAGGAAAAAGTAAATAATATAGCGTAGTTTTCATCTTTGCTCTCATTATCACATACCATCAGCTGAGGTTGTGTCCAACTATTCTTGTACAAGAAAAGTACACTAAATTGTACATTATGTTTGTTTCAGAACTCAATCAGACACAACCTTTCACTACACAATCGTTTCATGAGGGTCCAGAACGAAGGCACCGGCAAGTCGTCATGGTGGATGATCAACCCTGACGCCAAGCCTGGCAAGTCAGTGAGGAGACGAGCGGCGTCCATGGAAACTAGCAAATTTGAGAAACGAAGAGGGAGAGTTAAGAAGAAGGTTAGTTTACTTGATTTAAGCTATTCTGCTGTAAGAATTGGGAAAAGGGATTACATTATAATGGTCTTACGAACCGATCAGATTTACGTGCTCCAGAATTAAAATAATTTCAGAGATTTTTTTTCTACTTGAAGCACTAGATGTAAAAGTTATCTCTTTGTATTTTGTTTAAAGAGTTTATCTAAAGAATTCTACTTCTATTCAGCATAAAATACAGAAAAGAAAACTTTTTTCCTTGCAGTTTTTTACATCAATGCAGTGATAGTAACAGTTTGTAATTTTACTGTGATATAAATTTCTCTAATCTGTATAATGGTATAAAAATTCGCTCATAACTGATTTATTTCTTTTACTTAGGACATTATTATTTGGTATTCTAGGCGGAAGGCGGGCTGAGGAACGGACTACCTGCGGATGCTACGCCAAGCCCCAGCAGTTCTGTCTCGGAAAGTCTGGACCATTTCCCTGATGACTCACTAATGCACAGGTCAATATTAAACACAAATATATTCCAATAGTGTAGCTTATGTTGCAGATTAGATTATATTTCTATTTTTAGTAGCTGTAGATTGACTTTAGGTATGATACTTTAGTACATATTGTAATATATTAAAGTTTGGTTGTGTTGTTAAATATCTTTTTTTTGGATTGTTATTTACAAAGTATATACTACTTCATTTAAAGATTAGTGAATAGCATTCAAAAATATAAATAAAACAAAGGTTTATTTAGTCTTAGAACGCCAATTTAGCAGTAGCTATGTAGTTTCCATTAGCGATGCAGCAGTAATGCTTATTGACAGAACCATTTTATTGAAACGAACCAATTCCCGTCAAGATATAGCTAGGTGGATCGTGGCAACTAGCCAGTAATAATAATGGCGACGAATGCAATACTTTACGATACTAATTTGACTTTAAACGCGAGATTACATACATACGAGATACGAGTTCGCTGCCAAAACCTTAAATACCCAGCTTACTAAGTAATCTGCCTCAGATGTACCATATCGGAATTTTATGAACACTTTACACTGCGTGACACGCATACTCTATACAATGAAACAATCGACGTAAAGCTGTGTTGACCAGACTAATAAAACTGAGTTATTGGCAACTCTGCTACTTTATGATAAAAGGTTTTAAATCATTCATAACCATTAGATGATGAGTTATGCGAATGCTAAATCTCGTCATTGCGCCGATATTTTAACATTTTTATTGCCGATTTATTTTATACGGATTGTAAAAATCGTTCACAAAACATCGACGTGAACTAAGGGCCGGCCTACGATAGCTAAGAGCCGTATCTTACCGAACATTTTTGTCATTGTTTGTCGGAATAAAGATATTTCTGAGCTGACCATTGAACTCGGTTATAGTGATCGCTTCATTTAGCATAAGAATTTATATGTTAGAGTGCGGCATAGGCGGTAAATTTGCATGATCCCATTCGAGATCGTATAGAGGCGCCACTGTACGACTGTAGTTTTCAAATTTGTTTCTGCTGATAAATAGATTGTTTGCGTCTAGATTTTTGGTTCAGTAGGAATCGAATTTATCGGAGCATTTATTTTATTTACGCTTTTTCGCTTGCGCGTAGCAACAGTTTCCAGTTGTCGCCGGACTTCCGTCAGAGGGCGCCGTCAAACGCGTCTAGCTGCGGCCGAATGTCGCCGATAGCCTCAATGCCCGCCGTGGATCCCGACTGGTCCACCGAGTACCCTCCAACCGGAGACTTTCATCCAAACATGGGAACAGATTATGCGCAAGTCGACTTCGTACAAGACGAGAAGTTGGCGGACAATCTGAACGACTCCATGAAGTTACACGGGGCCGATCCATTCCTAAACACGTAAGTCTTGTAGTATGCTTCATTTTGTGTGTTCATAAGGTGATGGTGATCAATCACTGAATCACCTAACGAACCATTAAGTCGTTACTATTATAAAAATGGTCGACTTTACGCAATAGTTTAGTGCTTTTCATAGACCATGGTACGCAAAGGTTTATTTAGATCAATGTCATTACTTTCTGCTTGACTTATTATACAATATAGTTTGCATGATGATGCCTATAACCTTGTGCATCCAATCCAGGTATAGGAAGACTAAAAAGAAGACCAAGAGAACTGTAACTAACGTGGTTATTTATTCACCATTAAATTTATCCGACAGGTACGTCCCCACGACGATTTCGTCTACAACGGCGAGCTATCGGTACGCGCCGTACACGACTTGTCCGCGGCACCCTCACGCGGGGTGCTCGTGCACGCTGCACCACCCGGCGCACCCCGCGCACCCCACGCGTCCCCACCAACATGCTATAGACCACTTCGTGAGACCCCCACCACCTGCCGACCCGGCTGATATCATGCTCACAGGTGACTCATTGTTCTTCTCATTTTGCCATTAGCAATAAGGCTATTATTCGTTGTACTTTTCCTGACTAGTATTTTAAGTTTATTGTATTTATTTTGTGTGCTATAAAGTATTTTCTATCTATCCTCGGAAAGTGGAGGAGCTCGCCCTATAGTAAGTATCAGTTACTAGCCCGTACGAAGGCTTCAGGACGACCTAGCTAGCCAAATGCTACGAGCTGAACTAATCTTTCAAAATAGCCAACGCAGTCATGATGTATTTTTAATTTCGATTGTCAGGATAAAACTAAAACTGCTAAAAGCAAATATAAAACTTACGTACTCGTCTTCTCTGTATAGCCCTAAATAGGCACCGAATACCGCTGCCAACATATACCTACCTACTAGTTACATTGTTAAATGGTTGCGATATGTACAAACGTGTGTATATACTGGTTAAAACTGGACATTAACAAACTAATATGTCATACGCATTTTGATACACAGGAAACTAAATCATTTTGTTATACACCCAACAGACTAAAATCCTATCAATCAATTTGGTTTGTACATTGAGTGTAAAATTCAGCTAGCTGCCAAAAAGCTCGGTGTCATCTTGAAGGTGCGGCGGGGCGGTACTTCGCGTCGGAATAGTTGCTCACCTTTTACAAAGCACAAGTTCAACTAAATACTAGCTTGAAGCGTTGGAGCCTGTTATAATATATAGCAATATATGCAATAGTAGGTCAAAAGACTACGAGTATAAGTCTCTTGGCCTCTATGCTCAGTGCTTTAGACAAGATTAAACCTTTGCTCGTTACTTTTTTCAAAGCATAGATCGTAAAGCATTGTCGAAAAATGGCTAGCCTTTCCTTATCGGAAATATATCGGGCAGTGTGCCTTGGGATTATATAACACAAGGAAACTATATCAGAAGTGAACTAATAAAAAAAACTTAGTAGCTTAGTGATCAATAAATTTTTAATAATCGAATGTTTTACTTCGTGCACGCGAAACACGTCTGTATCGCACCAAGACCATATTTCGCAGAAATTGACGCTTGTGGCCGTTTCTGCCGATGAGGTGTAGACCGTCGTGAAGTGAGCTCAACGCAGCATGAGCTCACCAGACTCAGCCACTTTCAAACAGTAATCACCGATGCAGGCGGTGCTTGTATAACATTCTCAATTATTTGGATTTATAAATAAAACTGAACGACCGACTTTGATAAAAATTATATGGATCCACTGGGATAGTATACTTATACTATACTATATACTATTTTTGCAAAAGTCCCATATCGGTCCAGGATTAGAAAAATCAGGAAATATAAAAAAATGAATAATACTCTGAAATAAGTCAAAATAGACTGCAATACGGCAAGCTAAAGTTACAAATTAAAGTTTAAAAAAAAGTTATTGATCCATTGAAAAAGTTTAGATTATCTGTAGATCTTAAATGGTCTGTAGAATATATTTCTACTATTTGTATTTGTTGTACGGCTATTTTTTTCGTGTGTAGTATCGGTTAAATCGTTCCAATCATCTCCGAGAAATCGGGGCATGTACATAAAAAAAGGCCGCGACAAATTGAAAACCTCATGCCTCCTTCTTTTTGTATCGGTTAAATCGTTCCAATCATCTCCGAGAAATCGGGGCATGTACATAAAAAAAGGCCGCGACAAATTGAAAACCTCATGCCTCCTTCTTTTTGAAGTCGGTTAAAAAGATTCCGACAGCATTATTCTTTTTTTGATTCTGTTAAAAGAGTGATTCTATAAACCGTAATTTTCTCAACAGACAACAGCCGAGGGCAAATGGTGACGACAGCTGATGCGGCTCTCATGAACGGTGGAATGATGGTACAGCCCGGAGCCATGGGCCCTACCACTGTGATGGGCCAAATCATGGGCGCTCTGAACACCGGCATGGTGGAAGACCTAAACATTGAGACCCTAGATTGTTCTAACAGCTTCGATTGCAATGTCGAGGAGGTGAGCTATCTTAATCCGAATCAACTAGAGAGTTGATCCGATATTTTCTACATTCTTTGTGTAACTCGATATGATTTCTGATTTCTTAGATTCACTTTAGGTTTCGCTTGTTTTTATTGTTTGGTTTAACGCGACTTCTGATGTAAAGCTTCACAATTGTAATGCATTGCTGTTTAGCTGTGCAGAATTGGGGACGCAAAGAGCAAGTCAAATCAAATCGATTTGATATAACAATTGAAATTTATAAGAAACTAGCTGACCCGTCGATCTTCTTACCGCCTAACAGTCGATTCTTTAAAAGTAGTGTTATTATCGTATAAATATTGTGAAATATTGACATTGACATTAATACAACAGTAACGTTACTCAATTGTTTTGCCTTCCCGGAACCTCTCCACCATCACTTAGACTTTATGGTATAGTATTTAAGTTTAAATTGCCTTTTAAGTATTATTACAAATTGATTGTATGGGAGTATAGAAAAGCGTTGTTTTTAGACCTTTTTAGGCATTTTTTTTAATTTCTCTCCATAAGAACCATCCTCGTACTTCAAGGAATATTCTAAAAAAAGAATTATCAAAATCGGTTCAGCTGCTCTCGGGATTTGCGCTCAGCAACACATTCAGCGATTCATTTTTATATTATAGATATTAGAAATTTATGATCCTTTTTTTTTACTACAAGGTTGTGTAATGCTGCGGTTTAAAGAATTTATCCGTTCACCAGGTCATAAATCATGAGTTGAGAATGGACGGCTCCTTGGAATTCAACTTCCAACAGCATCAGTCTGCGATGGTCGCCGAAGCAGAAAGCCAATTCAAGCCCCCGGCACCTCCCGTTCCCACTACCCTATCTGGTGGGGGTGCCCCAAATAGAACCTCTTATTCTGTCACCCCTTCTTGGGTCCATTGAACTCCCTCTAACACCGGTCTTATAATATGTTCAGTCACGTGGGTTATATCCCACTAGATATAAGTCAGTGTTTAAGCTACAGCGGCACTTAGCCAGATCCAAGATCGTTAAATTTAACTGCTCGGTTATTTTGTTACCGAAAATGATTATCGAAAGAAGCTCAGTGAGGTAATGTGCTGCCAGTTTTATTTAAACATTTTTAAAGAAATGTGGGAACATCACTTCCCAGAATATTCTATATTTCTTATCAAAAATTTGGGATTTTTCAAACTAAACCGAGCATATTTTAGAACTATATGAAACTAGTTACCTTAAATGTAAATACATATTGTTGTCGAGATTTTCGTTCATGTTAACTAATTAGAATTTTATTTAGTTTAAGGACGTTACCGCTGTCAATTAGGGCTTTAGTGTTAAGCTAGGTGGAAGCTTGTGATATAGTAGGGCTTGTAGACGAGGTGCTGGGGCGGCGATGGATGAAGATATAAGGTTGGTACTTTTCAATATCTACTAAAATATGCAGTTATCATTTAGAGGTGTACAAAACCGGAGTAGGTTCAACGTCATCTTTATGATCTGATCTTATATTTAATCTAACCAACTTTGATAAAAAAAGAATTCATAAAACTGTCTTTAAAACCTACTCATTAGAAATATATAAAACAGTCGCCTATTTATAAATGACAATAACTTCATTTATAAACTTTGGATTTTGTTTTAAGGATATAATTATCTTGATGATAATAAATGTAAATATAGATTTATTTTCAACTTTGTTCCTCATATTTAGAACTAGCTGCGCCTCGCGGTTTTAGCCGCGGTGGATATTTGATAATCCTATGGGAACGCTTAAATTTTTCGGGATAAAGAGTAGCCTTTGTTAGTTAGCCGTTAATCCAGGGTACAAGCTATCGTCGTGCCAAACTTTAAACAAGTCCGTTCACACACACACACACACACACATGCAAACTTTCGCCTCTATAATATTAGTACATTAGTAGTGGTATATTAGTGATTAGTCGGATAAAACGTAGAAATTTGTCATTCTGCATTAAACCTATTCGTTCAGCATAGCTACGAAATAAAATACCGACTTTTGAGACATCCAAAAACGATTTTCCTCCCATTCATTCGACATTCTCATAAAGCTTTCTCGCAACCGAAATATTACGCAATCCCCATCGTTTTCATGGAACAATAGAGTTCATAGTTTCCCCGATATAGAGAAGTTATCGGACACTGGCGAAACTTCCGAGAGACCGTTGATATTTCCAGATTTATCGCCACAAAGTATTGTTAAGCACTCGCTAATATATCTCTCGAAACTTCCACGGTGTTTTCAAACTCTTTAAAAGGTTTTTAAAAGAATTGAATTGCGATTTCGCAGTGTACTCGTACCTACTTTTAGTTCCTCTCTAATGTCTGTGTGAATAGGTAACCTAGTTGTTTGAGATTGCTGTTTTTAAAGTAGTTTTTTGTGCTAGAATTATATTCAAGCTCTTCTATTTTCTTATAATTTTTTTTGCCTAAAAGCAAAATTAACCATTTTTTCTTTTCGTATAATAACCACCAAATCTTTGGTGGAATCTTAAATTTTTCCCACTTTTCTGAAATAGTAATTCACGCTGTCGCCTCTCAACGTCTTTCATCATATTTACAGCGTGCCTACAAAAAAGGATCGCAATTTTTCCCGAAAAAAAAATCTACAGTTACGATTCTGTCGACACATTCATCTTTACGATATTAGGTATTACAAAAGCTAAGTACGTCACTCATGTTCACGCCTTTGTACGCGCCTTATGACACGAAATGCCCTCCTTCTTTATGTAAGAAAAAAATCTTAGGTTACGTTGTTACGTTTACTTGCAAATTATATTACCCCATGAATAATTCTGATTTTCAAAGGAGAATAAGGATTAGAGCGTTTTTATTCTACACAAACGAACACGTTTTAAAGATTTCGTAAATAAACTTTAATTTTCGTCATGCAAGAAATACTATAGCAATTAAGTATCGCCTCTAAAATCAGCGTAATATTACGTAATACAAGAACAAATTTAATAATTAGAGGTCAATTCAACTCGGTTCGCCAGCGCTTGATTCAATTTCACCAATGAACGATCCTATTCGAACCCTAATGAGGGAGACGGCAGTAATTAATCATATCATTTTAGCGTAAACGGTGCCCGTCGACTCACGAACGATCGCCTCGACATAATGGAACACGAAAAAATCTCCCGACCGCACCCGCTTCGGTAATGACTTGTTTTTTAGGGTTACAAAAGAATGAATACGTCCTCCGCAGACGGTGAACGCGAAATCTTGTTAATTTTTTAATACCCGCTGTTAATGGCCGGTAAAGAGGGAAAAAGAAAAGTCGCACTAACCGAGCGTGAATCCACTAAAGATTTTGTCGGAACGAAATGCTCACTTCGTTAATTTTCTATTCCGTTTTATCCGTATCGGTCAACAACGAACGCGTATATTAACGAGGTGTCGGGCTGATTTTCATAAGGTGTCCGGGCTTAGGCGTCGTCGTTTAAATTTCCAAACTCATCTTGTATTCCGTTCCGGTAACTGCGTAATTAGGTACGGGCCCACCTTTACACACGATTTCCCGGCACTTGTTAAAAGTTTTCAATTGCGTTAGGAGGGGAACCTTACGCGGAATTTATTCATTATATTCGTCCCCTGCTCTCTTCTACTTAATAAAAAGCTCCTTTTGCCCTTTTCATTCCTTTTGCAACCTTATAGGTAGGTACTTTAAATATTTGCCGCATGGCCTCCGTGATGAGTAATGAATTATACATTATAATTTGGATTTTCATTGATGTATTAAAAAAAAATTAGATGTATTCAAAAAATGAAAATGTCTTTTGAGTTGTAATGGGCATGTGCAGAACATTACATAGGATAGGAATCAGGGAAAGACTTTAAGTTTTTTATTGTATAAATTTTGTCCAGGGTTATTTAAATTTTTCATATGGAACAGTTTTTTATCAGCAGATGAAAAACGTAGAAGCCGAACTGATTTTAATTGAATTGTGTTATGTGTCTTGATAAAACACAATTATTTTTTATTATTTATTTAATACATTCTACCTCGGCCGTGGCTGATTTGAACTTGAATTTAATTTTATGCATAGTAATGATTCTTGGATATCTAGTCTTATAAAAATACAAGTACTTCGCAATTTATAAACAATCTTATGGTGTTTCTTATTCCATTAAAATCGTTCTTATAGTTTTCGAACTCAATCCAAAAACCGTAAAACTAGTTTCTTGAAAAATCTTTACAAAAGCGTGTGAAATTATTCTCGAGTCTGTGAACCAAGTATGTCTTGCAATCTAGACACATTCTCTAAGCTAGTTACAGATGCTTGCTCTTATATTTAAATTTAAGTGAATGTGGTTAAGGGATGTCAATTTTCTTGAGTTTTACGTGACCCTGGGCGAAGAGAGGCGGGTGGAATTTTTATCCGATCTTATCAAAATTGAAGATTAAAATTGACTTGCCGTTACATAAAATTGACGCGTAAAATTGATGATTCGTGATTTTTGTAGGTCTTTATCATTTACGTTTAGGTAAAGTAGCTTGCTCTAGTGCCAGAGTTGTTACCTCTTTTGTATATTTAAATGATGTGCAAGTAGAATGATATATGATTATAGTAAATAAGAATAATTTATCACAGATGATTCTTATAATATGTATATTTAGCATAATTTCTTCTCATGTACGTTCAAGTCTGCAATTTCTTCACATAACGGAAATGCGAAGTATGTTTGATGGTTTATTCGCTGGTCCATTTTCTCAGCAACTAAGTGAATGTTTGCCTTGATTTTTTGCACAGAGATAGTCCGGAGAGCGCCATTGGGTACTGTCATCCTCGGAAAACAAACTTAACGCGGTCGGAGCCGCGGGCACAAACTGGTAGTCAAATAAAACCAAAACGAAATGTATGTAACTCTGTTCTATCACAGGATCATACTATTACTCACTAAAAGAAACCTATAAATGACGCAAGAATAAATTTTCAAGGAATAAAACAGATTAAAACACATTTTGTAAAATTTCGCGTGCAACTGAAGCGAAGTCCTGCTCCTTATTAGCAACATCTTAAGAAAATTTAAAATCGAAACTTCACCAAAATGGCATAGAGACGCGTAATTTCGTTGAGCCCAGCTTTGGAATTCTTCTCGGATATCGGTCGTAGCAAATTGGATTACTTGCGAACTGTCTGCGGCTCCGCGCGCCCTTAACGGTTTTATGATTTTATTGCGGAATCACAAAACAGCGCGATTATGATGTGCCGGATTTTTGCCTTAATTTGGAATGTAGTGATGGGATCGTAACTACCGTCTATGTTTTGATATAAAATTACACAATTTTGTGCTTTGTTGTTCATTTGTTTAGATATACTCGTAGTATCTTATGTCCCATTTTTAGGCTTTAAAATATACACCTTTAAAATATATGTAAAAAAGAATATTGATAAGGAATTCTACTTTTAAAATTATTATTGTTAGATTCTTGAGTTTTAATTCCAGGCGTTTTTTTTACAGATAAATGTAATTATGACTATGTAATTCGTAATTTACATCCATCAAAGAAGGAAATAATTGAATTTTAGTGTGTAAACCAAAAAAACTCTCCTGCACGTAATTCAAAAATTCTTTTGCTTTTAGAAAGCTACATTATCACAAAACAATAGAGATTCGCAGGTAACACCGCGAAGCGCAGCTAGTTAATCATACACATCTTATTAATAAACACGTTTGAGTGTCTTTTGTCGCCTTTTTCCAATATCTATAGGTAAGGCGCCAATGCATGACAAAAGAGTTAAAGCTAAATTAGCATTTATGACTAGAAAATTTTAAGAATTAATGCTTAAAAAAAGACTGGTGTTCAGAAACCCAATCGAGTTTTTTAACTACATCTTTTTTGGAAGAAAAAATTAAATTCATCAAAAATGTCTAAACTAAACATGTATGACGTTTTCGACATTATTGGCCAATTTAATATTTTTTTTACAAAACTAAAAAAAATATTTTATAAATATCGCATCACTTTTCTGTTAATCTATTACCTATCCGTATATATTTTTTATTACGTCATTCGATGTACGGAGTCTTATAATTTTATTAAATTGTATAAGCCGTTCCTACAGACGCGCCGGCAAAATTTATTTAAATTTGGTGGTTTAAATGATTGAAAAATATACTTCCCGCAAAGACGTTTGTTTGGCTTATGATTCCTAAATGTTTATTTCATTGTAAAATAAGTTTTGAAAGTTGAGGTTGCACGTGGTACAATGGGCGTAGGGCGGCACCGCCCAGCCGGCCCGCCCTCGTGCAACAAGTGCGCCGCTCCCGCCCGCCCTGCCATTGAGCAATCCTTTCAGATGCTGCACAAACTCTTTGCAACTGCCCAAAGACTCGCCGGGATAATATGAACATTGAAAGGTTTAATTTCAAGAAGTAGTACTTCATGAAATTGTTTACACATTTTGATAGAAAGTTCGCATGAGAAGTTATGCGACCTACTTATTAAATATTTTTTTTTAGTTTTCGAACGTGATCTTAATTACTCTTCAAAAAATGAGGGCGGTCTCTGTTCCTCGTTATCTTTTTTTTAACGTAGGCAGGCAAGTTCTCTGATTTCTAGACATATGCATCCGAAGTCATTTGAAAAACTATTAAACTGTTCGAAAAGGTATACTTCCGAAGTAAAGTAGAAAGGTCTTTATTGTTTTATGAGTATATTCTTTACTAAGTTTCATAAAACAAAAAACCGCATTTCCTGCGGAGTCGGATTATTACTTTTTATAAGTATTCCGTGTAAAAACACATCTTAAAGTCGAGTTTTTTTCACTCAACGATCTATGAATTGTAAGTGGCAAATAAATCCTATTCACAGGATTTCCACGGCCAGATAAATAAATAACCAAAAAAGGCATTATTTAAAAGCGCCGTGAAATGCCGATAACGAATCGCCTCGAGCCACGGCTCCAGAGGAAGTGTGCCCTAAATAACATAAGAGTTAGGAGGTCGCCTTTCCCCTGCATACAATGTCGTAGCTAAAGGCCGGACACAGGCTAGCTTTGAGGGGCGCAGATCCTACGCGGGGCAATCTTAGACATCGCGTATCCGGGTAACATTCAGATATTCATTTATTGGTAAATAGAAAAAATTACAAATCAAAAATAATAGGTAATTGAAGTATACATTGTAAAAAACTTAATCGTAATTAATGCAGTACTATAATATATCTTACAATACAATAAAAACTATGCATACCGATAAGACTCTATTAGAACGTCAGTGTAAAAACCCCCGATAATTTTGAAAAAGAAACATTGAACTAGGTAGGTCGATGACATGTTTTCTACTTTTCAGCTGAATTTTATCAACATGTTACACTAATTTATTAAATCGATGTTGATAACATTGATATGGGCTTAATAGAAAGTATGCTTATGCCTACAAAAAATAACAGCAATCGCTCCAGACGTCGCTGAGAAATCGGAGAATATACATTTAAAAACCACCGGTTTAAGAAACTCCTCGTATTTTGAAGTGGGTTAAAATTCCCTTGATACGGCCTCGTCTGTATGAATAAATTTAGCCTGTGGTCCTTCTGGTTGTAGGATCCGGATCCTCTCGATAACCGCTACGCCTACGCTTTATAGTCCGTGACATCCGAATAACGATTTATTATCACACGGTTCTGTGCCAAAAAAACTAAAATGTTTCCTGCAACTGTACTTGAATCACGCAATGAACAAATCTGTTAGTGGCAGTAAAAAATTATAGGGCGGGTCTGTGTCAAAGCATAAGCTAGCGTTCACGATTTTTTAAAGAATTCTTGTCTATATTTGCTGACAATCCAAATATATATATGTACATATATATATATATATATATATATATATATATTTATATAGAAAGACATTGTATTTTTTTAAACTAGTTTATTGATTGAAAAATTAGTTAAATTCATCAAAAATGTCGAAGTTGAATTTTACGATAGACTCGATTTTGACGTCTTTGGCCAATTTTATAATTATTTTTTTCGATAAATACGAGTATAATGTATTTCATAAATATCGCATTCGTCATTCGATGTACCCGGTCTTATAAGTCAGCAGACGTTAATGAATATTATTAAACCATATATGTCATACAGCACAGATTACCAGCTGATTTCAATAATATTTGGCATTATTTAAGACTGTAACCTAAATAATAATTGTAATTATGATAAAAACAGTCAAGAGGCTGCTTTTTAAAGTCGAAAAAATTTTGTGACTATGTGGTAGATAGATAGATCAATTCTTTATTGTAGAACACACAAAAAAAAAAAATTACATGAGAAAAAATCTTACAAAATATAGTTCTAAAAGTGGCGGCCTTATCGCTAAAAAGCGTGTCTTCCAGGCAACCTTAGGTAGGAGACAATTCTAGATAGTTTGAAAAGTACTAGTAATATTTACAAACAGAATTTCATTATAAATTACTTGTATTATATATTTTTTCTAAACAACGCCGTAATCGCTTTCTACTTTTAGTAATACACCTGAAGAGAATTTTAAATCATCACGTAATCTCTTACAAAGAAATAAGTTGCTCGCAAAGTTGTACAGTGTAGGGTAACTACTTATTATCAACATAACTCTATGTTGATAGAGCGTGAATTTATCTATACCTTACTTGATAGGATAGAAAGGTGTTTCCAATTTTCGTTTCCATGTAGAGTTTCCGTAGAAATTACCTTCTTATATCTATCTCATTTTCCCGCTTTAATTTATATTTCCAGGACGCGCATTTTGTGAAATTATAAATGTTACTAAAACACGATTTTAAAAATACCATCTTTAGGCTCTACCTACATATATACTTCTGCTAAATTAAGAATGTAAAATAAACTCGTTAAGACTTGCTTTACCTATACACAACAGTATCCATGGATCAAGATACAACATCTTTGTAAAATTAACCTTAATCTTCTGAGTTTTATGAAGTTAAACGCTGACATTTAATAACTGCAAATACCAAAGTCTAGACCAAAAGGTCAACACAAGCTATTATCTATTCTGCTAAGTAGGAAATAATTAACAGCACGATTAATAGCTCGTAGCTAGTTATCTATAGATGAATAGACCTAGTTTGCCCCACCATGTTGGCACGTGTAACATCGTTAAATATTCCTTTAGCTTTATTACCACAAATTAAAATAAAATAGTTTTATCCCGTTACGCTATTTTTATATAGTTATAAGAGTTCGATCTCACTAAACATGCAAAAAGAGACTGACCGGTGAAGGATCACATCGTGAGGAAACCATAGCATGGTAGTACGGTGTTTCCTATAGCTCGCCTGGCTAGCTACCACCCTCAAGTTGTAAAATCTGTTGCCAAGCATCTAACGGTGTGTTCCAGCAGCCTTCCTTGAGAGCCAGTGTATTCCAGACTAGGCATGCTCCATCTAGGACTACAGTATCTCTTCGACTTCCGTGGTTGTGCGAACTCGCTGTACAGCGAGGCTTTTGATATATATATATAATACTTCCAAAACGAGGAGGTACTCAATTCGACGTATTTTATAATTGTTATCCGGAGACGGGTGGACCGATTAGAAAAAAATGTCATTTGTTTGAAAAGTACACATCCCGTATGGTACCAACATTTTAGTTGTACTATATCAACATCATGAAGAGATTTTATTTTTTAATCAAAATATCTGAAGAAGTTCTATCAGCGCCTGCCCTATGTAATGGAAATCGGTAGTCAATATTTTTTTTAAAAGATTTATTTTCAAATTATTCGACGTCTAAAAATCGGACAATCGTAGACTCTGATGTATACCTACCAAGCTAAGCTACCGAGTTGTAATGCCAGAATTGAAACAGAGACTGCATTTCCTTTGCCTATAATCGGAAAAAATATAATAACAATAATAATATTATAATTCTAACTACTTATACAAAGAAAACTCGACCAAGTGCGAGTCAGTTAGGGTTCCGTACAACATTAGTACAAGTTTCTACCTGTTGTAACTTTTCAACACCTTGTTTGTATGGGATACCCCTCAAAATATTTATTTTATTTTAATTTCATTATTTATTACTAAAGTAAATATATATATATATATAGGTGAATATTGGAAAAAAAAAATATATATTCTGTGAATATTTCAAGCGCCGTTATTAATTAGGAGAACAAAACTCATTTTTGTTTTTTGGGAGCCCCCCTTAAGTATACATTTTATTCAGTTTTTAGTATTTCTTGTTATAGCCGCAACATTTTTAGCCCGTTTCTACTTTTTAGGTACGGAACCCTAAGAAGGCTAAAGCAAAGTCAGCTGCTAAAATGAAACACAAATTCAGAAATCAAAGATTTATTCTGTAATATCTCCAATCCTTTTCATTTCATAGCATCTCGTAGAACGTCAATTTAGACAGACTATGTCCATTTTACACGGGATTTATTTCGGGATAAGTATGCCAATTACTACGTCACGAATTAAGAGCGCACTTTATTCGGAGCCATGACTCACGCAGAGAAAGTCCGTTACATCGCTGAATATGCGACAGATTTATCGTGGTTTTGTAGGGATGGGACCTACTCGTAGCTAACATATTTGTAGATAGATTTTAATTTGAATATATTATATACAATTTAAATTAAAGCTAATATTTTATCAATAATACCTATGAATTAAAAAATGTTAGTTAGTAATCATATTTAGGTCATTTAGTGTGTTAAGCACAATGTTATACTTACTAATAGTTTTGTAGAAACAACCTCTCTGAATCTAGATGATGTGAATATAAATAAAACTTTTAAACTTCTTTGAGTTATAGAATCCGACATCTACATTCGCTTGTCCAAACTCACAAAATATAACCTAGCCACAAAAGTATCGAACTGTCCGTTTTCCCCTCCCTGCGAGGTCGTCACCTGCGAGCGAGGGGCGCGGGGCGCGGGGGCCGCCGACGGCGTCACTATGTCGGGCAGGTTACGATTTACACTCGACGAACTCAGCAGAAAGTTCGCCCGAACCGAGAAACGCTGATAATCCACATCCACAGACGCTGGCGAGAATCACATCGAGATTACTGAGATATCTCTGACAAACGGTTTTATTGCCGTCGAATTAATTAAGATGTAAATCGTTTCTACGCGATATAGATACGATACAATTTGCCGCTCGGTTGACGGACGTTTTATGTCACCGATTGGGCGGATTGAACCGGATAGATTGTAGTTTCGGATCCGATTTCAGAAGCTTTGTCATCGATTCGGTTTCATATCGAATGTTGAGTCAGGTGATGGTCTTAAGTGGTCGTCTCTTAGAATTCGAGTCACCTGGTTTCTTGTAGGCAGCTGACATGTTGTTTGTGGTATGTGGGTCTTAGGAATGTGGTGTACGTTTTTTGAACTTGATATAACTAATATGCGCGGCGTTCTCTGATTACGAGAGCTTAGGTATTACACCTCGTACACGTGTAAGCACCAACATAAACAGGATATCTAATTGTATTTGTTTGTTTTGTTTACAGATTTTTGAAATGTTTGCGAATTAGAGTTCTACAGCTGATGGAATCCACATGGCGATGGCAACGACAGACCGTCGAACTGTCGAGTGCAACGATCTTTAATGAAACAACGATACATCACAAATTAGAACTAAATGTGTAACGACCAGTTCAATTATGGAGACTGATATGTGTTCTTAAAATCAAATAATGAATTGGCCAAAATCGACAATCAAAGAGTGACATTCGAGTAATTCTTGCTGCATTGAAATGAAAATAGTAATGAAACCTCGCGTTGAATATGAAATTAGTTGCCCTGTGAAGAATTTCTTAGTTACTTTTTAGCAAGTCCCGACTATTTAAGCTGAATCATATTTTATATTTATGTGAAATATTATTTTTTAAGGTAGTTAACTCTTGTACGCCACTGTAACTAATATCTGTTTTCATTTTAACTATTTTCTTAACTATTCAATTTATTTTATTTGATCGGGTAAGGAAAATTACTGAATTATTGAACGATATTCAAACTTGATATACTTTATTATCAAGATACAGGCATTGCATTACAATATATACATAGCATAAACATCTCTAAATCCCATTCACTACAATAAATGCCTTGGATTAATTTTATTATGTTAGCATTTGTATATCATAATAACAAAACATCAAATTACGGATGCAATTTGTTTATGTTATACATTGTTCTGGTGGGCCCAATTAAATTGTTAATTATTTGTATGACGAAATTGTATATAATATATGAAATATTCTAGCGATTTAATTTTATGATTATGTTAATCTTTTATAAGAAATGCATCAGAGTGAACAAGTCCAAATCCAGTAATACTAATATATAGGTTTATTTCTAATGCCATAGTAGGTTTATTTTATTATAATTATCTCATACAATAACGAAGCCATTTACTACTATAGATTGCATGGCCCTCGATAGTTGCAAAATCCAGTATTGTGTCAAGTGTAACATTGTAAGGTTTCTCCATTTCTTATAGCTTAATTTAATAAGGCCTAGCTTGCCAAATCAATTTTTAAATTGTGTTAAAACTGTGATAATCCTTTGAATAAAGAAGAGAAAAGAGCACATAAAGACCTTAAAACCAATAAGAAATTATAAAATCAAAAAATTCACATCACTCGCGGGCAGGTTACAGTACAGGTATTAAAAAAATTACACAATTTTAACACAACAAAATTTTAATAGCAGAACTGGTGTCCGCTACTGAGCTAGGCCACAAGAAACTCCCCACTATGTATCCACTAATGCCTTCGTCAACATTCTACGGTATAACAAACACACCAGAATGTTTACGTGAGCAAGTCAATGACATGATCACCCTATTACCAGCGGCTATTACTAATCCTAAATATAAGAAAACTGACAGACCTCGAAACATGTTACAGCAAAACAAACGCATTCATAGTCACATATCTAGTCCAGGATATTTGGTAAGCTTTGTGAAAATGTAAGTACAGATCGACTCAACGTTAGAAAGTCTAAGACTAACCTTAACTGGGATGGGTTCAGATCCAGATCATATCATTATGAGTAAATGTGCACTCGTATATATAAGTACATCTTTCTTCCTACTCGTGTACCTACGTAGTTAAAAAGGCCCGAACTTTTGAATTTTGCCAAAGTAAATATGCAGATCTTCTGTTTTTCTTTGCACATCTTATCTAACCAAAGCCAAGCGGATATGCGACTTCTCTTGATCTTTTGATGACCGCAAAGCGATTGATTAGGGTTGATGAGTTACATCGCCTTTTCAATTGCATTATTAATTTTATTACCTGCCTTGTATGCGCATAAAATTAAAATTGCATTGGTAATTTAAAAAAACATTAATGTCTGCTCTCCACTTTGGTTCGTTACAGTCCAGGCCTTATAGATGTAAACAGATATTGGATTTGATGGATCTGGCCCACAATTGTAGTGAAGCAGTTGTTTTTTTTAAATGAAAAATACCTCAGCGGACAGTTTGTGATAGTTTTAGCCATTAAGTGTTCATTTAGTATGTGTATAGAAAAGTCAATTTTCGCACTTTATTGACGTCCATTTAAAAACAATTACAAATTTCCGTAACCGCGATTTGTATAACTCACTTTGAAGCCCGATTTTGGAAGCGTTTTGGATCTCCAGACTCATTTTTATTAATTTGAAAGCGGATCGGATTGTACAATATTTTAAACGCAAAACCAATCTAAAATTAACATGCAGAAACGCTTTTAGAATCTGGGGCTGAATTATTTGCTTTTACACCTAACATTGTGACGTGTATAAGCAGCTGATATTGGTGCTAAACTATATTCTTCGACGGCAAATATATACGTTTTGTATTCCAAAAACACGTAAATCCTCGTACGTACGCAACTTGCGTATACATACTCGTAGATATGAAATTAAATTGTATTACAATTAATTTACTATAGTTTCGTACACGCTTAGTTTATAATTTAACTAAAAGTCATCTTCATCGAAATGTATGTTGTGTAAAGAATCATTTGCCAAATATAAATACGTAAAATCGAATACAGAACCGATTTATTATATCGATAATACGTATTTCATGTGTTGTAGACGATTGATTGACCTCTTTGGAGTTATATGAGATAACTCCAAAGAAGTAAATAAATATGTTAGTTAGTAGTTAACTAAATGGTTGTTAAAATAATTATATTGTTAATTAATAATTGTGACGAGACATCGATGTCAATATGTGGTCAATTATGTAAGGACCGAATTTTGTTCCATTAAGGCCTAGCGTTATCGTGAGAATTAGTACCTAATGCCCATATATATCTGCTTTCAACATGATGATCTGTTTTTACTATTTTTTTAGCTTTTTGACCAGCAAATTAACCTATAATTCGAGCGCTAGCGCAGCTTGAAAAACAATTGAAGCGGTATGTTTGGCGCTCCGGGCACAAGCAATACAGCTCTTTGTCGTGGCGCTCGAAGGGGTAACTTAATTTTATATATGTAATACCCAGTGGAATAATGGCATTTTTTTGGATACTTATTAATTCTTGCAGCAAAATAATTTTCGCGTACCAACTCTGCTAAAGATTCAACGTTGATTTTTCTTCACTCGTGGAAGTTACAACATTGCTGAATTGCTAAATCTTTCTTTTTGCATTGGATTCCAATTTTGAAACCAAAAAAATAAAAAATTAGCAAAAATATGTTGCTTGAATATATTCAGTAACAGCTTAAGTTTTATATGCTTGCACCATTAGTGCACACTTCATCAGTCATAAGGATACCTGTGCATATAATAGTTTTTGAAAATTAACTAGATATCCATACTCTTTAATTAGGTATTTGAAACGATTACATCGCACCTAAAATTTTTTATAATCCTTACTGCTCTGGATGATTCGAGTAAAGTTAAACTCAAGGTAAATATGGTAGTAACAACAATAACGCCCAATCCACCAGTTCATGTACTTATAGTGTGTTCTTTTATTTAAATTGACTTGACGATTAGGCGTTATTGCTGTACACTTTTAAATAGTTCGTTATTAAAAAAAAATCTAAACGGTTACCAAAATGGATATTTGGTCACCAAATTACGTTTCCTAAAACGGACCTTGTTGCCGAAAGTATTCAGAATGTCATAAAAAAATTACCTTAACCTACTGCGGACCTTTTAGCCGAAAGTATTCGGAGTGCCATAATTTGGTGACCGTTAAGCCATTTTAGGAACCAAAAATAATGTTTGGTGACCGTCTAAATTATACCTTTAAAACTAATAAAGATGCGCATCGCTCTCGTGCTGGCTAATAATCTGTTTCAAGCTATACAATGCAAAATTGGCAGAACGGAATACGAGAAAAAATAATAAGTGGGTAGTCCTAACCGTATCCTTTGGTATTGGGTATATGTTAATTATATTGCATAGACAAGTGTAGTGGCAAATCTTCTGCTGTTATGTATGATAGATAGGTCTGATAAAGAGTAAATCTATGAAAAATGTCACGCTTTCTTATCGAATTTTTTTGCGCACAGACAATGCGCACAACCCTTTGATATATTATCCTATTGGTAAATTGGTTTGCAAATTAGATCGTAATAGATAATCTATTTTAATATTAGACGATGGTTATCGCGATGTTAGTTATTATTTAGGTATTTATAGATATAGAATATAAATCAGGCGCTCTCCGATAGCGCCGAAGAAAATGTGTAAATTATTTTGTAAAATGTTTAAAAATGTTTTTTATGTTTATTGACTAAGGCGTACACGTAATATTAATTTTGTTGACGTTTTTTTATTAGTCGCTAAATATTAGCATATAAAATGAAAATTGTGAAACTTTAGACAAAATTAGTACGAAATTATGTGTTTCAGTGTAAATAATTATTATAGGCGAAAACATGTAGTAGTACATAAATATATATTTATGTATTAAATTTGATATTGTTTTCAAAATTTACGTGGTCGTTTTATTACTCCACCTCTTCTGTCTCCCTCTAGGAAGTATCTAATCTAGGAAGTACCTCTTGATACTAGCAGTGCTTTATACGTTATCAAAATACCGTAAGTCGACTCGTTAGTACCGTCTAAGAAAAATAAATAAGAAATAAAAGCGAGTTATACAGCTCACCTTACAGCGACATAGTCATCTCATGCAAGGCTAGATTCCTTTGTTCTGATACTTGAAAATTCACTAGAAAGAAGTAAAATTGAAAATTTTGGACAACTCCGACACTTGTTGACACCTATCTAAAATATTGGAGTCAATAATAAAAAACAGGATTTTAAGATATTTTGAAGAAAATTGTATTTTTACCAATTCACAGTACGGTTTTCGAAAGGGCCGATCGACAGAGATGGCAATTAGAAAAGTCATTTATTTATTATTCTAGATGCAATGGACAAACGAAAGAAATGCGCAAGCATTTTTTGCGAACTGTCCAAAGCTTTCGACTGCTTGAGGCATGACATACTCTTATTAAAACTGCAATATTATGGCTTTGAAGATAAAGAACTGTTGTAGTTTAACCTACTTTGTTTTTTGTGCAATTGAAACCTCTATAGTTAAATAGAATATTAATTGAATTATTTTTTCTTTGTAAAACAAATTACAGTTTTTTTTTATGTGACTTCAAATAAATTCACCAAACCAAAATGTTCACCTTTTTCTTTATTTTTATATTTTAACTATTTCAACACGTTATCAGCACGAAGCTCTATGAAATAAAGACTATAGTGTAAACAAGTAATTGTGGGAATTTGAAATATTGTGAATTTGTCATCGAAGGAGTCGTCGTCGTCCACTATGGCAAACAGTAACGGCGATTCGTCTGGTACTTACCAGAGGTGGAATTCCTCATCCTTGCCCACATTCAAAGTATCAAGTAAAGATGAATATGCGTCTTGGAAATTTAAAATGCGTAATTACTTAATACATGAGGATTTGTGGTGCGCAATAAATGGGTATGAGAATGGAGATTCCACGTCAGCAGCAGTCCGAATGAAAAATGACCAGAGAGCCTTAGCAAAGTTATGCTTGACTGTAGATGGGTCTGCGATGACTCATGTAAGAAGCGCCAAGACCGCTTTAGAAGCTTGGAATGCATTGCAGGAAGCATATGAAGATAAAGGATTGGGCAGACGATTATCCCTTGAACGGAAACTTTATAGACTTTCCTTGAATGATTACCAGAACATCGAAGCGTATATCAATGCTGTTTTATGTACAGTACAAGACTTGGCAGATATAGGAAAGATTATAGAAGATATATCTGTGGCGGCTATCCTATTAGGAAGTCTCTCAAAAGATATGAACCCCTAATAATGGCACTTGTGAATAGTAATGTAATCGTCACAACAGCTTTAGTCAAAACAAAGCTATTGAATGAAATGTCAAAACGTGACGATGAGGCGACAGATATTGCTTTCCAATCTAAAAAACAAGCAAATATGTCTCGAAACATCAAACCAGTAGTTTGCTGTGTGCAACAAACCCGGTCACAAACGACCAAATTGTCCATTACGTCTGAAAAACAAGAAGGAAGCTGCTAAATTGGAAAATAATGCTGTGACATTTAGCGCACTCGGAGTATCTTCCCAGTCAGATAAAGACAAGTGGTTTATTGATTCAGGCGCGTCTAAACATATGACACCGAGACGTGATTGGTTTGAGGAAATAATACCATTAGATGGTGGCACTGTTACTGTAGCAAATGGTGATAAGATTTCTTGTGGTGGAATTGGAGACGTATCCATAAATACAGCACATGGCGTTGTTAATAGCATAAAGGATGTAGCGTATGTACCTGAATTAACTAGTAATTTGATTTCAGTCAAAAAGGTCGTAGAGAAAAGTATTGCAGTAGTTTTTGATAAAAATGGTTGTGATTTTTATAAAAATGATTCGGATTTTTCTGTTAAAGGTGATAAGATTCTTCATGGTTCTGCGAATGGTGGACTGTACACACTTGATTGTACAACTAATACTCACCAAAGCAAGGCGTATGATGTGCACTCTGATTCGTTGAGCAGGTACCAATTATGGCACAAACGTTTAGGTCACTTATGTCGCATAGGTATGAGCCAACTCAAGAACTCTCATATTGGAGTTGATTATCCAGCAGTAGATCAATCAAAATGTGTTGCCTGCGTTGAAGGCAAACAGGCAAGAAAACCTTTTAAAACGATTACATACAAGAAGGCTACAATGAAGTTGGAATTGATACATTCGGATTTAATAGGACCAATGTCTGAAGCATCATTACAGGGGAATAAGTATGTGTTACTTTTCGTCGATGATTTTTCAAGAATGATTTACCCTTATTTCATTGCTTCGAAAGCACAAGTAAAGAACAAGTTTTGTCATTTTCAAGAACTTGTGGAAAGACAGACTGGTGCTAAAATAAAGATTCTGAGAACGGACTGTGGTAAAGAGTACGTCAATAAGGACTTATCAGAATATTTATCATCCAAGGGTGTGATTCATGAAACAACTGTTGGGTATAGCCCACAATCCAACGGCGTCGCAGAGAGAACTAATCGCTCAATAATAGATAAAGCGCGCTCTATGCTAGCTGGAAGCCTACTTTCGAAAGCGTATTGGGAGGACGCATTTACGATGGCTGTTTATTTGAAGAACAGGTCACCGCATCGTGCTTTACAAGGTAAAATACCATATGAGAAATGGTACGGACAAAAAACAGATCTGAGCCATTTGCGTGTATTTGGATGTCGAGCACTAATACAAGTTCCAGCATGTCACAGAAAGAAGTTGGATGTAAAGGCTAAAGAAGCTATTTTTGTGGGATATACAGAAGATCCTAATGCATATTTATTTAGAGATTCTTCAAATCCAAGACAAATGAAGAAGTCACGAGATGTTACATTTTTCGAGGAGCATTTCACGAATCTAAAAAGGAGCGTTGAAGAGTCTATGACTTCTACTTCTAATAATATATTGGAGGTTTTTCAAGACAAGGACGAAGAGTATGGAGATATGCCTCACCTACATAATGAGGTTATGCAGCCAGATGAGAATGTGGAAAATCAGGAATCAGAATTACCACATCATGACAACAGTGATGATGAGTTCGATTATAACTCAGCTGAGTCTGTTCCTACAAGTCCTACACGAGACGAACCAGAAAATGATGAACAAGGTAATAGATATCCGCATAGAATTCGTAGACCACCAGATTTTTATACCTCTCTGGCCGCTGGGCAAGAAACGGAGCTGAAAAATTATTTAGAGGCAATACATTCTGATGAAGCTGATAGATGGCAGACAGCAATGAATGATGAATATAATTCATTGATGAAACATGGAACATGGGAACTTGTAGATAAGAAGGTGACAACTTGGAGATAAAAAGGTGATACCTTGCAAATGGGTTTATAAGCTGAAGACCGATGCTCATGGAAATATCATAAAGTATAAAGCGAGACTTGTAGCAAAAGGTTTCAAGCAAAGAGAAGGTATAGACTATGATGAAACGTTTGCTCCAGTTATTCGGCATTCTTCCCTGCGAGTATTGTTTGCATTGGCTGCTGAACTGAATCTAAAAATGAGACATTTAGATGTTGATACAGCTTTTCTTAATGGAGATCTGGAAGAGGAAGTATATATGGAGTTACCACCAGGAATTGCTAATAAAAATGACAAAGTATGTCTGCTGAAGAAATCTTTATATGGTTTGAAGCAAGCCAGTAGAGCTTGGAACCCAAAACTTGACAAAACCTTGATTAAATTGGGTTACATCAAAACTCCTTCGGAACCATGTATATACAAAAGAATTTTTGATAACGAATTTGTCATATTGGCAGTTTATGTGGATGACATTATTTTGATGTATCAGAGTGATGACAAGATTGACATTGTCAAACAGGAATTATGTGATGTTTTTTCCATGAAAGATTTGGGAGAGCTAAAATTTTTCTTAGGACTCAATATTACTAAGAATGAGAGTGGACAAATAAAAGTAAGCCAAGAAACATTTATTAATAATCTACTAGAGAAATATGGAATGACAATGTGTAAAACAGTTGACACACCATCAAATCAGAAAAAGTTGAGTTCTGGATTTCGAGAAGATGTTCCTTATCAAAGTTTAATTGGGTCGTTAATGTATCTGGTAGTGAATACTCGACCTGACATCGCTTTTGTGACGAGTTATCTCAGTCAGTTCAACACAACATTTAATAAAGAGCACTGGATTGCGGCAAAAAGAGTGTTGCAATATTTGAAGGGTACTAAAGGTTATGCTCTTACGTATAGAAAAACTGGAGAGTATCTTAATGGATACACGGATGCAGATTGGGCAAATTGTAGTATTGACCGCAAGTCATATACCGGCTATTTCTTCACATTAGCAGGAGCTCCAGTTGCATGGGAAGCTAAGAAGCAACATACAGTGGCGTTGTCTTCTACAGAGGCAGAGTACATGTCGCTTAGTGCAGCAACTACCGAAGCGTGCTACCTAAGAAGACTAATACTAGAGTTGTTAGGTAAGGATAGTCCAGTCATTTTATTCAATGACAGTCAGAGTGCCCAGAGTTTGGTGTACAATCCGGTCCATCATTCGCGGACCAAACATATTGACACGAAGTACCACTTTATTAGGGAAAAAGTAACTGATGGAACTGTAAAAATACAGTTTGTCAGTTCAGAAAACAATTATGCCGATGTGTTGACTAAACCATTAGGCCGAGTTGCACATACAAGGTGTATAAATGGTTTAGTGTTAGCAGTTTAGTTAAGGCATAAGTTTGAATTTTTTTTTTTTGTTGTTTGTTTTTGCAAGAAATATAGAATTTTAATTGAGGGCGGGTGTTGTAGTTTAACCTACTTTGTTTTTTGTGCAATTGAAACCTCTATAGTTAAATAGAATATTAATTGAATTATTTTTTCTTTGTAAAACAAATTACAGTTTTTTTTTATGTGACTTCAAATAAATTCACCAAACCAAAATGTTCACCTTTTTCTTTATTTTTATATTTTAACTATTTCAACAAGAACTACACATGATGAAGACATATTTAGAAAATCGTAACTAGATTGTGTCATTGAGAGAAGCTAACTCAGTAGTTACTAATGTAGATATATGGGTGCCACAAGGCTCTATACTAGGCCCAGTATTATTTTTAATCTATATTAATGACCTCGTGTATAACATGCCTGACTGGGCAAATATTAGTTTATTTGCTGATGATACACATGTAGGATTAAAAGATAAGTGCAAACGTAAATAAAAAATCAAAATTGATGACGCTAAAACTATTCTAAAGCATTGGTTTAATGATAATGGGATTTTACTCAGAGTGTCAATCATGACATTATCAGTCTACTACGCTCATATACACTCTTTATTAAAATATTCTATTACTGTATGGGGTAACGGTGCGGATATTATAAAAGTGTTACGAGCACAAAAAAGGCAATCAGGCAGAAAGTATTTTCAAAACCACAAAATTGTGACTTTAATATCAATATAGCTATATATATAACAGTTTATTGGAAGTATACGAGTATGAGGAAATGGACAATCTGATTCAGACACCGCAAAAAATATTTAATTTTAGTAAACCACGGCAAATTGAAACTTTAAGCAAACCACTAGTACGGCTTGTTAAAATACAAAAACAAGGTTTGTATAATAAGATATGCATGTTTAATAAACTTCCACCCACAATAACTAAGCTACATGCCAATGAATTCAAAAAGACACTAAAGTGTTTCTTTGAGGCGTCCCCATTTTACTCTTTAAAAGAATTTATGAGAATACCGTTGACGGATCTTCTTTCTTGAATGAAATAAATATAACTAATGCCATAATATTATTTGACACATTTCATACAAAAAAATCAAAATCGGTCCATCCGTCAGGGAGCTACGATGCTACAGACAGACACACACATACACGTCCAACTTAAAACACCCCGTCGATTTTTCGTCGGGGGATAAAAAAAAACAATGCCACATGTTTACACTCCATGCCAAATATATGGAACAGCTAGGGTAAATATTTATAAAGAAAACGCCGTACACTACGCTGATATTTTTATATTCAGAGATCTTGTGTTTCGCATGTCTGTACCAAATGTTATTGACATCGTCGAGCAAACGGCACTGTAGCAAACCTCCTTGGTTTTTGGGAGAAATATCCCCCAATCAAAAAACACCGACAACTAAAAAGTTCGTAGAATCCATACACCAAGTTTCGTCAAGCATCATTGGAATCTACGACCTGTATGCGAGTACAAAATCTTATAGACTTTTAAGATACAAATGCAAGACGAAAGATAAAAATTCCTGACTCGAAAAGGTTGCTATGCTATAGCCATCGTTACGACGAAAAGTAGCTAGTTATCGGTTTGTTATCGGATCACATTTCGGGTTATTTGCCTTGGAGTTACATGATATAATTCTCCCTCCTACATTCGGACTAGTAAAGATACTGTAAGACGCCAACGGTTCCTGGTAGAAGATCCATGGACTCGAAACAAATGCTTTGCGTCTACTCTTATCGTGCGAACTGCTCAGTGTGGAGTTCGCTGCCGATTTCCCGATGATGGCTATAATTTCGGTCTTTACAAGTCTTGAGTGAATCGGTGTATTTTAGACAAGCGTGCTACAACGAAGAAACTTAACGGCCAGCGCAAGCTTATATATAAAATAACAGAGACGCTACGTATGTAATATGGTCAGGCCAGTTTTATTAAAATGTAGCCAAGTAAGTAGGTAGGTAACCTCACCTCTGGTAAGTAAAATCTCCACACAAACACATTAGCACTATAAGAGCAATCTTTATGGTCCAACTTCTGGAATATTTAACGCTTTGCAACATAGATTTTTTATTACAATTTGGTAAAGTTTTTATTGTACCGAGAGGCTGTATCTGAGCATTTTTATGACACTTTTACAAGTGTATAAAAGTCATAATTTTATGACAAAGTTGGTTTAGGTGTATTAAAAGTTATTTTAGATCTTGAATCCACTCAGTATAGGTACTTACGTGCATATTAGAAGCCTAATATTATTGTGAGGCAGAATATAGGTACAGGCTGTTTTATCATAATATTTCTAATAATATAAGAAATGGAATATTTTTAATTCGCCCATTTTGGTATGCTTCGCTCTAATGTTATAATCTTTAGGCCCTTATAAGATCTCTATTTCATGGTCCTTGATAATATTGTAAGAAAAAAACCTGGATTCGTTACACTTCCACCGAGTGGAACCGCAGTAAAAAGGAACCACGTTCAAAGTTTCCGTATTACTTAATTTCAATATTATTCATCCGGCGACTGGAACCAACCGCATTTATTTTATAAAGTATAGTAAGAAAGAGTACAGTCAAACACAAAAAGCTAAGTTAGTGCCTAATAATTAAAGAAAAACCTGGTTTTAGAGTTTGGACTTGTAATATAAATACTGCTATTGAACTTCCGATCCCATTGCTGCGATTGCTGGCGCATTTATCGTAGTTGATGATCTTTTTAGTTTTCGATTGGTTGTTGTAGGAAAATGCAATAAAAACTATTTCTTATTCATACGTCAAAAAAAAACGCTCTATGTCATGTTTTATGTTATGCAACGTCTCATACTAACTGTTGTAATATTATGTAAATTACTCTTCTGAGATTTGCCAACATGAGATTAAAATTATTGGCACTGCGAAGGAGTCTCACAAATGTTATCAAAGCCAGGAATTATTGCGGACGACCGCGTAAGTGTATTTTAGTCTTGTAAGTAGGTACAATTTGGCATACTTTATGGCCACAAAGGCCAGAAGGCTTTTAGGTAGCTTTGGCTACCATACGAAAGCTCCAGTATCATCCCTGAGTCGATGTTCGCGTGGCTATTTTACATCCTACAGCCGAATACAGGTAGCGCTTGCGACTGGATTTTAAACTTGGGACGACGAATTACGCAGAGCTCGGGCAAAATCTGAGACTTTTAAATTATCGACTATTTTTCTTGTTTAGGTGTAGGTAGGTACAATCGATGTTTAATCTCAAAATTTAGAATCTTCTAAAAAGCTTTGCGTAATTCGAATTGCAAAGTTTTGGAAACCGGTCGGAAACGCTACCTGAATCATGCTCCACGAAGTATTTGCCTGGAAGATAGACCTAGACTACCCAAAAAGCAGCACTAGACCAAGCTGCATGTTGAGCATTCCGAAACCAATCATAAATGTAGGTTAGGGTCAAGTGGCGTAACGGGAAGAGGTAATGGTCGAAAGTTGCCTAATGATGATAATACGTATGCTATTATTTTATGATATATTTCAGCTCGATGTGACGCCCACATGAACGAATTACCTGTCCCATGCATCCCTTGGCAACCTTGGTATAAGGACAAACAAACCTTGTACAATAAAATACTAGCTGCGGGAGCTTTGTGGTAAGCATTTTCTGCAAGGGAACAGGGTCTTCGAAAAGAAAAAGGCTTTGGGTAAATCAAAGTTTTCGAATGCTGTCGGAAACACTACCTGAATCAGGCTGCTGACCACGATCACAAAAATGGGTCTTGTGACCTAAAATTATGTCAAATATTTCATTAAAATGCCTAGTTTAGATTCACATATTAAGAACAGTTCTCAACTTTTCAGGTTTCTATTCTCTTTCGGCATGATGTTGTGGACTGACAGCATGTATTTGAACTGGAGTCCGCCAAAGCAGCCCGGCCCGCCCAGCGACTTTGTAGAGGAGTGTGATGATACCGAAGATAATATTTAATAAACTTTATTCATCCATCACTTGAGTTTTGTTATTTCTATTAGTGCTTACGACAATAGATACGATACGTGAATAAGTAAAGTTATAGTTATCTTTCAGCCGATTTGATCGCTATTTTGTTAACCTTATATCCTACTGAATTATGGTTTTCTGTAATGAGCCGAAAATGCCCAGTAGTGGTAAACAAAGTAACATTGACCATTTTCTCGTGGTCTACCGAATTCCGGTCTGACTCCATAATGTCGCGTAATCGAACACATAATCGGAAGAAAACTCTTTTCTTAAAATCTGAAGGTTCACTGAACTTGTTAATGTTTGTAATTAAATCCTCCATAATAAGCAAAGAATATGGTAGGTACTCTGTGATCAAGAGCAAATGAGTCAAGAATAGGAAGGTCATGTCATGAGTTCTCAGTCACGTTTGTTATATATATTTTTATGCTATTTTTTAATTTTTCCTATTACTTTTGATACATTCGTTTTAACTGTGTATAGTTATATACCAAAATGAAATTGAGATTGATGACAATACGAAGGAGCTATACAAATGTTTTACAAGCCAGAAATTGCTACGGAAGACCACGTAAGCAATTTCTTGTACCAAGACAAGACGACTTTTCTTCCGAAAGTTTTCAGCCCTTGAAGTACTTAGGTAATATGTACCTAGGCTTTGCAGGTAAATTATGTGGTTTTTTTTTATAAACTCAGCTAGGAATGTCAGTAAAAGTTCACTAGATCACCAGGTGCTTGGGGACAGAGTTTTCAAATTGAAGGTGGTAGCTAGCCAGGCAGGCGTTAATAAAGTCCTACCACCATGCAAATGTTATGTTTAGGTGGATCTTAGGTGGTCAAAGCGGTCATGATTTCAGCAGTTCCTCCAGGAGATCACGAAGAAATATGTTAGGACTACAAGGAATTATTGTTGACAGCTGAGCAATGGACAAGTAATTAGACAACAGGAATCCTATTTTGGCATTGAAATAAGGACAAATCATAAAGTTGACACATTCCGACTTCATATTAATCTATTATTTAGATTCGGACTGAGCTTGGCCTGAGGGAGGAAAGTTCCAAATTAAATGCTAAGAATACTTAAGTAGGATGAAAGTCACTTGTCTAGCTAATTAGCTGTAGCTATGAATAAGAACAATACTTCCCATCAACAATGACAGTTGTACTCATATAGAGGGAGACAATTGATTACGGCCCTTAAGCTGATCCTACCAAAATGTGCCAGACATTATAGTTGAAGCTTCAATCGGCTTCTTAGCCAAATAGTTCGTTATATTCATGCGGTAGAAATGATTCCTTCTTGAACAGAAACTGAACGAAACTCTTTCAAAACAAACAGCAAGTAAAATTTTAGCTAATAAACACATAAATAGCGATTTTATTCAATATTGTATAAGTACAGCGGAAAAAACAATAACACGTAATAAAACTAGAGATATATAACAATGCTAGAAAGCTTACATTTAGTTGTAATCTTATTCCAGCACAACCTAACGAATTAACTTGCCATGATAAATACAATATCATAAAGTAAAAAAAATAATTAATTGCTAAAACCAAATACATATACGATGAAAAAGGTCCCATATCATGTGTGGGGTACTGGAAAAAAAACCCGGTAGAAATGAATAAATTAAATGTCATTAAACATCTCCTAGGTTCCATACAGCTACCGGTAGAAAAAGTCCAAGTAAACGGAAGTAACGTAATTGAAAGTTAGAATAGATACGTTTAATTTGCTACAGAATACAACAATATAACATACAACTTAACAAATAAAAAATAAAATAAACTTAATGACTGCTTTATATAGTTAGGTAGAAAAAACGATTCAAAGTAACTACTCACTTGCACAGTTCTATTTCAGCACGATGCGACGCCCACATGAACGAATTACCAGTGCCTTGCATACCTTGGCAGCCCTGGTACAAGAACAAGCAGAATTTGTACAATAAAATCTTGGCTATGGGAGCAATGTGGTAAACATCACTGTATCTATTATTGATGCGTTCGTTCCGTAACTCTATCGACCTAGACACGTGAGTAGGTAAGCTTAATAGTAGGAGATCCTGGAGTGCTAAATGTGTAATTAATGGAGCGTTGTGGAGACCTATTTGACTTTGAAGTCTAGATGATAGGAAATAGATAATATTGTAGGGGTTTCCCATTTCAGCGGTGGATAAAGAAGGATATAAAATTGTTTTTCAAGGAAATCAAAACATGGATATATTCGAGCGTGTAAAAAGATATTAAGAGTACCTACTTAAATATAGATTCTAGCAGCTCATCATTAGGTGTGACAATACTTAAGGGTGTTTGTCTACCAATCAAGGTGAAATGAATATCGAAGAAAAATTTTCAAAATTCGGAAAAAAATATTTAGATGCTTTATACAAAAATGAATCGGTCAAATAGTATGAAGGACGCAATGCTCTTTTTCGAATTTTGCAATTTTTTTTAGTATTGGTTTACTTTGATGAGTAAACTAACAACACCTTTAGTATTGTCACACCCTTCACACGTTGTATATTATCTGTCATTACAAACAACTTTAATTATGGAAGCAACTCTGAATTCGAGATAAAAAAATTGCTGTTGCATAGAAAAAGTTAGTCTGTCATCGAGAAAACGTATGAAACAACTGTTTTTTTTTCTCAATATCAGGGTTGGTCCCATAATAAAAGTTGTTTCTTAGTATGAATGTAGCGACTGCCTTCCGGCTTATTACACTTTAATCAATGAATCATTCCTGAAAATTTACAAGTAGATAATTATAGGTAATTTATTATTTACTATACCTACTTTTTATTTTTTTACTATACCAGGTTCCTGTTCTCATTCAGCATGATGTTGTGGACTAACAGTGTGTACCTGAACTGGAAGCCGCCACCGCAGCCGGGCCCGCCTAGTGATGTAGTGGAAGAATGCGATGATAGCGATTAATATAATTTATTCACTTTTCTTTGTGTTTTATTTAATTATTTCGTTGTCCCGCCATTTACCAACTACTATTTGCCCACGGCATCGCTCTCGTTATATTTCACCGGGAAAAATAATTTACGGCATAGATATAGTAGCGTGGCAGTCCTGACTTCAAATTATATTTATGCAGAAAATCGAGTCAAGTCACTTGGTGAGAAGTCAGGACAAAGAAATCACCTAACTCACTTTCACATTTGTGTGGGGATTATATGAAGAAGCTTATAAATAACTAGATTAAAGAGAGCTTTACCGCTGATCTGCCATTATCTCATTAGGTATCATAAGATTAATTTGTTTGTAGCTAAGTTTGTACGCCGACTTAATGTAGTAGATTATATTAGTAGTTGACCTCGCAAGGACAAACTCTTTTAAGACCTTATCCCTACATACAACCTCTTAACGATTTGTTTATATAATATTAAGAATTCATATTTAATGTTATCATGTCTAGTTAACTGAGTGGCCGGTTACCCATTTTAACACCTTAAATGCTTACCTACCACATAACTCCAACAGTTAGAATTCTGTTCTACGTTCTCTGTTTATTATTATACCAAGGTTGCCAAAGTCAGCATGGAATCGGCAATCCTTTAATGGGCATCGCTTGGAAATTTCAAATACTACATACAGCGTGTAACAGAAAGGTGTGACAATACTCAAGGGTGTTGGTCTACCCATCAATATGAACCCATTGCAGAAGTAAATTTTTTTAAAATATATTTTAGGTGTGTCATACAAAAATTGGTTACGTGACCGGCCGAGTTGTATGGAGGACGCAATAATTTTGAATGAAAGTTGAATACACGAACTAGAATAATTTATTTTATTTCCTATGGCTAGAAAGTTGCAATCGAACTGTACCTATGTGTATGCCAGGCAAGGAACAGTTACCAAGGAACAACAATAGCAACCCTTGCCAGGATTATGTAATATAAGAATAAAAAAACAAAATCCAGGGATTACCTTGCATAATATTATATTAAACAAAATTCTGTACAAAAATACTAAAATTACGAATTGAGCAGTTGGATGGCTATTCTCCAATAGCTCATTTTTTTTTCTCTCATGCCTTTAAGTATTTTTTGAGACAATAGCCAAAGCGCTAAAGCCAAAGGTAAAACATGGCAATCCTTTCCAGAGGATGCTAGATCATTGGCAAAAGCAGCTTTCCTCCTCAGTCTCTATGGATTTTTGGACTTTTCAAATGTCAAATTCAATAATAACAACACCAAGAACAAATTTCTTGAAATTAAGACGACAATTCTGTTGATTCTGTTTAAATAACACAAATTACAGTTCAAGAATATAATTTCTGTTCAATTAAGAAGTCACTAATAATATTATTTGCTGTTAACAAAGATGAGATCACTGCTATTAACTTTACGTAAAAACTATATCGAGCTGATACAGGCTAGGAAATATTGTTATGGAAATGGAAGAATACGTAAGTAGGTATCTACAATCTCAGATTTATAATGGGCCTCCGATTATGTTCTTAGGGCGACTTTAGTCCCTATTAGATTTATATCAAAGATTTCTTATACCTACATAATCTTACAGAAGCGCAGCCCGGAGAGAAAACTTTGAACGTGAGTTATTCTAGATTACTTTAAGTATTTGGTTATAGCTGTTACCGCGACTTCGTCCGCGTGGACTTTTCATCAAAATCGGTTCAGTGTTTCAGGCGTGAAAGCGTAGCAGACAGAGCCTGACAGAGGTTTAATATTAGGTTTTAATTTACAATATTAGGTTCACGACATCCAACACCCAATCAAGGACTTTGATTCTTGGGTGATGTTGGCACAGAAGAAATATTAGTACCAACCACTTAGTTATAGTATTTGATATTTCCAGGTCCATGCGATGCTCACATGAACGAATTGCCGATTCCATGCGGACCCTGGCAACCCTGGTATAATAATAAACAGAGAACGTACAACAGAATCCTAACTGTAGGAATTTTATGGTAAATAAGCTTATGTATGTAAATGTGGGCAACCCAAGAAGAGATTATAGTGACTCAACATTAAATAAAAAACTGGTTTAACCCTTGATTGCAAAAGACTGCATTGCCGTGCTTTGTAACGTAATATACTGAGTAGTACGCCCTGTACTACACAGTAGTATACTTCCTTCACCACTATTAGACAACGTTGACGCACAGTGCTTGTCACGTATAGGTGCTAAAAGGTTAATAAAAAGTCGTTTTAAGGGTAAAATTAATTATTCTAGGTGGTTGTTTTCATTCGGCATGATGTTGTGGACCAACAGCCTTTTCCTGAATTGGGCCACTCCGTCGCAGCCCACCCCACCCACTGAAATGATACCTCTATGCGACGACATCGAAGAACCCAAAGGCTTGTAGAAACTTACAAAGGAAGTACTCGGCTGGAGCCTTGGATCTGGACTGCCCAATAATGCAGCACTGGACCAGGCTGAATGCTGAGCATTCCGGAACTAAACCTGAGTTTAGACTAAGATGATTCATCATATGTTTTTATGTAAGTACCTACTACTTTATAAATTAATGTGATCAAATGTTTGTTAATTAATTTTGTGAATGTAATTTTAAGTACCTATATTGAATTTGTTTTTTGCATTGATTATTATGTTATGAACTTGCTCTGAAATATATGAATTGAATTGGAAACCGACTCGAATGACGATTTTATCATTAATTATTTATCTAGCTTGTATAATTGAACTGGTTGTTTTATTGACGCTGACTTAAGTGTAGATCCTGCTGATCAGTAAGAGGCTAAAGAAAATGAAAAGCTTTTAAAAACGATCGTCCATCATCATACCACCGTCATTTAGACTGAAAAAGGGAATTTCTCCTACTCTTAGAATAAGACTCAAAACAAAATCAAGAGATTGTTTTGTAAAGTATCCCTGACCACTTCCTTCAGATCTTTCCCTTTCTCGGCTGGTCTCCAAATTAAGACTTTCTTCTGTCTAGGAGTTGACGCAAAACATACGGAGATAGTCTAAAATTCGAAACGAGTGTTTCACTCCACTCCACTCATCAGATTGACGGTCAGATTAGTCTAGCCAACGGGAATTCAATGACGATAACTAAAAATAGAGTGCATCTGTCATATACAGGGTTATAGGCTAGGGGTGTACTAGGCCGAACAGAGGACGATACCTACTCATCATTACGAACAACTTTCACTATGGGACCAGCTCAAAATTCGAGAATAAAAAATCCGCTGTTTCATACATTTTGTCAACGACCGATTAGCTTTTTCTATGTATTAGTCGACTTTTTTTCGTATTCAGATTTGGTGCTATCGTGAAAGTTGTTTATAATGAGTATAATGACCACCTTTCGGATTAGTATACCCCAAACCAATAAACCTGTATCTAGAAAGGTCTGCTGATGGGGTAGCATTTCAATAAAAATATTAATAACCTTGTAAGCATTAATTTATTATCAGCAAAATACAGCTTCGAGTTACAAGACGTAAGTTACATTCGTGGTAAGACACTGAACTGAGAAATATACCTTACTTTTCTACGGCTCATAACATGGAACGTTTTTAATTGGTCCGTATTTTTTTCTGTTTAATAAACGTAACCCGAATACTATTGACATACCGAGTACTATGCAGACTTAAAAAAAACTACCAAAAATAATCTAACGAATACTGTCAAAACTTTGCCCCTTCATATGTCAGTTCGAAGCTACGAGTATTTCTTACTTGTTTTTCATGATAGCAGATTTTAACCAACCATTATAACTGCATCCAATTAATCAGTAATTTGTTTAGAAGACAATAAATAGAATCTTTTTTATCGACTGGCCAAAAATTAGGAATTATAGTTAGTTACCAGATTTCTCGGAGAAGCTCATCCGACTTTAACATTTAGATCGAAATGGCTCAATAATTGGCTGCTACCGAATTGAAGTCAGTAATCTATTTTTTTACAGTATTTTAGTAACTTCATATCAAAATATGAGTCCACAACATACAGCTGTCATGAGATATGAGTTAACAATAACAAACATTCAAAAAATGTATTTCAATTGAGTACCGACTCTCGTTTTAAAGTAATCTGCAAGATTGGTCTGAGGTATTTTTTTTGTAAAATGTATAAAAAAAAGTTATAGGGCAAAAAAAAATTTTGCTTATAACTTCTTAAATTTTTATATTAGGGCAAAAAGTTATATGAACATATTTGTAGGCAAAACAATTTGCTACAAATTATGCCTTGACAATTTTTTTGTAAGACGCATAGTTTCCGACATATCGCGAAAAAAGAGTTTTCACACCTTTTTCCAAGATGGCGGCTGGGGGACAAGGGCGGCGACCCCACAAACTTGAGGTTAAGCTTCTATTGACCCCCCAAACATGTCCCAAAAATAAAATTGCGTCCTCTGATAAATGCAAAGCTCATGTAACATTTCAATGGACTAGATGGAGATTTGAGAAAATCGGTATTTGGGCAAGCAAGCCTCAAGTTGTTTGGCTAACTTCTGTCATATTAGACAATTGGCCAAACAAAAAATCCGGCCACGGTATTAAGGACGGTAGATACTGATGTCCCCCTTTCCTTTTTTCACTAGTACAATATAATTATAGCATCTCGTTTTCGCAAGCTGTGACGTACGTTATTGCAATCTAGACCATCTGCAGATAAAACATACTCAACGACACCTCTACTGGTTCCAGGCTATTATAAGAGGCTCACAAAAATTAGATTTACTTACATACAAAATACAAACAGAATTGAAAAACATTACCCCACTTTTAGGCAGTCGGGTAATAAAAATAACTAAACACGCTTTACGTTAAGAGCCGTGAATAAGTTAAGTTACTATTCTCTGTCTGATATGCTAACCATAATCATATTGCTTTATTTATCAATCCTATTATATTGTACTCGTATCTATCAATATCAATGGTAGATAGTTACTTCTGTAGACGAAAAAAATATAAGGAACCCAATTCGGCCAGTCACACTGACTAAACTAAAAGTTCCTAAAATTATATCCATCCTTTTCTCACTTGTGGAAATAAAAAGAGAGGAGACAATTTAAGAAGTGTTAACTGACAAATTAGGTTAGTTTAGTAAGTTTGGCCTGACCGAATCGAGGGTCAATATCTAACCTAAACTTAATTTCAAACACCCAAATATGAATAACGCAAATTCATTACTATAACGCAATTAAATTTCAATATGGTGGCAAATATAACATGTAAACCTAATTACTATTGTTTTCACCTACATTTTTACCTCCTTGCATCTGTCAATTATAAAGGCAATATTGTGAGGACTTGTCTGGAACTTGTATAGAGCACTACGAAGTGTTTTAAAAACGTGCCATATTAAACTGAATCAATGAAAGTCTATATTTATAAAAGTGTAAGTCCTGACTGATATTCGGGTGTACTAAGGATAGATGATTGGAATAATTGAAAATTCACCCCCTAAAGGGATCAAAGAACCCCTAACTGTTCATAGTTTTAAAGTAATTTATACTTATTTCATAATTTTAATTCGCGGGTAACGTCGCGGGTGACAGCTACTAATATTATTATAATTATAATCATTTATTGCATAACTGTACAGAAATTGGTGTTAATGTAGAATTCTTAACGTTTCAACATTAATAATTTTTAGGCTTCCCAAAAACCAAAAACGTAGCCAAGATCGACCATATCAATGTGAATGAAAAAATACGCGAGCGAAGCACGAGCAAATTTTCGGGATGAGGTATGTATTAATTAGTTTAGGAAAAAGGCGGTGTACGAGCTACTTTCTCACCTGGTACCTACTTATAAAAATGAAGTTTTTTGGTTACTTATTGCTGCCCTACAGGAACATTATAGTATTATGGGATAAAAAGTAAGCTATGTGTTATAATAAATGTTTCAATCCGTGAAGCTCATTCCATACAGAATTTTGTCAAAAATAAATAAAGCATAAATTAGTTGCAAATCTTTCTATCTTGAAAGAAATTCTTTAACCGAATAGTAAACTTTCAATACCAAAAAACTAAATAATTGTCTGGTTAAATATATTGATACGAGTACTCTCCGATTCAAGTAATGACGTAGGCAAGTGGTTATAGATCTTAGGTCCCATACCCAATACATACTTTTCCTGAACAGTGCGGTTCTATTACGTATGAAATTTCGAACTTTGAACCCCTATTTGACTTCTTTGGAGGTAAAATTTCTATAATCCTTTTTTATTACAATCTTACTTTGAAATGTCATGTCTCTAGATTCAGTGGTTTAGGCTCTATGTTGCTATTGTAAGTTCCTAGCCAATATCAGTCGGTCAGGCAGGACTTACTCTTTTATATACAGGGTTATCGCTTAAGGGTTTACTAAGAAAATCGAGAAAAAATAATCAGTAGTTTCATAAATCTTGTCAACGACCGATAAACTCATTGTATGGAACGCTGATTTTTATTTCTCGAATTCAGGGTTGGTCTCATAACGAAAATTGTTCCTTAGGAGGAATATAGTGACCCATTTTCGGCTTTGTACAGCCCTAACCGATAACCCTGTATACCTATATAGTAGATTTAGAACGAGAATAGAGTACTGATAACCAAAATAAAAATATCGCGATCGTTCAACTATTCAATCTGTATAATTTGAATTATTTCATTACAAAATTAACAAAAATGAACGAATGATTTTGAATAAAAGAAAATCATTCATATCATTCATTCATTCGAAATTTAAATATTATACATCTAGACGAAACGAACTTCACTGTCATTGTTTCTGACTTCATTTTAAATGGAAGGAAAGATCTACTGTGAGATATTTAAATGAAACATTATTATATATAAAAAAAGGAGTTATCTACTTTCCGGTTTAGGTTTGGGTGGTTTGAAGCCGAGGATTTTTTTCTTTTTCTTCTCCTTCCCGCTGCCGGACTGGAACGTTTTCCAACTATCCACGCGGCTTTGTCTAGATTCCTGTAATAATTTAATAAAAAAAAACGGTGAAGTGCGAGTCGGATTAGCGCACTAAGGGATGCCTTAAACTCTCAGTTTTAAGAAACAATCAAATTGATTACGCACTTTGTGTGCGAGTAGCAACATCTCGTTAAATAATCTTGACTGTAGCTAGACCTCTGCTTGCTCGATCAGATAAAAAAATATGTATTATAATATTGAATATTTTCGCAACTACCTCGTTATAAGAATTAAAAAAAAACACTCTACCTTGTTAACCATGCCCTGCTACAGAATAGTAATAAAAAACGTAAGATCAGTAGAAACAAAATGACTAAAAAAAAACAAGAAAAGAGAAGGAAAAAAAGGAAATGAATAAAAAAAGGGATTAGCCACCTACTTCAATTCAGCACTCGCTGATACAATCTATTTAATCTATTGTTATTTCGATTTAAAAACTAAACTACTGGAGCCATTTTCAAAAATAAATGTGACCACTTTTCAGGCACAGTGAAGACAACTTTAAAAAAAAAAAAACAAATTGTTTCAGTCATCTCCGAGAAATCAGGTAATAAACATAAAAAAAACAGTTGCATTGAGTTAGTAGGTGAAAAGGTGAGAGGAAAGTCATGTGACCTTACCTCAAAATTCTTGGCCCACTCCTTCTCAAGCGTCCGTTGCTCCTCCTGCTCGATCTCTGCTTCTCTCTTGCGCTTCCTCTCCTCCATGTCGCGGGTCTCGAGGTGCTGCCGCTTGCGTTCCATGTCCGCGAACAACTGTAAAGGAAACGAAAAACTACACCAATTTGTTTGATGAATTAATTCTTTGTTGTAGACACATACATCCTACTAATATTATAAAAGCGAAAGTTTGTGTGGATGTATGTATGTTTGTTATTCTTTCAAAACTGCTGGAAGGATTTGGATGAAATTTGGCACATGATATTTAATTATGTCCTGGATTAACACTAATCGTACATTTCATCCCGGAAAAATTAAGTGTTCCTGTGGGATAATCAAATTTCTACTGGTAATACTGCGGAGAGCAGCTAGAATAAAAATCAAAGAGATACATATTATATCTAGTACCACAAGCGATGATCTCATCGCTAAAACGCAACTTTCGTATTTTAATAATTCTTTTTTAAGGTTTATCCAAAGAGTTTTCAGTCAGTAGTCGTCTATATTTTGTACCCATATCTAAAGGTGATATCTACATAACACTGAAGCTTGCAGACATACTATGTAACCCTACAGGCGGGGCCAGGAAGCTTAAAATTTACTATATATAAAATATATATAATAATACTAAATATATATATATTTAATATAGTCAAAATAACAGGTATATAATATATATGTAAATAGAATAGCTTATTGAGCTAATATTCCGCACCTCGCTTTTGAAACTCACAGGTAGCAACACTGATGCACATAAACACCAAATATTCGCAAAAAAATATTAAATAGTAGAGGGAACGGGGATCTTCTCAAATACTATTGATCACCACTAACGTGCCGAGGGGGGCAAAAAACTGAAAAATATGGGTCACTTGGTTTAGGAATTTTCCATATGTAGTTCAGATGTCCCGTTTATTCCAAAACAGGCGGGAGACATCAGCTAAAAGTTTCAAAACGGATTTTACAACCGGGACTAATTAAGGGTGGTTCTCAAAGTGTTAATTCCGTTTTATACAGGTGACACCATAGGATGCAGTGAGGATAACATATACGTAACAAGAAGAAACTATAAAATGTATACTTAGGGGTTCAAGTGGAATTTATGGATTTTCATTTTACGAGTACCACACCAAGACGTACATCACATTTAGATAGAGATCTAATTGATAATTGCAAAGGCAGTAAAACCACAAACCTTCATAGTCATGACATAGATAGAATGTTTGTACTTCAGAGGGTCATCCTCTGGGATACCTTCCTCGAGGCGATTTTCTTTTTTTAGTTTCTTCTTTTTTTGTTCAATCTGAAAATTAAGTTCCAAACCAAATTAATTACAGTAACATTATAAAGGCAAAACTTTATATGTGTGTGTGTTTGTTACTACTTCACGCCGAAATTTGTCACGAAGATAGCTAAAATCCTAGAATAACATATAAAAAATAGTTTTATCCAGGAAAATTACTTCCATGATCAAAAAAATTTGACAAAGCAGAGTGTAGTAACAACCATAATAGCACGCACAAAGAGGGAGTATCTCCGAAAAAGTGGCGTTTTTGTATGTATATTGATTGCAAAACTAGAGATTCTTTAAGTATTGGTGAGTAATATTGTTAAACATTATCTTGTTTATGTATTATGTATGGGCAAGAGTTATAAGAGAGTAATAAGAGGGAACAACGTGGTTAACTCGAATTGATATAAACAGTTTGTAATACAATAATGTTGAACAATAAATAAGTTTGGTACAAAACATAAATATGTGTCATTTGACAGAACTCACTAGGCACAGCATCAAAGTAACTATTACGTGCTATTTTTAACATCAAAAAGATGGACTATGAAGAAATTGAATATTTTAGCTATCAATTTAATTATATGCTCTTCTTTTGTTTATCTGACTTTCCAAAATTTGTGACATGTTTTGATTATTAGGATTAGTGTAACTGGTTACTCTTACTAATTGTTACAAAAAAATAAACATATCATAGAGTTACCATGTGATCTGTGCGCTCTTTGGCTTCTTCACAGATATCTAAACACTTTTTCCTAGTCTCCTCATTTTCCAATATTTTGAAAGACCGATTCACAATTTCAAATGCTTGTTGAGCTCTCTCAGCATCATCCTGAAATACAATTTAAAAAAGCATTTGTTAGTGTTTTGCTTTAGATAAATACAGCCGCTTTTTCTGGTCAAATGTCTAATTCTTTAAGTGTAAAACAGTGTGAGATATGCCACTGTTGTAAACATAAACTCTTCATTTCATCCCTGATATAGTTGAGACTTTTCCAACAATAAAGTATGCATAAAAAACTTTAATGGTTAATAAAATCAATTAAGTGTATTTGGCAAGGCACACTCTATGATCTGAACCTGCCTGGAAGAGTTTGCTCACAGCAATAAGGCCTAAAGTTTTCTGATGTTATTAACATGACAGTATCTATAAAAATTATAATATAAACCAATTACAAAGGTCCCAAAATTTGAGCCCGACAAAACTTCACTCACTCTTACACTAGGCCAAGCCATTCTTTCAAGGCTTTCTAACTGAATCAATTATGGAATTGGGTGGATACGGCTGAGAAATCATATTTATTTCTAGCAGAAGTTACATATCACCATTAAAAAAAAAACTATTTCACTTTTTTTAAGTTTAAGCACCTCCCTTGTGCCATAAACTTTTATTTTCTTGTCAGACGATGCTTTCATTCCTTACCTAAAATTGCTGTCTCAGGCAGCCTCCGGAGGGATCCAATCTGCGGATGAAAAGGAAAAATTGACGGACATAACCGCCTAAACACATCTTGAGGTCTCGTAGGGAAATATTCTGAAGCTTATTAGCTAAATATCTGTGCAACTGTTAAACTGAGACCATACCTTCTATAGTATGTTCTGGCTATGTGCCTCAATGAGATTGAATACTAATTCAATCAACACCAATATAATAACACGAGTACAAGGTAATAAATAATATCTTCATTTTTGTTGTAATTTGAATAGCCTTTATGTACAAGAGAAAGAATTACAGGTGAATAATCAAGTTCTGTAAACAACTTTAGTGACACAAACTTACCATATTCTTGTCTGGGTGAACAAGAATGGATAGTCGGCGATATTTCTTCTTAATTTCGTCAAGAGTAGCATCATGCTCAACTTGCAGGACTTCAAAAGGGTTCAGATTAAAATAAGTTGATCCAGGTCGTAGTAACCTATCAATCTGTTGTTTCGGCGTCAAAACTGAATCACGCTTTTCTATTTCCTTGACCTAAAATAACAAAAACAACAAAATAACAATATAGCTTTCAATAGTAACACTAATAATGCACCAGTTGTCCAATAATAAAGTCTCTTAGGTGCCCAAACAAACAGGTACATAATTATTTGCGTCCGTATTTTTTGACACAAGAAAATATAGCATTCTGCTTGCATTGTGTTAGTAAAGGCAAGCCAAGCTTTTTATCAAGTTATGTAAGTTATCACAATTAACGTAAGCACTGATTTAAATAGATCACTGGGGCTGGGATAGAGTAGTTACCTCTGTGTAAAATTCATCGAAAGATTCTCCCGTTGCTGCAGTCGATGCCATGTTTTACTAGTAACAATTCTACCTATCGTACCGCAACTGCGGCCAAGCTAGGTTATCGGGATCAATATAGTTATTGGAGAAACACCAAGAAAGAAACAATAAAATGAGAAAGACTAAATTAGGCAAACGAATTCTTCTTGCAACACAACCACAACTACAAACACACACTTCCCTTCCTTCCTTCACATCGCATTTCTTCACTCCAGACCATAGAGGAGTACTGTATACTATGAAATAGAGAAACCACAGAGATCGCTTTTTTGTCAGTCTGACGCGATCTGGTGGTCTGCCCCAAAACTAAATCCTCATTATATGTGTGTATCAGTTATTCATTTGTGTGCACTTTGTATCTACCTACATATATAAATTAATAATAAAAAAAACATACGCAATATAATAGCAAATTGCACTTCTGCAGTCCCCGGGGGTGGCTACCCTTAAGCCGCCCCCCCTACCACACGGGACCACAACCACCAACCCCACGGGACTTGCAAGCGGCACTTGACCTACCTAAACCGACCACACAAAAACAATCAAATAAATCCATCGGACAAAAACTAAACCAATCAAACAAATCAAACCAATCAAACCATCAACACGAAAGCACTGCTCACGGATGAAGGAAGACCGAAGAAGCGGCGGCTGTACCATTGAAGATGAGATGCGAGCTGGCGGATCAACGGCAATCATGCTGCTGCGGTGTAACTGCGCGATGAGGCCAAGTTGAAGCTATCGTATCGTGACCATCGGCGTTTACCCGAACGCCAAGAAGAAGAAGAAGGAGACAGATTCCCGGGGACCTGAGAGTCCCTGCGCCCAGCCCCAAGATCAGGTGCTTACCTCAGACGGTACCCTACTCCGCCCCGCAGAGGGGGAGAAGACGACACACGATACGATACTTCTGCAAGCTGGGCCTTCTTCAACTTATACTGCTAGTACTGCCTAGGTAATAAAAGGAACTGATAATAAGATGTACTTAGAGTGTCACTAACACTAGAGGCTGTTAAAAACAAACAACACAATATTGATTTCGTCTTCATTTCATCATCATCATATAGAAGTAGTACGTTATTAAAAATAACGCGATCTATGTGACACCTTTAGGGCAAGATAACAGAGGGCGTTCATATTACACATAAACATAAAATGAAATTTTCAATATTTACGTCAGTATCCTACCCCTGCTTCACTCCTATACGGTATTCCTTTATGACTGACTTCACCATTTTCACGCAAGCCATACCTTCAGATAATTCAATATCTGTCAGTGTCAGTCAGAAAATCAAAATTATGTTTAGTTTTTTTTTACGATTTACATTAGCTTCATACGACAATCTTTGGCTACATTTAATTTTTATTATTCTAACCTTTACATAGTTGCATTAAAATATAAAATTGCCAAAAATTAGATGATCTTATCTAGCGAACACTTAGGATTATCATTAAGAGACATACGTATCTATTTAACTTTATAAATCTTGCTGGTCTTTATTCCAGAGGCATAACGTAAAAAACTAATGTCATATTTTTTAATTTGTCAATGACACTTCATGTTCGCAGTTTTAGCCTTCTGCAAGTTCTTTTGTGTAAAGCAGATAGCGTTCTCTATAGTAAAGTTCTCTCTGGTCGGCGTACTTGCAAGTAAAAACCTGGCCGCGTAAATACGCACCATCCCTAGTTTGTTGCGAAGATTCCTACATCAAAGGTATGTTGGGTAGAGTATTCATATTGAATCTATTTTTTTCGGTTTGCTAGATATTTTACTTTGCTCGTTATTCATTGCTGTAGGTAGGTTATTAGTTTTTATTGCATTAAAGCCGGCTACGTTAAGGTACATAGTCACACTCACTATTATTTAAAAGGTACTTAGCGTATTTGGTAAATAATTAGAGATCTAAAAAGTGTTATGTCCTTATTTGTAGATACAAATAAGGACATAACACTTTTTATTAGGTTGTTAAAATCCTTAATTTTTGCTTCTTACAACTCCCAGTATTAGTCGTATATATAAATGATAGATACTATAATATATCTGGGGAAGGCTGCCACGCTTCATCAAAGTTCACCCTCGAACAAAGCGCGTTAGACTTGAAAAATAAACTTTTCCTGTTACCCACTTCAACCACTGATATACATGTATGTTATGTCTTACTTGGTTGGCAGTTGGCCCTATTATTTAATTAAATAGGTAGGTAGGTTTATGTTATAGTATTATTTCACAATTGTGAAGTGCATGTCAACATAAGCATAGTGTAGATATCTATATATTATAACTTACATTTTAGAGTTTTTTTATTTACTTACATTACAATATTTGAATTTTTTTATCCAATTGTCTTAAGTAGAATTGAAGTATCATATTTTATACTTAGAAATTTTAAGACTAAAGGGTACAGTTTAAAAAGTCATGTGTTAAAACACATCATAATTTAAAAAAAAAACTATTTAGCGATACCACATATCAGAGCCAACCTTAAAATATAAACTATCATTATCTATCTAATACCTGTGCATACATTTTGGTCCATGATTGGGAAAGCTAGGAAGGGCAGACAGACGTGTGGACGCCTATAGAGAGAGTGAGACTATAAGATTTCCTTAAAAACTAAAAACCCTTAAAAAGAAAATCAGTGTGTTATTGCATTTTTCTACAGATTTCTAAAAAAGAGGAGGTACTAAATCTAAGTATGTTTGTTACCTGATTTTTTTTTTAAAGAAATTGTTTTTTATTATAGTTTTGTACATTGTTATCCGTAAGGGGCGTACTAAGCAAAAACGGGGTCACTTTACTCATCATTACAAACTCCTTTAACTAGGAACCACCCTGAATTTGTGTAAAAAAAAACAGCTGTTCCATGAAAAAACTTTATCGGTTGTCAATGAAATGTATGAAACAACTGTCTTTTTTGTTGTATTCTGAGTTGACCCCATAGTGGAAGTTGTTCCTTAGGATTATAAATTAGAATTCAACAAATAAAGATCTACTTATGTTTAAAAAAAACAAAATATATGTCTTTTATTTACATCATAAAATGGTTCAAAATAAAAATGTTTTAAATAATTTAGATCATTTTTAAGGTTTTATAGTACTACAATAATAATTTAATGACTATTAAAACCTGGTGCAATAAAGGCCATATCATCATCATTAGTAATTTAATGTTTTAGGGGTGGCTCTGTGTCAGCTTATACAAGTGTGCTGGGGAGGAAATAATGGTGTGGCTGTAGTTAGAGGTATATTACCTAATTGGTTGTTTGAAATTAAAGCAGATTTCATGACTTAATTTTTTAAGATGTTTGCTGTTTAGGTTATAGCTCAAAGTATGATCTTTACTAGATATTGACATTTCTATGCTACGAGTATTAACATGTTTATAAATCTGTCAATAACTTAAGACATATCTCAGTAACTTAGACATATCAAAATGATTGTATGAAAATTAATCCTGTTTTTACCTGACTGCACAAAAGAGGGCTATGTTTTTCGAGTGTGTATATTTATATTTCTTTGGCATGGCCTAGAGCCTAAATAGCTTGTCGTATTTTTATGTAAGTGGTGTCAATACATTTGTTTTAGTCCTGAGAGTAACATAAGTACAATAAAAAATATATTTTAAGAGCCCAAAACAAATCTCAAAAAAACAGTTTTCAAGATTCATTGAATGTGCTAATAAAATAAAGATTTTTAAGGGTCATTACAAAATATGTGAAATTTTAGTGTATACATAATAACTTATGTTTTATTGGAGTTTGGAATAGGAAATGCTAAGTTTAAGATTTAGCAGTCAGTTTTTTTTGAAGTAGCTTCTAACCAGTTGTTTCCTACCAATCTTGACGAAACTTGGTATTCAGCTCTTCGATATTTTTTGCCGTCGGGGATTTTTGATTGAGGGAGTATTTCTGCCACCAGAAGTGGGAAGGTTGGTGACCGATTTCAATAATAAGGTAAATACTGCGGAATAATTAATTACGAATACAGATTATGAATAATATTGGTTAAGTATTTTTTTTTAAGTGAGAAAAAAGAGTAAAAGGTTTTACGCCCAGCGCTCTGAAGTTCTGGGACCCTTCAGTATGCATGTCTTGACACGCACTTGACAAACTTACAAATTATATAGAAATCATTATGTAAGCAGGTAGGTACTATTATTTTACCTGTATTATTTCATGTCAGTATTAGGCTTTTAAAATTACATACTGACTATGTAATTTTAAAACCCTTGAAACGATTGAAGATTCATACACCGTATATATGGCTTCACCCAACATTTTATTAGTTAGGTACGTACGTAACAACTTATGATTGCTTTTAAAGCATTGCTTGTCATAATTGGGCCTGATGGTTATTTGGGTCATAGTGTGTGGTTTAAAGCCATCACTGCTTTTTAATATTTGTCTATGGCAGCTTAATCATTATCCTTAAATCCATTTTCACCGCTATTGTAATATTGTTAATATTTATTCAGTGTTTACGTTATTGATAAGAAAAACTTGAGAAGTAGTTGAATATTAACTATGTGCCTTTTATCGTATGACTGCATCAGTAATCGCATTAATTAAAATATAAAAATAATTATTTAAGTATTTCGATTTAAGTATAAGTAGGCATTACTACTGAATTTTCATTTGCACAAACACAAGAATACCTACGATTAAAAATATAATGTAGTAAATTACATATTTATATTCTACTCTTGTCATTTCTTACATAGATACTTAGAAATGGCAATCTTCAGCATTATCGTTATTTTCCTATAAAAGATTGCCAACGAAACCAAAATAATATTGTTTAAAAAGACGGGTTTTCTTTCACGCGTACCTGATTGTTGGAAAGGTCCAAATATAGTTTCGTTCACATTCGTTGAACTTTATCAACATTCAACGATGACACGTCTCGCACTCAGTGCTAGTTGAAGATACGCACTTAGTGCGAGACGTGTCATCGTTGAAGATGTCATCGCTAAAGACATGAACGACTCATTTCATCCTTGAACGATATGAATCAAACACGCGTTAGTTTTCTAAAGACCAAAAATAAATTTTGAAATAAAATCGAATACTTATTTTTTTTTACAAAATTTCAATAATAAATTAGATTTTTTTGCCATAAAATAGACAAAACTTAAAACATAAATATTTTGTCATTCAGGATCTCAGGAACACCATGTTTTCCGGAAAAGTTGCGATTATCACCGGCGCCAGCTCTGGAATTGGAGCTGCGACTGCTATCGAATTTTCTAAGCTTAATGCTAAACTAGTAATTACTGGTAGAAACAAAGAAAACTTAGAAGCCGTATCTGAACAATGCAAGAAAAACTCTCCAGACAACATTGAACCATTAATTGTTATCGCCGACATGAATATAGAAACTGATGTAGAAAACATAATAAAGTCTAGTATCAATAGGTTTGAAAAGATAGACATCCTGGTTAATAACGCTGGAATTTTAGAGTCTGGAACTATAGAAACAACTACTCTAGATCAATATGACAGAGTTATGAATACTAACGTTCGCGGGCCGTATCATTTAACAATGTTAGCAGTTCCACACCTCATTAAGACTAAAGGAAACATCGTCAATGTTTCCAGTGTGACAGGTTTAAGATCATTCCCGAACGTTCTAGCATATTGCATGTCCAAATCTAGCCTTGATCAATTCACAAAATGCGTAGCCCTCGAGCTAGCTGGTAAGGGAGTCCGTGTCAATGCAGTAAACCCCGGGGTCATTACCACTGGGATTCATATGAAATCTAGTATGAACGAGGAACAATATGCAGAGTTTTTGAAGAAATGCGCTGATACGCATGCTCTAAGACGAGCGGGTGAACCCATCGAGGTCGCTTCTGTCATTTGTTTCTTAGCCGGCGATGGTGCAAGCAATATTACGGGTGCAACAATTCCTGTTGACGGTGGACGCCATGCAATGTGCCCGCGTTAAATAATCGTCAATCATTATATCTTCGGTTCTCATTACATTATTTGTGCCTCACTCACACTTGTTTTTCGTTAATGCAACTATGTGCTTATATGTATCTATTGTCATAAAAGTTCATTCATTCTTATTTGCTTACCAATCCATAAATACACTGAAACGATAACTTTATATCCTTTAATTGTTTATGTAAACTACTGTTATTAAATGTCTATAATTATAATTGATACATATTTTCTTAACTAGGTTTTCACGATGTTTGCGAATAAAGTAGTGCTGATTACTGGCGCGAGCGCAGGAATTGGGGCTGAAACGGCACTCGATTTTTCGAAGCTCGGGGCTAATTTAGTTATAACAGGAAGAAACCAAGAGAATCTTGATAAGGTTGCGAAGAAATGCGAAAAAGCATCTCCTACTAAGTCTAAACCATTGGCTCTCGTTTCCGATGTAACCAAGCCTGGTGACAACGAAACTGTTATAAAATTGACAGTCGAGCACTGGAAGCAGCTCGATATCCTTATTAACAATGCTGGTATTTTAGAGTCCGGTACCATTGAAACAACAAGTTTGGAGCAGTATGATAGGATAATGAATACGAACGTAAGAGCTGTCTATCATATGACAATGTTGGCGACGCCCCATCTTATAAAAACGAAGGGCAATATAGTTAACTTGTCCAGTGTAGCTGGTTTAAGAAGCTTCCCTAATCTTTTATCATACTGCATTTCGAAAGCAGCTTTGGACCAATTTACGAAATGTGTAGCGCTCGAGCTCGCACCTAAGGGGATTCGTGTTAACGCGGTTAATCCCGGCGCTATATTGACTGGTATTCATCTAAAAGGATCCATGACCGAGAAAGAATACGAAGCTTATGTGGAGAAATGTAAGGAGACTCATGCTATTGGCAGGCCGGGGTACGCTAATGAAGTTTCTTCAGCTATTGTATTTTTGGCTGGTGATGGAGCTACAAATATAACCGGAGCTACATTACCAATAGATGGCGGCCGCCATGCTATGTGCCCCCGTTAGAAAACAAACTATTCATGCAAGAGCACATTCCTGTTAAAAATTAAACAAACTGTGTAACTATTTTTTTATGTCTTTTGACTTAAGTATATACCTACTACTTTTATATTCATATTTTTGTTAATAATATATATTTAGTTACCTTAACATTGTTTTTTTTGTACACTTAATTAGGTTCTCAACTTGATGATGAGATGTAAGCGTATAACTGGTACCTTTTATTTATGCCACCAGGAATATGCATATATGTTTGGTCTAAGTTTTGTGTACCTAGCCGTTCATTAGAAAGAGAAGATTTATTTTGGTTTATGGCTTCTTTGGCTGTTGTAACAATAATAATTTTGCTAAGAGTAGAATTTTGCTGCGTTGCCATTTACAAGCAGATTTTCATTATATTTAGGAGATATATTGATGTGCGGCAGATATAAAAAGAAAGATAATTCGAATGTTTTTTTAAATTTTTGGTACATGATTTCTCGGAGACGGCTGAACTGATTTATTTGACAAAATCTTTTTCTGTTTGAAACTGAGTACCTTCGAAGTATCTTACCTACCGTACCTTGCCATTTAAATTTTATTAGAATTGATGCAGTGGATTTTTTTTTATCGGCGTCTGTCGAATTAAAGTCTAATTACTTTTTACTGACTTCCCAAAAAGGGAGCCGGTACTCAAGTCGATTATTGTTTTAAACGTTTGTTAGATGATTCTTCAGCGACCGCATAATTGATGACTTATATTAAAAAAGTCTTGTTCTCAAAGAACTCGTTCTGTCTGCGTAGTGCGAAGTAAGTAAATAGTTACTCATATTCATAGGAATATGAACAAAATTGGTAGAGAGGTTATTGAGATATTGTATAAAAGGTGGTACCTACATTTCGTGACTAGTAAATACTGCATGTTTTTTTACAAGTAATTTATTGTATTTTAGTAAAATCAGTTCAAAAAGTATTACTTCATTTTATGTAATATTTTATAATTAGTACAACAATTTTATGTTATCTGGAATTTCAGCCGCATCGCCCTTTGCTTCTATAACGCATTGGGCTATTTGTACAATTTCAGTTGAAATCAAGTTTGTTGCTTCTATGAGATTGCTAATAGAACACGTTACTAGGGTCTCTTTTATGTCATCTGCAATGTTTCTTGCTTCATAGTGCTGAAAATTAATAACCATACATTATTTAATAGTAGCCGTTTACCAGCCAGGAGGTTGGAATTTCCAAAAATCCATTCTCCGTCCACCCCTATATCCTGTAATAGAATCATTCCTGCTACGTCGCGTTTCTTCACAGCCTTCATGTCTCTGGGTTCACAGGCTTAGGCGTTGATTCCTAGCGAATATCAGTCAGTCTGTCAGGGCTAACTTATTTATATATACCTATATAGATTTGTACAAATGCTATTTGAAGTGGTTGTGCTTGAAATATACTGGGGTAAGAAGCTTGCAGTCAATAACCGAAGTGTTTTGTTAATATTGCATGTGATTCATTTCAAGGTCCAATTGTTATAAATTTCTAAAATGCTACTTACGTTTTTCAGCAGTTCGTTTTCCATATCCGAGAAGTTAGCGAATATGTCTTCTCTGACTTTGCATAGACATTCTTGCATATTCTTTACGTCCTTTTCGCACAAATCAATCTTATCATCCAAGTTCCTTATAAACGTTGTTTGGTTCATTACTGACTCATGATCATTAACGCTCCAAGAAGTTAGCTGGTTGATTTCTTCTGCAATGCACTGAGTCATTTGAGTCATTATTTCTTTTAAAATATCCTCCATATTTTCCTTTTCTTTCTGTAAAAAAATAATAGTAGGTAAAGTCGAGTTGAATTGTCAAGTTACTCAAAATCCGTATACATTTTAAATAATAACTTACTTTCATGCATTCTTTGACGAGCTCTCCAGTGCCATAAATGTCGTTTATAATATCGTTCAGTCTATCTCTAAGCTCTTGAATCCTTTCTTCGAACTTCTTTTTGAGGTCTTGCGCGTAATCCTTCACATTTCCTAAGAATGTTTTAATTTTTTCTTTTGTACTTTCTGCCACTGATTTAATATAATTCCATGTTTCGATTGCACCTTGCCTTATGCTGGCCCATACGTCTCTTATACCACGAAGATCTCCCTTAGCTAAGGCATAATTACGACACTCATCAAGAGATTTTATCTGGATTTCTTTAGCTTCTATGCACTGTAAAATGTAAAAGTTACTATATTTCATATACATTATATGCATGTTCAAGTTTTCAAAGCACTATTAAGCGCTATTATAGCAGAAAACACACTAACTTAAATTATTTAATTAATTAGTCATTAATATTGTTTATTATTAAGGAACTTATTATTTTAATTGTAATATTATATATACCTGAGCACCAACCACTAGTAGCACAGTACAGATGAAATATCTTGTCAACTTCATTGTGCAGTTCTTTGTCATCTCCAAATAACACGTTTCTAGTGATACCTTTTATAGACCAGATAATCTTAAGTGTTTCATTAAATAACAATTAATAACTGATTTATTTAGACATATCGTTCATTGAACCCATCTTTTAAGATCGTGGACTTTTAATCAGATCATAGGAGAGACCTACTTACATATCTTTAAAAGTTTTTGATTTATGTAATAGGAGTAGTTATTTTAGTTTAGTATCGCCTTGGTCCTATACTGCCATGATGTTATTACTGTGTTTTTCCAATATATAAATAAATAAACATACCAGAGTGTGGCCATGAGACACATAATACGAGTATTGATGCGTCTTAAAAGGCACTCAATTTGTAGTACCTAAGTACCTATGTACTTAACTATTTCACGAAGTAGCATGTACATTTATAAAGATTATTATTTGTTTGTTGATACCTATCATTGGTAATTCCATTGTCTTCAGTCATTAAGCCGTATAAAATACGTAGGTACCGGTTTCTCAATAATAAGTAAAGTCATTGAGTTAACTTCAATTTCAATAAAACAATAGCTAACATTTAAATCTGTATTTAAATGTTCTTAAATTAAGTAGATATATTTTATTATTACTTTAAAGTTTTGACTTACTTCAATTACGGATATACATATTTGCTGATGCCCGCATAAAATGATACATTAGAATATTTAATTTACTAAAATATATTATAGAAATCTCGCAGAGTTCATTTGTTAACAAAATTGATATCTTGAATACAAATAAGTAGATACTGGTCAAATAGTAACGCAATGTTCAAGCCATCACAGAGCGAATGATTTGTGATCCTAATTCAGTTGAGTCGCCAAGATTCAAAGTAGATTGTACGTTGCCAGTCATAGTAGTAAAAACTGATGTAGCTGAACAGGTACCAATGTCCATGAGGATTTGTGCGGTACTCATTCCGGTATCAACGAGGCGGGAACCAGCGCAGACTTCTAAGGCAGCCGGCAGCGTAGCTATCGAGAGGTTTATGCGCCCAATCTAGTGAATAGAAGATTAAGATTAGGTAAATGGGATTAGTACATATACTGCCTAGGTTTGGCTCACGCAACGACGCCTCTCCGAAAACAAAATAAAATGTATTTTTGCACTACTCGTATTTTCGTTAGTAGGTACGGATGATGCGACCGGATTATATAAATAACTTTCTGGAAGCATTTCACGGAAATCGTGAAAATAAAAAAGCTGTTTTATAGAAAAAGTTTATCAACCGTTACAAAATGTCACAGCTACGAATTGGTAACATAGTAAAAAACTACGTATTGTATATACCTATTATGTACAACATAGTTGTTATCTTGGCGCTGCTATTTTATTGTATTAAAGTTCCCTTCTATATATATACATATTTGCCAGTCATGATATTAATTTGAAAGTCTTATGTAATTGAGACATCGCAAATTATTACTTATAACCAATAATGACTTGTCATTCCGCATATCTATGAGATAAGATACCGCGTATTTGTTACTTTTCAGAATCAAGTATGTACTTAGATATATTTTTGTGAGTTTTTGAAGTTATACCTAAAATACACGCTGTTGATAGTATCTGAGTAAGTGACATTAGTTTTTCTTTAATTTTTGGCCCCTCCGGTTCTTGAATAGAGTTGTAAATATGTGTCGCGGATGCAACGATTTGGTCAGGGTTAACTGACTAAAGGTCAAGTGACCTCGCTCCGAACCGATCCCGGGGGAAGATTTGACCCAGTCCATATTTAAACCGGTCGACTAATCTCGCTGTACTATTTTGTTTCTTTTTTACAGTCACGGGCTAGATTAAAAAATATACAAAACTATAAGTGTGTGTTATAGTCCTGACGAACAATTTTCAGTTTTCCTTTGGCTTAGGACACCCTCAATCGATAACCCTAAATGTACGATAATTAGGTAAGTAGGTATCGGCTACTTTCTAATGGTTGATTATTGTATTTTGTGTTATATCAACACCATAACTGGAAATTTAAAGAAATGTCTTGGTAGGTACTTCTTACCGCAAAAGCACTCTGAGTTGCGAAAACCATAGCTTTCCATTCAGCTTGCATTGTGATGGTACCCAGACAGGATCCAGTTGCTATAAAGTTAACATTTTCTTCAGTACATTTTTTCATATCTCCTATCGCTTTGTTGCCATAATCCATAGCGTCATTAGTCAAAGTCCTCATGGCAGATATTTGCTCCCCTACTTCTGAGATGCGCTCGTCGACGCAAGTCATAGTTTTCGTCACGGTCTCGTTGAATAGAACGTTAGCGTCACCGTTGTGAGACTGAAATGTAAATTGTATAAAATTTAAACTAAAGCCTTTGTTTCAAGTAGAAGCTATTAGTTAAGGTGCCTGCGCGTAGTATTCATCAACAAGTAATGTAAATAAAAACTACAGTGGCGCTGTACCTACATCAAGCTGTATACTTAGATACTTCCCGTAGATGTTAGGTAATATAGTTAGGAAAAAGCGTTTTATTCCGTTTCATACACGAAAACAACAATGAAAAACTAGAGTAGATATATCTAAAAATTTTCGACTTATAAATTTTAATGAGGTTAATAAATAAAACTTACCGCAATACAGTCGACAATAGCAACACCAGAGTCGATCAGTCTGTTACGGACACTCTCGATGGCGCTGTTGACTCGTTCTCTCAACTTCTGGATATTGGTAACAATCCTGTCCCTGATGGAGTTAGCCTCTTCCTGTACCGCAGCGGTGAATTTGGCGATAGCATCGGAAGCGTCTCTCGCAGCTCTACGGAGAGTCTCGATTAGCTGCTCGATGAGTCGCCTGCAATAGAAAAATATTATTATTTAGTTACCTAATACGAGCTGGCACTGATCTTTTGGGAATTTCTTTAATTGGACAAGAATATAACCTAGTAGAAACTGAGACCCAAGTCTGTTATTTGGATTATTTCTGAATTAAAATTGTATTACGTCATAATGTTGTCGTTTAGAATTAAATATACTTAGAATAGATCAGAGTAAGTATTAAACTTAATATTAACAGACTACCAAATACTATGCCGAAATGCAATCGTGATCTGATACAATTCGAATAGGAGGCTTAGACTCCTGGTGTTAAAATATCTAGCTGTCTTATATTAAAAAAATATACACTACTGTATACTACGAGTATATTACGATTTTATCACTTCCAGTCTTGAGATTTTCTCCTAGCAACAGAGTTTCCAGAACCAAACGCTGAGCCCTTATTAAAATTGTCATTGTTACGAACCTGGAACTTGCAAACAAGTCTAGCGGCTGACGCTGATATGGCACTAAGGAGTTGTGGGCACCTGCTTGACCTGGAGCGACGAAAGCCGTGGATACTGCACAGCTCTGGAATGAAATACTAAAGTTAAGCTTCGTTGCCTTGTTTAAGCAAAGTTTTTTTACAAAATAAATGTAATACTTAAATATTACAAAACGTTTAAGTATTTTTGCCCGGGACCGGTAGCGGGACGGCGCAAGTCCCAAGCTACCGTTGGTAAGGGCTACAAAGGGAAAATCCTGACAATCAATGCAAGCTGTATCGAGAATCATCGCGCTTTGTAATCGCCTTTTTATTCAGTAGGTACATTATAAAAAATCCTCAAACTTACCACAGCCAAGAGCAAAAACACCAACGAGACAGATTTCATATTGGATATTTGAATGAACTTACTATTGCACTGGTTATGATGGTGACCACCGAATCTTATGGTTTTATAGTATTCTACGCCTTGCACAATATTAGCCTAAGTATTAGAATAAATAGATTTATCTTATCGTTTCTATGGAAATCTGGGTGAATAGTATCGTCTTATGGTAAACACGAAGTGTTAATTGCGAAATTAATGTAAGCATCTTATTTATTGCAGGTAGGTACCTACCTTGTATAGTTACATAGTTGTGATGATAATTTTTCATAAGATCTATCTATCTCATATTACAATTTCAGAAAATTACAACCGATTTCAATTTGTCAAGCGCTTATAACCATTTTTCATAATTTTGATTAAAAACTGAACTAGAACGATAATCATATAATTATCTATATAAAACCACCTTTGAAGTATGAACTACCAAAAAAAGAAGTCGATTCATTACCTCTACTAAAGAAATTGCGTAACATTCATAGAATAAAATAATTGGATTTAGCTTAGAACCTCTTTCTTTGAAACCGGTTAAAAAGGATTTTCTTAGGAATGAAAGTTCATAAAATAGAATTTATCTGCCCAATCTACCTTGTTTAAAATAATAAAGGTCTATATGTACCGACGAGTAGTTCTAGAATAAGTAGGTACCTAAACGTATCTTTATTTGTATGACGTGATATACTTACAATAGAGCGTCGATTTTTCGACCGTGTCGTTCAATCGTACCCACGCCCAAAGGCACCTCCTACCGACCTCTGCTTTGTCCCCCGTACTCGATTATCCGAAGAATTCGTTCGGATTATCGACGCTCTACTGTATTTATGTTGTGGATAGCATACCTTACATACCTACCCATTACCTCCGGGCCCCAACAGAAGATTAGGTAACGCTGGTTGTTTCATACAGCATTATGTTGAGCTGGGGCTGGTTTGTGACAGAGAGCGTACATAATTATTTAGTTTAGTTTTATTTGTTACATTGTGTGTAATACGTCTTATTTTCTTTGCAAACAAATATCATTCTATTCTATTCATTAAAATGCATACGATAAATCTTCTATTTATTTTCTCATAGTTACCTAAGCAGTCAGGTAGGTATGTAAATAAGTAATTTTAATATTTCGTTGTAGTTTTTATCTTGTCGCAATGCAACTGATAACATGGCAATCATTCTCAAGGTCTGCCAACAAAAAAATAAAGTTATCTGTCACCTATTTACGTCTTTAGTCGAAAATACTGGAAAATCCAAATATCTAGCATCCACCTGGAAAGGGTTGCCATGTTTTGTCTTTGGGAAAATCAAACAGCTAGGCATTTGACCGCCAGCATGCACGGCCATAGAAGTCTGCGATACTGTGGCCTTAGATGGAACATAGCTATTTTGGAATACATTGGCTCTCAAGGAAGGCTCTCTTATTACCGAGGCAGATGAAACCTTGGCAGGGATTGGCCACCGACAGAGAAGATATAATTATCCAACAGACCAGATGAGACCTGCTATTTATTATTCGATTTATAATCATTACAACTTTTAGACTTTATAGCGCTCATAGCACAGTTAGCTGAGTTGTTCCAAAACAATTAACGTTAAGCATCGTTCTGTCGGATCCGTGGAGTGGTGTTTACTAAGAACAAGTGGTCGAATGACAAATTAAATTGTAGGTCCCAGTTGTTTGTCTTCGGAAAGAATCGTAGACCATGCCAGAGGAGACGGCCTAGAAACTGACACTAGGGCGAACCACTCAGCCTACACGAAGGAGAAGAAAAACTATGATATTATGTATTCTAGCCTGATAAAAAAGGATAACATAGTCGATTATACTGTTAGATTAATTATCGATCAACGTAACGTCGACAGCTCACTGCAATACCTGGTTTGAGTGTATCAAATAAATCACGGAATCTTGTGAAATAGTCATTTCATGTAATAATAATGGCAGGACACCTCTCCTCTTAATAGTACTCAGGTAAGTAGTTAGGTTAAAACATGAATTAAAAATGTTCATCCACAAAACTAAACACCTGCGTGTATTGTTCACCATCTTTGTACAATTCCAAATCTGCTTCCACGACTGTTTTCAATACAACGAAGAATTGTTTCGATTATTTTCATCCTGCACAGCTAGGCATTTGACCACAAGTTCGCACGAACGTTAGCGAAACTGTAGCCCTAGATGGAGCATGCTTAGTCTGGAATACACTGGCTCTCAAGGACGGCTGCCGGAACACACCGTTAGGCGCTTGGCGACAGACTTTACAACTTGAGGGTGGTAGCTAGCCAGGCGAGAGATAGGAAACGCCCTTCCACCATACTATGGTTTCCTCACGATGTTTTCCTTCACCGGTAGCTCAAGCTCTTTTTGCTTGTTTCGTGGGATCGAACCTCGTACCTTTTGCAACCCTTTCACGTTGATTTTAAGTACCTACGTTTTAAACTTCGTGTGGCGAAATGAATGAATGAATGAGACTTTTTATATGGACAAGCGAAATGTCCCGAGGTTATTAGGCAAGTGAACCCAAGTCACCCCTAACCTTAGTTCCAAGAATGTACCTAAGTTCGCCCGGTACGGTCTAAAACTGGTTTATTCAGTGGTCAATCAGTTTTCTACCCTTAATATGCGATTTGCGCCTGCCAGATTTCACTAGCATTTCTATTATTGTGTAAAGTACTTTGCTGCTATAATATTTCCGAGCTAAGAAGTCCATTTCAGTGGCTCTTACATTCCAATTATGCGCTGATTTGATAATTGATCCAGAACTGAATATATATAATGATAATATTTATATTACTTACTTTTCTATAGCAGATACAATTTTCAATTCCTAGTAAATGTTTTATTTCAAATAAATCTGCAACTAGTTGCGCCTCCTATATTTTTTTTATACCGAACTGTAATCGATAAGGTAGACATTTTTATTTCTAATTTAAATCTCGTTTAACATTTAAAAACTGGATTGATGGCTGGCGAACCTTCCCAAGTAAGGTTGGGAACGATTAATTTGTCTAGCATTCATAGGTTTCGCTAGCCGAAAGATATTGGTTTAGGTACTGAGTTTCTTAGTAGGGGAATCTAATTTGCTGATGCTTAGAAATGTACGTACATACTACGCAAAGCGATATCATTTAATTGGATGGGCTATATACGTCCCTAAGTTAATAACACTCAAATATCAATTCAAACTGGTGAGTTCGCGAATGGGCACAGTAGTATTTGTCCATGGCTCGCCTACCCCAAAGTGACCGAGGAGTTGCACCTCGAAGGATTATTATCACCGAGTTCCACTTAAGGGACTCATAGTGTCGTCACTGTTTTCGTGTTGTAGGTACTTAGCAAACGTATTGCTATCTCAACTGGCCTGTAACCTTGAGCTTCGCTGTTATCGTCTCTACTCGCACACATTTTGTCCCTCCCTCTGAAGAAGGATAATAAAAAGAATAATCTGATTTTGTAAGGAGTCCAACACTCTTGGTCCCTCCGAGGCAGGGCCAAGATGAGCTACATGTAAAATTGAAAATTTTGTAACACCCTACATTTGTTGTGGCAACCAGCCCAGATTTGAAAATATCTTAATGTATAGTTTTCTATTAGTCAAGCTCTTTCATTTGATACCCATGTTGAGGAAATTGAAACAAAAATGAAAAAAAATACCTACTCCGCCATTTTATAGTAGCGGCCATCTTAGACCAATTTTCATCAAACATAGCTAAGAATATTCCAGACTAATACAGCTCTTCTGGTTTATAATACCGAACTACTTGAATTCTTATCCGATAAGTTCAATTTTTATTTCTAATATGATGAATGAATTTAGATGCAAACTCTTATGCGATCATATTTTTATAATTGCGACGAACCGCAAAGCGTATTTGTTCCCAGTTCTCAGTATGTTTCCTCATGGCAGAGAGATTCGGTTGAAAAACGTAAATGCCATTTCGAGAAGCAGTTTTATGCTACCTAAAGAAAAACCCGAGCTCTACAGCTCACAGAGTCAGGTAGACTTAAAGAAATCATTTTTTTTCTTTATTGGTCTGACACTCTACTTTTAAAACGTAACAACTAAGCTTTCCATGATCTCTATCTCAGAGTTTTCGAATCTGATCAGAAACAAATTCGAATAATTGAGTAGGTGAAAGAATTGACAGAAGGTCTACCGATAAACTAAAAACGTGTGTCCTCCCTTCGTTATAATAATTTTACTATGCCATAAAACTTACCTATTCGGTCAATGTTACATCGTGTTTATCCACATGCACAAACCAATATGTTCAAACATAATTATGTCCTTAACTAAGTACTTGCTTGTAATAAAAGTAGATATAGTTGTTATTATCGGTTACGCTATTGACTTAACTGTTTGACAAGGTAATGTATCAATAGCCACCGAAGACATTATTTTTTTTATCATTAGCCAATATAAGTAAGTAGATCCACTGATTATTCTTTGGAGTCGACGAGTTCTAGAGAGAAAAACACATACCGGTAAATGTATTAAATCTAGCAGTGGATTAAGATAAGCTGATGCACGAAATAATACATCAGCCGTTCGATTCTGTGTTAATTAGTTACACTTTAAAAGCGATTCGGTCCAGATTCGATCTGATAACTCTGTAAGTACAAGAAATTTTAATAGAAAACCGATTTATTATGATCAACATAATAATATTTTTAACGATATTAAAGACAGCGTGGGATCCAAGTTTTTTTTTAATTCGGTACTATTGGACATTTCGGCAACAACTCGAACGACCACAAAACTCAGCGACACTATAGCCCTATATCGAGCATGTCTGTTTTGGAATACACTGACTGTCAAGAAAAACTACCGGAATACACCGTTAGGTGCTTGGCGACAGATTTTATCAACTTGATGGTGGTAGGTGGCTAACCAGGCGAGCGTTAGAAACCGCTCTGCCACCAGACATCGGCTTCAGTGTATCATATTCCTGGTTATCCTACTTTAAATTTGCATTTTCACAGTCTCCACTCGAGAACTCGTCTACCATGAAGCCTATTGGTCCAGTACTCACTCACGGCACTCAACTCTATATACTTTTGAATGTCTAGATTTAAAAAAGTAGATACTATACTAGTTGTTGCTTTTGCTACATTTATGCTGCAATTTTCTAGTTCGATATCCTTTGGAAAGTTCTCGAATGGTTACCCTTCATATGCTCATGTTGTGATGAATTGATTACACAGGATTATCATTTAGAGGCAATTTATTTTTCGAAAGAATAATAAGTTGACTATATCGTACGTAGCAAAACAGAGAACGTCAACAATTTATATGAAGCAATTGATTATTAATTCACAGAATTCCAGGTGGTTTTATAGTTTAGTTGTTGGCTATTATGAGTACATGCAGTTAGGTACCTCCTTGTGGAATTTTAGTGAAACATTAGTAAACCACAAAAGTTTATGTATATTTGTGTGAAATATGAATTGAAACAATGGATTGTTTACTGCTCGTTAGTATTAAATACCGAACGTTAGTTACAAATAGTTATTTTATTTAAACAGCTTGTATGTATGACTCATAAAATTTAATAGGTAATGTCATGTTTTTAAGCAGACCCTCGCGAATAAGTAAGTACAAATAAATTTAATTAAAATTTAATTAAAAATAAAGTAAATTTGTGTTATACTATATATACCTACAATTATTAGCTAAACTAAAACCAATCTTGGTTTTATTGACTTAGAGAACTAAGCATCGCTGACGCAAGTCCGTCAAAAATTTATTTTATTATTCACATTGTTTGTCTGGATATTGGCACTCGCGTAACTACACTTCAGAAATTATGTTTCAAAAAATCTTGACGTAACTACACTATCATAAATAAATAATACTTATTCTTTAGATATACTGACAAACGAACGAACATTTTGCCATACTGAAAGCAGAAAAACCTCTCTTTCATGCGTGAAATTATGGCGTGGTTAAAGTTCTCTAGTTGTGGTTGGTTTACTATTTATATATAGTTGTTATTGGAAATAACAAAACATTTTTATTATTTTAAGGATAATTGTTACAAACTAATTGGGTACAAATAATCTGACATTAATTGATATTTTTCACGATGATTATTATCTATTTGCAAGTTATGTCTAAAGCATTAAAAGTAAAAATAGTTTTGCTCATATACCTACCTATTACAAATTCCGCACCTAACTGAATTAGAAAAAGGTCAATTTAAGGATAAAGTAACCATTATTCTAACTTTACTTCGTAATTCTCATCGAGTATTTTGTCAGACATGCGCATTATTTTACGTGAGAAAAATTCTAAGCATTGTATATATTGCCTAATATTACAATACGAGTAACCGAGCTCTAAGTACTTGCTCGCGGTGATTCGTGGGCGGCGGGCGGCGGGCGGTGGCGGGTGCCGACGCAACATATCAAACACTAGCGGAAGCATTCGCTGCGGATATTTCGTTATCTTACAGGACCATAAAACGGTTTTCGGGATCCAAAGTAGCCTATGTATTAATCCAGGATATACTCGTATATAAGCTATCAAATTTATATGCTATATGTCAAATTTCACCTAAACCCGTTAAGGCGTTTAAGCGTGAAGGAGTGACAAATACAAATTTTCGCCTTTGTCACATTAGTATGATTGTATGATACGCAATGTAACCACGTACAGAACCACTTATACTTAAGTACTATATCTACTCTGACATAACGTAGGAAAACCGATCAAAACTAAAAAAAGATCTCCCCTCAGAAAGCTCCCGAACATCAATAACTCTTGAAATGTACTCGAAATTCCATCCAAATCTAAAACTTTTGCACATATCACCTGCCACCCGCGTCTATACTTCAAGTCGGTAAAAGTTGTGTTCACTTTGGCAATGACATCATGCCAAAGTGAACACAACCCTTACCGACTGATTTCAATCACATTTGGAAAAAGCTTAATTTAAAATAAAATTAGATAAAAGAAGAAAAATTTAAAATTTATAATAACCCGCGACATTAAAAAAGAAAAAATGTAATCCTCCATTTTGTGGTGGCGGCCATCTTAGATTCAAGCACTTTCATTTGATCTTGAGAGAGTTGCGAAAAAATATGAAATCCGTCATTTACTCGTAGTGACGGGCGGCGGTCCTCTTGGACGGATTTTCATAAAACTTAGCTAAGAACACTCCCGACCAATTCACCTTTCAAACAAACAAAATCAAAATCGGTTTATCTGTTCGGGAGCTACGAGCTACAGAGGCACATAAACATATAAGACTTATAGTACCCCGTCGTAATTGCATCGGGGGCTAAAAAAATAACTCGGCGTAGTTGTTTTCCTATTTTATACAAAACCCCTTGAAATCTGTGATCTCGAGGTGATCAGTTCCCAGAACTACTAGACTTTAAATTTTTTGATGTCCTGATAAAGTTGGGGCCTAATCGGCTAACTTTGTTTAAAGATGTGAAATAAGTACAAGAAAGGGCGTCGATATTTGACAGTTAAATAATTTTCTATGTCCCAGGTCTATGTCTATGCTGCACCGCTGGCTCTGTATAAATGATCTAATAAGTAATAAATATCTAGGTCAAAGCTGAAATAAGAAGTGAAGCGTGTCATCTAGTAGACGAATGTCGCCTACGTGCTGATCCTGCGGCCTTGCCGTGCCTTTCAAACGGTAAGCAAGCCAGATTATTGAACCTGCGTGACCTCCACTCTACCACAGCAGAAGTAATAGTTCTCCACTAATTTATTGGTGACAACCCAGACAAACAACGTGAGCACGATTCTATGTCATATGTAAGGTCTTATTAGGTTTAGTGTGGTCCAGGTATTGATCCAGTTGTGCTACGACTATATAGGTATTTCAGATTTATGTTTCATTGAAATCCATTTGGCCATTTGTCCGTGAACAATTAGAAAATAGAAGTAAGAAATTACACAATCTTAATCATTCGATTTCAGGTATACTAGTTTTAACTCAGGATTTTTTTTAATTTTATTTACATTGAATTACTGTCAACTATACTGACAGTAATTGAGAGAAAATACTGGTAACATAGTAGAGGTCAAAAGTCGGGAACTAACGTTTCCGAACGATGGTCGGAGATGAAATGAGCCTGACAACACATATTCTTTTCTTGAAAACGAATCCCTAAAAATACTCCTTTAATAAACCCCGGGAACTGTCAGTGTTGGTTCGTTTTTTCGTGTTTCTGATTGGTCTTCATGTGACACACTCAAAATTATGATATTCATTCGGTATAAAATCAGACAATGAACCCGATTCGGCCAGTCACACTGACTAAACTAAAAGTTCCTAAAATTATATCCATCCTTTTCTCACTTGTGGAAACAAAAAGAAAGGAGACAATTTTAGAACTGTCAAATTAGGTTAAGTTTAGTAAGTTTGGCCTGACCGAATCGGGGTCATTAACATAAATTCATGACACTAATAATAGTGTGATGTCAGCATCAGCTCTAATTCAAAAATTTGCGAAATTAATTCGCTCTAGGAAATTTGGTCTAGAAAATAATTAATTTGCTAACTCTTTGTGATCCTCTACAGCCTTATTCGAGCATCATTCGATTTGTGTTTATCTCCAGATGGCCATAGGTACCGTACTCTGGTGGTTGTATGTTTAGAACAAAAGTCCCAAAACTAAATCGAATAAAAAGAAATATATTGGTACAAGTACATCTGTCTGAGTCGGTCGTGTGAGTGATCTGTAATGTCCCGTGAACCAAACCCCTTTTATCTAGTAGAGGATGCGCGAAATGATTGTAATAGCTCACTTATGTCCTCTCGTCGCGGGATATTGTCTCCTACTGGTTCTTGTTCGAATTAGAACGATATTTTTAGAGTAACTCGACTAGCAAGTAGGTAGTAAGTGATACGCATCACAAGCATTGTTTATTTAGAAATAGATAACTGCATGGAGTCTAGAAGATAACAATTGGAAAATACGTACCTATATAATTAAATGAATGGAAAATAATTATAAATGGCTTGTGACTAAATCCCTCGCTAAAAAAATACGTTTAACAATATGTATATAATAAACTAGCTGCGCCCCAAGTTTTTGCCCGCGATAGATATTTGATCATCCCATGGGAACACTTAAATTTTCCAGGATAATAAATCGCCGATGTGGTTTTTCAAGGTATCTTCGTGCCAAATTTCTTCCGAATCCGTTAAGCCTTTTGAGCGTGAAGGACGAACAAACAAACAAATATATACATACAAACTTTCGCCTTTATATTAGTGTGATGTGATTTTATAAATATATTTGATTGGAAAACAATTAAAAGTTTAAAAGTGTGACAACCGAAGTGACACCGTGACCCAAGATGAAGCATGCATAGTTTTGAAGTCATAGAAGGCTGCCGGAACACACTGTTAAATACTTGGCGACAGATTTTCCAATTTATTTTATACACTGCTAATGCTAGACCCGGTGGAAATAAAGAGATATTATGTCCTCTGGATGCAGGTACGCATATATCTAGAGATGACGTCAATAGGTATGTATAAAATAATAAGACCGATTTGATAAGATAACATTTTGCAATTTGATAAGATGTGATTTATAGCAAATATCTGACTGACTGATATTTGCTATAAATCCACGTAGAGTCTATTTTATAATTCGAAAACCATTTCGAGATAATGTAATGTAGTTTATATTAAAATACCAGATTTTTATATGCACGTTCTTTAGAGTTATTTATAAAAAAACTGATGAAAAAATATCGCATTTATCCACCAATAAAAATATTAATAAATCTGTCATCTGTGAACCATACCAAAACAAACAACAAACGTGCAGATAAACAATGACATCTTTTTTTTGCGACCTTTGACGAGAATACCATTATACTCGTATTTTAAAAAATCTCTAAATACTTAATTCTTACATTAGTACATTCTGAATAAATACATACATGCATACTCGTAGTACATTATGAAAATTAGAAATGTTATCAAATTTTTGTATACAATTTTTAACGCGTGCCACACCGCGGGTGACTGCTACTAAACAAATAAAACAACTCAAGTTCTGTTAACAAGCTATTGAACTCCTTGAGGTCGAAGTAGGTACCTACATAGGTATAAAGGTAAGATAATCCTACCTCAAGGCGAGTGTTTGGATGAGCGAACACAATGCAGATAGTAAATAAACATTATCATCTCAGTAGGAAGGTTAAAAACCTTCAGCCATCAATGTAATACACAAACAAATCGATCAATTGCTAATCGGCAAGATGCGTTCGTACACAGAGTTATCTAACACTTGTGTTGAGTTGAGTGATGACACATGATTAACAATCGAAAAAGTTAATATTTGAAAAGTTTCCAATACTTGAATGGACAAAAAACTAGAACTTTTTGAAGTAGCTTACAAAATGTCAATAGAATCGGGCGGAAAAGTGATACATCCACTACATACGTATCACTGATATACAGCCAAATAAACTTACAAAATAATTTTACACTACTTTAAACCGACGATTCGCTTTCGTACAAACAATTAAGATTTCAAAAAGAACGGAAACCGACTTCATATTTAGCAGACAAATTTGCCAGTTATTTTTAAAATTAAACACTTATAACTTACTTTAGTTTGTCAAAATGCAATCTGTGAAAGCTTGACTTCGCGTTTGCAATGATATTGCATCATTTAAAATATTTTAAGCTTCCAAATGGCTTCCCAAAAATGTTAAAAGTGGCATCCGCGGTTTTTTTACAGGAATAAAATAACACTTAGCAGCCTAATAAGCTTACTTCTTTTGGTTGGTATCATAGCCAAAGAATTTTAGACCTTAATTCACGAATCATAAAATCTACTTTTATATTTTTGTCGTGGTTTTGGCATTGTCTTTCCATCAAAAATTCATGATGCCTAATAAAATCGTAGAACCTGTAAAGGCATCAAGTTTCGTCAAGATTGGATGGACACTACAATTTGTATGCAGGTACGTTTTTTTGCAGACAAACTTCCATCCATTCAAATATACAACCTGTCAGAAAGACAAAGAAAATATACAACCTGACAGAAAGACAAAGAAAATCAATTTGAAAAAATGGGAGCAGACACTCTTAGCTAAATACACACATGTGTATAATTAATTGTCTTCCTGCTTTTCTTCGTTATTCACAATGGAAAAAAGATTCAGATGAATTGAGTTAAGTTTAAGTCGGTTAAAAATACCCGGGGTGGTGAATCATTTCTTCATCTATAAGATAGCATTCAAATGCAAGTATCATTTAGGACATTAGGTGTAATAAGCTCTAAGCTTACCAAGACTTACCGGAGTTACGACGCGATAATTAGAGTGCATAAATGTCGTGTTTATGTACGTTCGAGGTGACCAAGTGGCGACCTAGCCTCGGTCGGTCATACAAACTTATTGTTGCTCATACTTAACGCTAACTGAAATATCAGTGATATTGAACATCTGTTAGCAGCTCGTTTGTAAAACCGGAAAATGTTTGAGTGATGTTAACTATGATAAAGGATACAGGAAAATCACGAATCTTAAGCTAATTGTATGTTAAATAGCAACATCGACGAGAAAAAAATTAGCAATAAACTTTTTTTGGCGGCAGTCATCTTTTAGCGATTTTCATCAAACATAGCTAAGAATATTCTAGAATAATTTAAAACAAAAAAAAACAAAAACAAAATGGATTCGATTCCACAAACACACACACAGATGCGTCAAACTTATGACATTTAGTTTTTTTGCGTCAGGGGTTAAAAAACAAATCTTTCTCGTAATACATTTCTGCAGAAATCATAGATAGAGTGCATTACCGTAGTGAAAAGCCTTGACCACTGAACCGCACTTTTATCACTTCTAAATCGTATCAAATAATCTCTCATATTCAGCTTAGTAACGGAATAGTAACTAGATAAACCTATATCATAATTCATGTATTACACAACCTGTCCAATTAGGTAAGCGACGTTATCACTAGTGATATAAATCAATGCCAGTGTGTCAAGGGTCCAGCTTACTAGCTTGACTACACGATTTGCTCAATTATAGCTTCACCCAGCTCTATAACCTTTGGTTAGGCTTTAAGTATAGTTTAGTATGTATTTTATGGTCCCAGTCCGCAACCTGCAATATGACCTACTGAAATACTACGTTGAATTCGATAATTACTTAGTTAAATTTGTATAATGTTGAACACATAAATCTAAATGTTCAGTTATTATACTGTTGAAAATGCTTAACATAATAGCAAAAAACTTGAAAATTTAAAGAATCAATTGAAAATTCGGTAAAAATATTTGCTGATAAGTGATAAGTGAATTTGAAAAGTAGTGTTTCAGAGTATCTATCTAAATAAATAAATAAAAACAGAAGAATAAACATACCCACACATATTTTAAATACGAAAGTGTATATGCTGGTTTATTTTTTTGTTTGTTCATCTTCTCTGCAACCAAATGACGAAACTTATTTATTTTTTACACAGATAAGTCTAGAGAGTGCCATAGCCAATTTTTTCCCGGTGAAATATAACGCGCGTGAAGCCGCGGGCAAAGCTAGTATTTATATACATTAAGTATGTCTCGAGCGAGTAAGGTTGGCAAATACAGCTATTAACCACTTCAATATGAATATTGCAAAGGGATCGCTCGTGTTCCCAAATCAACGATGTATTTTAGATGGTGTCCACAAGAAATTACCGAAACTATTAAGGGAGACCCAAACCAGGAATGAGTAATTAGGCAGAAAGCAACAGAACCAAGATGAAACTATAAACGAACTAATAATTAAGTCCCCAAAACCTTACCTACCTATTCCATACTATATGGCATATATCTACAAGCAAGCAAGGAAGCGATGACTGCTTGCAGCTTTGTCTGGCATATTTGCTATTTACATGCCTTCAAAACGCAGAGCATCGTACTCGTAAACATTTCTGAACAGCTATTCATCACTGACGGAAGGAAGATGTAAAATGCGGCAAAATCTCGACCTTTCCCCAACGCAATGGCACAAACAATTTATGTAGGTACTGTAGCATCAACTTTTCGCTTCCTCGTTTTCCTTGCTTGGACATGAAAATTGATAACTGCCGCACACCTACATAATCAATCATGGGTTACTACTTACAAAACACGTATCTTTATAGTAAAGTTCCCACATAAAAAGCAAGAAAAATTGCCATTGAATTTAATGTAGTAGTATTTTTTCGCCTTTTTTTTGTGTGAGTTTAAATGATTTCAATACATGTATGTAATTAGCGTTTTATAAAGATTTGTCTTATTTTTCATTGCCATTTCTTAACTAGCTGTTTTTTCAGTAGAATACAACAACAGGATCACTCAAATGATGATGATCATATACTTCATATATCACCACAGAATAAATTATATGCAATAGACATACAATTAATGCGTGTATTATATATTTCTTTACAAACATTTATATAATTAAATATGGTCTTTGTTATGCTGGTCATTCTATTTATACATCAGGGAAAGTAAAACACAGGGTTGCAATTTTTCGATTTTCAAAATTTGAACTGTACTTACAAATATCAGGAAATAACTTGCGTGGTTCTAGTAAAAGTAGATAAAGATAATTATGCGCTGTAATTTACCAGTTATTACCCAAGACTTGTAACGCAACAATAATATTGTGTGTTCTTATCTTGTAAGAGTGACAATTACAAGCTTTTTTATCCGTTAGAAAACAATACTCTGACGTAAACTCTTAGCACATACAAGTAATCCTTTTTCATTATTTAAATTAATAAATGTGAGTTTATGTCACAAACTGGCAAAAACAGACGCGTAGCTAAGTATTCCTGGTGCAAAAAACTGTTGACCTCGTGACCACTATATTTTTTTGTGTCTTTAAAAGAAAAAAGACAACCCCTGGACCGACTTTTTTATATTTTCAACATGCTTTAACTTTTATTAAAATCGGACAGTAAATGGCGCCGTAGCAAACTTCCCCTTTTCGGAAAAACCGCCAATCAATAATTCCCGACAGCTAAAAAATTCGTGGAAATAAAAGTTTGGTCAGCTACGACTTGTAGGTGAGTACGAAAGTTCCAGATGAAATACAATCGTACAGATATACTAACAGACGCAAAACATTGCCAGACCCGAAGCAGATATACGTTTCGCTCGCTTGGTCAACTATAATAGGTTTTCATTGCGTTTTTGTTGTGTTTTGCAAGTTGGAATTTTACGTTTATATTGTATACACAGATTTTGGTTTTGTCCATCGAAGGGATGTATCGTGAAAACATTTGGCTTATACTAGTTTTGTTTATTTTTAGCTGCTTCAAGACTTTGACCTTGGTCAGAGTCTTAGTGCCCCTGAGATGGGGGGGGGGGGGGGGGGGGGGGGGCAGTGAACTGAATTGTATAGCCAAACACTGTTGACAGTAAGTCAACAGACGTTATCTTGCAGAGAAAACTCAGCGCTCGTCCTGTAAAGACCCGCGATTGCGCTCGAAGCCCGGCCCACTCGACATACATATAATATTTTTTTTGTTAGTGAGTCAGTTATTACTAATTAATCGTTGTTTTAGCCTGATTTGTACAAAGCTAATGCCAGAATAGCTCTGTAGACAATTTTTTGTATGATCCCATCCCTGATTAAAATAGTTGTTCCTTAAAATGTTTGGATCTACGTAACGAACAATGTTTTCTTGATTCCAAACTATAGTAAGTAACTGTTGTTTATTATGATAAGTAGTACGAGCCCCTCTCGGTTTGGTTTCGGCAAACAAATAGCTCTGTATTTGCTTTGCCTATTTATATTAGCAAGAGAGCGTCTGGTTTATTGAAATTTGCTTTCTATTGACATGTTTGCAGATGTTTTTAGTGAAGAAATTTAGAGAAATCCCCTTACAACACCTAGGCACGGCGTAGTGTGTGACCGTAACGGTAGTTTGTTACGATAAAGCGAGGTAATAAGTACGGCTAGCGTTATAATAATAATTGTAAGGTCTTTTGAATTTTCATGTATCAATTATGTTAAAAGTATTTTGACGTTAACTGAAAAAAAATCTCTTACAGTTCTTACTAAAAAAAATTGGCCTATTGAGCAGATGTTTAGGTTCATTCTCTATAAAAATACGGGACTATCACTTTTTTAGAGATAACTACCTCGTTTAAATTTAAACAACCACAAAACCTTGCCTAACCAGTGTCTCACGACAACCAATTTTGACACGGTCTCTAGTATTTATGAAGGATGTTAAAATTTTCAACGTTCTTTAGCAAAATAACAATTTTTTTTATATTTTGTTTTGTGGTAAGACCGTACTTTAATTCTAGCCATCAATATGTACATCTTTTACCCAAAGTCTTGAAGAAATAAATTGCCAAGAGTGCGTCGAGACATGCATACTGTAGAGTTCCGAATCATTATGTTATTAGCTTTTATTCTCTTACAATTATTTTGAATTCATTCATATTTCTGCCATTTGAGGCATTAGATGTGAATATTTAATTGTCTAGTCGTGTTTCTCGGTTTAACAGATTCGTAATCACGTGACTTAACGTAACGTTGGAACCAAAAACGCACTGTGTTCTTTTGCGACACCGCCGCCATACACATCATTAATCTGTTTTCATTTTAATTCTGTGTTCTATATATATATTCTCACGGAATAAACGAAAGATATTTTTTCTCTTCTGTAGTTTATTTGTACACCATACTAAACGTTTGTAACGTTTGTAACGTTTTACATCGAGATGGTAAGGCTTAGACATCGGCCCTACGATAGCGTAGATTGAGTCCAATGAGCCTTTCCCGTCATTTCCATTGATGTGTGCGACCGACTCTCTCTAGGGGCTACTTTCTTTGCTTGGCACACTCAGGTGAAATAAGTGAAATGTGTCAATTTTCCTATTATAGTAGTAGATATGGGTTTGTCTATACAGAACCCTGCGGCACCAATAATCAGTGTACTCTGTGTCACATATAACCTGTTTTTAACCTCGACGTAAAAATGACGGGGTTTTATACGTTTGATGTGTCTGCGGACGTGAAGGTGTTCGTGTATGGCATCGTAGCTCCCAATAGAATCAACTGATTTTATTTTGTTTGTCTTTGTTTGAAAGGTGAATTAGTCGGGAGTGTTCATAGCTATGTTTAATGACAATCGGACCGAGATAAAAATATGTAACGGGATTGCAGCCACAACAAAATGGGCTCCCTCAGTATCAAATGAAAGGGCTTGACTAGTAGAATATACACAACGATAAATTTGAAATCCAAAAGGGCCGCCACGCGACGGTGCAAAAAAACGAATTACATATACTTTTCTTCAATAATATATATAGGGTTTCTTTTTAATTTTAATTAAGCTTGTAGTCAAAGAAACTAATTAATATTTTACCCGCTGTAGGGTTTTGTTATTAGACGCTTGGCGCGTAGATACAAACTTTTTCCGAAACGACATGTTAGAAATAGCGCGTGTCAACTGTTTGCTTAGTGATAATTATTTTTGGAATGCCATTTATTTTGTCAACTTTTTGTGTTTGAAAAGAAAGCCTGACAATTAATACATTAGAAAGGGGTATTAGGCGATGTAGCCGATCGCTTAGTGGATTAGGAGCGAACTACCTAAAATGTGTAACAATCAATAAAAATAATTTTAACAAGGGTTCGATATAAACGTAGATAGGTAGATAGATAGATGGAACAATTCTTTATTGCAGACACACAAAAATTAAATATACGCGAAAAATTCTTACAAAATAAAGTGCTACAAGCAGCTTTATCGCTACAAACGTAGTATTTGTTTTAACTTATTTGTAGATACTTTGTTGTTACGATGATAGTGAAGAAAATAATCATAAAAAAAATAATTTATATATATATTTCTTTTAAAACACATTAATTTGGTGTCAAGCAGACACACACGTAATTCAATATAACAATTACATATTCCAGAATTATGCAGTAGCTGAAAACAAAAAAGAGCAACGTGACGGATATTTACCGACTTACAAAGGTATTTATTACCACAATATCAGAAGATTGAGCAGTGTAGGTACTTTTAAAATGTATTCTTGAAAATATTACATTTGTTTCTTCTGCATCAAACGTGTTGTGCTGTAATATAATAATTTAGCACAGAGCATAAACAGAAAAAAATATTTTTTGTCACCTTTTTAGTGATAGGGTTACAAAGAGGAATTTATATTCATATTCGTCCCCTTTGCAATTGAGGAGATGAACAGTGATAAATCATTAGTACAGATATGTATACTAATGTTTGAACTTTTAGTTGGTCATTTCTTTTGTACTGCTTTCAATTTATTCCTATAAAATATTTCGTTTAAGAATTGCTTTGCATATTGCAAAGCAATTTTTTCCAGACTGCAACATATACTATCCTAAAATATCTATAAACACGTCTTCCTATCATAAAATAATGCCAGTGATAAAATCCGTGCCTAACACGCTAATAGTATGCTTTCAAATGTTTAACTATTGGGTTACTTCCGAAGAAGTGAAGTTACATCTTACTAGAGACAATTTCTACGAGCAGCACTAAAACGCAAATCCCGTACATAACTCCCAGTCCATAGAAGTAACCTGTTAAACTTTGCAATGTCAATGGTTTCGCGTCACGGTTTTCCGTGATTTCCATTTTATTCTCAAACTCCCACGAATGTTCGGTATAAATCTTATCTACAAAGCCTGTTTCAATGATCCGTATAATGAGAGTGTCGATTTCCGGAACCGCAGGCCAGCCTGGACGCATGTAGAAACATGAACCGGGTCCTCGAGTTATCGGATCGTCGTACAACACTTGCAAATCGGGTGCGGAATGTAGGCCAAATTCTCTGTCAGCAGCCACTAGATATCTTTTTCCTCCTTCAATATCTTCTAAGTAACTCGATAAATCTTTGAACGGTATGATATTAAAATTATCATAATATTGCGTACCGTTGAAATAGTCTTGTATAGCATCTATTCCACCATAACCATCTACTAGTTTAACGGCCGTCTCAAATGTCCGGAATGGGCTCTCCAAAGCAGTCTTCTGTAATCTATTTACTAACGCACCTTGGAAAACTATACGTACTACCATGCAAAACCAAACCCACGACATGAACATATAGTTCGTAACCCGAGATTGTGTTACAAAGTTTACTTCTATGCCTAAAAATATAGCATACGATTGGAAAAGTACACTATCTCTAGAATACGATGTGTATACAAATCGTCGGATAAGTATAGTGGCAACAATAAACACTAACGTTGTAGTAAAAAGAGTTGGTGTTGCTGATGATATAAACGGCTGTAATAAACGCAGCCAATCACTTAATTCACGCCGCGGTGGTCCGAACCACAATACATCGACAACTTCATGTGGATGCGAGAACTGTACATAAGGATATCTTATGCTATTCATAATAAGAGCTGGTACCAACACATCGGCTCGTTTCTCCACCAGATCTGCAAATGACCCAGTCGCTGTGCCATTTACTATTGTTCCTAATCCCCCATGATCCTTTACCGAAATGACCTTCATACTTGCATTAAGCACTTCTAGTAGAAGATTTAAAACATTTCCGTCAATTCCAGAGACATCAACTAAAGTATCGTTTTCAAATTCTAGTTCAGAAAATGGAGTCATTTCAAGTAGACTGGTTCTAATGTCGCATTCGTGAAAATTCATGAATTTTCTCGGAAACATATCCTTATTATCGTTATGAAAAAATACAGGAGTAAAATCACCACATTTGCCACCTCTGTATGGAAAATAGGTTGATAGTGACACATTTCCGCCATTTGAACTGATTATCAAAATGTCTGTGACGTCGTTGTTCCAGGCAATTTCCATTAGTTTTGACAGGTCTGCGTATGATACTGGTTTCGTCAATACTACCATAAGACGAATGGGTCTTACAAGGACGTCATACAAAAGCGCCAGAAAGTATTCCACTTGATGAATTTCAGCAGCAAAGAAGACGGTTTGCTGAAACCGTTTAATTTTATGAAAATTTTGAACGATATCATTACTAACACTACTTTTTTCCACTGGAGCCACAACAACACAACCCTCGAAGAGTTTAATAAAATCTGTAACATCATCTGCTTCTTCGTGCCACCACATTACTGATGTTATAAAATTTTTGAATATCACATTGGCAGTCAGTGCAGATTTCTCTATGATGGAACACGAGAATAACGGAAATTTCAACAAGAGAAAAAGAAATCCTATCTTTAAAATTTTCATGGCTTAATATGACCTCGCCACATTGATGAACAGACTCGATAAGAATGGTATCTACTGGGTCTATAAAAATATGATCCAGCTCCATCATCTATCAATTTAATAACAAAGTGTCAGTGCGGTTACTGTTGAGATTATTTTTAGGGTTATATAATATAGTTTGGTCGCTTTCATATTCGAAGTTCTTTTGCGTTATACTCTAAGGGTCCTAGCGATACTATTTAAGCCCCTGCAGAAACAAAAAACCGTATCAAAACAAAAGCAAATAGTAAAGTTTCTAGGTAAAACAGATACAACACTGCTATACATCCGTATAGTTATTAAATCAGTACTGGCTATCCTTCATACTGTAAGGCGAGTACCTACGGTAGACTAGTTTAAGTATTTCCATCTAAATGTTGAGGCTCTACGTACAGCATTACATGTAAAAATAAAATATTGTCTTTCAATTTTCTGCAATAAAAATAAAAAGTCTACCATTGTCCTGGAACAGCTCGAAGGCCATCATATATTATCACAATAGGAAACCAAACAGTATTGCTGATATTCTCAAGATTAAAGTTATCTATAACTTAGTTATGTTTTTCGATGTTATAAATAGTCGGAACCCTTTTAACACACTATGTTACTTGCATTTGATGGTGGCGACCAATAATAATATGGCCTTAGCAAAGTGAACTAACAAGAGTTTTGGACTAGTAATAGGAATTAAATAAATATTGACCTTTATAGCTTTTTCTTTCATCACTGTAATCTAACGCTAGAAAAATATGTAATACAAGCCTTGCGTCTAAAAACCTATAATTTCTATGCCATAGGAAGAATGGCATATATGACGGGTACTACGCCTAATGTCAAGAGGTCCAGATTCGTTGTTAAATAAAATACTAATTTTATTACTATTATCAGCATTAGTAAGAAACTTAAGGGGTTTGTTTGTCATGAAAACAAAAAGCTTGAAAGAGCTTGACGAGCTATACTTATACAACGTGTAACAGAAAGGTGTGACAATACTTAAGAGTTTGTTAGTCTACCCATCAAATTGAACCCATTATAGAAGAACAATTTGCAAAACTGAGATAAAAATTGTAGGTTGTCCATACAAAAATTGGTCACGTGATCGGCGAAGTTGTATGGAGGACTCGATAATTATTTCTTAGATTTTAATTAATTTTGCTCTACAATGGCTTCACTTTGATGGGTAGACTAAGACCCTTGAGTGTTGTCACAAAATTTCTGTTACAAAATGTATACTATGTGTGTTGTTGAAATCGAAAGCACCCCTGCAGATTAATTTGAAGAAAAAAATAATTTTTATGAGTTATATCTTGACAGTAAGTGTGCTAAGGAATGCTAAGTGAGTCGTATAGCATAAAAAACCCGGGCTCCGCCCAGTGGCTCCGCTGTAATTAAAAATTACACACACCTTATTGTAACGACTTCAAAAACTTTTTTTGTGCTTATCAATTAGCTTTAACGACTAAGGAGCCGCAACTTTCGTCTTGCCTGTGGCTCTTCGAATAAAGAAGAGCTGTAAGTAAATAGACATTACGTACGTATCTTCAAAACGATAATAAGTACATACTCGTACAATGAATTCTACCGAATTCGGCTTCGTAATAAAACCGACAACTTTATGATATGTTACGCCACGTATGACAAAGAACTGTGAGTCAAAATTAAAACTGCAGGTGCTAAAAATATTTCAAAATAAAACTCACGCGATACGAGTTTAGTTTATTAGGTGGTCGACCCCACATCGGTCAAAAGCGATTTAATTGAAATGCCATAAACGGACTGCCGCACCTGTGCGATCAACTGCTCTCAGCTCAACTGTTCTACGCCGTTATGCTACTTTGAATTATATTTTGTTACCTTTACAGATCATTCTAGGGAGTTTAAACTTTCTTAGTACTTACAACAAGTAGAGCTATTTGCAAATTGGTCTAGAATATTCGCGGTACCATAACAATAGTTTTTTGTACTATACGTATTACGTACCGAAGAACTGTAGTAATTATTTATGTGGTGTAAGGTTATACAAACATCAGTATTATTTCTTCTATGCTTGAGTCAAGTGCTTGCAGTCAAATTAATGATTGTTATAAATACACAGAAATTCGATATAACAGCCCGGATTTATACTACCCCACAATACCTGTATTAACAGTTGCACATATTCAGGTAGTTGACCTTCCCTTCCTACACAAGGAAGCCGCGTCGATAATTAAAGATTGTTGCCATGATATTATTGCTAATATACGTACTTAATACATTAATTAATAACAAGGATAATAACTATTAAGTATTCAATAGTATTCTTGAATTAGTGATTACTGATTACATCCGTTATTGACGTAAAAGATAGACATTAGAATAGAGGATGCAGATACTGCGGAAATATTGCGTAACTTATGTTATAACTTAGATCTTAGACTTAAAGTCCGACTTTACGGGTAATTAGTAAATTGTAAACTGCCTTTTGTCAAAAATATCTATAATCGACGATATAGGATAGCAAGAAATCCAAAATATTTCTCTCGTCAATGATCTAAACTTAGACAATTTTCCTGAATCAATTTTCAAACAATGGGTTTTTCCTTGTTTGGATCTAAGGAATCGAAAAATGGTTTCTATTCAAGAATCTAGAGTATTGCCGATGTTCAAATTGATGGTTATATAATATGTAGTTCAACCCTCGCCGAAAACTAATTTAACCTTATCATTTTGTCTAAATAGCTAATTTATTTCAATTTTTGGCTGGCCGGTTGGCGCAGTTGGTAGCAACCCTGCCTTCTGCGACGCTGCGTTTCTGAAAAATCTAGTTGATATATACAATTCAAGTACGAGTAAGTCAATGAATTATTATATTTAAATTTATTTAATTAAATTAATTGATTCGATTATTAAATCAAGTTACTCATATCTTACTTACTTTATAACAGGTTTACATGTTAAAATAAAACTAGTTACGTACTAACTTATCCGTCAAATATATTCTTAAAAAGATGTGAGGTGATTATAATAATTTTACCAAAGTATTTATATTCAGGGCAAGGTCAGTAACCAAAGTCTTTTCATAACATTAAGAGTAGGTACTTATGTTAGTCAGTGATTATTATTCTAGTGAATCGTACGGGAGTAAATTAACGACATATCCATACTAGCCAATTAATGTTATCCTAGGATTCAAGGATTTTTGTGAGGATCTCAGGACCTATCGCAAGTTAATTTCTTGCTGCAAAATTAATAATATCGCAGAACTAGAACAATAACCATGAAATATGACTTTTGATTATGGGACTAGCATTCCTAGCATAGTCCAGTCGTTAAATTTACTCTACCAAATCATAAGTTACAAAATTTACTAAAACTATCATAAATATTGGGTAATGGTCTAATTCCTTTGAAATAGTCGCACACAAGTGCTATAAATGTATAAAGAGTTTCGACAATGTTCATCGCGCGTTCAACAATAAGTAGTGTTTGCACATACATCGCACTCGTATCTTGAAAGTGTACCTACAGCGGCTCACGGCGATCAAGTACCGACCTTGGAACCTACTGCGGATATTTTGCTTGTTGCTTTTTTCCCTTTTTCCGCAAATCTACACTATGCCATTTAACCGCTAATCTTATCTTTATCAGAGTAACAAGCAAATGAGTGTGATGACTTCTCTGGCTTTTGTTTGTTTGTTTTATCAACTCTGTTTGATGCGTTCGTCGCGTTTGAATAATTATCGCGGTTGCATGGCCAAGCAAAACATTATTAACCTATCAATACTTGTTTAAACTGTAAAGTTCACGAATGAGAATTAAATCGTTCCATAAAAGCAACAGTGTCTGCGATTGAGCCATGCGATTGCATGTTTATGTTCAATTACCTTTTGAATAATTTATTGTTTGTTAGACGACGTAAACGTTTCTTTGCACTCGGTTGATAAAAATTGTTTGAAACTTTCCAGAAGCGAAGTGGATCTGAACGCGCGAGATGATAATAACGACGGGCATTGAACGGCGCATTATCCTTGCGAGGGCAAGAGGTGGCGCGATACGGCAGGCTCGGGGGCTCGAGCGGTGGAAGCCGGGAGCGGCCGCTCGCCGGGAGGTGGCACCGCGGCCGGCGCCGGCGCACGCTCTCAGTGTACAATCGCGCGCCGCTAGTACTGCGCGCTCGCAGACGTTTACTGCACTGCCTATCGAACGGCTTATCGATCGCGGCGGAATTCCGAAATGGATGTGACGTCTGTGCGACATTCGCTGGATTGAACCGTGAACACGTGATGCCCTAGCCGCGGGCGCCGCCGTCACAGACCGACCGGCGCCGTTCCCGACTGACCGTTCCCATGTGTGCTAGTGCCGGTGTGCCCGAGATAACGTGATGTGACAGCGATACGTGCCAGTGCCAGTGGAATAGTTTTGTGAAAGTGTGCACGGAGCGTGAGCGCGGCCGAAGTCCGTGACAATGTTGAACTGCACCGATCTGGAATGCATCCTGCACCACCACCATTATTATGCGCACCTGCATCACATTCACCATTTGCAAAATGCACAGGACCCAGGTACGTCGAAAACTCCGCAGGGACTGCGTCGCATGTTAATGAATTTCTTCTCCCTCTAGGCACAATGAATACAATGAGATTGTTTAAGAACAATCGGTCAGTGTTAACGATAACAAATGAAGAAAACGTAATGAGGTAGCGTCTTGGAATCCTTCGCGTTGTTGTGTGTAGCTAGTTAAATGGTATGATGTAAACGATTTTTTGCGATGTGTGTTCCAGTAGGTATTTAACAGAAGTCGGTCTTGACCTTTGCGAACAATAACATTTAATTTGGCACAACAACAAACAGTTTAGAACCCAGCGATAATGGTTCGGCTCACAAGGTTTGCAATGAGCAGGTGTTGGATATCAAGCAACGCGCAAACTATCGCGGACTGTTTTCACTCTGCTACATGTCGGACGAACCACTTCAAAACCTGTACGAACAACCGACGACGGCAGCCACGAAATGGACGAAATTTTTGTAAAAACAAATGTTACCTACTCGGTTTCTCTTTCAACTGGTCGCAGGCGTTGGATAACCAAACCAACAAGCGCAAGTTTCACGTTCAAATCTGTCAATAGCAAACACCGAGCCTCTATATGCACACTTAAATCTTGCGCTCAGACGCGTTGTCGGTTGGGACCAAATATCTTTACAATCTTTCACTTAACCGCCACTTGTACAAATAATATCTACAACGTCACATTTAATGGCATTGTTTTTATATGCCAATTTACATACATTATTAAGTTTCGTCTGTCACATGTTTTTTTTGTATATTTCGTATCCTTCGAGTTGATTGTTATGTTAATTTTAACCTCTGTTTCAAATATTATTTGATAAAGTATCAAATTACAGTTTAGTGACGGCGTCATAGACCTTCTGTTACTTGCTATATGTGTAGGCAAGTGATTACTTCCATTCGTTTCTACGCTCTATTTCATTTCAAACTCATACACACTTCTTCACGTCGATGTTATTAAACGCCTCATTATAGTCGGTAGAACAATGATCATTGAAAATATCGATTTTATTTATATCTGTAACAACTGCACATAGTTCGATAACAAAAACGTAGTTTAAATGGAGCGATTTACAATTGTATTTATCACTCCAGAATAATTATTCCGCTTATGATTATTGTGTATATCTTAACCAAATAGAGTATTTGGGTCTTGGTCTTAATGACTTCAATTTAAAGCAATATAGTACAGCAAAAATCATTGACAGTACAATTTCTAGACGAGATAACTGAATACCTACCTTATGGAACTTATGTAGAACTGAGGGCTGATAATTATCAATGATATTAACTTAATGTCATGAAGTTAAATTGATTAGCATAATAAAATATTACTATACTTGGTAAAAAAGTGGGTTGAGTTTATTTTAGTCAATCGAAGGACATTTGAAGTAGCTGCGATCAATGATCAAAGCTGTAGAACACAAGTCAAAGCTGTCAAAGCTGTAGAACACAAGCTTTACTAAAAGCATTTTTTGAAGTGACTACACAACTAAAATACAACATAAGAGTAGAAATATGTACAAAAAAAGGCTGTCTTATCGATAAAAAGCGATCTCTAGCTAGTTTTATCAGAATCTGAATTCGTTATTATAAACGCTACATTTTCATTTTTAATTTATGTAAACGAGTTAAGTTGAGATATATTACATAATCTTTGTAGGCCTAATTTTATATTCGGTACGTTACTAAATTATGGCGTTAATTTAATTCAATTTTAGGCAATCGCTAATCACTCTATTACGTTATGAAGTACAACTGCTTAGCTACTCGTTAAGACGTGATAAAAAGCATGAAGAAATGGCTTAGTATAAAGATTAAATTACTTTAAACGAAAAAATAATTGAGCTGTTTAAAAGCTCATCATATAGTACCAATCACCTCACCATCACAACCCATACCATGATATCAACCTATCACACACCATACCATCATATCAACCCTTTATAGAACATCATATTATGTACGTAAAGACTAGAAAGATAGGGCCTAATAGCGAGCCTTGAGTTATGCTTAATGATTAAATGATGTCAATAAAACTTTGCTTAAGTATTAAAAGGCATTTTTTACAAACATACTCGTAATATACTTGTAATTAAATGTATGGTTAATACATCGTACAATCTTGTTAACATTTTTATAAAAAGACCTATTTGACCTTTTCTATGTCTCTTTTCTTTTTTTGGTTTGTTACTGTCTGGTTTTTGTGCTTATATATATGTAAAATATTTGCTGGGCATCTTCTTCGAGAATTATAAATAATCTAGGTTTGTTCAAGGTCAGATTGATCCGATATATTATAGGACTGCATGCTTCATTTTCGGCTATACCATCGACTGCAAGTAGGCGAGATAGAGGCCAAATGCAGCCCAATAATCGATACAAAATGTTCTGTCTCATGTGTTCTTTGAATAATTTTATTCCTTGTATATTGTAGATTACACATATTTATTAAAAACAGAATATAAGAGCAGCTTACGAGTATATTGTGTTTTAAGCGTAGATGTTGATAACATTTAAATGATATATTCTAAAATAGATTCTGCAGTATTTCGTAGTAGTAGTATCGGCATGTTTGATAAGGTTTTTAGCTCTGCAACATACTGCAAGTATTTAACTAGTAAATTTTAACCAATAGAGCAATGACTTTATTGTGAGTAAAATAAAACATTCAAATTTAAAAGTAAGTACCATTAACAAATTTGCGTGAATAAATTCTAGTATCTATTACTAACAATAATAAGAATTGCGATATCGCTATATCTTATTTGGAAATCTAGATATTAGGTAATTTGACCTCCGGTATATCTGATAAAACAAAAGCTTTCAAATGCATTTAGAAGCAGAATTCACCGTAGATTTATTTATTACATAGATTAAATGATATTTAGTAATTCTCTTGCTTGGGTTTTTCAATGTTTTCTTGGAAGCTTTTGTGCTATTTTTTTCCGCATAAGTTTTTTAAGTCCTTGACAGAGCGATAATTTTTCTCAGTTATTTGATTTGCATCGAAATGTTAATTGCTTTTTGGAATTACTTTATTTAATCGATGTAGTGACCCAGCTGAAGATACAGATATCATTAATATTGCGACGTTTTACAAATGCTCTATATACAAATATATTATAAATACAAAAAAAACATAATAAGTTGGTTTTCACAAAACTTATTAATATAAACTTTAATTTCACTTATTCATCATTTTAGAACTTAAAGCTAAATTTACGGTTGTACTTCTACTGACAGTTTTTTCCTTCTTTAAAAGTTTGATCTATCAAACATATATTAACATTTAAATCAATCGATCCTTGCTTACAATTTCTTGGTACATATCCCCAATTTTTTGGTATGTTTTTCAATCGTTTTATTGAGATTGTTCGGCTCTATATAGGTTTTTATCACCATCTTCGGAATTGGTCCGACGTTTTGCAAATTGTACGAAATGGTTTATTTCCTTCCAATTCGAGTATTCGCGTTCATTGAGGAAGTCGAAATTGGTCGCTATGTTTATACAATAACAGGACATCTTATTTGCCGCGACGACCCGATAAAAGGTCATTATCATCAATACATTTTGCACTCATCTGACCTTATTCTTTCCGAAAATATCCATGACAATAAGTGTTTATCTGTATATTTACTTAATATTGAGGTTAGTAATTTCCGTGTTGCCTTGCGTGTCTTACACGATTTGGAAGTGTCGTATACATTTTTCTTGTTTGTGGGAATCACAACTTTATTTCTCTTTGCAATCGAATAATATTAACAGGAATACATGCGCTAGACCTTTGCACTAGTGTAATTACAAATAAATAATGGTATGTTTCGTGAAATATGTGAAGTTTTAACACTTTTTATTAAAAAAATTAAAGGTCTTTTACAGAACCGCATAACTGGATATATATTTTTTAATTACACTTACTCAAAGAATAAATAAAGTATTAAGAGTCGTCTTTTGTGCCAGCGCAGTTCTTACCCTTCTGGTAGTTGCGTCACAAAAATGTTCCGGTTATGTTGAAGGCAAGCAAATCATGGCGAGTCTTTCGTTCAATTTTACACATGTATTTATGTTATGACACTGTTTATTATAAGTTTGCAGTAGTAACATGTTTCTGAGAAGTGACAAATATAGAAATGAAAGCTTATTAAATAGAAGATCGTATTATGAAAGTAATTGAACCAGACACGGTGATCAAAGAACCTCCTGTTGTGTCAATAACTAATAAAATGTCGATAGAACAAACTTAGACAATAATATTTTATGTGTTGTTGAATGTATGGAATAGCTCTGAAATTATTTTATTTGGCAAAGAAACTTTCGCAAAGTATTTTTTGTAGTTTTGTATGACAGCACAAATGTAAGACGTGGTTAAGTAACCAATCAGATTTTTTTCCGTCGCGTATTGAGTAATACCACATTATTGACGAATCACGAGAACTCTAATTGGAATTGCAAATATGGCTGTTTTAATTCGCATCCGCAATAAGGAAGTGCGTAAAGGGCTTGTATGCAAAGTAGAAAATATACAGAGACATAACCTGCTACAATATAATTATGTCACTACAATAAATACATGTTTGTAAACCAGTTTAATAGATATAATCAAGTCAAAAAATATACGTTACAACTTTTGAGGTAGAAAATAGAACAAGTCTTGTGCAAAGTTGATCAAGTCAAAAGTCAACAAGGTCAAGTCATAATAATCTTCTTTATCATTTTTACAGAGCGACTCACTTAGAATGCGTTGCTGTCCGGAGGGCTCTGAGTTGGCTTTCGGCCAATCAGATATAGTGGTGAAGTAGAATTCATTATTTTCGTAAATTAATTTAAATTATGTACTAAAAAACGATACACAACTTCGGTGCGATTATGCAACTGTCTCAAAAGCTTGATTACGGCTGTAATATCAATTTGTAGCATTCCAGAGTTGTTTATCTGCAATTTCCTAGTCCGTGACGAAGTTATGGAGTGGTTCGGAAGGATTCTTGCTAGATTGGTCCGGTTAAAAACAACCTTATGTATACGGGTATGGGCAATGCTTTACGAGTACATATATGAGTACGTGTAACTACGCAAGACGTAAGGAATCTGATTCTGTTATGTTCTTGTTTTATATCCTTTGTTTTGGATATGTATTTGCACGCAGATACTCGTACTTCTAAAATACTAATAAGTTATTATCTTTACTTATATAATGTAGTATTGTATGTGTAGTGTTGAGCTATTCTTACACGCAGATGCGTTTTTTCTTCGAAAAACCTAACATGAGAGGAAAGTAATTCAATACAAAAAAAATGATCAGTTAAGAGAGTGTTTGTTTTATTACTAAATTCTTTGTCGTAGACACACCGTTGAGAAAACAAGCAGAGGCTTTATCGCTATCAATATCATTCGCAACCATATTAATTATGAAAGCCGATACTTTCCTAATTTTTGAGACAAATTCCAATTAAGTACATTCTAATACCGTCAATGTAATCGTGTTATTCCATAGTTGAACACGTGACCCTGCGCGACTTTGATGCGAATTACGTCTAATTGATCCGAAGGCGGAGATACGAAATGGCCCGTTGATTCGTTGATTAAAATTGTTCAGACTTAATTAGATAGACCGCTGGAATGCGAAGAAATACCTCAATGGGTTTATCACTTATGCGGTTCTTTTGATACCTGGGTAAAGCTTCTGACGTGCACTTTAATATTTCATTTTACCTCCTTTTTTTTCCAGTTTAGGATTGATCTGACGTTATGATTGCAGTGGTACCATAATAATAATAGTACCTATACGAAACAGTTGATATATTTTATGATTAAGATTCTAGTTCTAGTTCAGTAAACTTACTTTTGTGTTTATCGTAGTACTATTGAGATACTCGTACATTTCAAGTATTTCTATACGATTCGGAATAGGTATACAAGTGTTACAGTTAGTCGCAGTTAAGTATATTATCGACATAGTAGTTACTATACTCATCCTGAAGATTTACTTTTACTATGGTACCAAATCTGAATACAAGAAAAAATTATTCTACACAAAATGTACGAAAATTTGTGAACGACCAATAAACTTATTCTATGAAACAGCTGATTTTTTTCCGTGTATTTAGTGTTGGTTCCATAGTGAAATTTGTTCCTTAGGATGAGTGTAGTAACTATCTTTCGGCTTATTAGCCGACAAGCCTAACTATAAGAACGGTAGAACGGCGTGTGTGATTTAAACACTTTTGAACCCATACAACAAGTTTTGTCAAGATTGGTTGGTAACTACAACGTAGGTACGTACGAAACTGTTCGTGAGAACGTAACGAAAGAAAATTTTGTAGACTCAAAGCAAAGATGCTTCTTTCACTCGGTCGATAACCAATATTTAGCAAACCAACAACGAATGAATTAAAACGCAGGGACCGAAATAATATATATCTATATAAGGCCTAAATGTTTACTATAAATTACCTAAAAATAATGTAGATATGTATTAAAGTATAAATTCTTTAATACATATCTACACTGTAAAATGAATACTCCATCCAAATTTCATGTCTTCAGGGTCAGTGATCTAGGCTCTGCGTTGATTCCTAGCTAATATAAGTCAGTCAGGACCTACTCTTTTATATATGTCGTACTCTGGTAATATTTATATTTCATCATTAGGTGACCCACAAATAGACATCTTTGGTACATAAGAAAAAAAAATTTACAGTGATATTGCGGTTTCCCTAATGTAATTGTGCATTTTTAACCGACTTCAAATAAGAGGAGGTTCTCAATTCATCTGATTTTCTAATGTATGATTCCTGATTGCTGATAGATGTACCGAGTTGAAAAAAGTGTTCAAAAGAGCTTACTCTCCGATTACTCCCATTTTCATTTTATCAATATAGCTGCAATTTGTTTTAGTTAAAATAACTTTTTCACTATACAAACATGACATTCTGTTTCGTAACGTAAGTTTTGCCTGCCATAGAAGCCGGTTTATACTTTTTGAAGTATTACTTGTGATGTATCCTTGGTACTTGGTACTAAGAACTTTGCATCGGTAACGAATGATACTGTGAATATCATTTCGTCGAGAGAACTAAACGAATAAACATGATAAATTACGTAAACAATTAATCCAGAGAACAAACTAATATAATAAGATATAATTACACTAATATTAATGTTAAATAAAGTTTTGATAACAGTACTATGAAGTGTCATCTTTGGTCATCTCTTTATGCAATTGATAACGTTGCTATTCTCGTATTTCCAATTAGCGAAGATAATTTCTTATGAATGACAATTAAACAAAGTGTAGGGATTTACAATAGGTACCATTATTGTATTGTTATCTTCTGATAAGAAGTACCATAATTTTCAATAATTAATTTGGGTACGAGTACTTACTCTAGAAAAAATGGAAATAAAATTACCTAGAGCCAGTTGACGACATTTTTTTTTTGATGAAAAATCATACAACTAACTAAAATTGACGTGTGTTTTTTCTAATTTATTAGATTCTCGCAAATTTTCATTAAAATTAAACAAGTAAGAAACAAAAACACTATCACAAAAATATATCTACTGGGACTGATTTAAAATTAGTGAAAATATAACTGCTGGACGAACAAAACGCTGTTTTATTTAATAACACGCCAGAACACGTAGACTTATAAAACAATTTAATTGTTTTCTTACGAACTCGTAACAGATTGGGTAGAGTTAATTCTGCATGAGTCATTGACACCAGTCTAGACAATCACTTTAGTTCTGTGTCTAGTAGTGAAAGGTAGTTTATCAAGTGCTTTCTTCGCGGCACCCCTCACACGAACTTGATACACTCGCTAAAATAACTACATTGCGAGTACAACAAATGTACTGTCCTATTATTTATTTAACTGAGTACTTAACCCTTTACATTATTTTCATTACCTTAACCCTTTATATTACATATTCATATTAAAATAAATTTAAGTTATTAAATAATAAATGCAAAACAAATAATAATAAGAATAAATTAATTAACTTATTAGCCGCATTACTAATTAATAAATAGTAATGCGGCCAGCATTCTGGGCATGTTGCCCACTACCAGAGTGGGTTGGACTATTGGGATTATCTATAGATCTTAAATACAAATACAAAAATATTTATTGTTCATAAAAATGTTAACAAAGTTAAAAAAAGTCATTCCGTTTTAGGTAATAAAGGCACTTGCCCGGTAGCTAGAAGTTTATTTATAGAGTAATATAGCCCACTACAAGTACTACAAGTTAATCCAAAGAGTAGGTATTCAGATTATGTTAAATATAATAGGTAAGATAATGTTTTATGAAATAACGTTTCTTCTTAAAGCGACGAATAAATAAATAGTTAATAAAATCGCTTCTAATACAGAAAATTTACAATTAAAAAAAAATGAATTATAAAACAAACTTTACAATAAAGTTGTCAACCCAATTTAAGGTCAAGTAGTAAATAAATACTACATAATAATATATGTGCTGGAGATTTATTTATCTTTCTCATAAGCATGTAATATTATAAGAAAAATTACTCATATTCCAGCGGAGTTTAAATTATTCAATTCTAAGTTTGCCATTACGTAAACGTTGATATACATTTGACTCTACAATAGTAGTACTTTACTTTACTACGACTATAATTACAAATGGTGAGAGCCGTGCAAGAACAGCAGTGTTACGTTGTATGTCTGTCGTTATAAAAATTGTAAGAGTTATTATTTTAGTAATAAATCCAAATGGTTAATGATAACCATAATAGATAATGCCGAGACCTATTGTTTTTGTTACCTTTGTGTTTCAGAATCCGTGATAAAATATTAGTAGTTCTGTGAAATTTTGGCTTAGCAACCCTGACATTACTTGCGGCTTTAAAACTACTTTCTGATCGATTACTTTTATAATTCAGATTTTCAATTCAAGTTGTGGTTCTTAATTCTCTGCCCAATGTTCTTAAAATCTACTAGTAAAAGGCACCGTTAGAATTGTTTTCCCATTTTTAGGAGAAATACTTCCCACAAAAATCACCGAACAAACCCAAAAGCTTCTAGTACTAGCATACATTTATAAACTTACGTTATTCATATTCATATTAATTTATTACAGCAACACACATAAATAATCATTATTAGTAATAACATTAATATGGACCCTGTTTAAGTTACTTGTCAGGGTGTAGCTTAATATAATAGAATACAGGCCAAGGCAGTGTTCATATAGTTAGGTGTTGTTACATAATCTATATATATATATATATATACAGGGGTAGGCACTCGAAGTGTTACCAACTTTAAGTTGGTATAGCAACCAAACTGTTTACAATATGGCGCCCATTTTTCACAGTCGTAAGTCTATTGTATTGTTCCTAAACATACAGAAGCTCATTGTTATTCGTCGCTGCTAAAAAAAGTTATCCAGATGGAATTCAAACGCCACAGTGTCATTACTTTGTATTTGGCTGGAAAATCGCAACCAGCCATTGTTAATGCGCTACGACATTTACATCTGAATAAAATGTTTGTGTATCGGACCATCACACGTTACAATGATACAGGTAGCATCAAGAAACGCCATGGAGGTGGACATCCAACAACAGCAACATCATCAGAAATGGTTCAAAAGGTAAAGGCTAGAATTGAACGAAATCCACGACAAAGCGCAGTTAAATTGGCGAAAAGTCTTAATGTATCTGCCCGGAGCATAGGACGCATATTAAAAAATAAACTACAACTGAAGCCTTACAAAATACAAAAAGTGCAAGACTTGACACTTGCACAAAAGGCAGTTCGCCTAGAAAGAGCTAAGGAGTTAAAGCAGTTGCACGTTGATAGCAAGCTTAAAAATTTGGTATTTTCCGATGTTTTTACGGTTCAGCAATATGTGAACAAAAAAAATGATCGCGTATGCTTAAAGTCTAAATCAAACGACAATTTAGACCAACGAATTGCTCTGCGAAAGCAAGCACCAGCATCAGTGATGGTTTGGGCCGCGGTAACTGCTACGGGACGTTCACCTCTCGTTTTCATTGAGCGGGGTGCAAAGATAAACCAGCAAATCTACCGTGAAAAGATTTTAAACGATGCTTTGTTACCTTGGGCACGTAAGAAATTCGGTAGAAATCATTGGACGTTTCAGCAAGACTCGGCACCATCCCACAAAGCCCGTGAAACCCAAATTTTTTTGCAAGTAAAAGTTCCGAGCTTCATTTCTTCGCAACAATGGCCACCATATTCGCCGGACTTAAACCCAATGGATTTTTCCACATGGTCAATTCTAGAGGCCAAATTGTCAGCAAAAAAATATGAGACAGTCGACGCCTTAAAGATTGCTCTTCGCCGAGAATGGAACAAAATATCAGCAGACCACATTCGTGCAGCGTGTGAAGCCTTCTCGGACAGACTCGATTCTGTTATCCGCGCTAAAGGTGGCCACATCGAACAATATTTTTTTCTTTTTAATTTTAAATGTTTTTTTTTTCTATATATTGAAGTTTATAAATAAAAAGAAACAAAATTGTCAAAATTAAAGCATTTTGAATTGGTAACACTTCGAGTGCCGACCCCTGTATATATAATATATAAAAGAAAGTCGTGTTAGTCACAATATTTATAACTCATGCAAGAACGGCTGAAGCTTAGAACCAGGAAAAGGACATGGGATGGGACTTTTTAACGACTTCAAAAAAAGAAGTTCGAAGTTAGTTTTAGTTGAACTATGCGGGTAAAACCGCGGGGCACAGCTAGTATACTATGAAAACTAACAACAATAATAGGTACTTTACTTATTCTATTCTATCTATTATGTATATAAAGCGAATTAAAAATATGTATTTATATCTATTATACAGTATATTATATATTAAGAAATGTATATAAGATCGTTAAACTTTGTACACTACTTATTGACAAATCACGTTATTATAAACGTAACATTCGATTCTAATTCGATCCGAAGTTTATTTCGTAACACGAGATCGGCTTTGGTTAAAATGTCAACAAGTCGATCAGAAGTGGATGTAGCAAACTAGGTAACTGGTTTATGACAAATTTGGTGAATGATAATTTTATAACCTTATATGTACGATAGATTATTTATCTGTACAAGTGAAGAGGAAAAATCTGGCAAAAAAACATTGTATGAACTAAGTTCCACTGCCAGGCAGCATGAATCTCTTCTATCCATGACGCTAGGCAAATTGCAGGTTGGGGAATTTATCCCTAAAGCAAACTAACATTATATGCTGAGCCTGTTTGTGTAAATAAATTAGATATTAATTATGAAGTCTCTGTTAGTACAATAAATTTTTGGTATTAATAATGTCTTGTAATATTTCGTATTAATAATTTTTGTTCACCGTTAAAGCATGTAAAAAAATAATTAATAAGTACCGGCAAAATTTGTAACTTTGTACTTAATCTTTACTAGTAGGATAATTTTACCACTGTTACGATCAAATTGTAAGAATACTTAGTATTTTATAAAATCACAGATGAACAGTTGTATTTCTGTGATAAAATTAAATTGATTTGGCTCGTTAATTAGGCATCCGAGATCGTTATCTTTGTTGTAACTTGCATATTTATTTCTAATCATTTTTATAAAATTTAACAATTCAAAAAAAGTTACTCTATTTATTAAAATTAAATATAATTTGGGTTTACACCCATTACCCGCTCTCGGGTAAAACCACATTTTGTTTAGTTAGAAGGCCACCGGCAAGCTTTTTTTATTTAAGTAAGGCGATTATTATTATTTTGTTCTTCAATTAAGTTTAAGCTATGTCTACTGTTGGGGTCTTCGAAATAAAAGCTTGACCTTTATAATGTAATCAATTTGTAGTTTTTATTTCTTCCTTGATATTACATGGAGCAACGTTTTATGATCTTAGAGGCGAGAGAGGAGAAAAAAGGGTAATGGCCGACGTAGAACCGTAGACACAGTAAAATTATAGAGAGAAAAAAAACACAGATTAAAAATTCGTCAACTAAGTATGAAACTACTTCTAAAAAATATTTTTGTTTATTTGAATACAAACACTAAAAAGGCTCTTTTGCGATATACATGGAAGGCAAAGGCCTGACTTTTGAACTTATTCACTTTGCGCAAAGGGCAAAAGGTGGTTAAATAACATTGACTCAGTTATTATGAGTCTGGTCTGATCATATCTGCTTGTAATGATGACTTTTATAGTAACTGGCTCAAGGAGCTGTAAAGTGTCCTATTGATATCACCCACAAAATACAAATAAATGATTAACAGTATGTTATTATGATTGAGTTACACTACAAGTCATATTTGACTGCAGATTAATTAGCTTCTTATTATTAGCTCTTATCAAGCCTATGGTTCGTGTCCAAAATAAAATGATAATTATACGAGAAATCCGTCCAGGGTTATTCAATCAATTTTGATCGTCAATATACAGGGTTATCGGCTAGGGTTGTACTAAAAACGAAAATAGGTCACTATACTCGTCTATACACTATATGATAATCTCGAAAATCGAGACAAAAAATCTGCTCTTCCAAACAGTCGACGACCAATCAAATTTTCTATGAAACAGCTATTTTTGTCTCGAATTCAGGGTTGGTTTTATAATATAAGTTGTTTGTAGTGATGAGTATAGTGTGTGTGACTTGTTGAAGTGGTTGAAAACTACTCAGGATTTCAGCAACGCCATCAGGATGGAATTCGGGCTAGAAAAGTGTGACGTTTTTCATGTGCATCGGGGTAAGCTTGTAAATTCATCAAATTTACAACATTCCGAGACTATGACTCTCAGATCTCTCTCTGAGGCCGAGACCTACAAGTATCTCGGTATGTCAGAGTCGTTGAGTATTTCAGTAGACGAAGTCAAGAAATCGATAAAGGATCGCTTGTTTTGTCGCTTTACAAAAGTACTTAATAGTCTTTGTCTGGTGGCAACAAGCGAAGCCTTCAACGGCACTCTACTTAGGTTTAAGTTTTTATAATATTTGTTTTATATTTTGTTTGTTTTACATTTGTATTATTAAATCGAAGACTAAAATTAATACCATAATAATATGTCAAACGGGCTTTATTGATTATGTTATAGTTTACAAAAATGTCTAAAGAAAACAACAAGTGTTATTACAAGTTTTCTGTGCCTTTTGTATGGCACCAGACGCACTGAGGTTGGGAATTCCTCAGCTATAAGGTCGGTCTGTGCAATGTCAATGCAATTAAATATAATGTAGTGACGATAATTTATTTATAAAAAATCATAGCGTCGATTCTAACTGGGTATTTGTGTTGAAACACTTATCCTGCGTTTTATACAAGAAAGAGTTTTTCTAAAATGTTGTTTACAATGGGTTCACTTAGATGGGTAGACTAACACCCTTAAGTTTTATCACACATTTCTGTACCCATTGTATTATAAACAAAATATAACTCAAACTTTTTTTAAATATTTTATTTTAATTTACTTACATATTTTTTTACCTAACTAAAAGCAAAAATCAAACATTTACTTACATTCTCTCTTTTAATAGAATTTTCACAACAGAACTATTTCGTAATACACTCAGACATCTTATGATTCTCTATGATCTGAATGTTTTGCTAAAATATATTAAAAAATACATATTATGCAGTGCGAAAAAAGAAAGAACTGAGTTAACTTTTTAAATGCCCACTAGCTGCAGTTACTAAACATAACATTGTGAAATATTTGAGAATAACTTTACGCACGAGAAACTATCATATTGTTATGTCGTTGGTTTCCTTATGTTTGTAAACTTGCCGCCCGCGCACACCGCGACCGTGGGAAATTCACAGAGAACAGCTGATCAGCTGATTAACATTAGAATATGGATACATGTAAAGCACTGGGTTTCATACACGCCGAATAATACGACTAATAAAAATAGCCCTACTAATGATATAAACGTGAAAGTTTGTAAGTATGGATGAACGTGTGTTTGTTACTCTTTCACCCAACTGCTGCATAGCTAATGTCCTGGATTAACACATACGATACTTCTTGGAACAATGCAGTTTTTAAGTGGGATAATCAAATATCTGCCGCGGGGCGTAGCTAGTGGTGTATAATTTTGAGACGTAAAATAAAAATATGGTAAACTTAAGCTTAAAAAAATTATAAATGTACAGAACAAACTCTTCAGTTACTGACGAATTACTAATAATATTTGTAATAATATCAGACCAACGCAACGGTGGTAACTGACACAAACAAATGACGCTCTCGATTCATAATTTTTAGATGTTTTCCGATTACCTAAAGACGTCTTAACCGATTTAAAATGATTTTATTTCGAAAAAGTATTCTTCCCAGCTTGTTCTTAATACATTTTTTAAAAGTGTACCTGTAGTTTGGTCATAACATCAAAATAACTTTTAAAAAAATCGGCGTCTGCAGAATTTATGTCGATAGTCACTTTTTTAGAGTATTAGTAATTTCCTCTTCAGAATAAAATATTAAGTCAATTTTATTTCATGTCGATGTATGTAGTCCAATTGTATGACGTCACCGATGATGTGCGACCGATTGCGTCATGCTGCACAATAGCTGTGAAAGTACGCTAGAAAGTGCAAGTCTTGTCTCACGTACACATTATATCAGACTATTTACATAACAATCACGGTTTTGTGGGTAACTAGAACGATATCATGGTATATAACATAGTTGCCAATCAGTTATGAAGGTCAGTCGAATAATAAAGTTATAACAGAGAGAGAGAGATGAATAATTTGATTATTTAATTATGGGGTATCGGAAAAATGCTTCGAAGGCACTACTTTTAAATTTATATGCCTGATGACGCCATGATTTTCTTTAATTTAAAATTGCTACATGGTACAGCTGGATGAAATTAATGAAACTCTATGCCAAAATAAATAAAAATATATTATTCTGGTCTTTTATTATTTCTATATCTACATTCCTTTTGCACGTGATTTCTTAGGAAATGTTTTATGTCCTTATAAATGTACGATGAGAAGTAAGTTACTATATAATATGGTTTCTTCAAGCACCAGTATATTTACTCTAATTTATCCCAAAACCCTTTATAAGCGTAAATTCCTATAGCCACGCCAAATCTACGTTGGTTCTATTATTGTGCTGATATGGTGTAACTATTTCAATAAAATTACTAACAAAACAATAATATGAAATGTTAGTTTTATGGACGGTGAACAGAGTAAATGGCGTGACAACGACGAAACAGTATAACAAATTGTTGTGAAGATCAGAGATAATAAGTAGCTACGAGTACAAATGTAAGATAGCAGGATAAAGACCGTTCAGAACATATTTGACAATTTGCATAACAATCACATTTTGTGAGTTGAAGATATAACATATTCATGAGCATGCAAGTCCTTAAAAATATGATGGCTTGGTTTCTCAATTTTGAGGTCATTCAGATTAAACACAAATATTAAAGGAGAGTAAGCAAAGCGTCTCCGTTTCAGTTTCGGCAGAAATATTCCGTACTTACGTAGTTTTAGGCTTCCGTATGTATGTCCGGCGGATGTCTGGCTGTTCTCCGCAAGCCGCATTTCTCAACAGATTCTCATGAAATGGTTTTGTTATAAATACAACTTCGTCTATTTTATTCATATTTTGTGTTCCCGACGCCTCGGCCAAGGTCTTTTAGTACCAGCGACTCGTTAGTATTTTAACCGTGTAAAAAATAGGTAAAGGTAAGAAATTTTAATATCATAATAAATAAACCTACGCACCTAAAGGTTAGTGGGTTTCGTTATTTAACTGATTACGTAACGATGATGATGCACAAATCTGTAGCACGATCGTTCCGGAAGACATAACAATATGCAACAAAAAATCTACATAGTATTAGAATGTATCTCTGTCTGTTACGAGTAACTATATAGATATATACAAGTACCTATTATGTTATTTATAAAACATACCACAAAATAAATTAATCGACCTAGGACCATAAAGACATAAGGTTTTGTTATTTGATAGTTGAAAAAATAAATAACGAGATTTTGCTACGAAAAATTCTATATCTTATTTTGATAATAAAATATTGCTATAGTTACCTACAAAGGTATAGTGCGGACAAGCATATCTTCACGTGCGGTAGCAATCGGAACTAACGTATAGCACGTAAAAAAGTAACGCCGAAAATGTTTATAATATATTCAAGATAGTTTCATATTTTCAAATTTAAGGCAACAATATTTGAATTTTTTTTAATCATGCCGTAATTTATGATTCAATTATAATTTGTGTTTAAGATTCCTGTAAAAATTTTATATTTTGGGTGTCAGTAGACGGCCGAATTTTAGGTTTGAAGGAACTTAGAGTTATTTATACTCAGTGTAATCGGATTAAATAAACTACGCCTCGATTTAAATTAAATTTTTTGTACAAATTTGTGTAAATAATCCTGATGTGCAAAACAAAGGCGCTGTTGTTCAAGTTATCAACTCAGATCAGATGTTTAAATCAGAATGTACTAATTACCGACTTTGTTATTAAGTTGTAGTGCTAGTAGTTTAGCTCATACAAAGTTAAAAACTGTATTAAGCTGAAAGCGTGTCATTGTACTTATCTTGTGTAAAACTCTCGTACTCTTAAGTTCTATTGACCGATTTAATTTATAAGTTATATTTTTGTTCGCAACCTAATATTTCTGCTAAGATTGGCCGGCAAACGATGCCGTAGGCAACTACCGAATTCAAAATCAACATCCTTTCGTATGAATACCGAGATGAAACCTAGATTTAAAGTAGATGACGCTTAACTCACTTAATAACTCTATTGTTGCTTATACAATTTGCACGCCCTCTTTAAAATAATAATATGTCTCCAACACACCATTACAGCCTTGTCGGCCTGTAGGTGAAGTGAGCTTGAATGATGTTTGTCATGCTTTGTTGATTCGAGCAATGATGGGACACACGGGTTTATAAATTTAACAGCGTTGTATTTATTACGGTTAAGGAATATTTAGAATCAACTTAATGTAGATATATAAAAAGAAGTTGTATTTATAAAGTTTCAAAATAGCAAAAGCATTTTCAACGATGTTTCAAAGTTTTTAGTAAAGGTACAGAATTCCCTTTGTTATTCTTAATTTATACAAATAAGAAATCTTTAGACCCTGTAAAAGGTACAGAGTAATTACTTAAAAAGATTTGACAATTTAGTAAATAAAGAAATTTAAATTCGATACAGTCTAAGAAGAGCATGTTATTATGATTTTCGTGCTCGTGTGTCGCTAAAAGAAAAACTAGGCTGTACAATAAATAGGATGACGCAATGACCTCAAAAACATAGCTATTCGTAAATCTTGTCACGGTAAGTCTTGAAGTAAATATATACTTATACTTCAAATCAAATGCAAAATTGCTATACACTCAACAAATTTTAGTACTTAAATTATTAAAAGTTATGCGGATACTATAACTGACTTGTAATGATTACTTTTACGCGACCGACGGTCATAAATTCACTGTATTTGGAATATCATGTTTTCATTTGGAACTTTTCACTTTCATCACGTAATCTCATCTTATCTGATTTTTTCCCTTGTATTAATTTTTGTGTGTGTCTGCAATGAAGAATTGATCTATCTATCTGATAATCTCAAAGCAATACCAGATAACCAAAAAATTAGAGGTGCTGTCGCATAGAGTTAGCGACGAATGAAACGAAACAAAGTAGGATTCATTTTGACAGCTCACCGCTTCAACTCTGTTAAAACAAAGCCAAGACTGCTTTTTTTTATATTGTCCATCACTGACTTTACGTGATAGTGAGTTATACATGAAATGATTATTTATATTCGTTGCTTTGACATTATACTCATTTGTTATGTCTACTTATGCCATTGTTATATAATTATCTTCAACTGAGGCAATAGAATGTTTAACACGTAGCAATTTAAAAGTATGTTTTACAAGGTTTACCATCTTTGATGAATTACAATACTTTAATTTCAGGCATTTAGAATTAATTAGGCATTGATAAATTGACGCAAGAGGTAACGTGCAAAGAATTTATGACTTGTACTTCATTTTAAAGTCTCGCCATAACAGTGCGCAACTAACATAGGTACATTGTATAATTCAAGTTAAGTTTTCGCCTCAAAACATACTCTACAATTTAAAGGCCTACGGAAAAGTTTCAAAAATTTATACAGAATTGCGCAAAAACATTCAGAACAAAATAGAACATAGAGAAACGGATCTAAATTGTCTTGAATTTTACTACAGACTCCAAATATTATATGTGTGTAGATTTGTTCTGTGACAATAATTAGAAAAACTGGGGCAGTCTGCAAACTTTCTAACAACAACGTGAGAATTTTGTGATGGTTATTCAAAACAACAGTTGTACGATTCTTCTCGTCTTCGATAAATCACTTGAAATCAAATTGTTGGTTTAGAATGCTTCCAGTTCCGTTCCGACAGGTGGATCCGGGACGGTATTACGAGTATTATGTAACTTGCCGTTGAAAATTGCTTGCAAATCAATTAGTTTTTTTGCTGTGAACTTTATAGTTACCTGTTTTGTTCCGTTTGATAACAACTACTCATATAGACTGAAGAAAAAATAATGTATTAGATCTAGTTTAATTGTGTATGGTTTTTTTTGTTATAGGTTCATAACTACGATTGATTGAAGTAACTCTTTGAGCTGTAGACCTTGAGAGCCTGTCTTTGCTGATATAATATGAAGTTTGTAATTTTATAAATTCCAAAAGGTTTCGAAAAACTGCATTGTCAAAAAATGTATAAAATTATCAGACATGAGAAATGAAAATGAAAACTAAGCCTTGTGATTGAGATAAGCGACCTATAGCAGAACAACTACCAAAAAATTTGAAAGCATTTTTGTCCATGCAGAAATAGAGACAATATAATTGGTTAACGCACGTTTAGCAAATCGAAAGCATTGTAAAAAGCGCAATGTAAAATAACTCAATGTTGTTGTACCTACTGTGTGATTATTATCACATTTATTTACGATTACTTTCAACTCAACAATTTGCTCGTTTTTACTATCGGCTATTAATACAATAAAAACAAATATAACACGCTTGAATTATGAATTTCACACTTCTTTCAAATACGTTCTTTGCATTTATTATAAAGAAATTTAATCATTTGTGTGATGGATATCCCCGATTCTGAAATGGTACTGCAATAGTTTTAGGTAGTAACTACGCGTGATATTTTAAACTTTCTGACATTATCATTATCCAAATCGCAATTCAAGGTGAAAAATCTACATACGTTGTTGTTAGGTCAAGGTAAGTAGGAAAGATTTCTTAGAAGTTTCTAGAAAGTACTTCTTGTTTGTAAACAGGTTCCGTCTCAATTGTATTGAGAATGAATACTGGCTCTTGGTTGCATTTAATTAATGCTTGATGTTCGTGACAGCGTAATTATTATTGGTCGTCTAGTATTTGTTTGGTTTTGACTTTTGTGAGAATGCACTTGAGGCACAGTGGTTAAGGCTTTTATCTAGGATGTAATTCTACTGGAGAACTAGAAAATGGCTAGTAATATACTTGTAACATCTTCAAGCTGAGGTGTATATTTTTAGGAACTTTAAAACAATAAAACTTAGTGAGTGCTCAGTAATTAAAAAAATATGAGAATCTGCGTTATATTTGGCTAGTATGCATACCAATTATGTGTTGCAAAAGCCTAAACTTAAGAGATCCTTGAAATTAATCTTGCGGTTTGCAAAAGCAACTAGAATCACGTGAGGTATGAGCAAATATTCCATTTAGAGAAGATCACATGACTGGAAGTTGGAAAACTTCATCTTCAATGTTTGTGGATGCATTTAGTAGACAATATGCTTTGTGATTGAAATCAATCGAATGAAAAAGGAAGCTAATTTGTACATGGTACTTATCAAACTGATAGTCATGGGCAACTTTTGTAAAATGTTTGCTTCTGGTGCAAGGTTGCGCTCGCACAATCTCTCCTCCTTCCCATCTTAGACTACGCAAATATGATCACATCTCTCAGTTTCGTGTCAAGCTCAATTAGCTGCCAAATCGCCTTCGTCGGAATGTCAAAACAAAGTGTTATTCAAAAGATTGTATTTGTTATTTGCACGATTCCCAGTCCCTGCCTCTTCCCTCATTGGAAGATCTTGCTCTCAAAATGCCAACCAACTCTGTAAAACTTTTTTCAAAAATTATTTTGCTGTTCAATCAGTTATGCTTTGGAACGCATTACCTGTAGACATCAAAAAAGCTATTTCACTAGCTATTTATAAAGATAAGTTCTATTTAGCAACTATCTTACCATAGATCGCCTGTTTTCTGCTGACTGTATTTATTTATTTTATTTGCTTTATTATGTAGCAATATATTTTAGGTACTTAAATATTTTACTATGACAAAACTATATACATTACTTCTTTTTTTTTCTCTCTTTTCCGCTGTTAGTCGTTTATTTATAGTATTACAAATTTTGATTACTTAATATACTTTATCGTATACCCCATCCAATACTGTATTTATTTTATAAATTGTCTCCATCCTAAGGTTGCCTGGTAAAGATTGCTTTTAGCAATAAGGCTGCCACTTGTGACACTATTTATGATGTTAGTGTGTATTTAATGTTTGTGTGTCTGTAATAAAGAGTTAATTCATTCATTCATTCAACCTTTTATGACTCATAAATAAAAAAGAAGCAAAATTTTAGAATTGTCAAATTGGATAATTTCCAAAACTTACTGCAGCAAAAGAATGAAGAGCAAGTGGAGTCTAACCTTAAATAGTGTTTGTTCAATTGTAGTGCTTTCTCACAGCTTTACCTCTATAAAAGATAGATAATGCACATACTAATATACAAATATACCTATCCATAAACAAGCTTTATGAGATGAAAGAAACTATTTAACCTTTTAACACTGAGCCTTAACTAATACTAGTGGCTAGATCTATAACAATCGACAACAGTGAAAGAACAACAAAAAGGTCATCCAACCCTTTTACAATAAAGCACGTACAGGGGCGTGTTTCAATTCAAAGACTTCTCAATGTTGCTTCTTTCAATGCTAAAATTTGAAAGGCAAGGGATCGTTGCTGCTAAAGGTAATCTAGAGGCACCTACCTAAATACCAACATTATACATACAGACAAGTACATAATTGTATTTAAAGTAGTTCCGGATCGAAAGTCGCGTGCGGGTATCCCACTTCCATGTTCTTTGTGATCAAGGCAATTATGATATTGGTTGTTTGTGTACTTAGGTAATTAAGATTTTCCGCATTTTTTTATATATATAACCTTTTTTCAACTCGCTATCAATGCAATATATTTAGTCTTCGTCAACTCGCCTGATTTAAAGCAATGACGTAATGCCCTAAAACATGAGTTCTTGTATTTTTGTTGTATTCCTACCTAGAAGAAAAGTACTTGATCGCAACATGAAAATGCCTAGTTTGTAGTTAGGTATCAGGAAACAGTGACGTTAGTGAGAATCACAATCTGGTGTACGTTAGAAGTAGATGGAAGTTATATCCGGTGGAACCTCTAAATTTTACCATTTTGATATTCGTATTTTATTCTAATATATTTTCGTTAACGGTTCGAAATATCTGGGATTCCTCAGTAAAGTAATAATTTAAACTATATTTAAAATATATTTTTTTGTGTTAAGTAAGTATTACTTTTGGTTTCGTTGTAACTGTTTTTGAAATAATACATTTAAATTATCTGAAATTATAGCAATGGTTGATGCTCGAAAAATACTTTCCTTAAATTCCGTACCGTTGTTAAAATTCCAGCAAGCATATCGAAATGTTTATCGTACCAATTCATAACAGTTGAGTCATTATTCATTGGCAATAGCTTTGTGTTTGAATATTGTAATTTTAATAATTGTCATTTGAATATATGTAAAATGTATTATATTATATGGATTTCTTTTTGTAATTAAATTAAACTGCATTCTAACTATCTAACGTAGGGAATCTATAATAAATGAATTATTGGTTACGTACGTAAAATATTGATTAGTTCGTTGAGACAATACGTATGATATAACTGATAAGTTTTTAATTGAACTGGACCGTTCAATTCATGAATATCAAAGATGTCAAACAAGTGAAGTAAAGAGTCAGAAATTCCCAGCAGTCAAGCTTTGCAGTATGTTTCTAACTGTTTTTAACGTGTATTATTAAGGTAAATTATGTCCTTGAAATACATTTGTTAAGTATGTAACTAGTATGAATCTACGTAAGTAACTATAACTAAAAGTTGATTATAAGGAGAGGGTGACACACTGAAACGGAATTTGTAAACATTTTACTTAAATATTTGCTTCGTAAATCAAGCAAATTGACATTACAATTACTCGCAGTGTAGATAAGTCAGCTGTTCAATGAATTTACAAGGCGTCTTTTGTCCAAAGCTAATGAAAATAGCAAATGATATAAAGTTTCTTACAAGTTAACCTGTAATAAATTGCACGCGAGTCATGGGAAGCGGGTATTGCAAATTGCATAATAAATTAGGAGCATGCGTGCTGGAACTGGAATCTAGTGTGTGAAATATGTACATGGCATAGAAAAATATATAATGTACTTACAATGTCTCTGACACCTGTTTTTGCAATATGATCATGGGAAATAATTGGGAACACTACTTTGGTAACTGATTAAGACTAGCAAAATGTATTCGAGAATTTTATACTTTTCAAGAATGCCAGCACATATAAATCAAATCTATCACCGTTTACTACATTTCGTACGGGTACAACATACAGCCGTGGCTTTGTTTCACCATAATCTTGTCGCAAAGGATTTGACCTACCTTGAGTTACAATTACTAACATGCGGCATAATTTAAGCAGCAAGAAAATCAAGTACCGTGAGACCAGAGTCAACTGTTCCCGAAATTTGTGACAAGTAATTCCAAAACTCTGGGGTCGATGATTGCGGCTCCCTGTCAGCCCAAATAAGGAAGATTGGACGGCAATTCCTTACGATCTGACATGTTTTTCAAACATTGCAAACAGGTTTCTTGCCGGTGGGTTCAAGACGCTAGCTTTCTACCGTATATAAAGGATGCCTTTGGACACGTCATTGAAGCGCTTTTTGTAGCGAGATATTTTCTTGAAGTTGTGAGAGCAGAAGCTAGTAAAGTACACGTTAGTATAGCCATTGAAATAGAATACTTAATACATAGCACAGTGCAATGTAGTGTTTAAAATAAATATGCTTTCAGTTAGATATTCAGATTTCCAAAAACATAAATAGTTAAACAGTTAAACATAACAGATAAACTAGTGTATTTTTACGATTCCTAAATTAGGAATCAAGTGTTCTGACAATAATTTCCTATTTTTAATATTTTATACCAAGAATGTTTTAGCTTTAGTAAAACTAGCCATGGCAAAGCTTTTAGAGTTTTCAATTACATATTACGCCGCAAGTAACATTTAAACCAGTGTTATTAAATGTCTACTTCCCTTGCTGTTACATAAACTTGCCGTTAAATTCATACGGAAACAAAGCTTCACATATAAGGTTTCGAAAACGAATCTAAGATCTAGGCAAGCTGCGTCGACATCTGTTATTACGTCAAGACTTTCACTGTTACGCTAAAATTCTGCGAATTTTATAATTGCCATCTACAGATACGATGCTGTCCCCAACTAAACCAGTTGAAATGTCGGTCATGTGCCAACCGACCGACGGACACTGACGTGCAATGACTATTACAGACTAGTCGATTATAGGTACATAGTTTAGGTATTTCTATAATAATGCTACGATTGGTTATACAATTTTCCCCTCTCGGTTTTCTAAATTCGTTGCTTGATAAAACAGAAGTTGCAAAATATTTGGAACAAACAAAATGAATACCTACTAAATTTCCAATTAGAAATCCCATTTTCTTTTGTTATATTTTTTTAAAGATAATAACTTACTAACTTCAATAAAGATACGTAACTAAAAAATGGTCCACTTTATGAAAATAATATTTGAGAAATCTCATCCGTCAATCCTAAGACAACAATACAAAATTCTAAAGGTAATACTAATACTAAGGTACTACTAATACTAAGGTACTTCAAAACAGAAGAAACGCTTACTTAATGCAATTTGACAAGATTGATGGTTTGTTATTGGTTTTGTCAACAGATATTGAATATGTATGAATACTTTTAGATTTGGCAATAAATTTTGTACCAATACGCACACTTATAAAAATAATTAGAAATCTACAAATTTATTTTAAGAAACTGGTATTGCCGTTGTTAAATAGAAAAAAAGCAATCTGTTTGCAAATTTGGTTTAAAAATACGAGTTCAAAAGCAAAAATACTCGTTAAGAATCATACAAAAAAAATGCGTTTTAAAATTAGACAGTACAAGCTTATAAACTGAACTTACAAACCTAAAGATTCTACTACGCGAGTACCAACGTCCACACAAACATACGAACAATAGTCGAAATAAAAAAAACAGATTCGAAGCAGATACGCTTCGCTCGCTCGAGCACACCTAGCTACTTATCAGTCAGACCAATACCTGCATTCTAAAGCAAAAGAAAGTAAAAAATTACGCCGGAAACTGAAAATCTTTTATACAAACAATTGTAAGGCGATGCTATAAATTAAGATAAAGTGCACTTACGACAATAAAACTTTACGTTGCTTTATCAATGACATTTTATATTTAATAGTCACTTCCAAAAGCTAAATAAGTTCATAATGAATCAAACCTCTCACCGACCTTTAATGTTACAAAACCTGGGAGTCTCCGATTGCTAAATCGGACTAAAAAGCTAGGTCTTTCAAATTATATATTCAATCAGCAACACTGCTCTGACCAGAACACAACACGACTGTTGTATAATTTACGAGTTTATTTAACTATCGAGGACACTAAAACAGTATGTATGACAATTTCAAAATTGACTTTTTAAGAATCCTCATGGATTTTTTTCATCCGTTTTTTTAAATAGATTCGCAATTCGCCTATATAAATAATGTTTTGTTTGTAAGGTAGAGGAAAGGAAATTGAATACTTCACAGGTGCCCTGTAATGTGTATAATACACGCCTGTCGAATTAAGTAGATTCTCAGTTTTTTTCGAAGTAAGAACCCTTGTATTTAAGTATTCCGTCTTAATGTTCAACTATAGACGTCCGTGTTTTTTTACGACACGATGGGATGGTTCGCCTAAATGTTGATGGTTTTGTACCTCTCGAAATTCTCTTGGTTTGGGAAGACAAACGACTAAGGTACTGTATACTGTGACCAGGAGTCATCCGGCCCAGAGTAGAACTTAGTTGTAAAATCCACTCTACGGTCACCTATGTAAGGACTGACTGTGCTGTCATCGATACATAACCACGGACCATCCAATTCTTTTATTTTAAAATTTTTTTTTGAAGTTTCTCTCTAGTGACTTCAGTTTTCTCATAGTCTTTATAGAAATATATGAGGAAGTTAGAAGTTTATAGATATTAATTTTGAGTAATAATGTAGAATTAGAATTATATTATTAAAGACATGAAACGTCGACCACGATCCGCGGGAGACATGAGAGCAATTATTTTAATGACATGCTGTTATATTCTGTCGCAAACTACCTCCGACACGACGAAGTAGATTATATAAAATACGATATAAGTCCTAAACAATTTGTCTGTCAATCCACATGTCATCCACCCAATAGTTTTTCTTTTCACTAATTCTATTTATCTAAGTGAAAAGAAAAACTATTGGGTCTCTTATCTCCATCGACGAGAAAAAAATACCTACTTCTTCTATATATTAGTGCTTATCTCTATATCATAGAAGTCCCATGTAAAAGACAAGATTTTTTTTAAAGATATATAACCCGAATTCTATTAATTGTTAAACTATACATAAAAAATTAAGTCTTGCCTTACTGGCAGAAGTTTGCTAGGAAAATGTTGAGTTTAAACTATTGAACCTAGAGACATGACATTTGGAGGGTGTATTGATAGAGTATTGGAGTGTGCTATGAAAGGATTTTTAGCTATTCAACCCCTAAAGTTCAAATGGGGATTCAAAGTTTGTAACTTCTTTATTTTCAATTTTATGTCGCGTGCACCTCCGCATTTTTTTTTAATTGCATCTAAAAATTTCATATGTTCAAAATAAATTATAATAGGTACGTATATGTATGATTTATTACAAAATTAGAATGAAAATAAACTATCAAATAGAGGTACGGGACTCCAAATTATAACAAATTTAAAGTTGTTCTGGTAAAACGTTAAGTTGGTTATAGTTTGCGTCTCGCAACAAGTGGCAGGGCGTGCCGAAGGCGTTTCGAGAGATCCCAAATATTACTTTACGACCTTCTCAGCCTCGCCATGTTAACTGAATGATGTGTTGATAATTGGTATTCTGGATATCTCAATTCTGAGAGCAGCAATACAATAAATCTCTGCAGTATGTACGCTTAAGTAATGGAGATTGAAAACTTTGTAAGGTAAATTTCCTTAACCCACATCTTTGCGTCAATGTACAAAAACTTTGTCAGGCGATATGACTAGAAGGTATCACGATTACACCTGACGCAAACGACCGAGAGCTTTGGTCCGTTATTTTAAGGAGCTCGGCTGCTTGGGTTAGTCTGGCTGGGGGAATAATAAATACAATAATATAAAGTTAGTAAGTTAGTTTGTAGAAAGTGAAAAGTTTTGAACTTCTATGATACAATTCAACTAAATAAGATAATAACAAAATGCAAGTCACAAATTATTTTGACCCATATTAAGGTCACGTTAACATTAAAGAGTCCCCATGCCCAAACGTACCCATCAAGCTAGCAGCGTTCCCCCTCTGAATGGCCAACGAGATATGTTGGGCTAAAAATTTACCCGACCACCGGGTCACGCCCACAGCTCCGCAAACGATGTCCCAGATCCGCCACTTTTTCGCTTCAGAGCCCCACGGACCTGCTGTCTCAACAGCAAAAGGGATGAACTCATAGCTCGTTTCAAGAGCAGAATACTTGTCGTGTTTACTCAACGCGGCTTATTCTGCCCCTGCACCCGCCGTTCTTTGAGTCTCAGAAAGATGACAGGATGAAAAAGTACTTAAACAAGTGGCATCCCATATGAGACAACAGCCTTCTGCCAAGGAACGAGAGTGAGAGTCCATCCGGGCGTTTGCCATCCGACCGCGACAGGCCGGGGGGCTCCAAAACGCAAGGAATGCCAGCCGTGATGAGAGCTCTCCGGATATTATAAAGAGGTAATCACTTTACCTCTTTATAATATAACTAGTATAACGTAAATAAAATACACAATACACCCCAACAAACAAACTGGACGTCAGTGCAGTTCATATCGCCCACACAGAATCTGAATAAGATGATGCCCAGTTGATGCAAAAACCATATCGTTGTTTTAGTCCCAAATTCATTACAGTAAAATCAAGTACACAAGTCAGTAAACAATTACAGCCCGCATAAAACCCGAGGGATTGTAAAAAAATATGTAGATTAATTCACGATAAAGCATGACATGCGTTCTGTTAAGTATGCATAATTTGTCTATGATAATATGATTTCAGAGAAAATGTCATGGTCGATCTCGTATACATGTATACGTGTAATAATCCATACCTATGGAAGAATTATAACTAAATAGTTCTAGGAACTGTTTACCACACGACTTATTATTTGGGACTGATTATTGCGACTAAAACAAAGTCAACATTAATTTCACATGCTTAATTATTCAAGATTGTGTTTCGTATATTATCACTCTTAAATATTTTTGGAAACGGTCGGTAATAGGTTAAAGAAAACATCACCTTTTATTACAGGAAAAACTTCCTCAATCAACAATGCTCGAAATATTTAATATAATTACTAACAAATCGGCCATAAAGTGGTGCTTCAGCAAACTTCCTCCCTTTTGGGGGAACAACTTCCCTATCTAAACGTATTAGTCATGAAGTTAGATGCCCTGATGACAAAGGCATTCTAAAATTTAGTAATACCTGGTATACCACAATTCGTCACGATTAGTTTGAATCAACGAACGAGCAAGTAAAATTGGTGACATTTTGACAGCGTTGAAGCGGCGAACTGTTCTTGGGCTGTACGCGAGTAACAACATCCGGACAAACGTTAAACTTCAAACTTACAGCAGAAAAGATATAATAATCTGACAGATAAATATAAATTTGTCAGTCTCGACGCAGAGACGCTTCGCTCGCTTCTGTAGCTCGTTGAATTATAACTTGTTATTTCAAGTTTTCCATTTTGTAAACTGCGTGACGCAAACAAAAAACCAAACGAGGACAAAACAAATGAATTACGGTTTTCGAAATACTAATGTATGAATAAATAGCTGTATAAATTTGAAATTGGAATCCCTAACCAAAGAAGAGATATTTGAGATCAAAGTGGCCAGTACGACAAAACGCCAATTTCATATGTAAGGACCTAATATTAAGCTTGTTAACGGTTTGACTTCAATTTGGAATATACCAATATATGACTAATAATACGTTAGTTAAATAATTTTCGACATTTTGGGAGTTTAACATAGATTACTCCTTTATTCAAGGCATCTAGGCATTTGACTAACAGCTCGCACGATCACTTAAGTCTCGTGCCCTGTAGCCCTAGATGAAGCATGTCTAGTATAGAATACACTGGCTCTCAACTCTCAAGGAATAGTGTTTCTGAATCATGTACGTTTTTTATCCTATTTAAGTAAATGTCCTGAAGAAAGTAATATTGAGACAAATGAACAAACATACAAATTTCTATAGTTTTTAGTAAACGCCCCGGCTCATTCGCTTCGCTCGGTCAATGACATTCTGTTATTTCTATATACCTAATGAATGTCTCTATTGGAATCTAATGTTTATTTTCCATGCCAGGCTTCAATTTGACCCGAAACATGGCAGATGGCTGTCGATGACCACTGAAGAGTTTCGTCGTCCGTTTGTGAATAAAATTCATTTGCAGAAATTCACCAACTTCCAAATACACCATTTTGTCAAAACGTCACCAGCAGTCAGGACTTTATCTATATAAATATCAATATGACCTTTATGGAACAAGTCCAACCGTATAGACTGTTACCGTTATGGATCTTTGCTTTTATGGTTGTACATAATAAGCATAGTTCTTATGTTCCAGATAAACACATCTGTTGGCCCTCTGGCCTTACTTAACCTGCTAGCTATTGACTCTGCCATTATAATGTATGTAATAATTGCTCGTACCGTTTTGGCGCTGTAATTCACAGTATGTAAGCTCGCATGGAATGCCTAACTATTTTGAGGGTCGCATACATGTAACGAATTTAAAGTATCAATAATATATGCATCTTATTAAACTACAATGTAGAGGCATACATTTCATTTACGCCTTAAAGTTTATGTAATGATAATTAGTAATGAAAAAGTCTTTAGAAGTGACTAAAAAAGACCCTTCAGCATCGTCAGTCTGCAAAAACTTCAGATAACTGTATATTAAATTATTTAGTGTAACCGCGGGATGCAACTAGTAAAGCCTGTGACCATACACATATGAAGTGTATGGCACAAATCCAATGACACCAAAATCGGTTTGCCGTTTTATGCTGTAGAGGGTCAGAAACAGCTGGACATACATTCTTACATACACATATACTCACAAACTTGTTATAAACATACGAAAACATTAACATTATCGGAGAGTAATTTTGGGCACTAGGGTCAAAATCTGTTCGTCGTAGGTCAAAATAGAAACTTGTGATGATAACTTTACATGACTTTACCAAAGTGACTTGCATCAACCATGAGTTTTTTTCTAATTGATATTTAAACATAGTTTTATGCCAACGATGTCTTTATTTCAAAACTTTCATTCGTCCGAGTGTGTGTGTAATTTGAACAGAATGTAACCTGCAATTTGTAGATCTTATGTACTGGGTTACAGTGTAGTATTCTATCATGACAAACATAAAATATTTTTAGTTTGCAACGGTACCACGACAGGCTATTCGCAGCTATATAGACGTTCATTAAATGCTCATTAGCAAGTCTCAAAAAGAATAAATATTAATTTATACCTGTACAAATGCATAGCAACACGAGCTAAGATTTTTGATTAAGGTTTGTTTAGTAATTCAACAGTTTTAATTTACTTTAAAATAATTTTCGCAAAGTTTACCTTCTGGAGTAAGGCACCACCACATTAACTTAGCTTAATTTAATGAGCAAATGTTTCTTTTATAAAAATCTTTAATAAAAAATAAAATAAAAATTGGGATCATCGTAACTACAACTTATAACTAAACTGTTACATGCAATAGCAGGAAAATATTTTTCCTGCTGGCGTAAATCCTGAGCTGTAACTTTTTCTTGCCATGAAAAAGACAGATTAATCAAATACCTTGCTCAATAAATTACACCTGAATTCCCTATTAATTGTGCACTCAATAAAATTAAATCCAAGCACATGTCTGACCTACCCCATTGCTGGACGTAAACTAAACACGCGCTTATTTCCAATGCTAATACTGCATGGGGTGACGGCATTTAACAGCTACTATTTGTTCTCGATCTAACTGCGATAACAATTCATAAAGCGCTGTTTTGTTGATTCCATTTAATTTTTTACTAGCATTTCTCCGAACACTGGAAAGAAGTAGTAGCGCGCGGTGCAGAGCAAGCCTCTAAGCCTTGTCTTTACGACTTCGTATCTCAACAACTTCTTGGCCGATAACATTATGTAGCTATCTTCTCCTCTTCTCTTCTTCCTTCTTCTTCTACGTGATAGGAGTTGATGGTGTTTGAAAATTCTGAAAGTTTTGGAACCTTTTACAAGGCTTTAATAAACCTCCCCCAAGATTTGATGAAAGGTTGTTTGTGAGATTGCAAGTGGTCTGATATAATGTTACTTTACACTACAGTAATGTAAGGCGTAAAAAAATCTTTTTGTTGTTATTTATAGGCTAGTATGTAATTTATATAGTTTTATGGAGCCCCTGTCTTACATTGTATCTGTTATTTTTTTTAATGTCATTTTTTTTACTGGACGCCTTGATCAAGTAAGTATCCATAATATACCGAATATATTTCGGTAGCTTGATGCCTCAATTGCTTTTAGAGTTATTCGATTGGGAGAGTACTAGTTTTAACATAGGCATAGTAGTATGTAGCTGATCAATTATTGTTGGTCAAAATTATTTCGAATTCGAGTATAGTAAATAATCGAGTTAATTTACAATCGACAATCCTTAGTATGGCCTCACAATTGTGTATTGGTGTCAACGCTGCGCAGAGTTATGTTCGTAACTACAGCAACATCTCACGAATGGTAATTATATTAACAGTTACTTCATGCGATATTGAATTCATTAATAGTTATTTTGTCTAGTATTTATCAAGTCGGCGTTGGCTGAAGAATAGCGTATAAGTAAGAGGTCATTATACTAATTTATGAAAAAACTATTACCGTGACACGTACCGACGTGCTACCTTAAAATCGGGAAAAAACTTCTAGTTAAGTTATTTGTAAGGAGTGAACTAAGCTGAAAGGGGATCACTATACTCATCCTAAAAACATCTTCCACTTTAAGACCAACTTTAAATTCGAGGAAGAAAATCTGGTAATCCATAGAAAAGGTTGATTAGTCGTCGACTAAATTTATGGAACAATTGTTTTTTTTTTCGAATATAGAGTAGGTCTCTTAGTGAAAATGGATCCTAATGATGTCTATAGTGACCACCTTTTCACTTAGTACATCCCTTACCTATAACCTTGTATATTTTGCCTAAGGCCAATACAATCTTTACGTGCCCTGTCTAAAATATTTTTACACACTGCAAATACCTAAGATCTTAGCTTTGTACTTTAAACCCAGCGTGTAACGTAGGATTGTTTGTTTTACAACAATATTTACCTATCGTTATTAACAAATATACACAAAAATAGACACGGTCACAATTTATGTAAAGAGATAACATAAAAGTACTTGTCAGTATATCTGGCTATGGATGCCCTCACAATAATTTAAAATCTATCAAATAGGTGCTCTACTAAATTCCTTGGTATAAATGTCTTTAAAATACGACACAGAATAAATATATTATATTTTTATATGTATGTGTAATTTCAAAAAGAGTATATAATAATGAATGAACTTCTGATATTGTAGTGTACCACCAGCACGCCCGTAATTTATCTCTATTTATTCTTCAGAGCTGTAATATTTGCACACTATTGCTTGGCGTTAAAATAACTTGCAAAAGAACTCAAATACAAACCACAGTTGGAGATAACATCCATAAGAATGATGACACCATGTAACCTATTCTTGTGTAATATTTATAAGCATTTGATTTATATTCGGCGGCAGCACTGAGCTGCCTTGGGATCGGCTGATGACGTAGGTACAAGTATATACCGAGTATTTGTAGATGTAGAGACTATAGAAATGACATCTACTTTCTCACACGTTTCGATGATCACAACACGCGAGATGATCAGTAAAATTGTGCGATACATTTACGTAGGATGTAAAAATATGAAAAGTATTTGGTTTAACTATAAATTTGCAAACGCAGTTGAGACATTAGGAAAGTGTAGGCGACCCAGAAAGCGCAAAGCTGAGTCGAACTAAGCTATGTTTTCTAGGTTCACAGCGAAGGGTTTGCCTATATGTATAGTATGGTTTGCAATTTATCCTATTCAGATACTATAGCTTAATTACTTAGCATTACTTGTACCTATTCCTAACGGCAAAATTGTAGTTAAAACTGACACTTCTAACATTCTCTACATCTGCGGCACCTTTGACTCTCGAGGAGGAAAATCATCGGCCGCTTCCTATCTGTTATCCTAGGTCAATCTAGTTGACATCGTGTGCGCCCGCGCCGAATGGAACGGAACGAACCTTCCAGGCGGTTCTACGTATGCGGGTGGAACTCTCTTACTGATAGCGTGGCCTTTCTATATACCACAACTTTTAAAAATGTATTTAATTTTAACACGCGATTTATATTAATAGTCAGTACACTTTCTTATGCTACATAGCTCAAGTTATATCAGGTTTAAAATTACAAATATCCTGCCACAAATTATAAACACCCATGTTATGAGTGACATTGAGTACTACGTCAGTGTTCATCAATGAACGCGCTAATAATCTCTCTCTGTCTTACTTTTAGGTATTCATTCAAGTTACACGGCACGGCACCAATGGCCCACACAGAAGAAATAATATCTAGGTATCTAATTACAGTTACAGCCGCGCCGCGTTTCTTGTACTGATAATAATAAGTACGTTACATTATCGTGTTTCATAAACAACAGACAGGTACTACGAATGTTGAGCTGTTTTATTCGAAGGTGGCCGGTTCACCAAAATAAACTTGGAACTTCACTCCACGGACTATAGTCGACATTAGCACAAGCACAGGTTCTTGTCGCTTTCAATAATGGTATAATAAGCAGTCTCGACGAATGAATCCACTTTTTTCCACACACAATACCTACTGTCTAATGCCAAACTAGTGAGCGCGCTGCAGCAGTGGAACTTCTACGAGCCTTCCTTTTTACTACTAGTGGAAGTAGTACATCGTAAACATATTTTGCACTTCAGTTTCATTAAACAATAACCATATTTAACAATCAATAATAACCACAAGCACTATATTGATAAGCAATTAGGAAAGCTCAACTTAATGGCGCGAAAGGTCAATGAGCCACGGACGGCGGATAAATCAAAAAGTACGTTTTATAAAGGACAAATCGCGACTGACGTAACGTCGTAAGGCGTATTAGCTAGGCAGCGCTCGCAGCGGCTTTGTTCCTTTAATTCCAGCGACCGACAAAGGCAGAATTATTCCGATCTGTCACCCCGCTCACCATTTTCATTTTATTGACCTCATATTTTCAAATTTTTTTCCTGAAATGTGTTCAGTATCAGCAATAGATAACGCTGTTAAAATTTAGTTCATAATATAAAAGAAGTAGTGTGTGTTCTTGGAGTTTGTGCAAAATAGGAAAGTATATGAGGCGTGTCATCCGTACAATATTATTAACACTATTATGTCTTATATGGCCTATTATAAGCCTGTGTAGATGTACATTTGAGAAAATTTTGTTTCTTACACTACTTAATAAAAGCATGAGCTTAATTCAAGATTGTCATCTATTCGGGTCCTTTCTAGATTAATTGCTATTCAGCTAGTGTTCTGCGCACACTTTTGCAGCTATCAAATTCAGGGTGACTTCTTTATATTGTTTTGTGTTGTAATAGTTCATATTTTTAAGTCACATATCTGAAAAATCTAAAATTTATCTGACTTAATCCAATGCCTTTTTCCAGACGAAATAAAATAGGTAATGAATTTGTGAGCTGTCAAAATAACACCAAGATTTTAGACTTTTTGCTACATTTATATGTTTATGGCGTCTCTGTCTGTGTGTTTATTGCAAAACTAGTGATTCTGCAAGTTTTAATGTGTAATATTGGTGGATTATTAACCATTACTGTCTTGTTTATGTGCACAAGTGTAGACAAATGATATAAAGACGGAATAACGTGGTTTTCGTGTTTGTCGAATCGCCACAGAAACCCTGGTAAAGTCTCCACCGCTTTACGATGGTGCATGATGTGATGACTTTAATTTGACCACGATGACTTATTACTTGATATTTGACTTAACTTGATTGATTACTAACTTGAAAATTGATATATCAAAAGAAAAAAAAATAATGCAGCTCAATTCTGACAATGTTCAAAAATCAGATTTGTTGCCTGATCGTTAACTATTTATTCTAATACTATCACTTGGCTGTGGGTTAATATCGCTTATATATAAAATTAGGCCTTATATTGTACCTACTTAATTTACATCCTTGATGGATATCAAGTCAGTGACATGACAAGTGTCCAGTCCAGTCGTGTCTGGTCTAACTTAAGCCTCACTTCCGGTAACAATAACTTAGGTAATTACAGACTCGTTAGCACCGGAACAAATTGTTCACTGTATGTTTTATTGCCAACAGCTATTTGTTATGATTCATATGCTAAGACATGCATTTGAGGCTAGTAAGCATAGGTATTACCTATTTTAGACATATAATTATGGTCACCAATTTAGCTAGCTATTTCCACTTCTAAAATTACACGTTTTATCCATGACTTGTTCGTTCTCCGTAACTTTTTCCTATGTAGACCTGTACAATTACATATCCATAGAATAAAAATAGAACTTGGATTTATCCAGTGTCGGCCTTGAAATTTCATAATTACGAAGAACCAAAAATAGTTTCGGCAGGGAATCACAGGGGCGCAGTAGTCAATACTACACTATGATGTAAGTACTCGTAGTACAAAACGTTATGAAGAACAAAACAACTTCTTACCAGGTTAGATGTTTATCTGTCTCATCTTTACTACTACAAAAAAACAACTAATTATAGTCAAGATATTTTTATAAGCTAAATATTGATTTAATTATAATTGATTCAAGTAGACGTACTAAATTAATACGTGGTCTCCTTATTTCAGTTATTCGCAGTCAAATAGCGTATTATCACAAGTCTAATTCGTATTCATTAGCATTTACGTAATCCTACATTACTTTCATATACGTAATATTATGACGTATTAAAATTACGCTGGCATATCATACGTTACTTGAATAAAACAAATATTGATATGAATATTCAAAATCCTTTTAATACATATATATACATGTACTGCATGGTAGAACTCAATTAAGCCAGTTATTATAATTTGTATCCGAGTTTCTACCGTTAAATTAGGTTTAAAAAAATTACAGTTTCATTGGATCTTTGTTTTTTACCAACTGTATCCCATTTATTTTTTAACAACTGTATCCCATTTATTTTTTACCAACTATATCCCATTTATTTTTTAACAACTGTATCCCATTTATTTTTTAACAACTGTATCTCATTTATTTTTTACCAACTGTATCCCATTTATTTTTTAACAACTGTATCCTATTTTTGGCTACCATCTCACCAGCTAGTAGACTATTCTTTGACCAAAGATGAAGCATGCAGTCATAGAATATATACCAATACACCCTCATCTTGAACAGACAGAAACACTATTGATTGTTTTGGAACACTGCAAAATACTACTGTATGTTTCACTTGATAACAATATTAGTTCCTAAATATCTAAGTTAATTATAAGTGATAGACCCTCACCTCTCAGGAACTGTTTTTGGCACACATTGAGTCTAAAGCTCAACTAGCTGCCAAAAAGCTTGGTGTTATCTCGAAGGTGCGGCGGTACTTTACGTCGGAGCAGTTGCTCACCTTGTATAAAGCACAAGTTCGATCGTGCATAAAGTACCGCTCGCATCTTTGGGATGGTTTAGCTAGATATCAGCTTGAAGCGTTGGAGTCTGTCGAGAGGTGAGCTATGAGACTTATAGGCAATGATGCTCTAGCCAAAGCTAACCTTCAAAGCCTTGAGCGTCGTCGAAAAGTGGCTAGCCTATCTGTTTTTATCGGATATATTTCGGAGAGTCTGCCTACGAATTACATAATTTAAATGATTAAATGATTTTTTATTGAGATAAAAACGATTACAAATGTCAGATTTAATTATCTCACATATTATAAATAGTTAATTATAATACAAAAAAAAAAACAAAATATATAGTACCAAGTATTAAGTAGGTATATCAAATTATAAAAACATTAATGTCAAATTATTAAAAAACAATTGTGATACGAGTCCGCCTCGCTGTCTGGCTTTTTGCTTCTATCCCACTGGTCTAACAGACCCTCACAACAAAATAATTTGATTAACTTATCCCCTTTCTACAATCGGACAAGAAGAGATACTGCAAGACGCCACCGGTACATACAAAACCCGCAGCTTGTAGGTTGGACGTGAAGAGTGTGTAGAGGATAGGCCCCAGTACTGATCCCTGGGGAACGCCTTCTTTTATGTCATGGAAGCTTGAGTACACTCGTCATCTTTTACTTCTTATGCAAAGTTTTAGTACGATAAAAAGGTGGTAGTGGTAGTATGGCACAAAATATTTCTTTGTATATCTCTTGATTTTCCAAATTGTTCTATGTGGAGAAAAACTTATTAGAACTTTTTTGGCGACCGTCAAGACCAGGATCTCTTTTGCTTTCTAGCCTCGACAGGTTTAAAGGCACTTTTTTAGTTATAGTAGGTAAATCTGTAAAAGGGAACATACATTTTTTAATTTCTATTTAGAAATTGCTAACGTCCTTCGTATTTGAAGTCGGTTAAAATTTACACACAAATCAATTTTCTATTGTGAATTTTCACCGGAAGTTGTAGGATCACGGTTGCCGACTTGCGGGTATGCGTATGCGCAAGGCAACCGCGCCGTGGCCATGATATGAGAGATTGTGTGTTGACAAGTGCAGGTATTATTATTGTATAGTTTTACATACATGTAAATTAGTCATGTTTATTTAGTGAAACTGAAAAACTAGTAATTTTGCGAACCGTTGTACCGAACTCGCAAAAATACCGACTGCCATTTTGTTTCAGTAATTTCGATTTAAAAAGCAAACATTATGACCGTTTTTTCCAAATTAATATGGGACCACATGAGAAGCCTTACCTACCCTTTCAAACAAACAAACAATTCAATTCCGTCCACCCGTCTGCGAGAACTCGGGTAATAAACATAAAAAAATAAAAATACATTCGAATTGAATACCTCCTCTTTTTAGAAGTCGGTAGATAAAAGAAAACTTAGTTTTGCTTAATTTGCATGTTTTTTTTTAATTTTAGATCACTTTTTTCGTTGTACAGCAAAAATCACGACTAACAGCTCTGAAAATTGATTGAAAATGGATGCTTAGCTTCCTCGACATTAGTTGGAAACTATAACCTGTAGCGCATTGTGTGCGAGTACCAACATCCAGACAAACATTAAAACACAAAAAACCGGTTAAAACAAATAAACATAGTAGACTTATTATCATACCGAATTCAATAACGATGAAATGGAATGGGGAAACACTTGAATGATATCAAACTCGTCTGATAATTATAAGAATTACAAGATTCAAACCTGATAGAGCTTCCTTGTAGGCCTTGATATTTTCTATAATTAGAAACATAATGATTAATCATCATTGCTCAAAGATTAGTGATGGATCGCAGAAAAAACTATACTGAACAATGTATATTTAGCATATAAGTTCTTATTGGTTGAAATGGCTTTAAAGGTTATAAATTCAAGTTTTTGACGATAGATTAATAATATGATTATCGAAATTAAATAAACTCTATTGTGATATAAATTATTATTAAAATTACAGCTTATATATTAAAATCAATTGCTGTTCGTTTGTCTCGCTAGAATTCGAGAACGGCTTGACCGTTTAGCTGTTTTTGTCTTGAAATATTTGTCGTACTCCAGGGAAGGTTTAAAATGTGAGAAACATAAATAGCTGTTAAGTGGTAGAAGCTCGCCGGGTCACCTAGTTTATAATAAATAAACAAACACACACACACAAACTTTTTCATAACAAAATCTTAGTGCAATTAATAACAGATTTTGGTTTGTTACACGACTATTTAAGGGGAACCAAAAGAAAGATATATCATTTGTAACGTCTTTCGATGTACCTAGTCAGTTCAGTGACGTATTTCATTAGACGCTCCACTTAATAAAATAAGATATTGATAAAACTGGTTCTGATACAATTAATGATCAATGGTCACTTTTTAACAATTATTTTTAGTATCAATTCTTCAATATCTTCTAATTGATTTATCTACATATGTAGAAAAACTATATTTTACAAAACAATCAAATTTTTCTTATACATTCTAAGATTTCATTCGCTAAATAAGTTATAACTACTAAAAAATAGCAGGTACTTACTTAGGTACAGGTGTTTGTTTGCTGCTAAAGTTACAGAAGAAATGTTTATGCTAAAGTTTAGGTATTTTGAGGCCAATGGCGTATGGTTACCTAAATAAGCAAAGTCGAAGGATTAGTAAACAATAACCACACTAAAGGAATCGTGCATAACACAACACTGCAAAATGAGACGATAATTCGCTAATCAAATATTATGCCAAAAGCTGTGTCCCGAACCTGATCCACTCATTTGATGTCTTGTACTAATAAAAGTCAGTTACGAGTCAAATATAATGGTCATATGACTTTATAAGAATGCATAATAATTTGATAAATTTTAGAAATATAAAAGTAAATTAATATAAATTATGTGTGATAATTAATACATAACCAGATGCAAAAGAAACAAAATTCCCTTCTACATTCTCCATCTGACTCTGCATATATTAATCCAAGCGTAAAAATGATGATGACCAAACTCGTGAGAAATTAAATTTCCAATACCGTCTTTTTTGCTGTAAAGTTGAAAATTAACGAGTTATTTCAGAAAAACGAAATAATTGAACTTTAAAACAAGATGGCGGCGAATCCTATAAGTTAGAAAATCGAGATTTATACTTCCAAAAAAATTACTTTATACTCACCTACCAAAACGTCTCAGACGGTGATTAGTACACAATGACATTTTAAGTAAGAAAGCCCAGACGTATCCAATTGGTCAAATACAGAATTTATGGTTTTTTTTTTTTTTATGGTGATCCCATTGTGGCATTACATTTTAAAAGATAATGCAGTAAAACTTGATGTCAGTTTACAAATTACTGGAAAGTCAACTAAAACTTTTTTGTTTTTCTAAATCGCGGGTACATTAATTGTAATTTGAATCTTTATTTTGTTTCAGGTACAAGCTTCCGTTGTTATTAAATAAGCAACTGTTAGAGATGGACATGTAACTTATTGTAAGTTTTTGCATGAACCATTTGATAGCGTATTATTATAAGAAATGTATAGTTAAATAGACAAGTGAATCTAGAAAAATGGGTAAGTTTTATAGTAATATAAATATTTAAAAAAAAAATCCCTCGCAATACATACTGCGGTGGTGGCGCCAACTGGGAAGTAAAAAATAAAACAATATATAGTATTCCACTAGTACCTTTCATTTGATACCCATATTGAGGTGGTTGTGAAAAATTCAAAGCATCTTGGACCGGTTTACATTATATGTAGCTGGACTAATTACCTAGCTTAAAAAATTCGGTTCATCCGTTCGTGAATTACAATGTCACAGACAAACTCACAAACAGACACTTCGAACTTATAACACTCCGTCGTTTTTGCGTCGGGGGTTAAAAATAGGTGATCTCTGCTTCGGTTCGTTGCAGGTGCAAAGGATGGCCATTGCATTTCAGATGCAAGTATGAATGGTACCTTTGCAACGGGGACACCAGCTCCCCTAGCACGTGGTCTTTATTGCATGACTGCTTAGGGACTGATTAGGTACCTAAAAAGTTTTGCTGTCGGTTTTATGTTATGTTTTAACATATTTAGACATATACAAGTTTATAGATTAGGTCCTATACTATACTCATCCTAATGAACAACTTTTTCAATGAAACCATCAATTCGAGAAAAAAATCAGTGGCTTCATACATTTTGTCGACGATCGATTGAGTTTTTCTATGGAACAGATTTTTTTTTCTCGTTTTTCAAGGTTTGTCCCATTGTGGAAGTTGTCCGTAATGATGAGTATAGTCATTCCCTTCCGGTTTAGTACACCCCCAATCGATAACCCTGTATAATATAGTTTTTTTTTATTAGTAGGAATAGGGACTATGCCATTCCAAAAAATACTTTGAGCAACTAATCAAAAGAGGAAAATAAAGCATAATCTAAAATGCCTGTATCCATCGAATCAATCAAATATTCGTAGCAGTTCTGCAGCTATATATTATTACTTCACAAGAATTATTCATTCTCACTATTCGACCAAAATAACTATTTCATTATTCACACTTTATGTATCTGCGTCACATCAATTTATAACCAGGAAAATCGTGAATTTATTGTTAGATTCTAGTCAGTTTATGACGATTTATTTAGTAGACTTATCGTAACCAGACACGAGTTTCTATTGTCTTAAGCGAAGGTCGCACGGCGTGCTAAGCTAAGCTAAGCTTTTTTGCGTTTTGATAAGAGCTCGCATAGCTGTAGCTATTTTCACTCACACAACAAACTACCGAGCTAAATGTTAATAACGACAAGTTAAATTAATAAACATGATTTATAAGACATTTATATGAACAAATATAAAAAAAACGCCAATAGCTCCAAGTAGGCTCATCGGCCATCATTTCGCTAGGTCTGCTCTTAGCATAGTTTAAAGTGTAGTCTGCGCTTAGGTATATTAATCTAGTTTGTTCAATATTTGCCGAATTTTACTAGTGTTAATCAAGACAGTCAATAACTCGATTTTATAATGAAGTTTTTGTTACTAGGTGGAATCAAAACAAAAATTGCAATGATAAAAAGACACTGATATTAAATTACAACACATTTAAATATATATTTACTGCACACCAGAAAATAAATACAGCAAAGTATAATTGGGTGGCCTTATGGCCTAAACCGATTTCTTCCAAGAACCTTTTGGATGGATCGGACTAAGTGTAAGAAGTAACGTCGGTGGTGTACCAATAAAAATTAAGTTAAAGTTGTAGTTGTTCTTGTAGGAAGTAATGTGTTACACGACTAAACCAAATAAAAAAAAATTTCATTTGAATTCATCTATGGACAAGTACTTTTATTAACATAAACAAATTGACTAAGTACAATTACAAAAAAAATGTAGCAGCAAGATTACTTATAGACCATTTAAGATCTACAGATAATTAAATTATAATCAATTATTCATCTATTAAATTAAATGTGATTCATAATATTTTAAACACTTAAAAAAAAATAGGAGAGATAAGGATCTCGTCTATTGACCGGCATTTTTTTTTTTTTTATTATATCTTGTTCTCAGATTTCTCAGTACCAAATGTTCCTTGTATATATATGTATATACATACACCTCTTCATTATTAAAATTAATTTACTGTTATTTATTATTATCTAAGTAATCATGATTGATATTTAATGACTTACACATTTGTAAACAGTATAAATGACTATACATTTGTATCAACTACTTAGTAAAGTCGTTAATTCTAGGAAGGTATTACACTACTCAATAAGATTTCGTCTTCATTTATAATTGCGTATATTAAATAACAACGTCATGAATAGCTAAACGATAATCTGATAAGACTTACCTGTAATGCATTTTATATATAAAAAAAAACTAGTACCTGTCACCCTGTATCTGGGCTAGTATCTGTACTATAGCTCTAGTATCTGGGCACGGTTTCATTTAAGCACGGGTTGCACGGCGAATTTTGAATTTTTCACCACTTTGGCCAAAATATTCTTGCTTGCTTCTAGCTTCTTCCACAACGAAGCTACAGGGGTCGAAAATGGCTCGAAACGCTCCGAGAAAAGGATAGTACGGATGTGCCTTTGTTTTGTTCCACGAGGGGGCACTGCGATGTACCCAGATTGTTAAGCGAAGAACTATGTTACTCCAAAAATCAGATATCCGATTTTTATATGGTTTTGAAGTAGGATAAGGTTACTCACAATCGGGTACCGGGGAGGGGGGGTTCAACAAAGAACAATATTTAAGAGGTTGCACTCATCAAAATGAGCAAACATAATAGCAAAAATTTTTACTAAAAAAATAAGCGACGTGTACATCGAGTAAACATTTGAACAACATTTACGCAAATGGTCGCACTTCGTAATAAACCACTGAGGGTATTCCCAAAATCAACTCACGTCAGATTATGCACATTAGTGTATTCGTAAGTAGCAATCATCGTCATAGGACCTGCAGATATTTTTTACAAGAATAAATTAAGTATATTATGTCTAAAGCACCTTAAACTTGATGACCTGCGTCACGTCTTGTCTTGTGGTTTGGCGATTAAAACCCTTGGTACATGAAAAATATAGGATATAATTATAATAGCCCTATAGTTAATAGGGCAGGACTAGAATCAGTTATGTATCCTATAAACAGTCCTATAGTTTATAGGATACGATTAAACTCAAAAAAGTTATAATGCTATTATATAATCATGAACTACATATATATTTTTCTTTGTAACGTTGACCCACAGCCCGAAAGCGCCCTTACTAAATAGAATGACAAAGTTCTTGCATATGTTTTAGTTAACAATTATTATTTGTGGATAATGTGTGTTAAGTTTGATTAAACTGTAAAATTCAAAGCGTAAAACATATCTTCAAAAACAATAACTCCCTTAAAAATAAGGAAAAAAGTCATCAAAGTTTTAGTTCTTAAAAAGTATTATTATTTTGAACAGGAAATATTTACCTTAAGTTAAAGGTGTACAAATTACACATAAACCTATACGAAGTAGTCATACTACACTTTTATACTCGTACACGGTAACAAATGACGCAAAGAAATATCTCCACTCATGTTTATACGACAGGATGAAGACTGTTAAGCGGGGCAGCGATGCGTTCAGGCAATGGCGCTAAACGTGACCACGTCTCGCTTTATTTCTGATTGTCAAGCGTTTTAATTTTTTTATGCTGGATAAATTAAAAAGGAGTATAATTCTAAGACGCAGAATTAAGTAAAACAAATATTTGCACCTCGTACACAATCTATTATATGAATACGACGAAAAATATCGTTTAAAAATCTTATAAAAACAGTTTTGAATATCAATTTAAATTCCACATTTTACGACCAACAGCGAAGAACACATGGAGAGAGCTAAATATGTTGCCCAGAACTAAGAAAGATTTTTTTGTAACCTCTAAATTATTAATTTACACGAGTATTCGTAAGTCTGGTAAAAGAACAAGGTGTAAGAAAACTGGAGCCAAATATAGGAACAGAATATTTGTAATATAAATTCCTATCATCTTAAAAAAACACTTTACTATAAATCAGGTTACCTCTTAATAAGAATTACACGACATAGTTGTACCATGATAAAAAATTTTAATTAAAAAAAAGTATTCAAAGAACACATCATGCTGGTTTCTAATTCAAATCCTAAAGCTCTATACTAAGCGAAGGTTCTTCACACAAGCACAAGTTTAAATTGGAAGTTAAATAAAAACCAGCTTAATAATAAAATTACAGATGGCAGAAGCCGACGGTAATTTGTTCGTCACGAGTTTGCATGATCAGAACTTTTGGGTGGTAATTTTGTAAAATATGTCAATTTCTAAGAAACCACAACTTGTTGTTGCTACTTAACGTGATAATACACTTGCAGATTTGATGTTATGTAACGTTTCATTTCAAGATAGAACATGTCAACCCTAACCTTTGTGTTTTATTTGTAGTTTTTATGAGTTTGAAAAGATACCTTCTTAATATTGGACCGATTTTACATTATCTATGACTCATTTGTATGGACGAATTTTACATTATCAATGACATTTGTACTTGGGTAAGGACCTACATATGTTAAAATTTTGTTTTGTAGTTTTTGACTTAGGTTGACATGACAGCTCATTGGGGTTATATATTATTTACCTAGATTTAGATTCAGCTCAGTCTTTTGTACAATTTTACCGCTTCCATTCCCAAAACAAGTCTCTAACCTACCTATTCAGTAAACATTCTATACATGTCCTCGTTACTTTGTCTAATAAGTATTTCGCACATTTTAAAATAAGCTATTATATATATAAGTTTTGTTCATTTCAATTGACTGGAAATGTTTCATTGACGCAGATTATTGTTCAACCTTCGAGACGTTTCGGCATTACCATAATAAATTGTCGTTCGTTCCGGATGAGCACTGAACTTGAAAATTTTGCAGATATTTATCTTTCAGTACATTTATTGTGAAATTTGTTTGTTTATCTTGTTCTTGAGTGTAATTGTATGGTAATTGCGCCTGTTTTAGTATAATGACTAGGTATACTATATATATATTGGTTATAGAGGTACGTAGTTATGAAAATAGCTTTTAGGATGGCGTCAACCAGGGACTAAAAATCTGCTTTTATTGACATATTTTCTATGGTCCATTAAAAGTATTTTGCATTCTCTTTTTCTTGAGAAGATTTATTCAAGAGACTAGTATGCATATACTTAATTACTTTGTTTCTAGTACTCTACAAAGTTAATAACCATTCTTCATTACAACTCATTTTTTTTAAATAACCATCATCGAAATTTCGAAAACTTAATCAACTCTTATGTACCAAAAGATAGCCTAGGCTTAGACAACCCGTTGGGAAAAATTGTTTGGTTTTTTTAAGCTAGTTTATCATAATAAAAGTTATTTGTTTTATGAATACAATGACTTCGTTTTTTATCCAAATACATAATATAAAATAATAATTTAAATATAGAGTCATCCTAAGTATATATACAATGAAAGCCTAAATTTGATGTACTATTTATTTGTACTGCGTAATTATCCCGCTGAGAAATTAATTCAAAAGTCATAAAAAAACTCAAAACACGTGCTTAGGTCACGTGGCTTGAATCCAACGGCTTCTCATGATACCTGTTCTTGTTCTTAATTTAAAATAGCTCCTTTAAGTTGAATCTCAATATATTTTATATTCGCATTTATCATTATAACGTCTCATCTTGTTTTTGTAATCAGTCGTTTGGAACTAACAACATCTAATAATAAATTTAGTGCGTTTGAATATGAAATAGAATTGAGTTGGATTGCTAAAAATATCTTTAAGTATTTATGTTTACTTCGATTATTGGACGTTGTTAATTTTAAAAAAATATTTTGACATGACATTAATACGTAAGTGACATGTTATGATACCCTATTGCAACAAATAATTAGCCTTATTTATTTGTATTTTTAATATTTATCTATTCGTACATACAAGGACCTTAACACCTACTTTATCGGAAGCATCGGAACCAGAATAATAAATTAATGTGAATGTAAATAACATTATAAAAGGCTCAGGTTTTTAATTATGTAAAGTTGTTGCTAAGCCAGTCCTAAGGAACAGGTGGGCATTTGATATTTATGGGACTTGTTATATATAGGTACCTACGAATATGGCAACACTTTTTTTAAAATCCTTCACTTGATAGTGCTTCCTCACACTCACTGGTAGGCTTTTTCTGTATTCATATAAAAATTATATTAAATTAAACATAACAAAGTGGTTTAGGATAAGAAAGGATAAATTGTTTTGCTTTAGAGGGGTAAGTTATTATTGCTTTAATAACCTTTTTAGACTCATTCGAAGAAATTCTAAAAAACAGATATCGGAACTGTATATATATATCAATATACATAAATCAGTAAAAATAATCAAAAATATACCTATCCTCTCGTTTTATGTGAGTCGTGTAACATTTTATATTTATTTCCTCTACCTGGGGGACAAATGCCAAGGCAATGCCTGTAAGGGTTGGTTAGAAGAGAATATCTTTAGGGATTTCAAAATGCAACGAATGATTAATAATGAAGTTCTTAAAGATTATTTTACAACCAAGGTTCAAATTAAAAAATAATAATAATTCCTGACCCAAAATAATACAACTCAAAGAGCCAAATCAAAGACAATACAACGCGTATCAGACTTCAACAAGAAACGACCGCGTCGGATGCCAAACGCACCAAAATGTCTCCATCCACAGTACACAAGTCATAGAGTGACGTGCACTGGACATCGGCCAGATTTTCCGCCGATAAGCCTTCGACCTGTAAACTCGATCGGAACGAAAATGTAATTATCGAAGTAAACAATGGACTCGGACAGGTTACTCGCCATTCGTGATCCGAACTTCGCGCGAACCGCACGCGCGCCGGCAACCCTAGCCAATACCTCCACAGGACTTATCAACGCGCGATCGAATACGTTTTGTACCTTATCAGAGTGCCTAACTATTTTTACGCTTCATTGTTCGTATGAGATGCACTTATCTTGATGCGTTGCAGTCGCGAGTGATAAACAGTCAACCGGCGCACTTGACACTGACGTGTTCGGACAATTTCGCGTTCTGTGAGTTTCTGTGATTTCAAAAGTCGTGATTTTCAGTGGCGGAGCCTGCGATCAGTTACGCTGTCTCATGAATATTTAAATTCTTATTGTTTATCCAGGAAAACTCGCGCTACCTGCATAAATTATAATTGTGGAATCATTGTTATGTTGATTCTAGACTTAGCCGGTGCGAGGACTGAATGAGTGGAGATTAGCGGAAATAACGTTTCAATAATAATTACCTTGTCATTTAAATAGGTCTGTTTCTGATTCTGTCGTGCTACTTAGTTATCGCCGTGACTGATATGCGTGTGTAAAGGTTGAAAGTTTTAATGCTCAAGAAAATTCCGTGGAATACTAGAGTAAATTACTGGTAGTTAGTTTTTTATTAAGGTCTGTTTTTTTGCGATAACTCAAGGATGGCGATGACAGCCGCTTGAGCGATTTTCCGCCGGTCACGTGCAAGCGATGCCTTTTGCGCGCAAAGCGACGTAATCGAGTACTTATTGTAACGAGAATAAAGGCTTATAAAATTACATCGTCTATTCCATGATAATGGCTTTCCTTTTAAAGGATAATTCTGCAATCAATAGGAAAGTATGCTCATTATCCGTAACTTAAGGTTGTTTTAATTTAAATATCTATTGATTTTTTCTCTAATGAATATTACGCAATATTTCCAATAGAAATACTGATCAATTGTTTAATATTATTAATATTAACATGTATACAGCCTTAACTAAATGCCTATACCTTTTCAAAGAAGGCAGTTAACATGAACCGGCATACATTATAGAGTTCAACACACAGCTCACACATAAAATTACAATTAAACAAAACTAACGTATTCGGCACATACAATTTAGGAAAATAGCACATAAAATTGCAAAGTACTCGCTGAGTAATTACAAAATAAACAGACAAAAACTGTAAAATTAGTTAACTCATTTCAAGCATTATATTGTGACCAGGTGAATATAAAAAGTAAATAGCATGTGACAAAACACGAGTGCTCCAAGTCTGACGCGTAAGATAATAAGATAGTGATGTTAGTTAACAGTAAAACAATTTTATTTACACACTTAATAGGTACAATGCCAGCATACCTTACAGTGCCAGCGCACTTGGCTGAGATTCATTAAAGCATTTGCAACGTTCGTCAAAACTGGAGAAAGATACGCCCTAACCTATCGCTACCTAACTTATAATTGTTTGAATATGGAACACCAATATTTAGTTTCAATCTGTATCTGGCTCCGTACATTTCGATACGTTCAGAATGATTGATATTACCATAAAATATATTTTTACCGTATTAATTAGTATATTATGTTTGATTATTAAATAACCAAATAACTTGGTAATCATGACGGTCAGTCATCAGAGCTATATTAACCTCGTCAAAGTAATTTTACTATGAGGCATATAACATGTACATTTCAAGTTTCTTCTTCATTTCTTGACATTTTGATAAATATCATCGTCGCACTTACGATCAAGTGCTCTAGCATGACCATATTTAGGATGGCAATAAAGTATAGAAAATTTTCCTCAAAAATATGCCTGTCGTACATCAATATCAAGTCATATCACGTCGAGGCAAACAATATAATGGTTATCCTCAAACGCTATGTGATTGTATGAATGATGTGTTATCAAAGGCTTGATTAGGCTTTTCAATGATTTTATGAGGATAAGTAAGTATTGTAAATCAGTAATGATTTCCGGAACGCTTACAAGGTACGGGTAGGTTTGTGTTGATAAATTCAACAACATTTACAAGTGAAAAGATACCTAAGTTACTTCTTATATTAATTATTTAAATACATTTTAGTTAATGACAGACCGAGCGAAGCCTGTCTGCTTCAAATCTGGCAAAACGTTTCATCTGTTTGTATGTTAGTTTGTATGAATTGTGGTATTCGTCTACAGAGGCAAAAGTCAAAATTTCCGTTTCGGCATAAAAAAGGAAGAGTTAGTTATAACATTGTTTTGTTTAATACTAATTCTTACTTATTCTTTGCAAAACGGCCATTTTAGCACAATGTAGGTTGTAGTTTTCGACTCATTTTGAGAAAACTTGGTATTCATGATTTGTTTTGATTGATTAATTGGACTAGTATTTTCCCCCAAAATTTGGTTAGTATGCTACGGAGTTAAATCGACGGTAATAATTCAATAATAATTGATAGAGCCATGCCAAACATAGCCATAAAAAGAAATACACGTAGGAAACATTGGTCAACTAGTTGTAATTTTTTTAAAGTAAATCTTCCAAAAGATTGTTTTCTGAGGTTACAATACGCAGTACTATAAGTTAATGTAGGCACCTACATAAACATTGTATTATTAAACTACCGCGCAAATGTATATTAAGATGATAATATCGCTAAGCATTTAACGGTTTGTTCCGGCAGCCTTCCTTGAGAGCCAGTGTATTCCAGACTAGGCATGCTCAATCTAGGGTACCGTATCGCTGACTTCCGTGCTCGTGCGTACTTGTGATGAAATGCTTAGCTGTATAGGATAAAAAAAAGAAAAATGAATTTGGTAATCCTTCTGCAATTTGTTTTATTTGTTGTAGTTAATTTAATAAAATAAAATATATCTATTGACTAAAGTTCATTATATCTGCGAATTACGTAAGTACTCGTATTATAGCTAAATAACTCATGCAGATTCTCCGATAACCGAGACCTTGATCATCAATTAATCAAAAGATGATTTATTATTCGCTGGTTTAAATCTGAAGTCAATGTACTGACACTCCATAATTTTATACTAGATGGTCAAACTGCTTTTAAATATATATTTTTAGTAATTAAGCAACATGAGACAGCGTAGCTTTATGTTTCGAGAAACGCAAATCTTTAATTTTGCGTTCATACAAATTAACATACCTACTAATAAATTGACTAAGCCGAATCTTAAATTAAAAACCCATTTGCTTACTTACAATCAAAATAATATAATCATAAAATCTAATATGACCTAACATCTATAAATTTTTTTAAATCTAATGAATTAGTGGAACATTTCGAGATTGTGCAAATATTGAAGCAAAAACATAAAAAGTGAAAAGCGGAAGTTGTCCACTGACTGGCACAAATATCAAAATTGTTTCTGTTGTTTACTTTTATAAACAATTAAATGTCAAATGGATATAAATCTGCACACGTCCTTCACTAGTTATTCACCCACAGTTAAGTAATTCGATTAGCGCTGAAATTTCGTTTTAAACAGATATGTGTGTATGTCTTTTTCCCCCTTGAATATAATTTATATCCAGAAACAAAAATTTAATGTACCAATTTTCCTTTTAACAGGGACTTATTCAAGTATCGAACGAAAACAACGAATAAAAAACCTAACTTTAAGAAGCAACTGTGATAATATTTCTGAAATAGATCAAGTTTACTTTTTGGAAGTTATTAGTGATTTTGGTGTTAAGTGAAATGAGAGATTCACGTCTGATCATCTGACGTGGCTTGTTCCTGATAGAGCTTAGGAAGAAAAACTGGAGGTCGACACATATGAGGTGTCAGTTGATATCCAGCTGACAACAGATGTCATCCCGATTGAAGACGGTAAGTGATAATAGCATAATTTAGAAGAATTGCCTCAATATTGTAAAAATAATGTTTGAAAGTAAAATAAACGCCAATTAAGTTAGAACAGGCATGTAGAGAGGTGTAATATCAGACTGGACTAATAAGCAATATGATTCACTTAATTTATGTTTAATCTGAGTCTTTCCAATTCATATTTTTATTCAACAACTTTTCTATGTCCTTCTATATTAATCAATATTTTATCAAATATTGATTCTTCTAATGGCATTGCTATCACCGTAATTCTTCAGCAAATAAGAATTTATAATTGCATTTGAGATCAGAACGTGATTACCATACTCGTAATTAACTAGTAATCTGTATGAAGGAGAGAACCCTGTTATATAAACCCGTTCTAGTTCCTTTACTTAGCGTTTGAACTCAGCGACTAATACCATTCATAGTAACACCATGATCAAATATAGAGATTTTAACACAAGCAACAATCTGGAAAATACGCTATGCGATCTTTAGACGAGTATTTTTATATAATCCTCAAAATTATCCGCTAGCCAGAGTAGTATTTCAGCGACGACTGACCCAGTCAAATCTTTAATGTATTCAATAGTATTTATGTCGGCAATAATTTGATTCATTTCCTAGAACTATATGAAAAGTATTTGGATTTTACATCTAAGAATTAATATACTGAGCGAGCAAAATTTTCCTGATCCTCAAAGGTGTTCTTGAGTAGTTTTATTTCAGCATTGTCATTAGTCGTGTATATTTTATAATACGTGATTTTTCTGTGGCTAACATTGTATCTTGAATAACGTTTTAGATATGAGCAGTTAGTCATAAAACATAATAATAGATCGCAATATATACTAACTACACATTCGGCTTCATTGTGTTAGTATTTGTAGCAAAGTAAAACTTACTTGACAGCTGAATGTGACTTGCACCAACTATTGGCTTATTTGCTGGAGCTGTGCGCCTTAAATCAATGTTTTTTAAAATACTTGTCAAATATAAATGTATTCTATGCTCCTGATTTGATCTAGTGCATATATATGATATGTGCTTATAACGCTATCTGCTTTATCCCTGGCTTGTTATAGCCAATCATAAGAAACAAGCTTCAAGACAAAATCTTTCTCTATCTTATCTTTAGCTATGAGCCTTTTATGCGTAAACGTAATTTTTAACAATAGCTCCCTTACTGCTTTAGGTATTTTCATTGTTTAAAAAAAGGCATTATTGCATGTTTGATATATTCATGTTTATTTTTAGCTGTGCTGCTTCTAAAATGCGATGTTATTATTGGTATTGTTTAATGAATGCACGACATTGAACCATAGAAGGGACACTTTTTATAACAAAATAGATCACCTACTCGCAGATAAAGAAAACGTGATATGACACTGATGATCCTTGAAAGAGTATAAACGATTTCTTTTTTAAATAATGTGATCTTCCTTATTAGCGTGTTATTGTGTACCTTCTAGAGATAAGGGTCATTACCATATTCAATAGAGATATACTTTCTTAATGTCTCGCTTTCTTTAGTTAGCTTGTGTTTAACTTATTTGAGTACATTATACCTTGCCTTACTTTATTTTGTTTTGTTATTTTTTAATTCAGTATGTTAGTGAGTTTTAATATTTTCTAGATTGTTTTCATATCATGATACGATTATATTATTATGATTTAAATAAAATGTTGTAAGTGTAAAAATAGCTACGTTTAAAGAAAAGTGTTAAGTGGCGTACTAAAATCATGAATTGCTTATTTATGTTATAGAAGCTTATAAAGATTATAAGCTATGCTAGAATAAGCGCCATAAGTAAGTGTTATCTCTTTCAAATTAAAAATAATATATTTTTTAATGTACTTTACGTCAAAATTGCCTTTTGCACGTAGTCAAACAAAATTATCATGCATTCGTGGCATCGATGCGTCAGGTGACGTTTGGTCACGTCCGAGACCATCATCAATGTCAATAACAAAGTAACAACGAACAAACGAGTTCAATCTTATTTTATGTTAGCTGCACTTAACTATAACGACGTCATATTCTTTTATGAGGATTTGATCAAAGATAGATGAGTAAAAAACAAGTTGTTTTAGTGTAGCAAATATTACTTGGACAATTAATATTTTCATGCAGTTATCGAGACAAATAACATTTGCTGTTTGAATTCGTTATTTCTATGTTAAATTATATACTTCCAATTAATGAAGTGTGTATGGGGTATCTTATTTAGGTCATATATTTTACCTTGCGAGTGAAGAATGTCGTGCAAAATGTTCTTACCTCATTGTTTGATGTTAGTACTAGTGTACATGTCGAAGTTTCCAATCAACCATAACAAAACGTTCATTAAATCCGAATAAAATTTATATATAAGTAATAAGTAGTAATAAAGTCAAAACTTACAAACTAATTACGATATTAAAAGTCCAACACCAAAAATTTAGTATACAGCTAGGTTTTTTGAATTTTAGTTGGAGATTTTAAATTCCCCAAAAAAAGTGTGCCACGGCGTCATATTCTAAAATATTTGATAAATTCATGCAAATTCTAACTAAAATTGCTCAATATCTTCTCAATGCTCAGTATTGCAATGTTCTCAAACTAACATGCATCTATAATAATTATTGTTGGCTAAAAGCCTACATATATCCGTAACTTTCCTGACGTATTAATTAGTATGTTAATTTTTTGTATACTTTTTGTCCATGTTCTTCTAGCAAGTTTGCGTTAATGTGTAAATTGTGGTAATTTCAAGGTTACTTTTAAGACTAATGTCATGCTTCTTTACGAAAATTATGAGAATATGTCAAATTTTGACATGGATTTTAATATACCTATTCGTTTAACTATGAAATCATGAAGTTACTTTTTGAAGCAAAAATACTTGTATTTTGATTTTGAAATCCAAATAACTGATAAAGTTCTATCTGCGCCTGTCGTAATGGAACTCGACCTAATCACTTTTTTAATAAAGATCTTGAATTTGGTATTATGTTCCCCAAATTCACAATTGATGACTAATTAAAAAGAAATTGTGCGTGGTCTAATATTTTTAAATTTAAATTAATGCTGTAGTTTGGTATGTAATTGTCATGTTTTTAAAAATACCTTTTACGTGTTGAACCTAACCATAATTCGCGTATTTGTTAATGTGAATTAACAAATGTCAGAAATTAATTAGATGGCGCGCTCTAGCTCATGACGTCCGTTGCATTTTCGATCGTGGAATAAACCTATTAATTAATATTTTTCTGTTATAACCTTGGACGAATAAAATAAAGATACCAGGACAAGCGCGACCTTGTCGACATCTCGAAGATAAAAGCGAAACAATACTTAATAGCAAGGATGTGTTATCGAAGTGTAAAGACGCGGTAAATGTGTTTATTTTGCAATAACACCAGCTTTACATACGAGTACCTACCTACCTATTCGCTGAGTTTTTTTAATTAAGTGCACAAGCGTTTAAGCAAGCATTTTGATATAAAAAAAAATCCAATTAATAAGTAATAGTAAGTCAATATAGTTTTATTCTAAGTATTTATTGGTAAAATACTAAGAATTTAAAAATATACTATGAATAGGTCCTTGTTTCTCGTTTATTATTTGATCACTAGCAAAGTTTAGATTGACAGTGCAAATAAAAAAAATACCAGAACTGTAAAGCTGAAATTCCTTATAAAACACAAATATCACTTACATAATAAGTCAATTGAACTTTTTTATGAACAGTAAACTAAGATTGCAATTTTTTAATTTTGTTATTCTAAAATTTATTTCAACAATGAAAAAGTACAATTAGTATTAGATTTAAAATTAACAAGGAATACTAAATAGCTTTAAAATTAAATACAGATAAAACCAAACATTAGTACATTGGCTGCCCTTTCGCCTTAATCATTATTATCAGGCATGTTTTGGATACTTTAATATACTACAGGCAAAATCGATTTACTCGTACCAAATGTCAATTCCTAAATGCCAGCGAGACTAACCAATTAAGACTTTTACGAAGCCTCACTTCTGCGATAAGCAAAAATTCAGTCTCTCTTTTAGAATTCAGTTTACATAAATAAGTACCAGATAAGGCAAAAACGAGTCATCGTAATTGATTCTCGTAGTGACCCAGAAATTGGTAAAAACTGGTCGATCGGGTTAGTGGTGTTGATAATTGCAAATTTTATGACTAAAACAGCATACTAAAGACTATGTAGGTATGTGCTATTTCGATTTGGTAAACGTTAAAGTAGCGTAACGATTAGTTATATCTACGTATTGTAGACTAGAGGAATGTTTTCGAATAAACTTTGGCTGGGGTTTCTGAAAGAAAAATTTTGCACCTCACGAGGATTAATTTATGTTTTGACGACATAATATATACTAACTAGTAGTTCCGCGAACTGGCGACCTCACGTTCGCGATATTATTGCGACATTGTAGAAATAACGACAACCACTTGACTGTTTTTTTATATTCAGGAATCTTAATAATGTTGTGTTCTACGTGTACTCGTATGTACCAAATATTACTGAAATTAAACAGTGAGTGGCACCGTAGAAAATTTCCCCCCTTTTTGTGAAAAAATAACCCTTGAATTAAAAACTCTACAGGCTTAATATTAAAAAAAAAACATACAATTAATATACAAAGTTTCGTCAAGATTGTTTGGAAACTACGACCTGAACGCCAGTATGAAATTTCAGACGAATGAAAAAATTGCCTGACTCGAGAAGAGAAGCTCGCTCGGATTATTAAAGACAACGACGACTAAACAATGGTAATTTCATAACTTTTTTCCTGTTGTCCCCCAACGTATTAAAAAAATACTTGTTTTCAAAGTCAACTATTTCATGAGTTTATAATAAAAAAAACCGTAGCTCAAGAAAGTTGGTTTTCAGTCCAAATTAGGACAAGTTATGTCATACTAGTCTAGTATTAGCAAATTCTGTATGAAAAGTAAAGATACTTAGCCCATAAGTGCCCTGAATAGATTACCTCGACAAAAACCTGACAGCAGGGATGGGCTTGCCCTATAATGGATAACCACTGACCTTGGCCTACGCAAAAGCCTCTCCCAGCTAGGGGAGAAAATACGTATAGCGATAAACTTTTACAACATATAGGTGTATTACTGACTGAGCAAGCGTTACGTTTCGCGTCTTGAAATGACAATGATTTTGCGACTTTAAAAATATTCCAAGTTCTCATAAGTTTACTCACGCAAACTGCGTTATGAACTATTACCATCTGTGTTACCGGGTGTTGAACGACATAACAGGATAGGTGTTACCACGGTAACCAATAAACACCTCCTTTTGAGAAAAAAATACAATTAAATTAAAGAAACACTGACTTAATTTTTTTATTAATTCTTAGATTACATAAATATAGTTTCGTCAAGATTGTTGGAAACTACAATCTGTACGCGAGTATGAAATTTCAGACGAAAAAAATATCGAGAGCGGAAGCAACAACGGGTTTTTACATGCTTATGTACTCGTATAACCTACCTACGTACGTCTATATACGTAGCTACGTGTTCCTGTAACGAATACTTAAAGTAGAAAGTCGTAAGTCTGTGTCAAAACCAGGAAGAAAAATGGAATAATACTACCTTATTGTACACCAAAATAAAAGTAAACCTGCGATCTTTTTATTTGCGAAATTTGAAATTACGACAATTACATAACCGATTATTTAAAATTCATAAATAATGAATAATGTTCATTTCCACCATTCCATGTTTTCACCCAATATTATAGAGTATCAGCCCATAAATAACGCCATAGCAAACTTTGGAGATAGTTTAGGTAGGAGGTAGGTAGTTTAGTAGAGGAGGAAGTTTATTTGGGAACAAAATCTCCGACGACTACGACTAGACATACAAACATATAAACTGGTAGATCAAATCAGAGTCATTTCTAGTGTCCGACCGAAAGTTCGGTCTCGGGTTCGGTTTAAGCCGAGTTTCGGCCAACAATGAAGTTTCGGCTGCAGTTTCGGTTTCGGCCAAAATTGGCCGAAACTTTTGCCGAAACCGAAACTGATTTCGGAAGTTGTCGTGCACGCTCGCCTTAGTTTGTTTCTCGCGCAACGCTTTTTCGGACGCTGGCGGCCTTGTTCATTGTTGTCGTGCTCCGCTCGGATAGTTCCGTAGCAACAAAATTTAGTGAGTGCATTATCGCTTAATTTTGTTGAACAAACTGAATATACTGTGTTTTCATTTCATGTCCCAATTAATGCAGAATAATGGATTAAATGCACCAAATTTTTGTATTTTAAGGAATTTTATACTTGACCACGTGAGTTTCGGTTTCAGCCCAAACTGAAGCCATGGCGGAACATTCGGTTTCGGTTTCGGCCGGAAAAACAGTTTCGGTCGGACTCTAGTCATTTCTCTCGCTTTGTCAATAACAGATAATAATTATACACAGGTAAATCAAATTATTGGTTTGGCATTTGGCGGACTTAACATAATGTGCTTTCTTCCAGCTATTCTTAAGATCGCTCAGAATACGCTTGTTGCTACAATAAAAAACTAGACACATGTTTGGTAGACTTTAACGGATTAGACTGAAACGAAACTTCTTTGGCGGTTTTCTTGGTCGGCTGCCGCGCGCTCTGCCATACAGCTGTACGAGAGTGGTACTCCAGCCCCTGACACAAAACTTGGCGGAGCTACCACACTCCTATAACCTGGTAGAATATAATGTTTTAGAATATAGTTAATTTTAAGTACTGCTAAGGACGAAAGTCTGGTATACTAAAATATTTCATTTCATTTGTATTTTGTTAATCTGGGAATTCCAACCATTTCATGCGACAAACATAGGGCGTACCTCTCTCGCCCAATTTCGCCGACCCCATCAAGGCCGGTCCGGTACACACGATCGGAATGATTGGCAGACACGCAAAGGTCAAGCGTATAAATTAGTAGCTGCCGTATTGTTGATACTAAACCTAAGCCAAACAGATTAATTGCGATTAGCCCGATTTCAATTAACGTTACAGTTATGCAAATGTTAGGTAAACGTAACAAATTAAGTTTTGGTAGATATTAACTGTAGCTCGATATCTTCAAGTTTTTAAAATGTATATTTGAATCAGACAATGTTGTCATACACATTACTACCACGGCTTGTCAAAGATAATCGACAATTTTTGATATATAATTAATATAATCGTAACAAGCCAACCGACCGTGCTTTGAGTCTATCAGAATGTGTTTTCGTTTTCTAGTATGTTTGGATGTAGATAGTTGTGGTGTCTCTGGCTTATATGAATGAAATGGCTTAGTTAATGGCGTCGTAGCAAACTTTCTCCTTTTTGGGAGAAACTCGAGATATATTGTGTGTATATGGTAATTTTTTATTGAATCCATTAAATCATAAATCAAAATTTACTTATTACAAAAAAATAACAAAAAGATTGTGGAACCTGTATCCTAAGTTTCGTAAAGAATGAGTTTAAATTAAGTCAGTGACACACACGAGTGCCAACATCTAAACTGACTTACATCCAGAAGAAATCTTATCTTGCCAGACTTGAAGCAAAGATTGGTTTGGTTTTGTGTTTGGTTTCTAAAAAATTTTTAGACTTTAGGGATTTAGGTATTTCTGCTAAAAAGAGCCAAGACGCCATTTACTTGCCGATTTCAAAAATATTTTATAAGCCATGCGAAATAGTAGTGCTTTTATAAAGACCCAAAAATATTATGATCGATAGGACAACAGCTCGCGGAACTTTTTCGTGGAACGAAATTACTTCTTAACGTCTTTTTGTATTTAACTCCAACACCTATATAAACGGAAATATTAAACAATTTATCACTTTCTTACAATAAATACGTACTTCGTATCTGCGTATTGCAAAACCTTAGCAATTTAACTATCAATATTATCAATGAAATGTAAAGTTAACCGCAGATTACTGAGTAAATCTTGCAGTTTCCTGTGTGCTTAGCAAAAATATCACTTGATTTGTGGCACCACCTAGATTTGTGATTACAGTTCTTTCTCAAGCTTATAAAAGTGTTTGATATATAAAATAAGTTGAGCTTACTTTGTGTAAAATAAGTAACCACACAACAAACTAATAACATCCCTTTTATCACTTTCATAGACATGAGAGAAAAATAGCATTTTTTTAAATTAGTAACATAATATTTCCTCCAATAATAATTAAATTTTACTTGGTATATCGTAGAATTCAATCCCCACACATATTACGAATACGAAAGTGTGATTGTTGGTTTCCAAATGACATACCGGCCGGCCGGCACATTTCATGTTTGTGATTTAGTAATGGCAGTTGATTTAGATGAATCCGTAATTAGGATATTCGACGGAGAACTGGAGTTGCCGACAAAGCTCGTAGTATTTGCAAGCTGAAGTGGCAATGTGCTGGTCACATCGCTCGAAGAACCGCTAACCGATGGGCAATAAAGGTTATTGAGTGGTTTATGACGATGATGATGATGAATGTCAGTTATAATGTACCCGCGTACGTTACATCATTAAACAATGATTATTAAATTTAATATATCAGCTTTCTAGTTAAATATCGAATACCAAAATAATATGAAATAATTAAGGAGAGCTATTAATTATTTGACATAATGTCATATTAATTAAGCCTCGTTCCACTACATAGTTACGCTATCTAAATTTGGAAATCATTGTATAACGAAATTCCTTATCGCTATGACTAACTATACACATCGCAGTCTGTCTGTGTGTCAGTCGTGAATTTGTTTAAAGTCGTCAACAGAGTACAAACTGTTGATGGATTACTTAATGACGATAATTACTGTTCGCAAAATTTCCTGACAGTGTGTCATATGACTTCGGAATTTTCCAGATAAAATTATAATACTTCCGAAAATTTGTAATTTTTGCCGTAAAAACTTAATGGCTGACATTGATTGACAAATTGTTCTAATTTATTTTTTTGATTTGCGTGTATGTTGATACATCCACGAGGTTTTAGTATTATTTCATGTAGATAAATTATACAAGGAGCAACATAATAAATCTAATATTTATATTCATTATACCAGTACGATATTAAGAGAGATGCTTAACTCGTTCCATAAAATATAATTATATGTCACATAATTGTGTTAAATGAACTATCTTATAACCATATCTCTTGGGCGGCTAAGTATTAAATTTATTACTTTTTGTATCACTAAATAGTAATGATTTCGAGTCGCTAGGCTCTTGAGTATGATAACTATTTACGGTATGGCGCCAGTACTTTTAACTCATAAATGCAGACAACAGTCCCAAAGATATATCATGCAAATTATTTTTGGCCGTGGCATAGAAATGAATTAGGTTCTCATCTAAGTGTCGTCGTTGATACAAAACGCGGTCTGCATATAAATTACTAAACTGGGCGTTGATTTATTTACTCCTTGCTACAATTAACGAATTGAATTTATTTACACGATCAAGGTATCTCCAATATAATGTATATTTATTTGATGAAACGTCACCCCTCTTCGGTCGCAGCGTTCTATTCTACTAAAGAGTGCCGTTTGTCCAATCACTAAGAAACTTTATATAACAGTTTTTTGAGCTCCTATATAGATAGGGCCTTTTGAATCACTGTTGTTGTATTTTAATCTGTCATCGAAATTGAGATTCAACAAGTTTCATTAGTCTTTTATAGGCTCTACAATACTCTACATGCTCAAAAATATTTATATAAAAAACTGCGAACGGAGATATTATAGTTCCTTTAGCAAAATTATAGAAATTACAGTAGGTACCTATAATTGTATTTGTTCTACCTGTCTATCTATGATTTTTGTACAGCAGATATAATATCCAAAGCATAATAACTTCTCTATTGAGACACTGTTTAGATGATACACTAGGAGTGCTCACGCCGGCTCCCGTTGAGGCTACTTAATCAGGATGTTTCCTATTGGCCGAGCCCTTGATCCCAGAAGTCATGAACTTGGTTCATGGGATTGAGGATATGCAAGGTTGGGATACAATCGTAATATATTATTATAGCTGATAGGGAGATAGATCTAAGAGTGCATATATTGTAGTTAGTTTGGAAACAACTTCAATTTTAATCAATTTAAATGGCAGTGTGAACATCCTTAGGAACTTTAAAACTGCCTATATATATAATTTTAACGATTTTGATCCTGGTTTGGGAACCATTTAACTAAACGCTTAAAGATTTTTGGAAAAATAAATGATATTTTACACTCCATTTATATTCTTGAAGTTTAGTGTCATTTAAGATCTGAACTCTACAGTACGAGTAATAGAAATGATTTGTTAAATATATCAATATAATGTTGCTGAATACCATTATATGCTACAAAAATATAATTGCAAAACGAATAAAAAAGTTTATTTATTACGGTCTTCTGTTTCTGTCCACATAGTTGGCATATTAATGTGAGTTGTAGATATTTTGTTGGTAATTCAGCTATAAATCTAAAACATACGTATATAGCACTTGGTAACAAGTTATGTTTATGCATATAGTGTCGCAGTAAAATATTTATTATGTATATTATATGGAGTCATATGCACCACTAATTTAGTCGAAACTTAAGTTAGTATACAGAACTATTTTCAGTCAAACAAGGCTTAACAGTTTGAATAACAATTAAAATAATTTCATTAATTCCCACTCATTTGTAAACTAAAAAAGAAATTTGTAGACTACCTAAGTATAGCTTAGTACTACGTTCGTTCATAGATAGATACTCGTTTTACATAAAACGATAGCAAAAGGATTCGTTTTGTTATGCGTCATAACTTTTTTATTTGATTAGTTTCAACCATCAGGAAACGGGTGTCAAATCGGGCTTGTGTGCCTAACAGCATTATAATATACATATGTATTATTGTGATACGCTGTATTATTTATAAAAAGTAAAGCATGAATACAATGCGACCTTAACCTTGATTGCGATGAGCGATCACGAGCATTAGTTGATGAATGTGTTGTCATATCGGAGGTACCTCTTGTACTTATGGTGTGACTGTTTAGGTTGGGTTACGGTAGCTGCCAAATACTTTCGGATTTTTATAGTATGTTTTGTCAATAAATAAATTAGCTAATTTTTATTCCACGCGGCGGTTGGCTTCACGCTTGCTACAGTCGTTTTTAAAGATGTAATCTTTTAAATGAGTTATGTAATGTATTATTATATATTCAATGGTAATATGGTGGCCAGCGTGATAGATTATGACCTAAACCCCCGCCATGAGATTGAGCAGTGCCATCGGGATTTTTCATATTTTATTTTTATATTAATATATATATGTTACAACGAATTGCTTGTTTAGATTGAACCTCAAAAACCTGTCTCTCAGTGATCAACACACTGGAAATAATTAAAACGACATACAACTAATACATACTACTTTACCCTTTAAGTTGGTAAGCCAGTTTTGCCGAATTTGAACATCAAACTCGTAATATTATGCAATCATTAAATTCAAATCGCTTAAACGTGTTCAATATAAAAAAAAGATCTTGAAATCTAGTTTTGACTTTGTTCAGTAGATCACTGTTCTGCAGATTACATAATATTTGACAACTCCTTGACGGCTATGACGACTGCGACGATGTAAGTGCTTATTTAATTTAAGGCCTAAAAATAAAGTTGTTTTTACGAAATAGTCTTGTCCTACCATTGACTACCCTATACTTACGCTATAATTATTAATGAATTCGTGAACTACAACAAAAAATGCCAAAAACATAATTTATACATACAATTGTCAATTTGTTTACTTTTTCTGAGCGTTTGACTTTGCTTGCTCAGTTTCAAGGCGCTTCCTCGTTCAATTTACAATTATTTAGAGGAAAAAGTTGAGGCTAAGTGTTCATAGTTTGAGTCACCTCATTTCCTCTTCGAATTGTCCTTTGGGCCACCATTTATAGCACTGGGCCAATGATCTACCGGAGGATAAAGTTATACTATCTACGTACTAGAACTTTTCTAATGTTGTCGGAAGTAAATATTTGGTATAAGGAAATTCCTTTATGATGTACAACCGATTGTTAACTATTTTATTAATTACTATTAGCTGTCACTCACGGCATTGCACACTACAGAGAACTTTGAAACTCCGTTAGAGTTTGAATTTCCCAAAAATTATTTCTTTGTACCTCTACAGTCTTCTTGTATAAAGAATACACCCTCTAAATTTCATGATGATTATCATTCATGATCATTCGATTTCATGGTTCTAGCTTCTATTTTATTTACAATAGGTAGGTATATAATCCAAATATTGGTGCAGTAATAAAAATTAAAACTGTTTTATATTTTTTATAAACAGATTTTATCGCCTTTTTAATATTTATTTAGGTTCAATGTATCAGATTACTTACAGAATCGATGTTAATGTCATAACTTATGTGGTAAGTATCCCAGAATAATGTGGTGATTTTAATGCCAAGAGACTGCCATAATATTATGGCGAAAATTAACATATTTTAAGCACGTGTCAACTACACGAGGTTTACTTGTGTACCTAACAGTATATGTTTTGCTAATACCTTTGTTAAGATTTTATTCTAATTTATTAATTTAAATGAGAGCTCAAATAATCATTGAAAATATATTAATAAAATTATTGTATTATCTTTTAAGAGTATACTTATTATTTGCATTTATCTAATGTAAGTTCGTACTTAGACGGTATTTATATTTTAGTCCAGTTCAGGACCGTGTGACGTACATTGACAGTCTTACGTCCATCTGTAAATCGTCCATCAAAAATTGAGTTTAATCCAGTAAAGTCAAACACGAAATATTCGAAATGCAGAGTTTAGTAAAATGTCGCAAATAACGTTAGCACCGCTCGTTGGCGTCAATTTAATGGGAAGAGGTTCGTTAGACTCAATTTATTTTATGTTCTTTTGTACCGCGAGCGAATTTACCGTTCGTTGGGACAATACAAATAATGTGCAGGTTAAGTATACCTAATGTAGTTATGTAGGTATACGTACTCGTGATGAGCGACACTAAAAGTAAGATAAATACTCGTACATATATAAGTTTCATGTGTGTCATATGGCAAAATACTTTCAATAGAAATCCCACACTGTCTGAAACGTACCATTAAAACTAATAGGTGTGATCCGCGGCATAGCCCGCGACATAAAATGCAAAGGAATGGAAGAAGTTTCAAACTTTGAACCCCTCTTTGATCCCTGATTTGATCCCTTAGGGTTTGAATTTTTAAAAATCCTTTCCTAGCACACTCAAATTTCATGTTCAAAGTTCAGCGGTTTATACTTTGCATTGATTATGACTTCAGTCTGTATTTATTCTTTTTTATATGTAGATAACACAGTTAGGTAAGGTAAAATTTTACTACTCAAAAAATCTAGGTATGCTTTGTTTAGACAGAATATAATACTTCAAACGCGTCAACAAGGATTAGGCAAAGCAAATGTTATTAATTTTAGTGTACATATGTACTTAATGCTTTAGAATGAATGGGTATGTTTAACGTAATATCTCTCTATATTCTACTCCGTATATATCCGCTAGGGGTGTACTAAGCCGAAAAAGGATAACTATACACAGCCTAACGAACAACTTTCGCAACGGGACCAACTCTGAATTCGAGTTGGAAGTTCTGAAAAAGTTAAGTAAGGTCGTCGACAAAATGTATGGAACAGATGATTTTTTTCTCGAATTCAAAGTTTTTGATGAGTAGAGTTACCTCCTTTCGGCTTAGTACACCCCTAACCGATAGCCCTGTATATATTTGCTAGTTAATAACAACCAAGATCTCTTATTTTTTTCCTCTTTTCATATATTTAGTTATTTTCGCTTTAGACGCCTACTTGATATAATACCATTGTTCTTTGTAACTTAACTTGTGGGTAGGTATCTTTTATTTGTTAGAAAATAATATAACCATTCGTATCTATGTATATATACGTGGATTTAATGTGGATTTATATATATATATATTTGTAAAGCTTTATAATTTTATTTATATTAATTTTCTAAATACTTGACCACACCTGCTTATATGCCTAGCTCAAGAATACTTAATACTACTTCAATATTATGATATTTGTACAATTACTCTATAAGTATGTATAATAGCTCAGTTCATCGTGCTCACCACGTGCTAGAAAGGTCAATGCTGATTATAATATGTTGAAAATATTACTAATATTTTAGGCCATTGTATTTAAATTCCATTTCCATTATTATTTTTCTCACTCCCGATCAAATCTCAGGCATAGAAGACACCTTGGAGGCATATGTGCAGCAGTGGATTAGAGTTATGGATGATGTTATAACATCTTCATAAATAGCAAACGGTCCACCAACTAGCTGGGCGAGAGATGTGGCAAGGGCGGTAGGATAAACATAGGTGGACGACATTAGCACAGGGCCGGAAAGGATGGCGCGCGCAAGAGGAGACCTATACTCAGCAGTGGGTAGGTAAAGGTTGATGATGATGATGATGAATGAGATAGTAATCTGCAGGCTCCTGCTTTCATGTTATACACGATTAAATGTACCTAATTGACTAGTTACGTTCGATTTTAAACAAATCGTGAATCAAACTCAAAATCAAAAAGTTGGAAATTCACAATTCGTCGAAATCATTATTTTTTTTGTCTTTATTTATGTATCTTTCACGAATTTCTGACAGATGTGGTCAATTTTTTTGTTCGAAAAGGTTATTATTATAATATTAGGAATAAAAATTGTAAACATAATATTTATTTATCAAAATAACACTTGGTTTATAAAATTAAATATATAACTGAAAAATTTGATTTACATGTTGCACTTTTTTAACGAAACGAAACAAAATTGTAAGGAATATATTTTCAACGAGCTATTCATCTTCATAATTATGTTATGTAATTTAAACGCATGTTCAGGAACCAGTGTCATAACGTTTGAATAACGTTCGGTCAATTGAAGGCGATGCAAAGGAAGCGCTCGATTATTGCAAAATGTTGGGTTTGCTAACCGGTTCACGAAAATTGTAGGTTCCGGACTACAGTCTGTGGCCGTGTAGACAGTTTTCACATGATGTTATTATTTTAATTTGATTACGGATGGCTGCGTTGTTATAGCAGTATTTTTCAGAAACTATTAACCTCAGACAGCGTTGTTGGGACTATTATTTATTTATTTATTTAATCAATTCTCCCACATTTACAGCTACGACAAGGCATGTTGCGAGTTATATATAATACATTAGATTTTATAAAATATATACAGTATTAAAGTTAAATCAACATTAAAATCAAAAAATTACAAAATATTTAAAATTAAATTACAAGTTAAATAAACAAACATCAAAATTTAATTACATCAAAAAACGCTCACAAACATTTACAAATACATTAATACTCGTATTGTCACAGAATATATCGATGTCACAGTGCGACAAGTTGATTTTATTGGATTTTAATTTCCGTCGCAATTGAGGTTCCTTTTTTGAGTTTGGTAGTAATATTAAGGATTTTTTTTAGTTTCGCTCTGTCCGTTCTATTCGTTTTAGCGTCTACCAATATGAAGTAAATATTGTCACTAAAGTTGTATTTTTAACAAGGTTTTTCTTTTTCGTTTTCAGGTAAGTTCCTGCAGTACATTTCAAAGATCTTATTTAACTGCCGCCCACGTAACTGCTAAGAGTACAATGAGTCGATTTAGTGTAAGTGTGAGTAATTTATGGCCACATTTTTCTTTCGTTTCTCTTGCTGTAAATAGGCATACCTACTGGTACAATCTATACTGAATATATATAGTAGTTTATGATGTTAAGTACAATCGTTTCGCCGTTTATGCAGAAATGTATTTAGTATATACATACAGGGCTACATATATGATATCGATGGATAAAGATTTCGTAAAAAATATAAAGGTCTATTTGGCGTTTTTTTTTTCTTATTTTTGTAATTCTCTTATTTCTCAGCGTCACTTCGTCCGATTAAGAAAACACTTTAGTTTGAAAGGTTGGTCACTAACGGTCTAAAGAATTTCATCAAAATCTCTACAAGTTGCTTATGAAATTAAAATAAGAGGAAAAATTGCCTCACTAACCGAAGTCGTTTTACACTTATTTTCAAAGTAGTACTATTAATAGGTGTATGTTTAATTGGCTCTTAGTAAAAATATGCGTTTTAAAGTAAACTTTACGATGAAAATTAATTCATATAGGTACCGACCTACTTGAATTAATTTTCTTCGTAAAGTTTGTTAGCAAGATTTCGTGATTATGAACATTTATTTTCTTTACCTTTTATTTTATGCACAAACAATGTTTCGTACGGGTCCTGACTGACTTTTCTTTTCCATAAATGTAATATTAACCGTTAGGTAAAGTTGCGGAATAATTTCAATGTCAGGGCTTCGGGAGTGTCAGTTACTAATTAATATTATAGACGAGGTGTGTTAGACTTCCAGATTTTAGAATAGGTTCAGTCAGTTTGATTTGGTAGACTTTTGCATAGATTATTGCATGCTAATAACAGCCTCCTATGTTAACCCTGTCAGCGAAGCGCAGTTTCAGCTTAGTCTAGAATGCTTTTGTATATATTACCGATTATGCGGCAGTTCTCCACAAGTCGTATTTCTCAACAGATTTCCGTCAAATTATATAAGAGATTTGTTTTTTTGTTGATTCAGTGTTTGGATTTTGTGCAACTTCTATTTGATACAACAGCACTCGTGTCATAGTATATCTCTGATTATATATACGAGTACCTACCTAGTAATAAGCAAAATATCTAGAGCATGAGTTTTTTTAATTTAAATTTAAAAAATATTCCTAGTTAGAGTTTCTATAAAACTGCGGGGTACATTTTATCCATCAGTCAAGCAGGGGTGGTAAATAATTGAAGGGTTGACTCACTCACCCCTCCAGACGGTAGGGAAACGTCAATAGCGAAAACTGAATATTGCTATAGTAAGTACTTGTACGTGTTGATGTTTGTATGTATATTGCTTATCCATAAACTATAAATATAAAAGAGTATTCGCTAGGAATAACGCAGAGCCTAAACTGCTGAACCTGGGGACATAAAATTTTAAGGTTGTATTCATTATAGGGTCTAGGAGTGTACTTACTAAGAAAGGATTTTTGGAACACCAGCCATTAAGGGGTTCAAAGTTGGAAACTTTTTTATATTCAATTTATATCGCGGGCAACGCCGAGGGTGATAGCTACTAGTTAGAAATATTTCCTTAAGAACTATTTATATCAAATCATCATCTTGTCATCAATATATCTACAATAATGTTTGGGCTAGTACTGACGTGTTTATAGAGGCAATACACCCAATGAAGTCGGCCTTTTTTTTATAAATTGGAGTTTATTAAACTACAATAAAGGCCAAAACTTTAGTTAGGTCAGTTATATGGCGTTTTAGATAAAATAAACTGATTAATATCGTATAAAAATCATTTTCATAATTATACACAAGAAACAAAAGTCTTTTATTATTTTTAATCCAGTAAGGTCCGTCTGAAAACCTCTGTTATACAGAGAAAATAATAAATGTTAGCTTACTGATAATTTATCAATGTGATTGAGAGAACTGCAAAATTTTTGGAAATTCTATTTCGAAAATATTGGGACTTGAACAGCGATTTTTTTATTTTCATGGGGTTGAAGTACCAACGCAAATGTAACTTCGGGAGTCCTATTCAATTATAAATACGAAGTTCATTTCCTACATCAATGTACTCAATCGTTATTTTTAGCAAAATAATAGCGTGAAGTCTCATCGATAGACATTCCAAAGGTTATGGATAAATTATGTTAGACAAAGTTCAATGTTCAAATAGGAGGAAAATGCTGCGATGGCTACAAATACAAAACGAGTAAAGTCCAAAGAGTTTTTGTTATTTTTAAGTATTAAAAACGATTACATATAGGTAGTATTCTAGCAATAACTACAAAAAAAGATCAAAGTTCACACGACTATAATAATTCTCATGGCAAAAAGTTACACTTTGTACTTGATTGTGCAAAAACATTCGTGAGTAAGATATAAGTAATTCAAAAGTTTCTGCTTAAAAACCTTGTCGGATTTCTTTTTTTTTCTTATTTTTTCCTACACAGCTAGGCATTTGACCACAAAATCGCACGACCACGGAAATCAGAGACCCTGTATTTAGTCCTAAATTAAGCGTGCCTAGTCAGGAATACACTTGCTCTCAGGGAAGGTTGTCGAAACACAACGTTAAGACCGACATATTTTTTAACTTGAGGGTATAGTAGCTAACCAGGCGAGTGATAGATAACGCCCTACCGCCATGCTTTGGTTTCCTTATTGCATTCACCGGTAGGTCAGGATCTTTTTACATATTTCATGTGATCGAACCTGGTGCCTTTCGTACGGCAATCGTCTCCACTATCCACTCGGCACATCCTCGCTACACAAATGAACGGATTTGTATGTTAGGGATGGTCAATGGTGTTTAAGATGCCTCGGATTCATCCAGGGCGCAGTTACTGCAGTTTCATTTAATATAAGACAATGTAATAATGCTATTTTTATTTTTTAAAGACATAATCTTTGTTTTTTACTTATTCAGAACAAAAATCAGGTTCTGAATATTTCAACAAAATTGTTACAAATTTTCATGACTAATTAATTGATTAATTAAAACTTTAACACTCCAAATAAAAGGCATAAATAAAATGATAAAATAACAAAATTACTTATTATATGAATAGCAAACCTTTGGATGGATAAATTGAATTGAACAAAGAAACATAGATATTATTTAAGATAGCAAACAAATGAAGCGCGGGCTTCCGCTCTAAAATTATTTATATATCTTGTATGTAGTTTAATAGCTAACTGCCATTGTATTGTTATCTCTTATCGAATGTAAGAACTGAACCATCTGCTGTGGTGAAGGTCGTTGTAACTGGGCTTTGGTTTATAATGCTAAAATTAGATTACTAATTAATTAAATATGTGTGACTTGATTTATATAAGATTTTACATTAAATAAGTAAGTATATCAAATATATTTCCTTTACAATTTATTTCGTGCCTGAGTGATATAAAAATAAAAAAATCTTATGACATTACATGAAATTAATAAATAAATGAGTAATTAAGTAATCTTATATTGAAGTAGTTTGGTACTGGATTAGTTACTCTTAGTAGTGTTATAATGCAAGGGGTATGTTGCCATTAGAAAATAACGAAACGTATGAAAAGACGTCGGGAGTAAACTCTTATGACATATTTTGTGTTGGTTAGTTTTATACTACATGCACGTGAAGTGAAAGATGTTAATTTCTTTTGATTGATTGATCTTATTGATCTTTAACTTCACTTGCATACAAATATATATTATGCTATTAGAGAATTGATGTAAAAAATAATTTAGTAACCTGAATTGTAAGATAAAAAAAAACAACGAAAAAAAAGATACAAAACTTCTGGTGCAAGCGACATGTGACCGGAATGCTGGCTCTTATTTTGGTAAAAACTATTCAACGCCATTAAACGTGGCAATGCAGCCAGCATTCTGGGACCTTTCCCTTCTACTAGGGGTTTATTATTAGTTAAGTTTTTATAACTGTATATGTTTTCCCTTTGCTTTTGTGTTTTAATAATGAAAAAGTTAGTTTTCATGTTTTTTTAGATACTTAACGTCTGTTGCATTGGTCAGTTGACTTGATCAAACATTTAGATTGAAAAACATGTTGCAGTTTTCATCAAATTGATTGGTTTCTCTCTAGAGTACCTATATGTATGTATGTTATTACTAGTACCCGTCACACGCGGCGTTGCACGCGACATAATTGGGTCCCCAATTTGACCACCTTAGGGGTTGAATTTCCAAAAATCCTTTCTTCGTACATCCTATTATGAATACACTATCTAAATTTCATGTCAGGTCTCGGGTTCAGCAGTTTAAGCTCTACGTTGATTGTGACGTTTCAGCCAGTAAGTCAGGATTTACTCTACTACGCGATCTTTTATACATATAATAATCATATATAGATATTTTTTCCTTATAAATACCTTATTTTTTTGCTCACTCACTTTGCAAAGAATAGCACAATATAGTTTAAATTAGGGAAGTGTCCTTCTATAAGTTACGTCATACTGATTAGCTGATTGATAGCCATCTTTATATAAAACCATCACCTAGCAAATCAGTACGCTTAGCAAACACATCACGATGTCTAAAGCTAGGTATATAAAACGTAGACCAAATAGGATAAAATGTACAGACAGTAACACAAAGTTGCGACCTTAAAAATATCTAAAGTTTATTATCACAAAGTATATTTCAAGATTACTACGCAGAAGAAAATATTTTATTAGGTTTATTTTTGCATACGAGTGTAAAAGCTAAATAAATGAAGTCACCGCCTAGCTCATATTATTTGGAAAATATAATTTCAATTTTATAGCTGGTGTGGTATCGGCTAAAGCTAGCGCTGAAAGAAGTTTAGCAATTTTGAATTGGTTTTGGCAGTTCGCCGCTACAACTCTATCAAGATTGTTTACCTTTGTTTAATTTATTTTTTCCTCACTCTAGGCAAACTACGACTGTATTTTATACAAGTTTATTTTGACTGTTTGCTGTTGCGTATATTTTGTAAATATCCTACTATAAAAGCCGTTGGTTTGTTAGTTGGTTTTATTGCAATGAATCTACATATCTGGTTAGCTAGTAATCTTTGCAAATACTGCTAGCAACTTTTCCACTAACATGTACCACTGCATTATTCAAAACAAATTGTAGTGGTTCTAAAATGTTCATATCAGATGCAGTTCATGTCTTGCGACACCGTATGTCGGGAAACCCGGAATGCGTGTGATGTACTTGTGTTTCTAAAATGCCTTTTTCTAGTTGTTATTCTGTAGATAGACTATATTTATATTAGGGGAATGCTTTTGAATTTGTTAAGTAACAATGTCATTCTCATACCAATACGTAGATACGAGTATGTGAGTTCGAGGATGATCCTCATAATGGCAGAATTATTTGCTGTTGCAAAAACTTCAAGGGTTTACTTTTTTTTGAGATTTTTATAAGTCCAAATAACAATGATAGATAACCTAGCTTTTCCACATCCACACTTTTATATTAAACATATATATTACTGTGTTTTCTTTTGCGACACCGCCGCCATACACATCATTAATCCTTCGAGCCGTTTCTGCAGCACTGTTACCACGGTGGAACTCGTACTCGTAAATAACACGATATTTCAAGTTTTCCATTTTGTAAACTGCGTGACGCAAAGAAAAAACCAAACGAGGACAAAACAAATGAATTACGGTTTTCGAAATACAAATGTATGAATAAATAGCTGTATAAATTTGAAATTGGAATTCCTAACCAAAGAAGAGATATTTGAGATCATAGTGGCCAGTACGACAAAACGCCAATTTCATATGTAAGGACCTAATATTAACTAATATAATTATTGTATGAAAAATATACCCTTTGTGAAACACATTTTGTGACTCCATTCCTTTTAACTAGATGACCATATAGTTAGTAGTATTAAAAGAATTTCTAAAGTTGGTCGCCAAAGTTAACCCATTGAGTATAAACATTTTAAGTACTACGGCAGCTCCAGACGACAATATTGATTTAACACGTTGAAGAACTTTGACCTCTGGAAAAAATAATCAAAACACTCGTAGACCTGATGTTCTATCACAAAAAAATTCAATTGCAGTTATATTACTTGTGTTAGTGGAGTAATAAACACAACTGCTTCTTGTCCTGTTATTTATTGGCCTTTTCTCGGCCCTTGGCATCTTGACACTTCATGATAACGATAAGCGATCGGGTTTCTGATAACTTAGCATTGATTGCCACATCGGTATTTCCCTTTGAAAGTGTACTAGTTTCCGATTGTGCTTTCCATAGATAAGATTATACAAAAAGTTCTAGGAATGCGACGTGGATTTTTCTTTCTGCCCTTAGTAGAGCTGCAACAAGCAAATTCATGTCTTAGACTTACATAATTTTTACTATTGAATCATTTTCAACTGATAAAACGTGTATCTTTGTGAAACTATAATTTAGGGGAAATAGTCGTATCAAACCGAACATTTGAAGACCAAAATGCCCGATAAAAAAAACAATAGTCTATTTTAACCGACTTCCTAAAAAGAAGGATTTTTATCTGATTTCTCTTAGACGGTTGTATCGATTTGAAAATGTTTGTATGAAAGACTATATACTCGTAAAAACCGGTCTATATAGATTTTTGATTTCTTAAACGAAATATCTTTAAACAGTTACGACTATATTGGTGCCTGCCGTAATTATAGACAGTAGTATAAGACACCTTTTATTTATTTAGAGAACTTGTTTAAATAATATATTTCCGTTTTCTTTCACATTGATCCATTCACTTTGTTGAAAAACTACACACGTATAAATATATATTTTTCTATTTAACAATGTCTTTGTAATATTGTGTACTCAAGTAACAAAAATACTAGAAATTCGCGTAATACGAGTTTGGCGTTTTTTTTTCTGTCTCCTACGTCACGTTATTCCATACGTACGAGAGAAAACGACTCATTCGTCTGTATTCCTCCACTCAATATAAGATTTCTTTGTTTAAACAGTCTCTAATTCACTGTTATAATAAAGATTTTTTCATCGCCACTCATGTTTAATTACATTTACTAAACTAATCGTTAGTCCTTTAGCGCATTCGTCTTTGACCTACAATACTGCCAATGTAATAACGTATAATTCTTTTTATTAATTATCTGCTAAAATACTTTACTGAAGGCAGTACAATTAGCATTTACTACTTCTTTGTAATGAAATTTATTATAGGCACAATAATAAAAAAAAATGCGCTTAATTATTTTATTTACTAACTAAGTTAGTAAATAAGGGTATAATTATCTTGTATATTAAACTTTAAGAAGAATTAAAATAAATATTTCATTTCAATTAACATACACGAAGGCGAAGAATCTCAATTAAAATTGACATATCATTACACAATCATATAACATTATATGACGCCTTCCTTCATAGCATAGCGTGTAGCAACATAAAGGTCCTTTTATGTAAACATTAACTTAATAATTACTTAATTACATAGACTTTATGTTTCGTAGATGCCAGTAGTCATTTAGCTATACATATAGCATCACAGATACAAATGACTTAACTGAGTCTGAACTCCAGGAGTCAACAATACGCAGAACATATTATAAGGCACCCGGCACCGCGTATCAGAGTAGAATATCAGATACCTACTTATATCAAAATAAAAACAACATGTTCTTTAGGAGTAGACTACTCCAGCTTAAAGCAATAAAGGTCAGTTTAGTCAGTTCTAAAAAGACAAGTAAGCTGAGACTTATAGGCAACGATACTTTAGCCAATGGTAACCTACAAAGCCTTCAACATTGTCGAAACGTGGCTCACCTATCTGGTTTTTATCGGATACATTTTGTGGAGTGTGGTATAAAATTGCACAATTTAATTTCAGCATTGCTTTTCTACAATCGGACTAGTAAAGATACTGTAAGACGCCAGCGGTATCCACGAACTAGCACTAAACGATGTGGGTCACCCTTTGGAATTTGCTACCGAGTTTTCTATTTCCCGATAGCTATAATATAGGTCTTTTTAAATCGCGTGTGAATTATTTCTTGTACATTAGGCGAGCGGTAAAGCTATATAAAAAAAAACTTGTCACCATGATTGTCTTCAACGAACTAATACGTAACGTGGTATATTATCTACCATTACATAATATACTATAGGTCTTGCAGCATTTTACTTGTGAATGGTCGATTTGTGTAACACCGCTGAGTATACTGAAATTTCGGGTTGGCCCTGCAGTAATTTTATTTTTACACTTTTAATTATTTGCTTTCCCATCGTTGTGAGTAAAAGATAAACCAAATTAGTCAAGTATATTGACCCAAATACATTATCTAAAGACAGGATAGGAGGAAACCATTATCCTTATAATCAAAAGAAAAGTATAAGCAATACCTAGTACCAGAAGCACTATTATTTCTTGTATGCCAGAAGTGAGAAAGACGAGGTATATCAGACCAACCTTTAATGAACGTCAATTAGTATCCGTTACTTCGTTTACGCAAGTTTTTAGATGTGATCACTAGACTTTTAGCGCGATCGCGCACTACACTGGTTACTGACTATTAGTGACTAGACCAAAAATGAAAACGACGAGACCAAGGTCGAATTAGAATGTTATTGATGCACCGATGACGTTTTCAAAATAAATGAATGCATATGTACTTACTCCTTGAATGCATATCTCTTTTTAAGTTAGATAATATATTATGTTAGCTCCAGTAACAAAGTATGAGTATTTGATGCGTATCGTCATTACCTCAACCCTTTACTACCTTACTTCTAGACATAGTATTTAATATACCATTATTTTTTCGATATACAAAATAGAGTAGCTGCATAATGGGAAGCTGTATTTCTAACCCATCCTTTTCAGAGTCGTCTATGCACTTTAAAATTTTCTCATTCATTTCCATTCTATTACTTGGCATAAATATTTCTATAGCTCGTCATCATTCACGGTTCATGTTAGCTTCATCTATTTTTTTCCGAAGTGCCTCACAATATTATCAGCCCATCTGATTGGTAGTCAGCCGCTTCGTAATCGACCCATTTTTTAATGCGTGATAAACATTATGTTCTTGGTAGCGAAATGCGCGATTACCTTAGTGACGTGTTCGCCTAACATTATCTCACTCCAACAACATCATTAGATCCAGATAGAAACTGCATTGATAATGTTCCGGGTAGCCTAGTATACTCGTATTATAGTCGTATGATTAGTTGTAACTAATCAGTATACGCATTAAACTAAGAATATTACACGATAAGATTTGTTTATTGGCCACAAAAAATTTAATTCGTTTCCATAATATATATTTAAAACACAATGTTGTTTTTTTGCAAATTGCTATTAAGATTTAAGTAATTAATGTTTATAACTAGCTGTGCTTCTCTTTGTTAGGTACCCGCGTATCTCAAATTTTTCTAGTAATAAATATATCATATGTTACTAAGTGACAATGTATTTAGTTTAATTACGGCAAAAAAAAATATTTTGAATCGGTCCTGTAGTTTTAAGTTACTTGTATGTAACGAATGAATACAAATCTTTCCCTATAAAATCGAATTATATGCGTAGCTAACTCTTGATGCTATCAAGAGTTTATTTGGCCTAAACCCAGCAGTATCAGGGAGAAAATTGCTATGTATCATGATGTATATAAAAAAATTGCGTGTTTATCGGTATGCAAATAACCTATACAGAAGTAGAGGTAGTAACACCATGATAATACCTCATGCTTTTTGCACGGCTCCCGACCAAATGATTGACGTATGAGTACGTAGGCGGGTACAATGGCTCGACATAACAATAGCATCTATGCTGTAACCATGCAAAAACAATGTCTGATTATATTTGCTGATAAAACTTAGAGATTGAGCATATTTGAAATAGGAGCATAAGATTTTATTATACTAGTTAAGGAATAGGTTTACTTTTGACTTCCGAAGCAAAAACGACGGGCTGTTTTAAGTTTACAAGGGTGTGAGTGAGGGTGCGTCTGTCTATGGCGTCGTAGCTCCCGAACGGATGAACTGATTTCGATTTTTAATTGAAAATCCAAGATGACCGCCGGCACAAAATGGGTAAAAGCCTCCCACAGTATGGATATCAAATGAAAAGACTTTAGTAGTATACTACTACTATAATAAGTAAATCTCAAATCCAAAATAACCATTACTAGAGGTGTGTCTATACAGAGATACCAGTTAGAGTTCTACTACTAAGCTGAAATTCAATTTGAGAGAAACGGCATCCCGCGCGTGCTTAGGATGTTCTTCTTTTGAAAGTGGTTTTTCCAGAGCAATTAGTAAAGTTCAATAATAATGTCCATAACTTTGTTTACTTAAGTTTATATCAGTATAAATACCTATTTTTTTAAGCAGTAAAAATACAAATGTAACAAGGCTTGCCTGTAACGAACATTATTTAAAGGACATTAAATATTTCTTATTCTTATTCTTAAGTTCTTGAGCGGTCTGCCACTTGTCAGAGGACCCGTTACTTTACTTACCCATATTTTGTATAATTTAGAAAAAATAATCCTACTTATATTATACACGCGAAAGTTTATATGTCTGGATGTATGTATGTTTGTTACCTTTTCACGCAAATAATGGTAAACGGAATTGGATGAAATTTGGCATCAAGATAGCTTATTTCCTGGATTAATTAACATAAGATATTTTTCCCGGACAAATGCACTGTTCACGTAGGATACTCATAATCTGATATCCGCGGGTAGCACCGCGTGGCGCGAGTATAGTATTAAATAGATAAGTGCATTTAATATGAGGTTGTTTATTATTGAATTTATTTAAAGTCGTTGTTTGTTTTTTCAGTCCCAACGGACTGTTTTTAATCCATTGTGACTGTTTTTGAACCGACTTCAAAATGGAAGAGGTTTTTGTTCTTAGAAACATTTTATTTTATATATATTTCCCGAGTTCTCAGATATGGCTGCATCGATTTAAAAACTATTAAGAATTTTTATTAGACTGACTTCAATTCGGCACCTTTTAAAAGTATAATTTGTACCAAACAATAAATGTAAAAAGATTAAAATTTTAAATGCCAATGGAGCAAGTAATTACCAGGATATAAATAGATGGTATTATACTTTATAACACTAGAAACCTATCGCTTACAAGAATCGTCATTTTTTCTAGGCGTTCGTCAATTTTACAACTCAGAAATCGGTTGTGAGGCTGCTAAGGTGCTATTAAAGTTTTTATAAGGGGCTCTTGACACGCGATAAAAGAGTACACTAATAAACGAGATCAACGGGTAATCAAAGGCTGTCATTGTTCTGCAGACTTTTGATATTGTACTATTTTAATGATTTTCCATTCTTTTCTCGTTATCTATAACTATCTATAACTATCTATACTTATATATATATATATATATATATATATATATTAGGTCCTTACATATGAAATTGGCGTTATGTCGTACTGGCCACTTTGATCTCAAATATCTCTTCTTAGGTTAGGGATTCCTATTTCATATTCATACATTTGTATTTCGAAAACCGTAATTTATTTGTTTTGTCCTCGTTTGGTTTTTTCTTTGCGTCACGCAGTTTACAAAATGGAAAACTTGAAATATCACGTTATTTACGAGTACGATTTCCACCGTGGTACCAGTGCTGCAGAAACGGCTCGAAGGATTAATGATGTGTATGGCGGCGGTGTCGCAAAACACAGTGCGTTTTTGGTTCCAACGTTTTCGTACTGGAAATTTCGACCTGCAGAACAAGCCCCGTGGACGGCCGGAGACTAAAGATGCTAATGAAGAATTGAAAGCTATTATGAAAGCAGATCCATCGCAAACCACGTCCGAGTTAGCTGCAGGCTGCGGTGTTAGTGATAAAACTGTTTTAATCCACTTTAAGCAAATTGGAAAGGTGAAAAAGCTTGAAAGGTGGGTACCTCATGAATTGAGTGCAGCAAACCGACAAACGCGCGTCAACTCCTGAGTTACATTACTCAACCGGCACAATAATGAAGGCATTTTAAATCGGATCTTTCAGATATTTCAAGTTTTCCATTTTGTAAACTGCGTGACGCAAAGAAAAAACCAAACAAGGACAAAACAAATGAATTACGGTTTTCGAAATACAAATGTATGAATAAATAGCTGTATAAATTTGAAATTGGAATCCCTAACCAAAGAAGAGATATTTGAGCCAGTACGAAAAACGCCAATTTCATATGTAAGGACCTAATGAATGTATATATATATATATATATATATATATATATATATATATATATATATATATATATATATATATATAAGTATAGTAGTATATATAAAACTAGTTAGTATGATAATACGCTTTAAGCAATAAGGCCGCCATTTAAAAGCTGGTATATGTGTATAAGGTTTTCTTTAATCATATTTTATGTATTATTGCTGGTTTTTAAATAAAGAGTTGTCTTATGTCCCATAATTTATCTGAGATATTATTGCATTTTCCTAAATCTACCATTTTTTTTACCAACTAGATATCAATTGATACCGTCACACCTCTAATACTCAAATTGTAAATCATGCATAGTGAACCCTGCGATACAGGGTCCTCCTAGTGCACGATTCACTAGAATTTCTTTGGTTACCTTCTATATTATTGTTTAAAAAACTTAAAAAAAAAACTTTTATTAAAGGTAATATTTTAGTAAATCAATTATTTGTATTGTATTGTATTTATATTATACAGAGGAATGATTTATATGTAACGAATAAACTTAATAACAATCCGATTCAGACCGCTTTCAAGAATTCTAAGGCCGTTAGAAACCTACATTATGACGGTCGTAGGCTATAAAAAATTTGAGTAACACCGCGGAGCCCAGCTAGTGAATTATTACTTTGATTCCGAATAACCTAATATTAATTTGACTATTTTGTGAAAGTTTAGTTTGTTTTTTATCATATTTTTTTTAATTAGTTACACTTATTTTTTAATACTTAAATACAACCTTAAGTATATAAAAAGTTAAAGTATTGTTTGTGTCTTTTGGTTAATGTAAATGTTAATATTGTGAGAAAAAAATTAATAGTACCTTTGTTATTTGTAAACTAGTAGTCTGTGGTTGTAAATAGATATGTCAGACGCCTTTTAGTGGCCTAGAAAGTCTAAAACCAAGGGGAATACATCTGAAAGGACTTACATCCATAAAAGTCTTAAAGTTGTTGCCGACATTCATTACGTCAGGCACCAATACATTTTTTTCAGTTATGTCGATTCTGAACTGATTTTGATATATTAAATGGGGCAACGCAATAAATATACCCATTCAAACTAGTCATATAAATAAAACCTTTTTAAAAGAAACATAAAGTAAGGTAGAATTTAAACTATCTTCAAAGAATAAATAAAATAAAAATAAATTAATAGCTCTTGTCATCGAATCGAGTTCCTCCTACTTATTAGGGAACTCGGTAAAAAGATGTCATATTTTGCAAAAATAATTATTATATTATTACACGAGCAACGGCTAACTGTCTATTATTATAGCGGCTAATAGGGACGTAATTGTGCGTATTATTAATAATATCGATCATGTATAGTGAAGTAGTCACGTGCAAAGTCACGATACTTGAATGATATAATCACGCCTTAAGAGTGTGTGGTCCGGAATATTTTAACATAATTTATAGTATTTTCGATATTTAATATCAATTACTATATTATTGCTTTTAAGCAGTTAAGATAAGATATTTTGACTCCATAAGATTTATCACGTAAATTCACAAATCAACTTAAAAGTATAGAAAAGCAATGAAATATATACCTCAACATAAAGAAATGATACTTGAATGATATAATTACTCCTTGAGAGTGTGTACTCTGGAATATTTTATCATATTAATGTATAATTATATCTTCAATGTTTTAATCTGCAGGCTTTTGCATCATTATAGCAAGTACACACAATTTGTAAAATATTTGAAAGTCACACGTTAACTTCAGCCAAGTTTATAATAATATAAAAAAGTTAATATTTCGGTATCTTTGTTGATCGAAGTCTAAATAATTTTACAAATAAGCTTGCATGAAATCACGAGCTTCCCGCTATAGCATTATAGAAAGAAAGCTTAAGATTTTCTTGTAAAATATATGTAGCCAGCAAGGTATCTTTGTATCTTGCGATTAATGACCTATAAAATGTAACAACTGACTTTAATTCAGAAGATGCAAGATCGTTCAAATTTTTCACTTATTTTATTTTTAAACCAAACTACTGGACTGAATTTGATAAAATTTGGGACCACTTATGCCTGACCACCTAATCATTATCATAAAAAAATATTTCAACGAATTGAGAACCCCTTCAAATTAGGAAATCAGTCAAAAATTAATACCTATATAACTTTTTATTTTTTAGGCTACTAATTAAGCAATTATTATTATAACATCCTGCATCATTCTCGATAACCTGTCAGATACAGCCACAGGTTCTCCAAACAATGGCCTGACCTTATACGAGTAAAGCCGAGGATCATTGTTAGCGCACTAAAACGGCTGTTCCTTACATGACGCGTGCTATTGAATACAAATTGTCATAATTGACCTCTCGGTTTGTTTTCATTTCGTACTTCCGACTGGATGACTGTATGTTGGCCTTAAACTTGCATATTGCTCGATAGTGTGAAAGAACTGTAAGAGGTCTGTCGATAAGTTATGTGCTAGGTTTGAGGGTTAAGGTGTGAATATAATGCGCTCGCCTCGTATCGCTTTTTTACGGACTTCCCAAAAAAATGAGAAGGTGCCTATTCAATTCGACGGTATGTTTTTAACGCTTTCAGATCCCATATAATTAAATAAGGACATGCGTATCTATTTATTTTTATCCTATATATATCATGGATTGTCTACAAAAAAAACACAGTTATACAAGAAAAAAAAATTAGGTCTTTTACCAGATTTGTCGGAAACGGCTGGACTGATTTGAAAAAATATTTTTTTTGTATCAATGGGTAACTTCACTTTTCGAGTGGTCACATTTAATTTTTATCAAAATCAGCTCCTGTGTAATGGAAGCCGATTACCACTTTTTTCAAATATGAACTTGTTTACTACAAACTATGAACATAGTGCTGTGCCCTGGGTGCAAAATTTATTGTGCCTACTTGAAAATGTTTTGTCGTTGTCTACTTGGATAAAATTAAATAATTTGAGGATTGGAAATAAAAAAAATTACGATAAAATCGCATCAAATTATAATTTATTAGACACCACGAACTTTTTCACTATTTTTAGTTAGTATAACAACACATATATCTGTTTTTTTAAATAAGTACCTAATTAATTGAGTTATAATATATTAAAGAATACCTGGAAGTTATAATAAAATGTTAATTTGAATTATAAGAAGAATTACATTCGGATTAAGTATAGGTGTAGATTTAGTGGTATGGGTGATTTAAATACATTATAATACAACGTGTGTCACTACCTAAGGTTGTTCGTCTACTCATCAAAGTGAACCCACGATAGAACAAAATTGTATAAACAAAATTGCGAGTCCATACATATTAACCTAATTTTTTTTATATTTGCAATATGTTGTTGTACCATTTAGTATTATCACACTTTTCTGTTACACGTTGTATATTTTTCGTAATTCAATTTATGTTTACTAAATACATGTATTTGCCAGCTAGTTCAGAAAAAACCCATGTTTATTAATACATACCACGAAAAATTTGGACATGTCTTTTACGTATTCAGCAGATATTTCGGCTTATTACAAATCCACGTTTAGCATTTGTTTAGAGATAAACACGCCCTTAGCTAGATGTTTAAGTTTATACAATAGATGATTCATTATTAAACATTCATTGTAAAAAAATATAATTAGTAAAAGAGTATTCGCTCGAACTAAATAAAAGTAATCCACCTTGACACCAGTAAATTGATGCTGAATATAGATTAGGATTACCTACTAAGACAGCGATTATTTTAATTAACATTAAAAAAAGTAATTTAAGCGAGCAAACGAGACCATGCGTCAGTACCTCAATGAAATTAGTTTGTGATAACGCAAGCTAGGTTAAATTCCTACGTTAGAAGTAGCTATAAAGACGCATCTAGGCATAGACACAGAAGAAATAATAATAGTACCTACAGAATAGACAAACAAAATAGGTCTCAAATCTAAACTCATCAGGAGTATCAGTTAGGGTGTACTAAGCCGAAAGTGGAACATTGTACTTACTCATAATTACAAACTACTTTCATTAATGGACCATCTCTGAAATTGAGAAAAAAAACCGCTTTTTTATACATTTTGTCGATGACCGCTGAAGTTATTCCATATGTAACAGCTGAAACTTTCTCCGCGAATTTGGGGCTGCTCATATCGTGAAAGTTGTCCTCAATGATCAGTACAGTGACTACATTTCGGCTTAATATACCTATCTCTAACCGATAATCCTGTATTAGCAGCTTCATTTTGTGTTATAGGAGTGGTAGGTTGCGGAACTCGCTGCCAGCTTCTCTATGTCCTAATAGATATAACCTGGGTCTATTCAAGTCACGAGCGAAACAGTTTCTTCTAGGTAGGCGTGCTCTGTCTTAGGCCGCATCGTCGCTTCACATCAAGTAAGTTCTGGTAAATTGCAAGCGTATCCTCCAAAGATAAAATTAAAGTGCGAATCCGACTCGCTCACTCGCTCGGTAAGGGGTCACTATCATTACATACATTACACAGTAGATATAATCATTAGTTCAACCTGTTGTCATTATTGATATTGATCAAAAATCACGTTTGTTGTATGGGAGCCCCCCTTTAATATTTATATTATTCTATTTATAGCTGCACCAGAAATACATCATGTGTCAAAATTCCAAATTTCTAGTTATCACGGTTCAAAAGATACAGCCTGGTGAGACACATGGACAGATGGACGGAAGAACAGCAAAGTGTTTGTAATAGAGTCCTGTTTTTATTCTTTGGGTACGGAACCCTAAAAAAGTACCTACACTGCGTTTTAGGTCGACGACAGAGACAAAACAACTTTAGAGTAATATGTCGCTAACTCACATATTCTAAATTATAAACAATTAAATCAAAACCTGAAAAAGTTGAATCTTCGTTAAATTCTTGTTTTTTAAAGAACATTTTTATAGGACCGATTAAAATAAGATTAACTTGATCAACCAACTTAGCAATCTTCTACATAAAAAATTGCAAAATCACTAAAGACTTCCAATAAAATATATAATAATGTTATCGCAGTGTTATGTTGTATTATGTTTGCAAATAATGCTCGGCCTCGAATTTTTTGGACAGAGCTTTGTGTTTGGGGTTCAAGGTTGTATCGTGAATAGGTAGTTCATAATATCGGTAGTAACCATTAAGCCATTCGTTAGTCATGTAATTATTTAGATTATAATGCTAAAAATATGCAACTAAATGTTCCAGGCTTCTAAACAACACTAAAATATGACTTTTCTGAAGGCTTATATATTATCTGATTTTTGTTAAGTTCAATTATCAAAGTAAGGTAGTGCGTGGCAGGAATTTCTGGTGACTATCGATTTTTATTTACAAAATCTTCAGTTATTTTGATCTAGATATCAAACTACTAAACCGATATGGGTAATATTTATGAGGCACCAACTAGACAGTAAACTCTGTAACAACATATTTTTTCTTATCTGTAACTACATAAAAATCGCTATAAATATCTATGAGAAATAAAAAAACATACATAGAAATGGGAGAAAAGATTCAGACGAATTGATAGCCTCCTGTCGTTTGGTCGTTAGTAAAATTATCGAATTTGAGATTCCTCTTAGGTACGCTCGCTATTACTAATACGTTTTTGGTCTTTCTAGTACTGCTAATACATATCTAGCTGCTTAAGTTTCCGGCTAAGTCCACCTGATACCAGTTCGACTTGGTTTCCGTAATTCTAAAACTAGTCTATAAAGATAATCATAGTGTATGCAAACAATTCATATTTATATGTATATATGCAGATATATATCGTGTTTGCGGTTTTTCGTGTTATTTATCATAGATACAAAACCACATCATTGCCGTAATTTCTTGAGTCTGCCTTATCTATATTATGTAAACCACAAGACGATAGTAATCGGCGTCATAACCTTATTTTAACACGAAATAACAAACAAAACAGGTTATTGTAGCAGTGGGTTAATAAGATTCATTCTGATTTTAATCGACTGCAAAAAATAGGAGGTATACGTCGGGTTTTTAGTATGTATTATTTATCCATTTCTCAGACACGCGTGGACATATTTAAAAATTATTCTTTTTGTTTCTTAATCTTTTTCCAATTACTCCTATATTACTAAATTTTATCACAAACGGTCTAATAGTTTGATTAATTAAAAAAAATACTCCATTTTATGGATGTCTGCCAAAAATTAGTCGGAGCAACAATCACTGTTTTTCAAAAATATAGATACAAAATCACCGAAAAGTCTTGCCACTATCTCTGGTTGGTAAAATTCTACTTTTTCACCTGGATGAACAAAGCGAATATTAAACAGGAGTTCCTGTTTAATATTCGCTTTGTTCATCATACCAATTACCGGAAGTAAAATAAAAGTACATAATTCAGAAAAATCATATGATCCAAAATCTTATCATCCTAATATATGAGCGTTAAATCTTTTACGATATGCTCTGTAACGTTTATTGCTCTTCAAACCGGAAAGCAGTAAAGTTTGCATACTAGTAGACGGTTATATAACATTGTGTTTCTACACCAGTCAAGTGGAAAAGGACGTACAGGAAACGTTCCAATTCTTTGGTTTCTAACTAACTTCTAAAAGCAGGGTTCTTATTTCACGAAATCTTTTAAATAAATAAAATTTAATGTAATCGGCGAAATCTTTTTTTGTTCTTCGATTTGATTTCACAAAGACTACTAAACCGGTTTGCTTGAAAGCATACTCCCAGAATAGACTCATATATATATTATGTATATAAATTATCAGTATATTAAAATTATATAACTATGGCCTACCGAACTAAAAACTACGCGTAACAAACGCACAAAATAAAATTGTCGAATTGAGAACTGAAGTACTAACTTCAAAGAGGAGACAGTTATATTTACCAAAATACCATTGAGATTGTTGCCGTTGCTCAAGTCGGTAAAATATTTTTATGTCGGTTCAAGAGCTTTCTAAGTATACGAAAGTAAGTCGATAATAGCTTTGGTAAATCGGACTTTTAACCATAATATCCTAAAACTATTTAACCACTCTTATATAATATTTTTTGAGTGTATATTTGTATGTAATCACCTACGTATTGAACTTATATATAGCTTTGAGGCCATCTACAGCTAACCTATTTGATGTGCTTGGTGTCATTAGTTTTGTCTTTATCTGAAGATTTACATAGGCAATACTGTTGGGTTCTGCGGTTATACGCGTTAACATACAGTAGAGTTTGCTGTCGGGCTTTCTTGAAGTCTAAAGTTCTTTTTTTATTTTATTTTTTTCATTCTTGATTATAAAACAACAAAGCCGTTCGAATTAATGTAGTGTAGTGAAAAGTAGTGATTGTGATGTGACTAAGAAACACGTGAACAATCTATCTTTCCCTTATTCCCCAAAACAATGAGAAAAAATGTTGATGGAAACATTCTTAGTGACATTAATATGATAATGGTATAAGTAGAAACAAAATTACCTACTTATTATTGTAGTAACAGTAAGGAATCTTTCCTACGGGAATTTCTTAACTAAAGGAAATATATATATTAATTATAAACACTTGTTTATGTACTGTTTTATAATTACTGCAGTTTCATCTGCCAGTGCAAGACAGGTAGGTTGCTAGGTAGTCAACGACGCGCGCCCGTTACGCACCGAGAGCCGCGACCTTATCAGATTACCTAAAGACTGATATTAGATAATGATTGGTGTAAACAATCTTAAAAGATTTTTTTCATATAAATATATAAATTTTGTTTTTTTTTCGTGTTCCGTGTTACCATGCTAAAAATTACTGGAATTGGTTGGTTATTGGGGCCGCGGTAAACTTCCCCCATTCTTCCCCTATTTATAGAGATAATACAAAAAGTATTATCAGATAAATGTAAAAATCCGATAACTTTTGCTTTTTCTTCCAATGTTAGTCTTGAGACAACCATAAGCCATGGTAGCGGCCGAAAACTCTGACTATATAGGGCGAGCCACTCTTCTTGTAGTAAATGATCGTGATACCTCCCTTTGTAACCACTCACCTGCAGTAGTATACGAGTATTAGAAAATCCCCCCCTTCTATAAATTACACGTAGTACTACTTAATGCAGTTTTTAAGCATAGTGAGGTTCAATATTATTTCTAAAAAAAAAGAGTTAAAAACTGAATTTGATTCTCATGTGTGTTGTAAACTTTAAAACGCTGTGCGACATATTTGATTACAGCTCAAAGCAAATTTACTATTAGGTTTTTGAATATGTGACGAACCCCCCGCCCCCCGCCCCCCGTAATCAAGCGTGGTATTTTGAAGACCCCCTGAATGGGTCACGTAGTATGAGTATATTCTCTTTGATAAAGGGTAATTATCACCTCGCGAATAGAGCCTGCAAAAAAGTTGTGGTCGCAGCCATCACCAAAATCATGACATAATAGGTCAGCACATACTTTATGATGACTAACATCGCTGCGTAACTAATCACGCACAAGTCATTGTTCCATTCTTATGTTATTAAGGCATTGAATATAATATCACCAGCTGAAAGACCTTAGTAGACCATAAAACGTGACGTCATAAGTTTATTTAGGTTGTGGGCTCTGAATGCTCTCATTATTAAACTATCGTGGTGGACTGTGCCATCAGCCTCTACACAGAGGAGAATGCATAGCTGTACCTATCTACGACATTTACAGGATGAGATAGGTAGGTGTTACTTGTCCACGTACCTACTCTGATACTTACTGTTCGTTCTCAACTTTAGCCGAAACGGCAGGCGTCATCATTTTAATACATTAAACTCGATATATCCGTTAAATCTACCTAAATTTCAACAGATTGTCACTACACATAGCATAGCACGTATTCTTATGAAAAAATAAGAAAACTGCTCGATGACGTCCTATCTGCCCCTGCGTTTGGTTTTAGACCTTGGTTTTAGAGTTAATGGGAAAATTTAAGTAATTAAGTTATTTTTTTTTTTTAGTAATTAAGTAAAGCTGAGTCTTCGGATTAAATAATTATGCACAATTATATGAAATCAATTGTCGTAAATGAAATTTAAAAAATGTGTCTGTTTGTTGCAGCAATGTCGGCCGATGGGTCGACGACGGACATCAATGCCTTGCTCAACGACACCGGTAAGTCTTAAGACTACCTATCATTTCAATAAATATTCTAGAATTTGCTAGCTAACATGTAGGTACCAAGCTACATATAAAATAATATTAACTATCTTATTAATAAACGCGTCTTAACTAAGAACAGTCCAATGGAGAACGCCACGCGCCAAAAAAAAAACCAAATGACGATTAAAATTAAGACGCATTTTTTAATAAGGCTGTAAAATTTAAAATAGCTATCATGAAAGAGAAGATGAGAAAATAGTACTAAATTCACCATGACTGTACATAAGGCTGCAAAATTTAATATAGCTATCATGAAAGAAAAGATGAGAAAATAGTTTTAAATTCACCATGACTGTCCTCACAAGGTTGACGAGTAAAAATCAATCAAAATGTTTCGTTCCACAAATACATGAAAATTAGTTGTCCATGATGGCACTTGCAAATATCTTTTCAGAATTTTTGAAAGTCCCATATAGCGTGGTCATTAGAAACAAACGCCTGTGCCACTGCCATCTACCTAAATAATCGGAAACTGTTTAGATGCTAAGCCTAACAATAGCTCGTTCATCACATTAGTTCAGTGTTTATGAGTTAGATGTCGCTATGATGACGCACACTCTGCCATCTGTCCTAGTAACGTAGAATTATATAGTCAAGAGAGATTATAGCATCCTGTATCTTATATTGTTTTGATACTTATCCGCGAGATGGCGCTGTACGGTTTAGTTTACAATTGGTGAAATAGATGGAGCATGTTGTGTATTTTAATTTTTATCAAGACGTGGTTCTCAACTAAATTAACATTTCGTAGCATTTGGAATCCTATCAGGATGGATATTATTATTGTATAGGTTTATATAATAAACTTCTTAAAAAATTCTTGGACCGGAAAATATTTCCTTTGTTGGATTTCCCTACGTCGTCGCTAATGACGTTGATACAACTAAATTAGGTTTATGAACTACCTATTCAGATAATTAGTATAATTTACTAATTAGGGCCAAACCTTCAAAATGCACCAGGTGCTACTAGTATCGATTATCAAGCGAATTTTTGCCTACGGCTCTACGTTAACTTATCCCGCCCGAAGTTATACCTGACAAAGTTGTAATTTTTTTAGTTAACGAATTAGAATTTTCAAAAGATTCCGGACTATATTAGAATGTAGACAAACTTAGGGTCGGACCTACTACAACCCTCTCGATGGTCTGCTCAGTCCTTGGTAAAAAGCTACGGGATCTCTAGGTACGCGCTGGTATCCTTTTTGCATCTCTTGGTCTCCAACGCGAGTCTGGTAGTTTTCTTACATGTCTTAGTCATGGTCTGGCTCATGCTATAAATTACGTAGTAGTTGTGTGTACTCGTACTAAGTAACTCATTCATAAGGTGGCCACAGAGTAGGTAATAGTTAATGAAGAGGTACCTTTTGCTATCTGCGTAGACTCGCGTATTTTCATAGTAGCTGATGATTAAGAGGTAGATAGATACTAGTATGTGAATTAGCATATTGTGTCATTGCGATTTCCCGCAATCACATTTAACCTCAGTAAGTGTGATGATTGCTAGTACTTGCTGTAGGTAGATATAGTTATTATAGGTATGAACATTTATACCTACCTACATAAGAGAATAAAGTGGAATATAGCCCTGAGAACTAGTAGTGTACCTACTGAGAACAGTTGTCCTCACGAGCTCAAACTTTTTGCAATCATATATTGCAACGCAACCATATCTTGATTGATTTTAAAAAATAAGTACTGCCTACTGCAAGTATGTGCCTAAATATATTGAAAGTGTGTTAAAATAAAATTTGAATGTCACTCATCGTAGCATAAAAAGAACTTGTCGATGCACCACCGCACCGTAGCAAATTTTACAATTTTTTATAAATAAATACCCTGTATAAAATTTTTATGAATATATAGTTTCTATTAAAAAAATATATTACTACTTACCAACTTCCAGCGCAGGCGCAGACAGATTTTTTTTTGTTATTTCGAATTAAATACTTCTGTTTCACAAATATGCATTAATGATAATCGAATGAATATTTCTCTCTCAATTAGTACTCTAATCCGTATATGAATAACTAATCCAAGGAAACATTATACACGTGAGTACATTTCTGTTGACCGTTACCTACATACAATTGTACCTAACTGTGCCACAGATTGATACCAAGTTACGGAGTAAATGGGATTTACCGGTTTACGCAATCCGTAATCTCGATCTAAAAATAGTTACTTACCTATTAATAATACGAGTAAGTATCGTCCGAAGCTAAATTCGTCAGACTTGGAGTGTACGAAGCGTCTCTACCACAAGTCTGGCAAACATTCTGTCAGTGTGTATGTTTGTTTGGATGTTGGCACTCACGCACCAGGCCGTATTATCCAACGAGTATAATTATGAAATATTTACAGTGGTCAGTGGGGTCGATTGCCGTGCGAGAAAGGTACGAGGTTCAATCCAACTATATATGGAAAAAAGCCTACCGGTAAAGCAAAACATCATGAGGGAATCATAGCATGGTATTAAAATGTTTTCTGACACTCGCCTAGCCAAGCAAGCGTCAGAAAATATTTTTAGCCACCGATTTTCCAACTTTAGCTGCTGTCTAGATACCACCCTCAAATTGAAAAATCGATTTATCGAAGATATGTGTAGTCCCCAACTAAAGTAGTGAGGTGCTTAACGACCGATTTTTCAACTTGAGGGTGGTACTACACTTATCTTCGATAGCTATTAACCTTCTCTGTCAAGCAGGTTTCCTCACGAAGTTTTCCTTCACCGTTTAAGCTAGTTGCAATAAATTATAATTAATAATATATATAGATTCATTCCTTAATTTAAGTTTGATTTTTTGTATAATTTCTATGTCACGTGTGATACCTAAAATTTGATCACATATTAATTATGATTATAATGATTAATTTGAATAAAATACTTACGACTATAGATTAATTATAGAATAAATCTATTTTAGATACTACCAAAATGATACGTAGCTTTGTAAGTTTGAAATTACAATAACGAAGTATCTACTTAATACTTTTACTGCACTTTAAATGCACTATCCTTATACGAGTAGTAGGAAGTGACGTAACCTGATCGCCTGACGTGGTTAGTCAGTTAAAACATAGACACATTTTATTCCTACAGGGTGGTCGGATAAAACACAAATAAACACAACAAACAGGAATTTGTTTTCTTGTCTGTCCCCATGCGATATTTCTGAGGGGACAAACAGGAATATAATTTCTTGTTTGTCCCCCTGTAAATATAGATAATATAAAAAAAAATATTGCTTGCGTTTGACCGCAACTCGCCTGATGTAAAGCGACGATGCGGTCTAGGATGTGGCGCGCTTGACTAGAAGAAACCGATTTACTCGCAATTTGAAAAGATCGAAATTATAGTTATCGGGAATTAGAGAACTCAGAAGGGAATTCCTCAACCTAGCTGTACGTACAATAAAAGTAGACGCAAAGCGTTTTGTGCGAGTCCGTGGAATCTCTACCATGTACCGGTGGCGTCTTGCAGTATCTCTACTTGTCCGATTGTAGAAAGGGGATAGGGAATCAAATTATGTAATTCCAAGGCGCACTCTCCGAAATGAATCAGATAAAAAACAGATAGATTAAAAGTAACTTCTTGGTGTATCAAGTATATTATACCTACTATAAAACAAAATATACTTTTTAGTTTCATAGGCCCGATCGCGCTAATTTATTACAACTGAATCGTAACTGAACCTCGATCGCTTGTCAATTATTTGCATATTTCGTATCGCGCTAATGGTTTTACCAACGTTTGAGACGGTGTTTGAACGGAACTGGAACGTAACCGCTGTCAAACGAACGGTTGTGAAAAAGTTAGTAAATATCGATTGTTAATGAAACGTTCTGTGGTGTTCAATACATTATATCATGTTTTTCTTGTGTAATTGTAGTTTAAAGCACTTATAACAAAATAATTTGTTGTTTTCTATAACTATATTGAAAAATAAACCCGTAAATTTCATTGTAACAACAGGCGACAAAAAACACAATACAAGTGTAAAGTTATTAGTGAAGAGTCAGTTTTTAAGAAGATAAAGACAGTCAACATCCTAACAAACCGAAGTTCTAACATGCATGGTAGATAATTAAAATTTTCTGATGCCTTGGATGTTGAAACCTAATAAATAAACCAAGGTAAGATTATGTTTCTATCTCAGATTAATTCAGAGTGAAAACATTTATTACTCACTGTGACTTATGATAACCTTTAATGGTACCTAGACTATATTATAAATACATGATATAAATCCTAATTGTTTCAGGTTTTGGTTGCATAGGCATCCTATGCCACTAGATAACAATCAAAAGTACTATCACTATCACAGGCTAGTGTTTATAAAGCTATTTGGCAAGTTACAATAGCTGTTGGCAAAGCAAATGCAATGAACAAGGAAATAGCTGTGAAATGGCATAAGAGAAATCAAGTTTAAGAAAGGGGTGAGTAAATATAAACTGTAGTATCTTTACTTTCTGGACTTAGCAAGTGATTTGAACAAGTATAAAGCTCATAAAGGGGTTTGCCAATAATATGTGCTCACCTACTTAACAAACTAGATATCTATTGCCCCAACGGCAACATTTGTTCCAACACAACCCCATGTCACACTATCGTTCTCAGAAAAAGTTTTCTGTGTAATATGTTTGTGTCATAAACACCTAATTTTTTCTCATTCCAGGACATCTAGTGAGCACAAGGATTAAAATATTTCCACTAGTACTAAAACTTTCAATATAGTAAGAGGTGCAAATGTAAACTATAACGTCACCTGTGCTTTCTGCGGAGATTCCAGTGCCCTCCATCAAGGACTGAGGCAGCCTACTGGAAAGTTTTAGTTGGTACCATCCTACATAATATCTTCTGAAGATTTCCTCTCATAAACAAAAAAAGGAACTTTAGCGCTGCTATAGATGTCATAGAATATTGTTATATTATTGTATAACATATTAAAAAGGAAGTATATCTAGGGCAACCTATTTAGAGATCTCAAATTTAGTGCTTTTACATCACATCTCAACTTTCTGTCACTATAGTGATAAGTAACTTTGTGGATATAACTGTTAAATATTGCATGCCTACATAGGAAGTATAATAAAATAATAATTAATAATTAAAATTGTTTAATTCTCAGAGATATAAGTGAACACTATTAACTTAAGATTAGTTGTTTCCCTTGAAAACCAAAATGTTGAATTGTCCGCTTATTTATATTAGTTTTACTGAAGTAAGTATACTTTAACAAAATTTAAGTTAGGATAACATACAATTAATAAACTCCTACTTATGCAGTACCTGTCATGTGGCTTAGTTAAATTTAAAGTAATAAAACTAAGGTTTAATTTGCTGATTCTATGAATAATTTGATTTCCATTAAATTTTTGGTGGTGTTATATTATTTTCTTTATTCACTGAACTTAAAGAGTTTTGGTGTCGGCAATATGAACTGAAACAAATATAGAGAGTAAGTAACATTGTTTTTTTCTTTGTACATACTAAATTGTAATTCATATATAGTAATATCTGAATTATTTAATTTTATACACATTTATAAATAAAATGGTTTAACATAAGGAAGCCATTTTATACCAACTGGCTGATTTGCAGGTTAGGGACTTCTCTCTGAAATGTGTTAGTTAGAGCAAGTGGTGATAAATACAATGAGTGAAAAACTCCTCGGAGTTGGTGAAACATAGTTTGAGATAGGTATATACCTATTGCAAATAATTATGAGAAATAATGTAATACATAACTATAACCGCGCTTACATTATTATTCAAGGCAAATTGATTATGACCATCAAACAAATATTTCTGCCTTAGATCTCCTTTTCATTTACCATTTATTCTTTCCTCCAATGAAGTTAGAGTAAATATGTGTGTGATGCTAAACAACTTTACTCTTTAATATTGTCATTCCATACCTGAAAAAGACGTAAAAACTTATTAACTTACATTATAAATAATCAATGCTTAAAACAAGTAAATATTATGTAGATGGAGATTCAGGGCATGAGCGCGCTGTAACTTGACGAATTTCTTACACTTTAAAGACTCGATAATTCAATGAAAAGTATCAAGAGCTAACTGATTTCATTAAAAAATCACAAATAAAGGTCAAAAACTCCAATGAATTTATAACGACGAGTACGAGTTTGCGAAAATTGAGGAGAGTTTATTTACTTACGCTAAGTATATTGTGCATAAAAAATAACGCCTATACAGTAACGTAGTATCTTCTTATTAGGTTGTGCGCCTAAAACACATAAAATAAAACATTTGTTAGTATTCGCAAGAATTGTGTTTTCTTTGGTCTCGACCAATAACCTGTCAGCAGTGTCATTTGTCACTGTCAAACAATAGCATATGTCAAGAATAAACTGCTAATGTTAGCATATAGCGTGTTAATTGTTGTTTATCAACGAATCCATCTCTAGTAATGGGAACGGCTGAGATGCGGTAACGTTCCAACTCCAACTGAACATCGACTTGCGTTTGAACCGTTGAGAACATTACCGCGATACCGAATTTTGCAAAGCACAATCGTAAACGAATCATTTCCGCAATCGAACCATTGCTGAAGTTCAGACGTTATTGACATTGACCAATTAGCGCGATTGGGGGGCATGTCTACTTTAGGCAGTAAGTACCGCGTTGATCGGGACCTACTTGTACCTTCATCGACGAGAAAAAATTATGGCTATCTTCAATAAGTCAGGACTTTCTCCTTTATGCCTAAACTAGCTGCACTCTACGGTGTTTATGTTACTCAGTGATAATCTAGCTTTCTAACGGCGAAAGAATTTTTAAAATCGCTCAAGTAGTTTGTGAGTTTATTCGTTACATACATAAACACAAACCTTTCTTCTTTATAATATTATTAGTATAGATAAGCATAAAAACCGTTAAATAGATTTCCGTGGTTCATTCGAGCACCGTGTATAAGTAGCCTAACGATGTAGGTGACGGTGTGAGGTTTCTCCTGTAACCTAACACTGGCGCCGTAGCACAGAATATGCAGAAGTTCTGGCACTAGGCACGTTATCTAGTCGTATATAACTTATACAAGTTTTATTTCTTTAGCTTTGAACATTGGTTATACTGCCTTGTTACCTAACCCTTTCAGACCCCATGTTATTAAATGAGGACTTACATATTTTATTTACAAAACTCGTTTGTATTTAAACATTTTGTATTTAAAAGTTCATGTTTTAGTTTAGTGTGCTTTTAATGTAGGATCGCCTTGGTTTTACTGTCATGATGCTATTACTGTGTTTATCCAAATAAACTAATAAATAAAACTTTGTTTAGGATAGGACGGGTTTTTACGTATACCTGTTTTTTGGAAAGGTTCAACTATAGTTTCGTTCACATATGGATAAGATTTTGGTACCATTTACTAAATATATCCATTCTTTTAATTATCTCTTATATTGATTTCGTATTTATTTAATTTCCTAAGTGTGAATTTTTCAACGCAAATATTTAACATCTTTAGAGCAAAAAATTCAGCAATATTGTAGAAAATGCTCCATACTAGTACAACATAACTCTTAAAGTAATTTCCAAATAAAATCCTACATCGACCTTCTAGAGTAAAGTATGTTTATTAATCAAGAATAAGTTACAAATTTACATTGCATAATAAGAGTACATAGGAGAAAATATTATAAACAGATTAATTGCGGGCCCATATTCAGCAGGGCCGGTCTTTTGAGCACCGTTATTGCATACATGTACCTAATATTTTCTAAATTCCCGTTTTGGAGTCCTAACTATAGCTATACAAACCCACCTAGGCACATAAGAATATGCATGTGTAATGCATACTGTTGGCATTCCTCGCAAATTACGTAAACGATACTGATTCCTGAATCAGTATCGGGTTTTCCTTGGAAAACCAGTACATTTATGTCAAGTTCCTTGAACAAACTCAGAAATGCCTTGTGAAATGTTGTGAAATGTTTTTCCACTTAATAATAACAAGTTGGAAAAAGTGACAAGCGATATCGATTCAACAGCTTCCTATACAGTTTTCCATCTATTTAGATTTCTAATCCAAATAGTGACTAATTATGATAAAAATGTATTTTGCTAATTCTAAAGTATAGCTTGTAACAAAAATTTTTTATCAATATCGGTTTATAATTACTGTTAGTCACATCGTAACAAACATACATATAAAAACATTCAATAAAAAAGAACATTTTTCTTTTTAAAAATCTCAAAAATATAGTTTTATGCTATAATATATAAATACTGCATTGAACGATTTCCATAATTATAAATATCTTTAGTTATTGCTATAATATGTATTTGAGTAAATATTTTGCCACACTACTCGAATGAAAACAACCTAATCAACTCAGCGTAAAGACGCAAGCAACAACATGTTTAGTGTAATAAAACAAAAACAAAATTATGAATTAGACCTTTCGAGATCGCATAGTGTATAGGTACTTACTTACCCGATAAATATAGCCTTATCAGTAAACACACAAGCAGAAAACACTAATGATGAAATGTGACATTCATTTTCTTCACAAACATCGATGCTATGTTATCGGTGGCGACAGAGGGCATGGGAGTATTCCACCTTGTTATGTTGACATAGATATCCTTCATAACCTTTAATAACATATAATTTAACGTTCATATCTGAGCTGTGTGAAAATAAAAAGGATTACATCAGAATCCTTAAAGAAATAAAAAATCCTTACTTCTTAATCATTCGACTATTATAATAAGATATAGCGATAGAGATTATAGATAGTTTGTATAATTCTCTGTCTACGACTATAGCTTAATATCTACTTTAGTTTCCGAAGTTTTATATCTGTATGCAACAACTTTGCATTAGCGTAGTTTGTGTAAAATTTCAGGCATGTTTTTGCATAACGCAAAGAAATATGCCGTCGTTGCAAGATCATAATTGTAGTTCAGACACTAAACTTTACAACGTTCTCAACCGAAGTATAGACTAGAAAATATAGATATTCATACAATTTTTAGCTACTCGTGTATTTTAATAACAAAATCGTATATTATCTAAGTACTTAACCAAAATCATTCCTGTTATTAACAACGTGACTCAGAGGAAGTAGAATGTCGAAAGTCCTTATCCCAATCGTAACGGCGCCGTCAGTGATAAGAGAGTCAGGAGGTTAAGGGTGTGTCAGTTATTATTGGAACTTGTTATCACACCCCCAACGGATCGCAATAATACGGGTTATCTATGTTTAATTTCATTGACGTCAAGTGATAGGCAGCGGAAAATATTTTTGCTAAAATACTTATTATTCCAGTTCAAGAGAATGAAGATACAATATTTTAAGCAAAAATAAATCTAAAAAGAGTCTTTTGACTGGTTTAGACTTCAATTATTAAGTATAAATATATAGTAAGTAGAATTTTAATTTTATACGGTATTTTCATCTCAATTAATAAATTTTCTTAGAAAATTTACACCTCCTGGGGAAATTCCCGAATTGCGAAAAATACAACGACAAAAAAAACATAGATATAAAAAACATGATTGTTAATTTTGTTTTGTTAAACAATACGGGTTTTCAGGCGTGCCTTATTGTTGGAAGGGTCCAACTATTTCGTTCAAATTCGGTGAAGTTCACGATAAATTTCGTGATCGTCCAGTTAAGTTGTATAATACGACTGGTAAGTGACTACTAACATAACAGAATTTACAAAATAAAAATAGTTTTGGAAAAAAACTGCAGAAATGCTTTGTTATCTTTATCCAATGCCCAAAATTTGTTACACGTATTCCAGATTGGGCATGTTCCGTCTATGATGTGTGAGTTGGTTGTCAAATGCCTAGCGGTCTTGAATAAAATAAACGTACATGGTTTTTGTTTCATATGACATTCGGTATTTTTACTGTAGGATCACGTATGGTACACTTGGAAGAGTGGTAAAGATTACTTTCCTTTTAAACTTTTATTTATGTATAGTTTAAACTTCGTTTATTAGATCATTTTTTCTTTATACTTACAAACACTTATACACTTCTTTGATTATAATACTTGAAAAGGAAATACGACATAAACGTGAGTACTAACATCCAAACATACTGACAAAGGAATGAACAATTTGTCAGACTCGATGCAGATGACCTAGAGCAAATGAGTTTCGCAAGTTCACCTACTTCTGTCACTTGGACAGTAAAAAAAACAACGAGTAACCGAAATTCTAATAATGTCAACTTTCTTTAGAGTTTTTTTCCATAACTCAACCATTGCATTCTAGAAATTAAATCGGTAGTATAATTCATACGCAGCGCATTAATGGATTTTTTTATTGGTCAGTAGAACAAGACATTTTATTCCTCAATAACATTTTCCATTTATATGACTGGTAATGGAACTTATACTAATTTGGAAACAAACCACAATTTATAAAATCTATGTAGGTTTCTAAGTCAATTGATACGAATCATTTGATCGTTATACGCCTAGTTTTTTCGATAACCCTGATGTGATTAAAGTAATTTGTTTTAAAATGTACTTGATATCAATTATCAATCTAGTACATCATATTAAGCATATGTTGCGTCTCAGTCACATATTGATATATATAGATAAATCAATTAGTGTCATATACCGTCATTAAATATATAGATATACTTAAAATAAAATAAGACGAAAATAAGTACTTAGGTTTAAGTTTGTTTCACATGCTTTAGTATAGTAATAATTACATAAACGCTGATCAATAAGGCCTATATTATAAACAAAGTGGTTTTAATGTAGATTTTCTTGGTCCGGAGTAAGTATTTCACATCAATAAATGTACTTTACATCTATTTTCTTTCATTTATAACCGTCAAAAACTGGGATTTGTGATTCATTTATTTGTCAAATTGTTGTTTTCATTATTATGCTAAATTAATAACCATTTTTCAGTGTTTGTATTTTGTTTGTGCACGCATCATTGTTCACGCATTTTTGTTTTTTTATTTCAGAATCAGATCTCACGAGTTTGTCGCATGTCGGTAAGTAATCAACCATTTTTTTTTACTTTTTATGTTTCCATATATGTGCTTTAAGGGCGTAGTGTCAGTAGTACCCTTGACTAATACCATTAGTAGTTACAGGTGACACATTTTTGTATCTGTAGTACCATTAAAGAAAGAAAAATTATTCCCCCTGATAACTCAATAATATGAACATCGAAGAAATTATAGGGCATATCGCAGAAATAAATGAATAAATCAAATTAAATATAACTCATTACGGTACTGTTTCACTCACTGGCAATATCCTTACTATTCTTTAAACAATTATAATGACTATACTTTAACTTAAATTATATTCACATTACCTAAAAATCAACTATTTTAACTGATATAATTCGATTTTGAATTCGTTGTAAATTGAATCATAATTTCGGATCAATAGAACTTCACTTAACCCATTTTACATTTGCAATTCCTCAAGGGGCGCGACAGCGTTAGCATTTACGACTACGGAAAATTTAAGGAATTCACTAGATTTTTTACACTGCAAAAAGTATACAATTTCTAAATGGCTGATCTTCGGAAACGAGTAACGTTTTCTTAAATAGATTTTTTCTAGAGAAAAATTAATTAAATCCATCATTGATTATAAAAATTGAACTTTTAGAAAGTGTCGATGTGGAAGTTTTAGGCAAGTTTCATTTCATTTTTACATTTTTAAAGTTCTATCAATGACGCGTCTCGGCAGACGATCTTCTTAAGGTTTACAATGCAATGTATGCTTGTTCTTGTTAGACAATGAATGTACATTAAACTGGCCAATAATCGACAATAACGACTGCATAAAGAGGATGTTTAGATCAACTAGGTCGGCACCAGGCGATACAGTCAAAATAGCCATTATTCTCGCACAAGATTTGTTATTTGGGGCGAATCTAGAGGGAATTCAGTTTGTTATCTAGTACATTACTACTTCATTGGTAAACTTCACGACACATATCTTTACTGAAACTGCAATGTAGACCGAACAGTTAAAGTAGGTACTTGTAGTTGTATAACAATGAAGTAATAGTGGCATACGATTGCATTATGTCATGGTATGTATGTGTTTGACATCATTCTAATGATAGAGTGATGTTTCAACTAGGTACTTGTGTCCATTTCTAGCACTAAATTTAGCCATAGTCAGGATGTTTGTGTTATTAGAAAACTTTAGTGTTATATAATTTTAAAACAAGAAAAGCTTCTTCTTTTTAAAAGTAAGTAATGCATCCCGTGTTATTATATGCGAAATAAAAGCGACTTATCTATCTACCTAACGTCGAATTAAACTATCCACTATACGAGAAAATATATATTAAATTTTATTATTTTGCCGTGTGGTCGACACTTGCCTACTCTCAAATATAAAGATCTTCTCTTTTACGTCCTCTGTCAATCCTATCCTATACTAATATCATAAACACGAAAGTAGAGATATATATCCATACGCGTTTATGATATTAGATTTAAGATTGTTGCTCCTTCACGCAAAAACTGATGAACCGATTTGGATGAAAGGACTTGTTTTATTTTCGGCCAGGACGGTGTACGTCTACCAAAAAATACCCAAAAGATGTGGTTAATACTGTGTATTAATGAAAAATGCGTCAGTCCCTCCTTCATTGTGTACAAAAATATCAAAATTATTAGAATTGTATTGGGATTATGGCATCCCTAGAAGATTTATGTATCTTAAGTTGAATCCAAGGGTCACGTTGGTCTATTAATGGCACCACCTTAGTAGATTATTGATGGATTAGTAGAACCTAACGTATTTATGGTATCATGTACAATGTTCTGGCCGGAGCTCCATACATTTTTGAAACAGCTCTTTTGGTACGGAGATAGCTTAGTGCCTTAGTGCCAGTAAGTAAGCAGGGCGCAGCTAGTGCTATTAATAAATTAACCAAAACATGGCCGCTAGATTAGCCATAATTTCAGAAAAGTTCTTGAAATATTACTTTATACTGGGAATTTTTATGTGACATAATTCATATATGACATTTGAATTATTCCATATAATTCACAATAGTCATACAAGTGGCGCCAATAAAACCTTTAAGATTAATAGTGTTTTCCGCATACCCGTTCTTATGTCAATATGCCAATCATTTTAGCTATGTTTAGACAACACTTCCTAGTTAGCAAACACTTATCTTTTCAATAGAAGCCAATGCTTATTTTATCGTAAATTAGCATTAGCACTAACAGGTTTTTTATCGCAGTAATTAGTTGGCATGGCAACTCCATTGTTGTTCCAATAAATTCTAGATTAAGTTTATTAATGGTAAAATGTGATAACGTAACAAGTAAGTACTACTTTGATAATTGTGGAAAACCCCACTATCCGAATATTTTAATTTTTAAACTAAATTACTTCACCGATTTTATATAAAATGTGTATAGGTATAAAACTGGAAAGATAAAACTCTTTCAAACAAAACAATGTTTTTTTGTAATCTGTCCAGGTATCGCTGAGGAATCACACCGACGATATGTAAACCTTTTTTTTGAAGTAACAAAATTCATAAAAATCTTATTATGTATCCAATTGTATTTTTTTGTTTATTCCTTTCGCAAAACGCATTTAAATTCCACTTCTACAAATATAGAAGATGTAACCTCTATCACAGCAATGCCATTGATCTTAATAATGGGCTATCATATGATAATGAACGGGCACATTCATTGAGAGAAGCAATCAATAGTATAACATTGGTTATTGATGTGTACAAATTGTTCCAAGATAATTTATTATGCTTACTTATGCACGTATCCATTACTACGTAGTTAATACCTAGTCTAGGGTCCAAAGTAAGAACGACCTTCACACATCTGTTTACCGAAAGAAAAATATATTTTAGCGCTTAAAATGTGTAACTGGACACATACCAGTGGGGTTATCTAAAAAAATTAGATCAAGGATATAATTAATTAATTAATCCTTTAATTAATATATACTTGAAATGTATCAATTCTTATTTCATTGACTTGCTAACAAAAAAATAATGAAATATATAAAAGTAAAATAAATAATAATATAGGACAACATCTACACAAAGGTCTTCAGGTCCCAAACTAGGCAAAGCCTAAAAACATTTAAAATGTTACAAATTAACCTTCAATGATAAGTAAACGAGTACGATGCGCGATGTACTTGGCATCTTCTATATGATAATCTGAAAATGATTAAGACTAAATCCCTTATATTTTTTTAAAAGTGTTATTCGTAAATAACGTCATTTGAATCAATAAGAGTGTATTAAAAATTATGCCCCATCAGCTTTTAAACGAAATAAAGCTGCACAAGCGTAGAACTATAAAAACAACTTTTTATCTGCACAATTCAAAGCATAAAGAAGTAGCACACGTGGGTTATTGTTTAAAAAATAAATTAAAAAATAGTTTTAACGTGTGCAAGTTAAAAAATATGCACCCATTTCCAGAAACACCAGATCACATTGATTACTTTATTTCGCGAATGTCTGTAGTTAAGTTTTGGTTTGGTTGCAAGTGTTCAGTAGAGATTCAACTGTATTGAATTCGGTACAGAGCTTACTTAAGGCTTATGAAATTTGAAATAGTCTTATGAAATTAGGCTTATGAAATTAGAAATTTGAAATAAGTTACCACAACAGCACACACTACGAGCAATTGACTACGTTCTTAGATTCTTGGTTTCTGGCTTCTGGATCTGGATTTTATCCAAAATTTTGCACAAGTTATAAGTAAAATAAGTTTTAACAGATGTCATTTGTTACGGCCTGTACTTGACACTGTACTCTAATTTACTTGTAACTGGTAAGTATGTCGATTTCATTGCCTAGCTTCTATCCTGTTCATGTGTAAGAAGCGTAATTTGTTCGTTCTCATTGGATGTCCTATAGCAAACACGCGCTTCAATTAAGGTCTATGAGAGTAATTGTGGTGTTTAGTCACCGACGTTTCTAATTAATGGAATTGTTTATTTCCAGTCATATGTATTAAATATAATATTACACATAAGACCCTTAGTCGAGTTGTGCAGTTTTTGCATTTCCATGATCAGAAATATATTTCTTTCTGGCACAGCATGATCTATTTTACTCGTCAGATTTTATTTAGATACTTTATATTTCCATTTTTGACATGTCTCTACACAGATTCCTTTACGAAAAACGAAAAGACTAACTACAACAAAAAAAAGGATATCGATTCCATTATAATCTACAGATAATCTAAATGTTCAAACCCACCATCAGATAACACCTATTAGCGATACGATTAACGCTTGTGGTACTGCTATAGTAAATATAAAACATTAAAATCTTAACATACATATTTATTTTTTACTTTAATTCATTTGTGTTGCGTTCATACAACTATTTTTTCTTTTATCTTTTCACTTCTTTTACTTCTATCAGTCTGAATTGCACGAATCTATCATATTCTACTAGGTTTACTACATCATTGACTCTGCTATTTTGTGTAAACGTGGCTCCTTTTAATATCAAACTATATATCACCCAAATTTGATAATTGTGGGCCATTGAATGTTTGGGTAAACCCCAACAACAAACATGACATCGGAAATTTACGCAATATCTGATTTTTGCATCTCACGTGAATTAAGCTGATGTATCAACTGATATCATTTTATACTAAGCTGACCGATTTCAGGTTAAATTCATCATAAGTAACCACGCTAAAAATACGTACAAGTTCAAGAAATGTTGAGAGTTCTTAAAAGTGGTGTTTCCTTGTAGAGAGTGCAACGAACATGTGTTCTGCCTGTAAACATTAAAATTCTCAGACATTTTGGCATTTTACCAATCATTGTCATCAATATGGTTATAGCAAATGTGGATGTCCTTTTGACCTCGTGAAGCCACAGTCTCAAAGTTTACTGCGTGAAGATAGTTCAGACCAAAAGAGTTTTCGTACAGAGTGAGCGCTGACGTTTTTGTATAAAAAAGGATTTTTTAAGATTTCATAGTTGGTCCTATCATAAAAGTTAGCGTATTTATGTACCCACTAGGATTTTTAATTGCGTTAGAATGTGGAGTAGGTATTTTTTTATATAGGTATCTATGATCCCGATATGAAACAGTTGTAGTGTGAACGTTCTTTCAGGCTGTTTGTTTTGACGGCTACCCATTTGTTTGTCTCGGCAAGTACACTATTAAACTCCTATTTATAATTGACTACGTAACTACATGCGAGTAAGGAAAGATGAAAAGTTGGAACTTCGCCAAAAGCACGGCAAATGGTAGTATTAATAAAGGTTGTAATAATTTCTTATGTGTATGATGACAAAGGATACAAAGGAAAGATTTTCACAATGAGACAAAAGTTAAATATCTTTGTATTGGAAAGGTGAAGACGTCATTTTGTACGTCTTACGTAGTGCGCAGTAAACATGCCGAAACTGGTTTTCTTCATAAATTCCCTCTCAATCATTGCAAAAACTACACGGAACCACGACTTCGATGACGTAGTGGCGTCATCATTAAATTTTGATGATGTTTATTGTACGAAAACTTGTTCATATGTCGTGATTATAAATTTAAGTATTTGACGTCATGATTCAGGTTACTAAATGACAGGAAATCCCATAGACACAACAGATGATATATTTTCTTACATTTGAATACCCACATTAATTTGCTACGTTAAATGAAGCTAGTTAAAAAACTATATAATAAAATTTGTAACATACCAAAACACTTCGTTCTTTATATTGCATAATAATATAACGCCACATTCCATTGAAAATACGAGTATCAAGTTTCATTCTCCTTCTTGTCGTACTACTTTTTCTCATATTCTCAAGCCGCGTGACTATTTCTAAGGTTACTATTATATTCATATTAATTGAAACAGTCACATTGCAAGGCACATGCACCATTCATACAAACATGAAGTCTTTATATTTAGTTTTAATAGGCCCATTCATACAACAATCAACATTTATTAACTAGTTACTTGAAATACTAAGTCTTACTGCATCGGAATAAGAACTAAAATATCTGCTTAATTTAATAAAACTGCTATTAGCTAAGGCAAGTGTGATGAAAGCTATGTACACGTACAGTTTTCAATATTAAAGTCAATATTTCAGCAGTGGCCTATGTAAATACGTCAATCTCCAAATTGTTCGTTTAGACTAGTCTAGTATTTTGGTAAATAAGTTTTTGCTGCGCAATTTATAATTCTTTTCATAAAAAATCTATGCTTATCTTTTTTTACATAACGAATCTTAATCAAAATATTTACTAAAATACTAAATAATATCAAGTTTGCGTTACGGAAAACGGAAAATCAAAGTCCGTTAGAAGGCGTCTAATTGGTTGAGTTTCCTTGTTTACCGCAAAATCGCGTATTCTGTTCAGTGTAAAGCTAATAAAATTTTATGGAACTTTTGTGTTCAGAAAACCGTCTATTTTTGATGTTAACAGACGTTCTGGTGTTTGGGTTTCGTTGAATCTGTCCAGAAGGTATCAAGACTATCGAGGTAACAATTAAAATGGCGGTTTGATTATTTTCGCAGGCGTAAAAAGATCTGACGAACTGCGCAGTAGCAAAAATAAGCAGTACACGATCTACGTTTCGTGTATTCGGCATTTGTTAAATGCTTTAGTTTTAAATTAGGGCAGAAGGCATAGATACAATTTTTGTTTTTCTTGGAAGATAAAATAAAAATATTAAAGTTGCTCAATATTACATAAACCGTCTCGTGTCATAAGTTCGCCTTTGAAGACAGAAAAAACAATAGTAGGTACTCTTTGGCCAGCGTGGTAAACTTTGTCTTTAACTTACACTCTTTCTATAGGGAAGACTTAAAATGCATACGTATTGACACGATCAAAATTATTGTTATTATTTAGAAATTTTTTTTTCTAAGTGCTGAATAAGTGAGCCTATCCACTTTTTATTTCATCCTGCTAGTTTTGTCGTCGCAAAAACGACAGGGTGTTATAAGTGTGACGTGTCTGTATCGTAGCCACCGAATAGGTGGTCAAATCTGTTATTTGAATTGTATCAGAATAACAATCGGATTGTGCCAAAACGGCCGTTTTGGCATAGAATAGGCCACAGTTAGATTTAAACAAAACAAGATGTTTAATACTAACTCTGACCTATTCTACGTCAATACCGCCACTTTGGAAAAATGCAATAGTAATTCTGAGACAATTCAAATAAGCAGACTTGACCAAATAATGAACCGATTATTTTGATTTTAAAGCTGAATTATACGCGTATGGTATCGCGAAATCTCCACATTACTTTGCCGAAATATGGTAAACAATAAAAAAGTATCTATCATGTATATCATTATAGTACTCTAAAATTAGTACATGAATAGTAACGATATAATAAAGAGATTGCCAATGGGATCCGATGTAATAAGGGTTTATTTGTGACGCATTTAATGATTGTTTTTATGTTATCCGTATTTTTTTCAACCCGAACAACAATTGCGTGTTAAAGATTTTAAATATCGGCGCAAAAAAAAATGTTTTTTACAATTAAAAACAACAAGTTCGCGGTACTTTACCTGATAAATATCATTAGCCACATTGCAGGAAACTGTTGCAAGTCGTTGCTTCTGGTTTTTCCGACGAATTTATAATTTGTTTGATTATATCATTTAGGATGCAAATATACGTGTTAGAGAAAAAACATGCTTCGTTGCATTGCAATTTCTTTCGTGCATATTCAAATGTAAATGTACCAAGGTTTTATTTTATAAGGCTGTGTCAAGAGCATACTGCGAAGTTGAATATTCATATCTTATCATATAGCATAGAATTTTTTTCCTATAATATTTTTAGCTAAAATCTCCTTATAACGATATGAATCTTAGTAGTAAATTTCAGTAGTTACGTAGGTTAAAAGCAATCGTTTTAAATGACCCAAACATTCAGGCGACGAATATCGCATAAATCGTGTAAAAAGCCAGTGCAGTTGTTAAAAGTACTTAGTTTCTGTCAGTCGGAAGGCAGTAAAGCTAAATAAATTGTAGTTATACTAATAAATACACCTGACGCTTGCCATGTACGATATGAAATAAATAAAAGTTTCACAGTCTCTAGTTTTCCCTCCACTAGAATTTATTCTGATACAAAATTGCTAGTAGATAATATGTCTCAGTCGGGAATCTAACCTGGGATCTTATGATATAAAGTGTATGACCATTATGCCATGGAGGACATCATATTAGTTATAATTCTTACTTTCGACATTAAACGTTCTTGACAGTGTGAATACGTAGTTTAATTATATTTTTTACGAAAACCCACCTAATTCTTATAACGCGTTTTATGATAGCTAAATAAGTATTAAAATAAAGACCAAGTTTCTCCAATATCAAGCAAATAAGTATGTATGAAACCTAAAAACATTTAAATAATGTGTGTGATCTACATGAAGAAGGCGGTTTATAAGGGTTAAAGAACTCGTTAAGAGCAAATGTGTATACAAGTTTCTTTATCAATCTGTCTGTAATTTTCAAATAAGACTAATACAGAGAATACGCGGTTATCGGCTAGGGGAGTACTTAGGACACAACACTCAGTGAAAAACAAACTTTAACTACGGGACCAACTCTGAATTCAAGAAAAATATATCAGCTGTTCCATAGAAAATGTCGTCATCGACAAAATGTATGAAATAGCTGTAATTTTCTTCGATTTCAGAGTTGGTTAAATAATAAAAGTTGATTTTTACACAGATGTATTTCTGTAGCGAAAATTTTAAATTGTATTAGTGGAGCTCGTTGTGTCCAAACTGGTGCTATCGCAGTCGGCGATGAAAAAAATGAAACGGGTGTAGGCAATTAAGGTTTCGTGTTGATAGTTCGCTGCTTCAACTGTGTCAAACGAAACCAAAATTGCTTTCAATTTTGTCATAGCTAACTTTACGTGATAGCAAAGTGAAAATGAATAATTTTAGTGGAGTAGCATTCTGATAACTCTAAAACTATGTAAAAATAGTTTTACACTAATATAATTGTGAACGTAGCTGTTATATCTAAAATAAACATTTTTTCATCAAGATGCCATCCTTATCAGCTCGCTGAATGGTATAGTCCTCGATATCTAAAAATAATTATTATCTTATATTTCTATCTTTACAAGTTTTATCTAGTTCATTCATATCTAATGGGTAACTAGTACAAGTATATAGATGTTGGCTCTTCATTGCCTCGCACGTTTTACGTACTGCATCGTAACCTACATAATTGACCGAGCGAGCTAAGCGAGCGTCTCTACTTTGAGCCTGGCAAAATTTTTCTTTTTTGATGTTCGTCCGCAAAAAATTTCGTACTTAAATGTTTATAAATGTGTATGAATGATTGTCTCTTTGTGATCCTCTACAGCCTAAATCGTGTGGACCGATAATGACGTGCGAAGACGTGACGTTAGATTTGTCTTTATCTGCAGATAGTCATAGGCTATACTAGTTGCATCGGCGGTTTCACTCGCTAAGATACAAAAGTTTAAAGTTTTTTGGATCCGCCTCTAACCACTTTTTTAATGAAATAATGATGTCCCTAAAACATGTAAAAAAATGGACTAAAAGGAACTTCTTTCATTGACACTAAAATAAACTTAAAATATAAAGTTCAATATCTTAAACAGGTGTTTAAATAGTAGGTACTTGTTTCAAAAGCATCAAGATGCATTGTCGCATTATGATTCTGCGTGTCCTTACTATGCGGCCTACTGACCTAAATTAACTATACTATGGCTCCTACTAGAATACTGTCGTAATTGACGTATGTATTGATTTGTTTTTCATAGACAAACTATTTCAGAGTTTATCATTTTAAAGGTTTAAGTGTGTAGAAATATTTAACATTGAATTGCTGAGGTTTATCAAAGTCTTTTTTAAATGTTTATGTGTTTTGTACGTAGGTACGTGTCAACCTATAGGTAGGCTCCCAGTGCTGGGCACGGGTCTCTCCTATATATATGCCACGCTGGACTGTGGCACGTGTAGAGGTCACTTATCTTCTGTAACTTTTCACGACAAGCAAGTTACCTCACAATGTTTTCTTTCACAGTTAAAGCATGTTATTGTGGTAATCAATTCTAATATGCATGTGAGTGAAACATTGAGAGGTGCATACTGGGATTGAACCCGCGCTCTTTCGCTTGTGAGGCAAGGTTTTACCGATGTTTATTTGTTTTAATTTAACAAAAGACTAGCTGCATTTTACGGTGTTATCAGCGAAAAATAGCTTTTTCTACCCCGTTACTCAATCTTGTTGCAAATCCCGTTGTTAACAGACGTCTCTTAGTTATTTACTACCTGCATAATTTCAGATTCATGGGTCAAGTAGTTTTCGAGATTCTGTGCTTAATCAGTGAGTTAAAAATGCTAGACTTGAAGCTGAGATGCTTCGCTCGGTCCATTTGTGATTATTAATTATCTTATGATTTTTTAAACTGTTTCTTATACTTAGGTAGTTAATTTCTCTCTAACACGTCAAGCCACAAGTTTAAACACGTTTTCTACAAGGAAATATCTATAATTTTCCTGTTGCAAGTGTGTTTGAACACATGAATCTTACTTACAACTGGTTTGAAAGAAGTATCTTTCAATGTGATTATAATCTATATTTTTTATAGTCAATAAGTTTGCGCTTGACTGCAACTCGCCTGATGTAAAGCGATGCGGCCTAGGATATGGTAGACCTGCCTAAAAGAAACTGATTCACACGCGATTTCAAAAGACCGAGATTAAGATTTGAGATTACCTCAAACTCATTAGAATAAATATCAAATTCTAGTATTCAATGGTATACAGGGTTTAGGCTAGGGGTGTACTAAGCCGAACGAGGGTAATTATCATTACGAACAATTTGATCAAACTTGATTAAGATTAGGATGAATATAGTGATATTATTCGATAAATCTGTTTGATAACACACTAACTTGTGTGCTGGTAATAATTCTGCTTTATTCTCGTAGTTCGAGGAAAAATGAGGATTTTTTTTATAAAGCAACTCAAAATGAACACATCGTTTAATTTAATTTGCACTATCAATCGCAACGTGAGTACTATTAAATATCTAAAGCACTTAGTTATTACTTGGGTTGGAGCATTGGATTATCTGTAAGTGGAATTGTCAATAAGTAGATAATCTTTCTGCTATAATTTTTTGTTGTCGTAGTTAGTCATTTTGTTTATGTTGATAAAGGCACTTACCACGTTATTACTAAGTTAAGTTTACGTATACAGTAAGATAGTGACTTAGTTAGTGTTCATTACAAAGTAACACTATTTAAAAAATATGTAAGTAATTATACGAGTATATTTACAAACAATTGATACGTAGTCAAGATCGGGGAACGCGAGATTTGTTTTTTAAAAAGATTAAAAATTGTTTAATAATTATTTAATGTCCGATACATTGGCGAGTTGAATTATAACTAACTTAAATCTAACTTAAAACTGAGCAGGAGCATTCTCCTTATCAGCTATGCGTCCGGGACGACCACCGTGAAGCCAGACGTAACTCAGCAGTTCTTACGCCTACGCTGGTATCTGTATAGTTTCGGTACGGGTTCCAGGATGCATAACTCCTCCCATCGCAAGATCGAAATTAGCGGACGGATTAGAAGAATGCTGACTCCGATAATTTCGATTATAACATTTTAACATAAGATAACTAAAAACTATCCCTAAAATTACATATAAAATCAATGTTCCGATACTCATACTTTTCACATTTACGGCACTCTCACTATTTTTGACCAAATCACTATCACTTTTTCTTAGCACATTAGCCAGATGTTGCAGGTTAGTCAGGTCCACCCCTTTTAGGCTTACTGGAACTTCGGGATACGCCGTCTTCGATGGGATTACCGCCGGTAGGTTTATTATCGGTAAGTTTGGCAAACTCATTTGTTCATAACTTCTTCGTTGTCTTTTCATGGTAATTTTTATAATTTCTGCAGTACAGTCATCATCTGCTGTTACGATGTAGGTTCCCTGGACATGGTGATAAGTTATGTCGTCCTTACAGTTTTGGGTGAGTATAAGGATGTTTTTAGAGAAAACTATCCACCTGTTGCTCTGTATCTTCTCTACTTTTACGTCTTCCAAATCCACTAGGATTGGGTGGCATTGTGTTATATCTGCGGCAAAGCTGATCAGGTTGGTGACGCAGGCATCGTTGACCAGCGCGGGTGCGTAATCTTCTTCACAAAGGAACAGGGAGTCTTCGATTTCCTTGCAGGGACGTAAGAGTGACACTGTTTTCAACCTTTTCGTTAACAGGTAAGGGAATTGGGGTAAAATAATGTGAGTTTGGTTAAGGGTATTGGTGACAGGCAAGGGGAGAATTCTATAATATGTGTATATATCGTCTTCAACTAAGGGTATATCCATGATAAACGTTATTTGATTTTCCTTAGCGTAAGCTTTCATGTCTATACATAGTTCTAACTTTAACAAATTTTCGGAATTTACTGGAAACATAAGTTTATTTTGTAGTTCAATATCCTTCAGTATCAATAATAATTCATTAGAGTCTAAAATAGATTGATGTAACATTCCTAGTTTACTAAACGCAACAATGGTTTCAATTTCGTCCAATCTAGTATAAAGAGTTTGGAAGTTGTGTAAGAATATGTGATAAACGTTAATGATCTTAGAAATTTCTCGAATTTTATTTGTGTCATTTAGTTGTTTTCTGATTTCCCAAATTGCTTTATCCAATTGAATGAAATTGTATTTAGTACTATTAGTAATGTTCATTAATGATTCCATCATTTCGGCGACCACAGTTATCTTTTTATTCATTGCATTCTGTTTTGTCTTTACGTCACTTATTAACGCATCATACTTAATGGCATCGTTATTGTCTAAATTACCCGAGACTAACTTAATAATAGAACCTAAAGGATTTAAAATTCCACGTTTACTTCTTTTTACCGGTAATAATTGGCTCAACTTTTGCACTGTTATATTTTTTATGAAATCTGTTTGAGTTCTCAAATCGCTGACATCAGAGTCAATGGGTTTCTTTCCAAAGTAGTTTAATAAATGTTTATTCAAGTTTGAATATCTATTTAAGTTAAAATCTAAATCGTCTCTAACTAAACTTAAATCTAATATCTTAATAATAGACCACTTATCGCTACTTATCAGGGCTTGGCCTTCTCTAATTGGGAGAACTCCAGGATTGTTCCTGATTCGCTGAAGTAGAAGGGCCAGGACAGCTGTAGCCTGTACCAGGATCAGGAGGCACCTGTGAAGGACGTTTAATGTCTTTAATTGGCGCTTTTGTTTCGCGGCCTTTGATATTAAGTGGTACTATGTTTCTAACTATATTTCCTTTTACTTCAGCTTTCTTGTAACGGGGTTTATCTTTACTTCTTCTTTCATTCACGCCTTTCACATATACTGCGTCTCCTTCATGTACGTTAAACTGTTTTTCGCCTCCATGCATTTCCTTGATCTTTTCTTTTCTACCTATTGTCCTGTTTGTTATATATTCATATAGGTATTTTGTTCGTTTTTTATGGTCTTGGACTAGTTTTTGACTGTAATCTTTATTAAACTGTACATTGAAAGGGGTTGTGGCATCGGTGTGCCCAAAAACAACCTCAAAGGGAGTTAAGCCAGTTGTATTATGTATAGTTTGATTATAAGACATGAGGGCATACGTCATTACGGATGCTGCATCGGTGAATTTGTGTTCGTAGCTAGCTAGTCGGTAAATTTCTATTATTGTTGAGTGGAAACGTTCAACTATTCCCATGGAATTTGGATTGTGGGGCGTGCCAATGTGTAAATCTATTTTGTAGAAATTTAAGGTTTCCTTGAGTAGGGCGTTATTGAACTCAGCCCCTGAATCGGCACTAATTCTATGTGGTACTCCATAAATCGAAAAATACTTGATAAGGGCTCTGATGACTTCTGGTGTTGTTTTGCTATGAATTTCGATTGCCTGTCCAAGCTTGCTAAAAGCGTCTACTATTGTTAAGTAGGTTTTTCCTTCTATACTGAAAATGTCCATGAAGAGTTCCTGAAACGGTTTTGTCTGGGTTTGCGTAAGCTGTAGTTCAGGTTTAAGTGGTTTTCTGTCGTATTTCATTTTTTTGCATCCATCGCAAGAGTTTATAACTGTTGCTATGGTTAGTTCCATATTAGTCCAGTAGTAGACTCGCTTGATGTGAAGTAGCGTCTCTTTAATTCCTCGATGACAAGTTTTTCCTATGTGGTATTTTGTAATTATTTCTTTTTGCTCGTTTTCATCTTCCACATAAACTACTCTCTTTGTACATTCCATGATTTTAACTGTATCCTTTTTGAACAGAGCTATGGTTGCTTCAGCGAACTGTTTCCTGTGTGTTTTATCTTCGAAATATATAAAATACTTAGTTTTTGGATTTATGTATTCTTTCAGGAATTTTTTCACTAAATCTGGTCTGTTTAGTGGTAGATGAAGTTCTAAAATCTTCTGCTTCTGATTTGATGTGTCTTTTACGGACAGTTCGTTCCTAAACCAAGTGTGTACTAGGATTTGGTTAGGTTTTGTGTCAATAGCCTCGTGTAAAATGGGAATTCCTGTGGTGTCCGTTTCGAATACCGAATGTTTAGTTTGGGAATTCGTTGAAGCTGTTAAAGTGCTACTATTTGGGGATGGAATAGAATAGGGTGACCTTGGGTCATCGGCAGCTATTATTGACATAGTTTTTTCTGAATCTGATGACAGAATTATGGTGCTATTGGTCTCGTCATTATGTATTTGTTGACTTTTTCGCATCCTTTCAATGTCTTTCATTACATCGTCTATTTCTCTTTGTAATTTGTTGTCGTCAACGTTTACTTTCATAGATAAGTCATCGTTATCTATGGCGTTCACTTTTATTCGGGACAGGGCGTCTGCGACAACATTTTGTTTTCCATTTTTGTATTGAATGTCGTAGTCGAATTCAGCAAGTCTGAGTTTCCAACGCGTCAGTTTGCTATTGTGTTCTTTCATATTATTTAGCCAGGCGAGTGGGCGATGGTCTGTATATATAGTAAAACGCCTGCCGTAGAGGTACGGACGGAAATGTTTTACTGCCCAAACGATTGCGAGTAATTCTTTTTCTACAGTGCTGTATCGCGTTTCCGCATCATTTAAAGTCCTGCTAGCGTAAGCAATTGGTTTGTCGCTGTGTAAAAGGCCTTGTGAGATGACAGCGCCGATAGCGTAATCGGAAGCATCGGTTGTCAGGATGAACTGTTTTTCGAAATCCGGGAACTGTAGAATCGGAGCGTTTACTAATAACTCCTTACACATCTCGAATGCTGCTACGTATTCTTCGGTAATTTCTATCTTGTAACGTTTTTTTAAGCATTTTGTAAGTGGTCGTGTTATTTTGGCGAAATCTTTAATGAATTTGCGATAATAACCGACTAGTCCTAAAAAACTTTTTATTTCGGTTGTAGTTTTTGGAATAGGGAAGTTAAGTACTGCCTGAATTTTATCGTTGTTCGGTTTTAGACCTTCTTTTGTTATCATGTGTCCAAGATAGAGGACTTCTTTGCGGAAGAATTCGCATTTATCTAAGGTTACTTTCAAATTTGTGGCTCTGAGTCTGTCGAAAACCATGCGCAATTTCTCTATGTGTTCTTGTAAGCTTGCTGAGTAGACAATTATGTCGTCAAGGTAAACTAGGCAATGCAGGCCTTGTAAGCCTCTCAGGACATTATCCATGGCCCTCTGGAAAGTAGCGGGGGCTGTCTTGAGGCCAAATGGCATACGGGTAAACTCATAAAGTCCTGATTGCGTAGAAAAAGCTGTCTTTTGTCTATCCTCTTCCTTAACTTCTATCTGATGGTAACCACTCGCTAAATCAATGGTGCTGAAATACACGGACTTTCCTAGTTTATCAAACAAGTCTGAAATGTTAGGCAGAGGGTACTTGTCGTCGGTGGTAATTTCGTTCAAACGTCTATAATCAATCACCATTCTAAATTTTGTCTCTCCGGAAGCGTCAACCTTTTTAGGGACTAGATGGACGGGCGCACTCCAAGGTGAATGCGATTCACGTATTACGTCGTTTTGTAGTAATTTATCGACTTGTTTTTGAATTTCAGCTGTGTACGCTGGAGGGTGTCTATATGGTCTTACATATATGGGGTCTTCGTTTTTAGTTCTTATCTCATGTTTTACTCCGCTCGTAAAAGAGAGGGGAATGTCGTCACAATAAAAGATGTCTCTATACTCATAGCATAATTTTTTTATGCTTTCCTTTTCTTCCTTGTTAGCGTGGTCTAGACGCAGTTTCCGCAAATTTTCTTTTAACAATTCATCAATCTCACATTCATTCGTCGTAAAATTCACTTTACATTCTTCTCTTTCATACTTAGTAACTCTTAGTGGTTTTGCAAACGTCATGGTTATTTTATCTTCGGATGCATTTTGAATAACGATACATGCATACGAGTCAACGCAAGATACTAAAGCGCTGGGCATCCTTACACCTTGACCAAAATCTACGTAGTCTATTATGGCTTCGCCATTTCGTAAGTCCGTTGGTACTTTTACACGTGTCTCTGTTCTTGGTTCTAGAGTTATTTCATACGGTGGACTATATATAATCGGTATTTCTGTATTAGGTGTTTGTAATATTCGGTTTCGCATATCAATGTTAGCTTTTAATTTAGATAAGAGGTCGGAACCTATCAAGCCGTCATATCGGCTGTCAACATTATATATGTAAAATTTATGTTCTCCAACACTTTTAAAAGTTTTCAGTAGTGGTATCCGAATGGCTTCATTATGTTGGCTGCGAGCATGAGTGCTGACTACTTCGAAAGGCTCGTGGTATTTGTAAGCGGTGAAGTATTCGTCTGCCTTTGCGGGGCTTATAAAAGATCTTGTACTTCCGGTGTCAATCATAAAACGTGATTTAATTTCGGGTATTTCTATGTAAGGTAGCTTCAAAAGAGAATCACAATTTAGCTCTATTAGCTCGGATGGGAATTCGAGGCTGGTAGATGAAAATTTTCTTCAGCATTCGGTCCCTGGTCATAAACATCTGATATTGTTTCATAATTTTGGAATTCTGGCATTTCCAAGTTGTAAGTATAATTTTCGTCATAGTAATCATAATTTTGTTCACAGGCTTGTTCCGGTGAAGCCTCGACAAGTTCGTTGTTAAAGAACATGTTTTCACTATCAGGGGAAGCGTTTAACATGTTCTGTCTCAACGGGCGGGCTGTGCGCATTGAAACGTCAGTATCCTCAATTGGTTTAGGTCGCTGTACATTTTGGTTCGGGATGCCGAATTTGAATGTTTGTTGGGGTTGCATAAAAGGTAGGGCTGGTCTAGCAAAATTTTGGTTCATTGGAGGTCTGAAACCTTGACCTTGTTGGTAATTACCAAAATTAAAACCTGGTTGTGGTCGCGGTATACCAAACCTAAAGTTTTGTTGTCCCTGACTTGGGTTAAATCTGAATCCAGTAGGTGGATTTTGGGGCTGATGGCCAAATCTAAAACCTTGCGGTTGGTGCTGTTGTTGCTGCTGCTGTGGTATGCCGAACCTAAAGTTATGACTAGGCATTGCGAATTTATTTTGTGGGTTAAAAGAAGGATTTCCAAATTTAAAGTTGTTGTTACTAATATTATTAGCCATTGGAATTTGTGGCTTATGAGGCGCCAGAGCCTGACGTTGCTTATGTTTTGCATTAAATTGAGTTATGAAATTTACTTCTTCTGTCACTATAGCTAAAGCGTTTTCTAACACAGTGCACCCTTTCAGACGCACTATGCGAATTAAGTCCTCACTCAGATTATATAAAAATACATTCAGTGCCATATTGTTGTAGACTATCATTTTTGCGGCCTTTACCCCTTCATCGGTAAGTAAATTGACCTTAGCAAAAAGCGTACTACGCATATGCTGGATGCGATGGCAGAAGTCGATGTAAGACTCACCAGAATTTATTTTCATTTGCTCTAGCTCTATCGCGATACATTCTTCGGAACGTGGGTCACCAAAATGTTGAACTAGAACCTCCTTAAGTGTTATCCACGAGTTAATATCTTCTCGCTCGCTTAGAAGCGCTGCGGCTTTACCATGAAGCCTACTTGTAATTCCGTGAAATACATATGTTTGTTGCGCCAAGTTATTAGGAGATGCATAGGAGTTATAGATGTACTGTGCTTTCCTAATGAATAAATTTAAAAGGTTTTCTTCACCTTCAAATTTTGGTATTAAACATAAAAGGTCTTTTGGTATTATCCTAATATTTTGCTCCATTGCCATTTCTTATTAATAACTAGTTACTTTTATAATTATCAATTAAATGTACTTAACTTAATAATAGATTTAACACAAAAATTTAACGACGATATTAGTACGTTAAAGGAAATCAAATAACGATTATTTGTCTAACAAACGGAAATAGATGGGAACGGAACGGAAATGTGAAAAGGTTTACTCACAGAACACTCGTCCTCATCCTTCTATTGTAGTTAGGTCGTCTTCTTAAAACTCGCCGCGCACCACAAATGACAGATTTATTTGGTTCGTATGGATTGCCGTCAGACACGATCACTTAGGTTGAGAAACCGTGGCTTGTTAGGTTCACAGGAACGAATCGCAGGAACTTCGATAGTAACTTTCGCGAACGTACGGAACCCCAGCAATCCTACCGGCTGCGCCAGTCAAGATCGGGGAACGCGAGATTTGTTTTTTAAAAAGATTAAAAATTGTTTAATAATTATTTAATGTCCGATACATTGGCGAGTTGAATTATAACTAACTTAAATCTAACTTAAAACTGAGCAGGAGCATTCTCCTTATCAGCTATGCGTCCGGGACGACCACCGTGAAGCCAGACGTAACTCAGCAGTTCTTACGCCTACGCTGGTATCTGTATAGTTTCGGTACGGGTTCCAGGATGCATAACTACGTAGCAAGCAATAAGAATAACTGAAACTATGATTAGAAATAAATATCTGTTTGTATTTTATCATTCAGTTAAAAAACTATTTCTATCGCTGCCTTGGTAAAACTATGAACCTTTAAAGTTTCTAGTTTTATAAATTATTACGCTGTATTATGATATTTCAAAATGTTGTCGATGATAAAAGAGATGTTTCAATCATGTACGGAGCCCCAGCCAGGACAGTGTACATGATACCATAAATATTAGGTCCTTACATATGAAATTAGCGTTTTGTCGTACTGACCACTTTGATCTCAAATATCTCTTCTTTGGCTAGGGATTCCAATTTCAAATTTATACAGCTATTTATTCATACATTTGTATTTCGAAAACCGTAATTCATTTGTTTTTTTCTTTGCGTCACGCAGGACCTAATATCTAAAGGATAATTAATCTTTAATCTATCAACCAAATTCAAAATAACGTAACTTATCGCAGTGTACAAAATTAATTTCGAATCATAATATTTCCAGCTTATTTACGCCAACAAGTTTGGAGTCCACCTAGAATATAAAAATCTTCCAAGGATGCCACAATTCCACTATAATTCACATTTATTTTTGTACACAACGAAGTAGGCAACTCACGCAGGTTTCATTAGTACATAATATTAACCACATCTTTACGCATTTTTTGGTAGACGTACACCGTCTTGACCGAAAATAAAACAAGTTCTTTAGAGCTGCTTTCTCTTTTAGTTACTTTTTTTAAGTTTTGCATCCATATACCCATCTTATATGCATCTTTGTACCTACAATAATATAACAGTTATTTGCAAAACATATCCTTTATAATCCTTCTAAACTATAAAAAAATACTTAATCCCTTAATGTAAAAACTCAATGTTTAAACCAGAATCATCTGTTAAGTTAATGCGCAATATGGTCTAGCTTATATCCATCAATTGTTTTAAAAACAATGATTGGGCCAGACCATTTTGCTTTTTTATGTTTTGATAGTGGTCTGCGTAAAGTCTTTAACTTACACATTAATTTAATTTTCGCTTCCTGAAGATTTCTGTGCGCAAATCTCATAAGCTCATCAGATATCTGGTGCTAAAATATATCTTTAGAAATCTTCTATAACCATCGCTTCCTCCCTTCTAAGGCCGGAACGTCAGCTGACTAGGAAGCCACCGATGTATGAGGACTTATTTAAAGAAGTCGTTACATGGGCGTGACTGTTACGCAGTTATAATGCATTCAACGTACAAGCGCTACTTTTGCGCAATGCTCTGTTGATGTCTTCATGACGTAAACATTTCAGTTCAGGATGTTGACAAGAAGTCTCTCTTCGAAATCGTTCTAAGTATATTATATTCCGAACTAAAGTTAGGCGAACAGAGTCAACCTATCAAGCACAAGCTTTTTATATTCTTTTCAACCTCTTGACCACACTTTAATTTATATTGATATCGCAAATAATAACCAGTTATAAAAATTAAATCAAATCAAAGCAAAATCCTTTGAAAAATAAACGAACCTAGATAAAATAAAAATAAAGTTTCGTCAAGATTAGTTGAATAAATACGACCTGCACGTTAACGTGGAGACATATATTTCAAAATCCTGACAAATGAAAGCAAACCTTTACATGGAGCAAAGCGTATCTGCTTGACGCCAATCTTTTCAAATCATAAAGCAATTTTGAAACTATAGATATGAAAAATAACATTGTTGGTGAAGTCATCGACAGTATTCAAAAATCACGAGCTATTTTCCATACCATAGCATATTTAGAAACAATAGCATAACTCTGGAACGAATCGTTTAGTTCCGCTTTATCCTTTTGTCTGACCGGAATAAACACATTCTGTCTTATTTACCATTCCTCTGAAGAATCTGACGTCAAACTGTTTCTATGGCACTTCGCGTTATTTGTTATAAAGAGAGCTATTATAGTATTTTGTATATAAATATAGAGATGGAGTATTTTTGCAAATTTATCATCTACTGGTAGATCTAATTAGATTTTATGCCAATCGGTCTTGTTTAGCACTTGATATAAACAACAATTATTTCTACTTTATTGTCTTATATTAGCGGCTATATAGATATGTGGCCTAACTTATCATTTAGAATAAGAAAATTTTAATAAATATTCTTCTACTTTTAAATTTTTTTCTGTTACATTTGTTACTAAAAGTGTAGTTGACACACTTGAATTATAAAAAAAAAATTAAAATATACAAAATTTCCCAAATTATTCGAAGCTTTTGATGGCTGTCTTGATCATTTTCTACATAATACGATTATATTAATGGATCTGGGAGCTATAGACATCGCGAGCTTTTTTTACAGAAAAGTCATATTTTAATTTTCTACCTTCAATAATATAATCATAATTTTTTTAATTTTTTTTTTCAGGCATTTTTAAAAATTTACAAAAACATTACATGGTTTCGAGATGAGTTACCGGACCTAAAACTGATCCTGCCAAAGTAAGATCTGTCATCATTTGAAGAATTAGTTAGCTTAGAAACCAAAAAGTTCATTCCATTAAATTGGGAACAACGAAACTCATGTATTTTTGGATTCAAAGTTAAAACATCACCTGTCCACCTCCTTATAGAACTGTTATTGCATGTTTGGATTTTTTGTCAATATAAAATTGCACAAAGATCAATCAAGCATTCGGACAAACATACGTAATAATTTTTATTAAGCTAAAACGAGCACCTTCGCGAAGTTTCACTCAAAAAAACGGCTGGGTGTAATAACAATACACTAAGCTTTACGTAAACAACCATATGACAAAAAATACGGTCATTACAAACGCAATGAACTTTATTTTTAGAATGTTGATGCATTTATCAATTACACGGCTAATGTAAAAATTATAATACATAAAAGGTGTCGAGTTTGCTACCTAAACTGTGGCAGAATTTAAATTGCACGTGCCATGATGGTCGATGTAGATGGGCAATATGGTGGTCTTGTAACGTAAACTTTTTTTACCAACTCAGTCAAAAAAGAACAATCATGCGAATCATATTCAGAATTCACAATGTTAGACTCGGTGCCTTGCACCGCTATCAGCAAAAGTTAGGCACCAACGAAATAAAAGTAAGAGCAAGCAAACTTGGTTTCAAATTGACAGTTCGCCGCTTCAATAATGTCAACACGAAACCAAGTTTGCTTGGTCTGGTTTTTTTTAACTCTAACAGATAGTCCTGCTGGTATTGTTATTTCTTCATGACAGTTTTGGAGATAATGGATATGAAAGTCTCTCGAATGCTGACAAAATTTACATGTCATCTTATACATATTATCAGCAATCAGCATGTGCCCAGCATATGATAGTCATATGACATATTTTTGTTTATGAAAGTGACGTGTCACCAAACATGATTAGATAACATTTTTAGAATGAGAATTTGCATATGTTTTTTTTATTTCTGCCAGTATTTATATGTCAATGATGCTTATCATTGACATAATGATAAGATAGTAAAAATATTTGGAATAGTAGTCTACCTATTGTATAGTAATACTGTTGTAGTTATTTTATTAGCAGGAATTATTTTACCAGTTTTAATGTATTAGTATTCTATTTTGTTTCATTGGTAATTTTTCATTAATTGAACAATATATATATTAGTCAATAACAGACTTCTAAACTGGTGTCGACTGTTGAGCACAGTCTGTCTTATTTTGGCTCTTGATATTATCAGCCTGATAAAACGAGACAAAGAACGACTATAGCTAAAATGTGTAAACAGGAAATACGGTTACAGTTCTTCTTTTAAATTATAAATGAGCATATGTTATTACATATTTACAATTTCCTCAGGAATGAAGTTGTAATAACATTTGGCGCCAGGCCCGATGTCGTTGAGGGCGCTATTTTGATAGGTGACTTCAACAGCGATGTCATACGAGTAGTAGCGACATCATCTTACAAGAACATATGCGGTGTAAATGTACACGACATATCTGAAAACGGTGACGTATACAACAGACAGCGTAGGTGTGAAAAACCACAATGGTTTTGTGCAAAATTGAACTTTAACTCAACAAAAATAAGACGAATAATTCTTGGGCAAAATATTGCACATCAATGTCGTTGCTAGTCACATGGTGAGACACAATAATACTAAACGTCGCAACGTACATGTCATTGAATTTTGATTGTTTATTGTTCTAAAATCAGACTAAATGCTTTAACTTTAGGTTCATAATTGTAAATTTGTATTTTCACATCTTTTCATGGAGTAAGAATACAACTACGCAATATTCATTAACTCTAGTGAGAACAGACATTTGTGACGTTTTAAAAGGCACTCATTCTAGAAAAATAGTATTACTATTGTAGTAAATATATACGAGTAAAAGGTAAGGTACTCTTTCTTTCAAGCAGTCAATATCAAGACTCGTAAAATACTTTGTACATTTCCATAAAACTCTACTTCGCTTTAGCTAAAATATTAATTTTTTATTGCTAATTTTGTTTTTCGTGTCTAGGGACTTAGTTTTTATGCAAAGTAATAGCAAAAATCGGGCTTTGGTTAGTGGTAATTGTAAGTTTCATCGCAATTCGGTTGTAATCGCTGCCAATTTAGGTTTGCAAAATCATCATTTTGATTAATGTTGAATCGTTTGTTTCTGAATCTTTTCCAAGAAATGATAAATCTAAATGTTGTAAGCGATCAAAAGAGTGTTTCATTAAATGAAATATGAATAATATTGGTCTATTATTCTGCGTGTAAGCACAAAATGAGAGAAACAGAAGTAAGTATCCAAGAGGTATTTGTAAAGTTTAACTGTGATTCACTTAAATGATTGAAGTTTCCGTTGTCCATAAATAGTTGGGAGTATATTTACTATTCATTTTCCTTTTCATTTTATTTCTATTTAAAGATAAAAACATGTAAAACGCTACAATTTAATTATAAACAATACTAATGACCCCATTGTGTTTGCTTCAGATATAGGCTAGGTTATTTCTGCAGCCCTCACGTCAATAACATAACTATTTTTGTCACTAGCTCATATGAACCAAAGAAAACAATAGCTGATTACGTACGTTAAGCTATTACTTAACAATAACTTCCTACGTCTTAAGCGTCAAGAGTTATCAATCTACCTAAAATGTGCGTCACATATATTAGTGATCGAAGCAAGTGATGCTAGCCTGGACTATATAAAAGGTAGACGTATTTGTAGACGGATCGATACTTCTTGATTACGTCTATGGGTCGCAAGGTTACTTGTACTGTAGCCTTGGACACACCTTGACCGCTGCTGCCACAGTTAACAGATGTTTAAACGCTTCCGCGTGATTATAAGGCTTGACTATCATGTCTAACTGATGGTAGGAAAATTGTGTTACTTTGCTTCTGGTGGTGTACGGAGTTATTTAAATTCGTATTTAGGATCTGGACCTCTATTTTTTAAATACTCGAATGAAATTGACGTCACTATATAACATATGCTTCGTAAAGTCTTCAAAGGTTACCTCACTTATATATATAAAGTATGAAGGGATTGTCCCACTTCTTTATAATAAAATAGATAAAGAGTTAAAAAATAAAAATACAGTATTAATGAAGTAAAAAATAATATCTACAAGGATAAATAAATTTGACTACAATGAACTTGAAAACATGCTAGCCCAATTTTTTTAATCATAGCACACACACACACGCACGCTCACACACACATACACACTTCCTAGACTAGTTGTTCTTTATTTGGCATAAACTTATATTATTAGAGTGATATTACGGTAAGACCATTGATTACTGAAATACAGTCAATATCTAGTTCGGAGCCAATGGGTTCAATAACATGTACACTATGTTTTGTCAAATAAATAAATTTGTATTGTATTTTATTGTACTAATGAGCGAGGAACTTATTCAATTAATTGACACTTGAGTTCCTAGTTACTCACAATTTAAACAATCAGAAGTATTAGCTGTATTCAATTCTGTTTTTAAGCGCTTATTGATAAGGTGCATAATGTTACCCATACACAAAATTTACTCGTTGGAATAAATTAGAAAACAATTTATTTGAAACAATTTGTAGGATTAAGTAAATGAAAGATCACACAGGTGTTCAATAACAGCACATACCGTAACAGTAAAAAATAACTAAATTTGAAAACATAATTACTTGGAATAATCTGCAGTTGCAAATAAATGGAACATCACAGAGTAAAACAGACCTGGAAACGCCTCGACCTTAGTTGTCTCTTTGAGTAGGATGTTTGCTATTACATAGTCTTGTTTATGACATAAAGGTTAAGAGCCCATAAAGAAAGAGATTTCAATTTGTTAAAAGCGCTGCCGGTCTTGAAATGTCAAATACGGGAAAATAACAATATCAGATTTCGCATAAAGGACTACAGTCCTTTGAAGATAATAATTAATTAGACGAAATTTAAAATTTGGAATTTTCTCTTTATTTCTTTCTTAGAGTTTGTGAGAATTTGGAATTGTTCTTGCTTTGTTTTTACGATAGAAAAATATACCTCTTTAAAATTTTATTGAGTAAAAGGTGCCGCGTTTCTCTAAAACAGGCGGCATTACTAGTACAACCGCAATCCGGTCAAAATAATAATTGATTGTTCATTTGGCATGAAATGGTTTTGTTTTCCTTTACAACAGACGTCATTAATATACAAACAACTTTGTTCGTTAAATACTCCAACATGTATAATGTTTACCTAGTTATGTAGATTCAGAATTCTAATTCTCAGTAACTGAGATGTAATATGATTATATATTGATGTAATATTAGGATAGTAAAAAAATATCAGTCTTAAAATTAACGCTGGCATTATGATTAACTTACTAATGATCTGCTTAAATTTGAACTAGAAGCATACGGAAACAGTTATATTATGCAGCTACTCGACCTGTTACATGATAAATATCTGATGATTGACAGAAAGACGACTCTGCGTTATTTTTAACCCAGGATTGTCTGGGGTTGTCCGATTCTTGGACGTTGCTGACGCATTTTGCAACCTTCAGTTGTGTAATTTTCTTGCACAAGCTTGTAACAACTTCTATTGCATAAATATACTCTTTATATTGATTAGTCAGAGTTTTAATTTTTAATATATAAAAAATATATCTACTATATTTAAATTAGTACTTATAATTTAATATACTTGTTACACCTCGCGGTATTACCAACTTACTACATTCAGCTAGCTATGACACTAAAGTTGAATAAAAAGGCTATCGGATAATGTATAGGTAAGTAAAATAAAGTTACTTTTTGTACTCACTGAATTTATACGAGTTTTTTGTACAAGATAAACATTTATTTTAAATATTATCTGTGCCCTAATTTTCCCAGAAAGATTATCAACAACATTTATCAGCGACATTGAAAAAAAATTTCAACATGTGTAAAATATTCCATTGATTTTGACACAATCTTACCTGCGTAAGTATGTTTGTGATACACACAAGTATTGTGAAGGAAACAACTCGTATGGTTGTTTGTTGGTGTATTAGTTAGAACTCGTTATAAAAGTTAATTGATAGGAGCGCTAAAATATTTGACAGTTTGTGATTTGTATGTATCATACCTATTAGTAGTTCGCAAACTGTTACAATATTATTCTTGTGTTCTCTTCACTGTATATTTTTTTCATGTTTAGAAATCTTAGTCCTTACCTAAGTTTGCGTTCCGTATGTCCTTGTGTAATACGATTAATCGGATTGCGAATAGTAGAAAAAAATTTCAAAATCAAAAATGTTCGACAGTATAAAGATGAACATTTTTAAATCCGCAAACCAAGTTTTGTTCTCGTCCTAGAAAACGAATTATGGAAAAAAGGAATGATAAACTTCGCAGCCACTGTTGCTCAATGCAGTGCAATGGTGCAGTCATGCAGTCGTGCAGTCGTGCAGTTGTAGTTGGTGAAGTCGTGTCACGAACAATAAATAAAAGTATACAACTATAAATATAAAGTCATGTCAAGTCACTAGTTTCTACTATTGAAAGTATATAGTCGAGTTTTGAGTTTTTGTTTTGTATGTTATCTGATGCGATAGTATTGCGAATCTGTTTGGTGATAATAAGAAAAGCATGTTTTGTTTGATTTTTACACAAGAATAGATAACTTACAGATATACAATGAAATAGGTGTTTTTTTACGATAACGGTATTATTCAGACTATTGCGCGTTATTGTAGTTATTTTTAAATGATTGCATTAATATCTAAGAAATAGATAATAACAATCAGTCACCTGTGTTTATGTGTGTTTGTATTTATAATTAATGTAGCAGGTCGATGTAAACAATTACGTTAGCGAAGTACAATATAGCATGTTGATCCAGAAATTTTATATCGTATTTTTAATTAACCTTCGTATATAATAATAAAAAATAGACAATCGCTGTTCGTTTGTCTCGCTAAAATTTGAGAACGGCTAGGCTGATTTAGCTTATTTTAGTTATTATGAAAGTTCAGAGAAGGTTTAAACGGTGAGAAACATAAAAAACTGTTAGACGGTACGAATTTCGCCGGATCAGCGAATATACGAGTACATACATATAAAACACGTACACCCATATTTACCTACTAGGAGTTCTTCTACGCAGAAGATGGAATTCAAGGCTCCTAGAAATTTTACAGTATATAATTGCAATGTAATCCAAGATTTGAAGTAGTAGGTAGGTATATTTACCAAAGTTTCGGGCTGATTGTCATCAGTATTTCAAATAAGACGAATAATTTCATCGCCGTACAAACAATTAGGTATAAAGCGTATGTTGAATATATTTAACCTCTCTACGTCTTGCCTCTGCCAAATCCCATAAAACGGCCATTACTGGCGTAAAATTAGCTCCTTTTGCTGCGGACTAAATTACCAATTAGTTTCATGCATCTTTCTACCAACTTTATCTTAAATCTGGTCACACAGCTCGAGTTGCCACACATGAAAATTCGCCTAGTTACTGAAATTGATGCGCAATTCCTGTCATTTTCGTTCTTATTAAAAACTTCAACATATATATTAGTATTCACACAAAAACCTGTGTAGTTTTTTTCCCTACTAAAAGTATTAAGTGTTTAAAAAGTATGCGTTAATTTAGAAATATTTAGTTGCAGTAAGTTTAAATTATCACAAAAAAGTCGCGAGTAAAAAAAAAAATCCAATTTAACTAACTTTTTTAAAAATAAATATAGTATAACTATGTTAATCATAAACTTAGTTTATTCACAAACATCTGCATCAAAACCCAAACTTTACATACTTACTTTTACCAAATACTAACTTGGCAGTAATCTGTGGCACCGCTATATTAACTATTTAATAATCTTGAACTGACGCTGTCCAGACACCTTTATTCTAAGAAACATTGAGGTTGAAGTTTTTGTTTGTTTTGATGGAGTTTTTGTTTGTTTTATTGGTTTCATACTGCATAATGATGCTTCAATAATTTATTATTAAGTTAATTTTAAATAAAATTATATGAATTTACTTGGACTGTGAATAAATTTAATTTTACTCTTAATTTGGTGTATATTTTATAATATGTATAATATGAAATCAAAAATCTGATCAGCAAATTGTGACGTTATTCTTATTATATTGTTGTTGAAAGAAATATGATTAAAATATTATTTGAAAATAAAATCATTGCTGTACCTAGTGAAAAGGCAAAAGCGATTTGTAACGGTTATAAAATACTCATACTAAAACATAATATCATATTTATATTTAACGATATTACCACGATTATGTTTAACTACGCATCCTATTGCGGCCAAATACGGCTCACAGTCGCGCAACGTTCAACTCGGCGTGTATTCAAAATCGCGTTAAGGTGATCACGGTGCCTCTGTGGATCTGAGTCACTGGGATTTAAGAGTAGGTGTTGATAAGTTTAATGTTACTGCCGAATTTAAATAAATTTAGCTGATTCATGCTACACATTGGCAATCTTCGGATTTAGTGCTCTATTTTAAGTTTTGTTAATAATATTGAGTTAAGTATAGTAAAGCAAAAAATATGCAAAAAATATTTAGTGTTTATTTTAACGATAAAAATCCACTTTATACACCCAGGTGATATCACTCAGGTGAATAAAGTGGAAATTAAAGTGTCCTCAATTCACCTTGGATTTTTAGCACCTACTAGGTAAAATATGAAAACTAACCAGTAAAAAAGATTAAGTAAACTTTCTTTCATTATTCACTGTAGTTAAAAACTGCAGAAGCGACGCTGACAACAATTTGACGGTTTCGCTTGATTCTATATTTACTGAAACCGATGTAAAAAGAATCGCCTAAACTTTGGTTTAGGAGATTTTCCATACTTCCCTCAAATAAATACCAGAAAAATCAACGACGAAATTTTCCTTCGCTCAGGGAAAACCTATCCACAGACCCACTTAACATTACCACATCATAGATAAAATACAGCTATTTTATAGCCAGCACATTTTTTTCAAGGTTTGTATACGTTTATTTCCAATACATGTTAAATAGGACACACGTGTAAGAAAGGGCCCGGTGCATTTCGAGGTATGACGTCAAACCTGCCCTATTTCGCCTGCCAGATTATTTTGTTTCTTTTTTTATGCACGGGATATTTTGGGATGCAGTACTTCTATTTATATTAATAACGATATTTCGCTTAGGGAATGTTTGTATAGATAACCAGGATAATATTTTAAGTTTAGAAATATTTCTTAATTGTGGACTAAGTTGCAATTTGCAAACTATAATAAGGCCTAAAATTATTTTTTTGCTCTTACATCGTTTTGTATTTGAGTAGGCTATGTTACCGCAAATAGATAATTTATACCTTTTCGTTTTTGGATAGGAGGCATTAGTATTAAATTTGTATTTCTTGCAATACAAGCACGACTTCTATAGACAAGTTCTATAACACACAACGTTGAAATTAGCAAATTGCTTCTATAATTAAGTACTCAGCTACAGAAGGTTGGTTTCACCCAATATTACTCTATAACGTGTCTAATCGTGGCACGCTATTATACTTTTAATGTCACGCTTACGCCACCGTGACCACCAATGCAAAAGGTCGCACCTAATCGTCGACCTTTCATACGCCAATGAATATTGCACGAAAGACGCCATCACGCACACCACACCGCCACACGGCTGGTATATTTAGCTTATACGACTAAGTATATTTAGCGTCCCGCCCCTGTGACGTAAATGGTGACATTTAAGCCTATGATGACAGCTTAATCAATAGTTCTGAGTATGGCCTAGCAACGCATGATAGCCTGTGACATATCAGAAAGTTGATATGTCACAGGTTATTTTATTATCGAATGTAGATAGATTCGCATTATGGTTTAGCGTGGCCGATTTTAGCGCTAATATATATTTCATCTAGAACCGCCATTAAATTAAAATCACTTTTACACAAACCTACGCATAAAATACCACTTTACAAATTTTTATTAGTTTCCAACGTTTCAGAATAAACTACAGATTATGAAGAACTAAATTTGTCTGTGATGACAGTTTTCATAATTCATGGGGCTAACAGTAATGTGCAGTGAAATGCTTCTACCTTTTACTACAGTGCACACAGAAATACGCCGTAAATTACTCTTTGTATTGAGTTGTTAGTCTCACATCTTACGACCTCATTTCATCACGCTTCCTGAAACTTGTGCAACTGACACTTCTGACATGATTTAGTAGAAAACCACTTCAATTTTCTTCTGCATGAAACGATGGCCCATAAAATATTGAGTACACGCCGTAAACATAATCAAAATAAACTGGAACGGCCCGACACGCAGTCTGAAGAGTTTTATTTATACATGTATATGTATAAAACGTGATTTGTAATATTTTGATAAATAATTTTAAAGGAGATGATTGAGCTTTCCTGATTTACATTTATAAAAGTTGTTTGATCTTCAATGAATCCCAATGTAACATTGGATTGAAGTTCCCACTCTACAGTCACTGAGTTACAAGTTGACTGAGCAATACGATATTTGATTTTGGTGATAGGCTAGCTAGGTAAATACTAACATACTACTGTAAATGCTAACCGATCACTTATCAACGTAAATAAAAAGTCACAATAAAGAAAAAACGTAGTTTATACATATTATGAAAGCACTTACTTATTTATGAACCTGATTTTAGTATTTAGAGCTAGGATAAATAAATTAGATTAGTTTACTTCTCTGATTAAGAAAGTAAATTCTCCGATACGTTACGTATTTCAATTTGCAATTTAGATTATTTGAAGATTAAGAAAGTTACTCTACAATATATGGTCTTGATCTAAATTTATCCATTTATGAAAATACATATCAAGATAATGCTAGATAATGCGATTTGTTTGAACAGGAAGTATTATTCTTCCTGGACTATTTTCGATCAAATCGGTTTATAAATGCGCTCCAAGGTAATATAGTTTAATATAGAACACTTCAAATATAATCAAGTTCATCTTGATCTACTGAAGAATTCCAATGCAACGCTAATTTCGACTAGGAAGTCGTAAAAGAGAGCAAGCGCCAAACATTTTATAAGTGTGACTTCTTACTAAACATTTCGTACTATCCTGTATTTTATTTATTTTCTAATAAGCCACGTAATGTAAACCTAATCAGCTTCCTTTACTGACTTTAAAAAAGATGAGATTGTTAATTCGCACGAATCTTCACTTATTCAACTATTATTTATGCTTCTGGGTTATTTGGGCAACTAGTCAGACACGAGATTTAATCATTTTCTTTGCAATTCATGTCCTGTGATTCTGAAGAACAAATTCCGTCTGAGGTGAGCATGTTCAACTTAAATGCTATGTCGGCAATGCTTGTCTAAGGTATGGTAAGGTAGGTAAGGCATATTATGGTAGTCATGTAATTCTTGGCTGTAAGTACTTTTTCTTTGTTTTTGTATATATTCCGTCCACTAAGATGGTATGGCCATGTTATGCGTAGAGAAGAAAGTCATGTGACGAAGAGGACCTGAAAATTACTGTAGATGGTTGCGTCGGGAGGGGGCGACCTAATAAGATGTGGATGAATTGTGTGAAAAGGGATATGTGTGAAAGGGGAGTGAATGAAGAGATGACGGCTGATAGAGTAGAATAGAAGAGGAAGACATGCTGTGCCGACCCGCGTGCGATGATGTATATATTCCGTCGACATAAAAGTTGAATTTAAATATTTAATCTACTACTTAAGACCGCGTTTAGCTCACTTACGTGTTTTTCTTAAAACAGCAGATGCCTTTGTATCATAATGTAACTATGTCCTCTACGCGTTATGTTAAGGTTTGTAGCTTACTATTTTAGATCTATTTATCTTTGTCTATTTCATGAGTAAGTAAGTGTGTACGGAGGCATGGATAGATGCCATTACCGGTAACTATACCGCCTCGATTTCTCTTCCTGACTTAACTTCCGTAATCATAGAAGACGTATAACTCCTATTACTATCAATTAATTACCTGTATCGTATATGTTATGAAAAATATAATAAACTACTTTAGCAACACTTAAAAACAAATTAACTTCAGGGTTTGAAACCTTAAAAAAATACACGAATAATTTCGCCAAAACAAAGATGCTGCGATATCATAATTACCCAGCACTAATTACCAATTACTCGTAGAAGTAGTTCGTTCGGTTGCCTGACTTGTCCCCGAAATGGTGTAAATAGTGCCAAATAAAAGTAAAGTTGCTTTATACTGAAATAAGATATGTACATACAAATCTAAACAGTAGAGTTTCGCATTCCATAGCTGACTACGCTTTGCCAATTGGCTTAAAATATTTATCTGATGTTCGGTAGAAACCAATATTTTGAGAAGAAACATAAATAAATACACACACCAGTTGCAAATATCTCACCTAGCGTAAAATACCAACATGTACAATTTGGACATAAAGATTAACGTGCCTTTAATAAGAATAAAATGACTAACTACAGCGAAATAAAACGTCCTATACTCCTTATTATGAAATGGCTGTTACAGAAAAGTTCCAGAATGACTATTCTACAATATGATACAAAAACACTTTAAAGGCGGTCCCACAGCCCTTGAAGCCGATCACTATATATTTTGTTTCATGAGAACCATACCATAAGAAAGAGTCTTCAAGGCAGTAAACAGATGTTATCTAGCTTAACGCGCTTCGTTTTTTAATAAAACTGCGACATCATTCGTTTGACTTACGAGGACGAGTTTACGGTTAGCCAGCAGACGGTTTTGAGTTGACAGTGCTTTTAATAAACCCTGCGTCAATTGCAACTACTCTGTAAACTGTGAACAATTTGGCCACAGTTCATGTTGATATTATTATTTAGTCTGGATAAACACTGGACAAATATCAAGAGTCTCGCTTTATACAACTACATACTTCGAACGTAGCGTTAGATGGTTTTTTATAATAGTCACATTTTGCTTTTCCAGAAATTTCGTGAATGACCTGAACGCGTAATAGAGATATTTATAAACTCTATGCAGTATCACCAGTATATTAACTAAACATATAAAAGTCAATCGTAATCTATAAGTCTACGAATAAGTAATTTTAACTCTTCATTTCAAACGAATTATACAAAGAAAGATGTCTTTTCAGTTCAAGTTCAAGGTACGGTATAAATTGAATAGGTATTGCATGGAATGGGGTCACCGCCACGCGGTCATCTGACCTTGTTGCTGACGAAATGGGCAGCTGTTTAATCTTCAATTTCATTCCATTAGCTGTTGTATCACACCTACCTATCTTTTAAGAAGAAAAGTAAAATATTACCTTAGAAATTTTAAAGGAAATCCAAACTTTATAGCTTTGGCGTTAATTTTGAGCATTCACTGAAAAACTTTTTTGTTACTGTGTGAAGCATCTCTACTTAATGAATCTGATAAGGTTTGCTTTCATCAGCCTGTGACTGCATAAATAATGAGTGTTAAGTACTCGGTAAGCGGCTTTTGAGTGACATATTTTCCTACCAGAGAGTATCTTCCTTGTCTGTTTTGACATAAACGAATAATGTCTGTCAAGAGTTAGTCAACTTATTATAATAATAAATATACATACATACAAACACTTGAAAAACATAACCTTCCTTCTTTTGGAGTAGAGTAAAAAATAGTACATTATGCTGGTGAGGTGTGCCGTTAGTAGAACTACCAGATTGGAACTTACGTAGCATTACTCAAACTAAAACTTAATTCATGCAATCTGCCCTTAGCTAAGGAGTATTGATCGAGTCGACTTGATAGAGGGTAAAAATACACAAACATTTATTAAACTTAAGCCTGAAATAATAATAACAAATGACTTAATAATGAGAGTATTCATTAAATACTATACTACATTCGATATGCCACTTCGTTTGAGAACAATAGTGATCTGTTTTGAGAACAAGAACAGAGTGGTTCTTATCATAATAATAACGTTACTTATACAAATAATTAAAGTACTCGTACGTAATGAAACAATTCTGAAGGCTTTTTACTGATAGTTCTAAACAAAAGCATTTTAAAGATAAGCCATATCTTTACATAATAAATTTTAAGAATGGAAAGCCTAAGCTCAAGGATTTTTAGAACCTTTGGAATCGTATTAAACGGTAACGAAGTTGAATTAAAAAGTTGAAATTTAACAGGAAAAATAATGTATAGAACAAGAATTCTTGAATTTCTTGTAAATTACGTAATATCAACGTGACATTTCGAGATCAGCCAATATTAAAATGCAATGTTTTAGAGCTCAAAATTCGGAACAGCACTGAAACTGCTACAGAAATGCTTGATGCATATCACCACACTAAACGCTAATATGCACCCTGCAAGTACAAAATTATAAAAATCAACCTACTTAACTAATTTGGATGAAATTACCCAGGTTAAGAGAGAAAACAGTTTCCTCATTTCAGCTCAGAAATATTGCACTTAAAGGATATGACTTTCCATGATTCGATATAATTCGTGTCATATTATTAAAAAAAAAACACCATTTACAGTTACCGAGACAAAATATTATAAACTGTTTTTAAAATGTATATATTCTGATGGCAAATGACGTTTCCGTCTGCGAATCTGATATTCCGAAATGACTAAATCATTGACCGGAGTCGCTCCCGAAATTCAGGAGACACGTGAATTATAAACGTGATCTACAATAATGGTAATTTCATGCAAAGTATCTTGTAATATTCAGACCGTGATGAATTATTATGATAATAGCCGTGAAATTTTCTGTAATGTGCGATGTGCGATTCCTTAATACATTTAACGACACTTAATTTCATGGCTTCTAACCAAAAAGTACGAAAAAACTAGTACATTTCGTTACTGTTCCCTAAAATAAGAAAGTGTTTTCCTATTTTGTAGCTATATTCCATTTAAATAACATGTTACGAAATAGTGAATAAAGTCTTATTTCTTAGTTAGTTATGTTAAAATTCAAATCGTATTCGCTTAAATATATAACCACAGTTATTAAACAACCATTAAAGTCGGGTGCAAAAAAACTGTCATTAAAGTAATAACACCTAAGTACATAATCATTTAGCACGACGAGAACTGTGTCTCATTGTCATTACGTCTAGACCCAGGTATATAATAATATATTTTTTCATTAGCTATATTTTATAAAGTATTGGCGTAAACTAGGTTTTAACGTTTTAATTCCATATAAAGCTGATTTATTGATTTCTTAGTGACGCCTAAACCGATTTGATATAATCTTTTTAGTCTGAAAGGGTATACTTTCTATATGTTCCTACGAGAATACAGTCTAGTAGTTTTAAATAAAATATGTATAACCAAAAACTTGGCGCCTCCCGAATTAAAATCACAAATGCCGATGTCACATTATTTAAAGAATAATGTAAAATTGAATAAGTACCTACTTCTCCAACTCTCCTCCTACTGTAGTAAGTGATATTATACATATAAGATTATGATTGTTGTTAAAATATAAGCGACGTACATAGCACGTGTTTTCACACGCAGAAGAAAAACCCGATATGTATGAATCCAGTAACATCCAGTATCTTTTGATAATATAATGAAATAAAAGTCAACTTGGTTCGGACTCAAGGTGAAATATTTTTTAATTTTAGTACCTATGTATTATTATTGTACACTTGGAAATTGAAATAAAAATAGTATTTCCAGTAAATAACGTGGTTATCCTATTGTAAAATTTGATATGTCGGTCTCATGCATAAAATTGGTTAAGCATTCATTAGAATTAAATTAAATGTAAGTATTATGGAAAACGTATTGTGAAATAAATATTACATCTTGATATTGATGTTCTAGTTGAAAATATAAAATGTTACAACCAAACAAAATTATCAGTATTTTAAGTTTGCTTACCAAATACATAACACAACGATTGCATGCATATAAAATTCAAGAACTTAATTAAAAACTACGGAAGTACTTAATATTTTTATTCAAATGCTAAAACATCGTGCCGTTTCAATTATAATCCCACGAAAATCTCGCTAATAAACATCTAAAGATTTGAAGTAATATATTCGACTTATATTGTCTCATATATTTTTTACAAGTAGGGCTCGTAATTATGGCTTTCTATTTCTATATGTTTTTGACCTTATTTTTTTGGAAGCCAGACGGAATAATTTCTAAATAATGTAAGGTGAGTGAACTGAAAAAGCGAGGACACGAGTTGAACTTCCTACTATTCTCAAAAACCGAGTCGTACGATAAGTACCACCGTCAATGACAGAAGCAGATTTCTCGCTTTTAACCTTCAGTGTTCTCAACACATCTGTCCAAACAGAAGTCAATGAAACTCTTGATGAGACGGAGACAATAACCATAATTTCATCAGACTGTGACGTCTTGACTTTGGGAGTTCAAAGATAAGATGAAATAAAAAATTAACTAGGTATTTATAATACATCAATCGAAGCTAGTTGTGCAGTGCTTGCTGATCGAAAAGATTGATCACATTTTAGTTTTTTCTTCGACAATAATATTCACGCTCAAAAATAATGCAACGTAATGACGAGATAACCACTTAGCAAGCACTTTCGCGTAAGCATAAAAGAAAAGCATGAAAAATCTTAACAGTCGATAAATCTCAAACACAAAGACCACTTTGTTTCGGTTTGCAGCGATTAATTTGTAACAAAATACGTGTATTATTATGAATAACATATTAACGAGTTAGTAACAGCGACACCTGACCTTCAAAATCTTTAGTCGATAAGCTTCTGCGAGTAATATTACGAGCATAGCAACAATAGTTTAGGTACCTACAAGACGGTAGGGGACCCTCCGCGTAGCAACAGAAGTAATAGGTATCATTTGGCAGTGTGTTGACGATTGCGTCTAATTTTGCCATTGATATTAGATTGTCCATTCAGTCAAGGAATGTGTCGTGAACCGAGTGTGTGCTATAATTTAAGTAAAATTATGCATAGGAGTACATACTTATAGTACGTACTTTTTAATACTTTTGTTACCAGTCGGTGTTTGGAAAGCTCTTCATTTAATTTTAGAATAAGCATTTCTACTGCGAGGAAATTATTCAGCCATCATAAACTGGAAATCCATTTCAATTCTTATGTGCGTTTTTGATAGCGAAAACTGATAAAAATAGCGGTTTCATTATATGGGTCACGTCTTATCGTAAAATTGAACTAGCCGTGTTCTGTACAATATCCGTATCGGTTTCTAGATTAAGGACGCTAATAGACCTAGAGTTAAATCTAGAACATTAACTGTTCCGTTAATAACTACACTAAATTATCAGACTTTGTCAATATAATATTATGTATTTGGAAATGTGCAGCTGAAAACCAATTATAGTATCCATCATAAACGTCGCCAGTTTATTGGATAATACGAGTACCTAGATTTCATTCTTGAAATTTAAAAGTAACAAAAATATTTTGTGAATTCGATTTGCTCCAGTTTTCGCACTGTCAGTTAACACACTTAGCATGTTCGTGGCATTTTCAAAGAAACAAATGACAAAATTTTCTTTAAAAAGAATATCAGAGTAAATTTCTGAGAATTAAACATTTAGAACACATCTAACATACGAAAACTCACAGATTGAGTTACTTGAGTGAAATTGAGGTGACCGATAAATTGAACATCAACGTTATTAGTTTAATCTAAATCGCTAACTCTGCCGATCCGTTCAAACGCAAAGAATAACATTTAGAAATGATCTTTTGCCAAGTAACGATTTCTGATGTTGATATGTTTATGGATTTTATAGTCTCTCTGGTAGTCATGTATACGAATCTTAAGGTATAAAATGGGTATTTCTAATAATTACGGTTAATCTGTATCACTGTTTGACGAGTGACGCAAACTCGAAAGTGGAAAGCTGACCCATTTCCATCTCGGATGCCGGTCAGTTGTGACGTCAACGTGATGTAACAAACACCGTTAGGCAGGTATAATCGTGGCCATAACAGTTAATGTTGTGTAATAAATAATCACAGAAATAGTTTTGATATGGAATTGGTATAGGCTAGGCGCGCTATAAATTTTAGTTGTAGCAATAAATTTTTCCAGTGAATTGTATTGACCGTGACTCATAATTATGTAGGGTAATATTTTCAGTTCATAGAGTATTAAACTAGTAGATCTGCAAACTGTTGACTTCGGGCCACACTAATTTGGCAAATAAATTTCTGCCTTCTAAATGTCAGCGCAATAAAAACTGTAAAAGAAACTTTTGCCTTATGAAATAAGGTTAATGTATTGTATTGTTCCCAATGGCTTCTGTAAAGAAAGTACTAAGAAAAGATTTTTGGGAATTTAACACCTAACGGTAACATGGGATTTCAAAGTTTTATATCGAGAGCAACGCCGCGAGTGAAACAATTCTAAACTAGTAGAATATTTTCCTAGTCACTTTAGTCATCTGCACGGTTATTTGTATTAGTGTAGAAATGGTACTAATTATGTGAAATGCATTTTTTTTAACGTTTCGTGACTAATATCTTCTTTGGCATCTCTTTCACCGACATGCAACCCACAATGACAAAGTTATTATTCTATTCCAATTTACACAGCTATGTGATTTTGAACTTAAAAGCTTTTCAGGTAAGGTTTAGTGTCACGATTATTGCTAGAATTTGTATGTTTGTAGTCGGAAAATATAGCCCCAGACTTTAGACGACATACCTGCGAATGAAGTAGAAACATACAACTCTGTCTGGATTGTTAGTTCATTTGGCAATATGTGCATTTGGCGCCATTTCAAACAAATATTCTTGAATATCGATGCCAAATAGTAAACAACGTGTTTTGTCCAACCGCGTTTTATGTAAATAGAAATTAACTCGTATATTGCTTTTTGATCTATGCGAAAGTTCTAGAAAGTATTAAACCACCTCAAGAGATTTTTCCATAACAATGTGTTGCATTAATTGATTTTCTGATGTAAGTATTTTAGTTACATCTATCGGTTGAATTATATTTAATGTGCCGAAATATTGTCTAGACAATTCGTGTTAAAACGACGGCAGGGTAACGTTCTAGTAATGTGAAAAAAATGCGAACTTGCGGGGCATAGACCAGTCACGTTTCGAGGTCAAGAATCTAGGGGTCCACGACTTCTATCCTTGGTGTTTTTATTATTAAAATCCAACGGTTAGATGATGATACCGACCGGACGCGTTGCTAATCCTCAAAAAAGCGTGGAAGATTTTTAATGAGTTAAGTTAAAAAACCGTAGTTCCTTATTTAAAAAGTTTAAATCAATAGACGTGAAGCTTTGAAATTTTAAGGCTACTGAGGCATAAATGCTTAATCACTCAAAAAGAAATTCGTTTTATAAAATCTCGGTCTACAAAGTAAACTCAAACTATTTTACTAGTTCTGTAACAATATACGAGTATAACAAAAGCAGTCATTCTTTTTTTGGTCTAATTAGTTAGTTTGGATATTCAATGATGTATTTCCTTGAAAAGAATAGACCAGTTATCTCGTTATGCAACGGTCAGATTTTCCAGAACATTTTGATGCGGGCACGTCGTATTTTTTAGAAGCGTGAAAAAGCAGATTTAAATAAAATCTGGTGAGAACATTTGATATTTACAACACCTGAGGTGAGTAATGTTTTCAAACAATTAACGTCATTTAAATATCAATACACTCAAGTGTGCAAAATGTAAGTAGACTTTGTTACCATATCCTTTTGTAGCTGAAAATATAAATTAAACTGTAACTGAATAAGAATTTATACAGAAAATCTTTATTTTCAGCAAGTCAAACACTACCTATCTCCACCACGAATACGAATATATTTTCAAAACCATATTTATGGAAATAAATTTTATAAGCATTCAATATTTAAGAACGTTGGCATACCTGTTATCCGCCATATTTTTCAAAATGGCGGCTACTATACACACACACTGACAATATAACATAATTTTTGTATAATAAAGCCACCTACTACTGAACGCAGTAAGATTAAGAATATAAATGTCTGAGGAAGTGTCACAACTTAGAAAGATATTCTGAATTCACTTTTAACCGCTTGTTTTCAGAAATCAAACCATTTCTGAAAAGGTTGAAAGTGACTTCAAAAACCTGATTGCAAGATCTTTGGACCCACGTATATATCAAGTGAAATCGCAAGAGGCAGCTATTATAGCTTATGAATATCTGCAGGTGAAGATAAATCTATTAGCACCACTCACATAAAAATATGACAAACTGTTTGGGCTCTAGGGCGTGCCAATCAAAAAACAAAACCCTCCTTATCCTAGTAAAATCTGTATACATATTACTTGTATATTGCAGAGATTAAAACGACTCATAGTGAAAAACAGTGATATGTGGCATGTAATTGAAAGTTCTCAGTAATTATAATATAGTTGTGGGAAGATTTTACTGCCGAATTATTAGTATTAAGTTTGTCATAGTTAAGGAAGAGTTCTTCGTTATCACATTAATATTCAGTTTAGTTATGATGTTGGTTTCTTTATTGCACCATACCTTACTAACAATGCCTTTAGCTCACGGCCTAAAACTGGTATATGTACTTTCATTATAGTCTTATTAATTATTTCTTCTGTGCCATATGTTGACCTCGCGACCGGCTACCGCATGTCTCTGCAAAACATTATTCATAAAATTGGTCGGTAAATAGCGCCGCACCAAAATTACTATTTAACAAGAGGAGAATTCTCCACCGATTCTGATTCAAATTAGGTTTAAGGGTTGGGATGTAGAAGGCTTTGACTGCCTCCTGTACCCCAATCCTTGATTTATTTTCTCGACACAACGTGTTTTGCCGTAGGTTCGACTTTCTTTAGCATCAACATTCGATAGTTCATGCCCTGCCACGCTGCCGTCATAAAAACTAAACCTTAAGATGAAATATAAATGCATAAATAACACCTACGACTCTTAATCAAATATTCTTTGTTTAATATTCTTTCAATTAACTTTAAACAATAGTAGTTACGCGTTTATTCCACTCGAACTATACACGAGTCGTCAATCGTCATAATTTAAACGTATAATGTATGTACAGGTGTGAAAGATTTGTATCCCTGTGTGTGTAATATAGGTTTCTTACCGTAGAATAGATGAAAATAGAAGTTTTATAAGATATCGCCTAAACGTTGTCGTCGTAAGCATTGACACTACATGACAAACAATGGCATAACTTGAAAGCGCTAAGATACCTACAAAAGATTTTATAGACAACAGGTAAAAAAAATATTTGTTAAACCGATGATAAAATGATTCACCAAACAAATAAATAAGACACCAAACAAGAAAACAACAAATTTGTGTACCTACGTTAAATGACACAAGCAATCACGCGCTTTAAATCATGTGACTGCAAACTTGTCGCAACAATAAATTTGTCTTTGCTGGGTTTATGAATTAAGCACACAACTATATAAACTCGAATTAGCGGTGCTTAAGAACAATAAACTTGTTTTACTGCATACTGAAAAGTTAAGTGGCTAACCAAACTTTTTCAAAGAATGTATATCTGTAATGTATATTTTGTTGGTATAATTCCACAACAGAGAGCTCTTCTTATGCGGGTCGTGATCGATGAGATAACGAGCTAGATTTGAATGATATGAACCTTCTGTAGTAGCTTAGTTCTCATCTATGACCACATGACGCCGTCACGTGTTGCGTCTGGCCACACGCGTGACGCGTGGCTCGTTTTCATTACACGCCGTTGATTAGACGTAGAGTTGGGTTTCGATTCTCACTTTCTTTATCATGATTGCTGCAGATGGAAGTTTTTGTTAATTTTGATCATCTATTACATACGTGGTAGACGTGGATAGGTTGATGCTGAGTTTAATGGTGATCTTCTTTGCCACGTGTTGAGAGAGGCATTGAAGTTATGCTAGAAATCAGTAGTACGTACATGGGCGATTATCCCCAGTGGAAAAAGAAAGAAAATAAGAATACGGCTAATATCAAACATTTTGAGGCGCATTTAACGATCTTTTTACTTAGATATAATTATTTAAATTTCAAATGTTAGTTATCTACAATTATGTTATAATTGTTTTGGAATATTTGATTATTATCGTAATTCGAATTATTTATTTTTTCGTAATTCTTTTTGCGCATCTTAATTTTCCTTGTATTTCGTATCTTGTTATTCTGTATCCAAAAATGTCCGTGTAGGAAAACTTTGTCATATTGTTGAGTAAATTGATATTTTTTTATTGAAGTAGACAGGTAAAAAATGAAAAACACAGATTACACACGTCCTAAAAAAACTTGAATCTTGGGTGAGTTTAGGCTACATTATATTTTTATAGGTGCAGGTAACACAATAAACATAATAAGGGATTATTTTATCAGTCATACATGTACATGTACCCATATAAGTTTAACTTTGAACCACTTCTGTAAAAAAGTTAAGATTAAGAATGACGGACATTCTCATGAACAAAAAATATATGAAAATACTTCACAAAGTAATTGTACTTCCAAATGCAACAGGTATACAATATTGTTATTTTTATGAGAAGACATATTCTAAGAAGAAAAGAATGATATACTGAGAGTTTGAATTTAGGAAGCTATGTGTGTGTGGTATATGGTGGGTTTTAGGTACGCAGCCTTCTAGTGGTGGGTCCAACCCACCAATAATTGAAATATCTGTGTGGTCTACACTTACCATAATATTGTTTGCATATTACCACAACATGATAAATGCTCATATTCGATAGCATGTTATAAATATTTTTAGGTTTAATTAATTAACCGAAATTAATGTATATTGGTCTCAAGTCCTATGCTATCACACTAGGTAGCCAAATTTTCAAATAAAGAATACCATGTAAGCATTTATGCAGTAAAGGTTGTATTCATACTAATTATCCGTTTATATACCCCTAAAGAGAAAGTTTCAAAACAAACGCTGTATTGGGGTTAGACCGAGCTATGTAAGATGATTTCAATATTCTAAGCCTGGCTTTTGGTGACTTACCCTGTTGCTTAACAGAGGCCTCCAGGATTTACCAGGAAGGTGCCATTTCTTTTATCAGAAGATCACTATCATTCGTAAGAAGGTTCTTCCCAGGGCTTATTATATGCGGCTGATGTAAACCCTTAATTAAAGTACTTTTGTGAACAAAACGTCAAGATACACTCAAAGAAGCAAACGATAATATTTATGACGTTATTCTATATACTTTCTATAAGTGTATTCTATTATTAGATTATGGATGATACTAATATTTCTAATCAACACTCATAATACTCTCTTACCACTTGACAATTCAGAAGCAAGCAAATTCCTGCTAATTTCATCTAGGTTCTGTCTGTTTTTACAACTTATTACTTATGGCTGTTTATAGCCTGACCTAACACAAACTTATATTTTACCAGCATTATGCTCAAATTGTATTTACTTGCACGACAGGAGAAATAATATTGCAGTTACTTGTATTATAATGTACTTAATTACATAATAAGAGTTTGGTAAAAGCCAAGATAAGGAGCGACTCAATAAATTTATTGTTCTACAAAATTTTTTGCGTTAATACATTTTTATTTTATTAAAACCTAAACCTAAACCTAAATTTTGGCATTCTACTCTCATATTTATACAATATATTTATTTTTGCGTTCATTTATTAAGTTCGTTTTAAAGTTTTAAAATACTATTTATTACGTTAGTCTAGGTACGGACAGCTGTGGATGGAAGTTTCAATTACAACTTGTGGTTTTCATTCATCTGCATCAGTGCTTTTACGTCACTGTTGAACAGCAACGATATCAAATTGCCTCATTGAATTCCCACGCCTGCCATGTTACTCCTGCGCGGTTGTTCTTAGCATAACGATTTTTTATTTTATTTAACTACAAGGTTTAGTTTATTGCCATTTGATTGTTGGTTCTTATTCGTTACTGGATGCCTGTATGAATCTAGCACTGATGTCTCTACGAGTATCCCACATGAAAATGTTTTCCTTTTGTCCCTTTACGGTAGATTTAGGGGACAAACAACAATAAATCCTCAAAGAAGTATTTCCTCAGACTATCCTTACGTAAAGGAACTCCTTTACTGGGTACACATCTTCTCATTTAATTGTTGATTCACACATTTTCTTTTACTATTTGAAATAACTACTTTTGCTCTTCAGATTTTAAGATCCAATGCAGTGCTTATTTAGGTACGCACCTAAATTAAACTTGGTTGTTTTGCCTCCGTTCTGACGCAGTTGTTCTTCCGTTGAACTTTGGTTAACCGAGCTAGTATCACTGATATTGTTGTAATCAGTGCCGGTTGAGTTTCTCTGCATTTTATTATGACGCATATACATATAAGCATCTGCAAACTCTTATCAATTTTGTTTTAATACTATATCGCAGTTAACTTTTTATGGAACGTACCGTTTATGCAGACTAATCTTCCACTATTGACTGCGCAATGGTAACATTCATAATGTATGTGATAGTGGCTGCTTTAGACAATTACGTATTTGACGTATTTAGAAACTGCGCAAAAATATTCTCATTACGAATTTGTTTAGTGATAGATAAGTACCGAAATATTCTGCACTGGTGGAAGTTTACAAGAGCCCTTCAGATTTTTCATATCATATCTGATCGGTGTTATTATCTAGAAAAGTATCTCTACATGTTTTTGCATTGTAATGGTAGTAATAATTATAAGTTGTTTCTAGACAAAGCAAAATAGGATAAGTCTCTTGTTGTACTGTTCTATCTTTAAAATTGACATACAAATACCTGGTGCAGATTTATCTTTTTTATTCTTTGTGCTACCGAATGGCTTTAATGGCGTTTGTTGTAAATTTATTTTACGTGTATGATTGCCTGAAAGAGATCACTTAAAGCGACAAGGGGCCAATTTAAAATGTAGTGCATAAGTATTAGTAAAAATTGCACTACCTACTTGGTTATTGTTATGCTTTTTTTCTTAAAAAGTGGTATTATGTTATCTTATATCAATTCGGCAATAAAACAAGCAAGGCAATAATTGCTAGGATTTCAGTGCTGTTAGCGTAAGATCGGTGTTGGGGTTGGTGGGATCAGTGAAGGGGGTTAACTGACTTATCGAACAAAACCTTCCTAAGCAAGTTATTAGAATAAGTATAAAATAGCGTTTTGTTGGTGACTATGGGTCTTAAAAACAATATTTAAAAACGTAAGTAATGTTTATAATACTAAATTTTATTGACAGTATGACGCAAGAATTATTTTAAAACAATTACTTTTTGTTGGCAATAGCAATTTATATAACTCTTATAACAGTTCTAGGCAGTAATTGTTCCTATAATATAAATCACAAATGGCAAACCTCACGTTAATTAAAAAAATATTGTTACATTACGAGATCGATTTAATTCTCATGTTCTTTTTATTTAAACATTGTATGTTTACTGTCATATTCATTTGACTTTGACTTTGACTTTGACTTTCTGAAAGAATACTTCTCCAAATCGTAATTCTTATATACCAAAACAATGAACATAAGCATAGTGGCAATTAACATAAGTAAATAACGTTAAATTAGATGAGTTAGTTGAAACATTTTACCGCAAAACAGTGTTTGCTTATACCATGCCAAAATCACGTGCTAACCGTTAAATGTTTGTATAACATCACGTTTTCTAAACCTGAATTGTGTCGAAATTAAGGCGAGATCATTTATACCCAATTAAGGCAAAATAAGCGTTATATTTTGGCAGTCAGCCTTTGTTCATACAAAGGTGTCAATACTAGATGTGACAATAACTGAAATCATCGAATTACTATGTACTCGTATCTACCAAAAAATAAAATCTGCGAAATCTACCCATAAATCTAGGCAACTTTTATTTCACTCACATTATTTTATCAATTTTGTCTAAGTTCGATAAACTGTTGTGTTGATCAACTGTTTCAATTATATACATTTTGAAATTTGTATCATACTTAAAGTAATAATAGTTGTATTAACTTTTTGAATAGCATGTAGTAGCAACGAGACTGAACTCGACATTATCAGCAACATATTATCAACTAGAGCAAGTGTGCCAGAAGTCTACAGTAGTCTGAGATACTTTATAGAATGTTGATGACTGGAGTGAGATATAAATATGGTAGTGGAAAAGCATAAAGATCCATTCACGTCAGCGCAGGACTCATCGCCTCCACTAAGAATAACAATAAGTATACCCATTTCAGAGAGAGCAGAATTAGACATGGAAATGTCTAATTCTGCATTATAGGCCTTTCCTAGGGAAAAACTTCTTGTAAGTTTCCACTGTCATTGTTAGCCAAGATACAATTAATTTTAATGTCAAGAGCGTGACATTTGTGTGGCCAGTTGTTAGATTTTGACACTCTTGTCCTCAATCCGTCTAGCGAGGACCAAAAGAACACGCGTTCAGCTCGTGATAAACCATCAATGTTACTTCATATCTTTTGTCTGTCTGTATGTAGCTACAAACGTGAATTTTTGAGCTTCGTACTATCATACAATAAGTAGACATTTCGAAACAATATAGGTATCAACTATTGTTAGACTTGATTTAATATATAGGTATTTATCTTATTGTTTCATTTTACTTATATGGACTGGAAACAAAATCATTCATTTAACTAAATAAAAAACATTTGTTTTGATTTCCAGTCATAATAAATATTCTCCAGAGTATTCTTCAACATTTCAGACGGCTAATTTAAATTATTAGGTACATTTTGTGTAAACGAATAACATTCGAATCCATCTAACTAATATAGACTCTACTTGGCTGTACTTTAAGTTGTGTTTCGATAAAATTTAAATTGTGTATAGGTTTGTCCGTCGTGACTAATGCGCGTGATTGCAGCAAGCGGCGCCCTCAATACTTTGAACTTGACATCCATAGAGTAGGTTTCATTTGCCGGCCCTAAGTAAAAGTTCTGGACAAATTGTTAATGAGATTCATTACGTATGCTTGTAGGATGGTTTCTATGGTTTGTAGGATGAGAATAGGCCAGTTTCATTAATTATGGTTAATACGCGTCGTGCTGCTTTGCGTACGCTCAACCTTGAATAGCACCATTGAATTAGTCGTATTGTAGAACAGATTTTCACCTTGAAAATGTCTGCAACTCCATAATACAGCATTTGGATTTTGAATTCAAACATATAGATGTAGAAGAGGGAATTTTATTACTCGTAATTAATGTTGATAGTTACCTGAACCAACGACGTGATTTCATTGTGTTACAAATTATTCAAGGTGACGAGTAAAACATATAGTTCTATCATGACTAGAAAACCACATAATAATGTAAACATCATCACGTTTAGTTCTTATTTTAGTATCCACCTCACTAGTCTACCCCATGTGTTGAATTAGGTTACTAATGATTCACTCTCGTACAGTAAATCTGGTTAGTTTCGCTGAAAACTTTGAGTCAGACGAGAAGACTAATGTTGTGATCACATTTTACAATTAATAAGGTGTGGAATATTTTGTATTCAAACAATAACGCAATAAATTTCTAGTTTTTATTTAGTGTAAAGTGATTTTGCACTGCAAGACCCCCTTCAAATTATTACACGCTATATTTTTAATTGATTTAAGTATGTACGAGTATCAATTGTTACGAAATTACTTTTATCAGTAGACCACAATTTTTTTACGGTTTTGTTCGTGTTATAAAAGCTTACAAAATAAAAGTTAAACCTAAACTTTTAAAGAAAATCAGACGCCATCGGCAGTGTGGTTCTTGTTCCGTTTATTTCTCGATATATTTTTACAAGTCACAACTCTCGTGTACATGTGTAACTGTTCCTGAGCCCAACAACCTCATTTGAGAACACTGAGGCACCATTGCGTTCAACATTGCCGACGGAAACCCAAAACAGATGGTGAAGTGAACTCAGCAAACAATAATAAACTTTTTGCTACCTTTTAATAAAGTTGTAAACGTCGTGTCGGGTGCTCTCGGGTAATCTTAATGTTAATCACAAAGTAACCTTGAAGTAGGTGCAAATAACGGTATAGCATATCTGTATGAAACGAACATCGAGGTTTTAGTTACTGACTAACTAAAATCTCACTTGCCGTATAAAATCCGCAATACTTTCTACACGTTCTGAAATTGGTTTTAAATTTTCAGAATACAATAATAAGAATCTTTATATATATTTATATATCTCTAATATACGAGTGTTCTTTGTGGTTGATCAGTTGTAGTTGTTTTTGTCTGGTTTGATAATTGCAGGGGTATCAATATCTATTATACGCTTAGCAACAAGTTGAGTTTTATGTGTAAATGCGCTTAGTTAGTCACATTAAGATTTAATAGTCTGTAAAAATTTAAAACATAACATTTTATTATTTTAAATTCGAAACACTCACATTGAAATATTTCAGACTTAATATTAGTTCTAATATAATACACGTTTTTATATTGCGATCATTTATTTGAAAAAAAAACTGAACTATCTGTACCCCTCAATGTTACCCCCAGTTCCAAATTACGCTACTGTACATTTTTGTGATCAAAAGTAATATAAGATCTAATTAGATAAGGATACATTTTTGGACTATGATTATGAATTATTTATTACACAGATTTGCTGTTATAGTGTAAAGGAGTTATAAAAATACTCTATACTATATCCTACCTACCATACAAAGCTTTTATAATATTCTTATGTAACTTGTGATATACATATACATGTTTTAAATAAAATATACAGTTTGTATGTTTTATTACAATTATATATATATGTTTAGTGTGGAATATTTTAATTATTCAACAATTGAAAATTAAGTCAGACAGTAAGATATTTGGAATACAAATTTAGTCAAACAATTCTATGTGTATCACTCCCTAATAATTTCTTTTGCCTCGCTACCCCAACTGCCCATAGTCTCCACTGCAATGGGGACAAACAAATAAGTCGGCACCACTGCCACGTATTTTAGGCGCTTTTTAGTAGCCGCATCCTCAGCAGCCGCTGCTGGAGACCGAATCAAGCGACTCAGGTGACAAGAGGAGACAGTGCTGACGCAAGTTGCATTCCATATCAAGCACTTGCCATTCTTCAACGGCACCAGAGTAGCCCATCCGGTATCTTACGTCAGATCTGCTTAGACCTGGCGATTCTAGCATGCAAGGGACATTCGCCGAGATAAAAGCCCTACGAACTATGTCGTTGAGGGCATGGTGACGCGGAAATCTCCCTGCGAAGCAACGACAACTCAGTGCATGATGACCATTGGCCTCAACCATAGAACCGCAGGTGCATTTATGACGTTCACATAACTTGCAGCCCAGACGGAGAGCCACCGCCAGACGCAGAGAGTCATCATCGAGTAATGTACCCAGGTGAGGGGAAGGAAGAACATTCAACCATGTCCCGGATTCTCACTGCGACAAAGCTTGCAATCTCGCTAAATCCACTCCCATGGCAGAATCCAGCTAATGCTTTTGCACCAACATCGTCCCATGCGCGTTGTACATGGGGGGTAACTGGATTTGGCACGCCGGAATTAAGGTCGGACCAGGCTGACACCGCCTCAGGCACGAATGGTATGCTCACCCTGTCACCATTGGAATTAAAGATGATAGTGACAAGGTTCGCAACTCCATGTGCTGACGCTAAAAAAGCTGGTAAGCCGACTTCCCGCGCGCACCGTATCCCGAGACCTCCATACCTTACCGGCAGAGCCGCTTGACTCCACTGTGTTTCGCTAAATGATACATTTAAAATAGACTCCAAAATAGATTCTAAAGTGCCACGTATTAGTAGTCCGCAACAGGTATGTAATTTTAGGCAAGGCAAAACACATACGCATCAGTGTCATCGCAACGTGCGCGGAAAGTACTTTAAGGCGTTCTTTAGTGGAAAAGAGAAGGTCTTGACGCGAATTTTTTTGCTTCAGGCACTGCTTGAATTGAAAAATTGGAGAGCTTAAAAGGCTAAAGCTAGAAATAGGAAGTTCCCTTAGGCCTGAAATTTTCTTTGAAAGTGTTATCGAGAACTATCACTACAAAGAAAAATCACGCATTTTGAGGGATTCACCATCAGACCCAGTTCCTTCAGGCGTGGAATGATGCAATTAAGATCTTGGTTAATATCTTCTGGTTTCCCCCCCAAAGTGCCGTGGTCAGTCCAGGTACCAAAGATTTAAAGATGATTTTAGACCTACAATTACCCTTTAAAGTGCAAGGCTAGAGGGAAGGGATTCGATCCTTGACTTTGCTCAACAGATCGTCCCTTTCAGGCGTATTAAATGCATTGCTGATTGAGTGGCGGCAGGTTGAGTGCCCGAGATGGTCCCGGATGCATAACCTAGCGGCAAGCGTGTCAGGGCTCGGTGGTGCAAAAGAATCATCAGATACCAAGAGGCGAACCGCTCCTCTGAGATCACCTTCAAACACTTTTGATTCTATAATACTCTTAAGTGACCGTGACCTGCGGATGGAATCTACGCACTCACCCCCCTCAATAAATTTAAATGAATCTGAAGAACCAATGTTTGCTTTGATCTTTGACGTCATATAACCAGATGACTCTTTCGATGGGACCTTTAAAGCGCTGTAGGCAAAAGTCAATAGCAAACACCAGTCTTCCACGCCGTTGAACTCGAAGCATCTGTGGATGATATCACACAGTTTGCCCGCTGCCTGGTTTCGGGCACCCTTCGGAATGTGCCGGAGCACGGGTGTGCTTCCCTTCAAAGTCGCCAATACATCCAAAGGACAAGCAGGCGGTACAGTTGCAGACGCCGCCGCCGCCGGCGCGAGAGTCGTGTTATACTTATAAGAATTATGAATGTTTTATTTAAAAAATGATAACATATATATACCAAAAACTACAATTAAAATGCCTATTGTCAGTACAATATACTATTATTTCTAGCTATTGAGCATAATACTTTTTTGCTATTGCCACAAAAATTTCTTCTGCGCAACCTCGCGCCCGCCACGCCAGTGCGTTTCGGATAACATTTTCTTCCATGACCGCAGTCTCATTAGCAATGTTAACGAGGCCTACTGACATTTACTCAATGTTATTTTTCACCAGTACTCAATGCCCCACTTTAAAAACTTCTATAGGTTTCACTTTCGCTTCATTTGTCATTGCACTTTCATTACTTTTCGTAACAGTTACGAGCACAGCTAACTTTAAAACTGCTGTTTTGAACTTTATAACGATTACAATAAGGTTCAAATTATTTAGCGAGTTTCCTGTTTGTTTGGCTTTCTAAAGTTTGAGTAGATGTTTGACCAGACTTATGTTTTGATATGTCAATTTCTTTTTTTGCTAGTAAATTAATTATTTCTAAACAAGGCTCAGATTGCTTTCAATCAATTAAATTATGAATCTTTATAAACGATCCTAATGTTATTAATGATTATGATATTATATGTTACAAGTTTATGTTTTGTGCGTATTTAGAATGTCGTCAATTTTTTCTGTTCTTTTATATAAAATCCCTACGACAAAACCCAAACACGTCTAACTTTCATTGATTGCACAGAAACTACGACCTTTGATTCAAAGTAATGACCATTGCAGAATTATTTAGTCGAAGTAGTCAAGCAAAACAAATATTAGTGAAACATTTGTATATCATCTGGGCTTGTTTTGAACGTTAATCACAATTTGGATTAAGATTAACGATTAGAGTTTTACAAACAATTACTATTTGCTGGGATATAATGTTCAAAATGTGATATTTACTATACATACTAAAATACAATTGGTGATACATCTATTAAATATTGTCAAACTTTTGCTATTTTTATAGTCTTTAAATCTTTAAAAAGTGTTAATTTACTTTTGCAATCTACTTTATCGTTCAAAATATTATGCACATCCGAATTTGCAGAAATTTGCATTTACGCATTAGTAGACTTTATGGCGCATTAAACCAGGCACGTAATGTTTTATAACGCAAAAGAATAGTTTATAAACCAGACTTCAGACTGAGATCTGTTGAATATTCAATGTGTACAATGTGGCGATTTATAAAACATGCGTTCGTCGTTAATAGTGTAAGACGTGACAGTGCAAAGTTCACTTATGCACATATCTACATTTACGTTACAATATAATTTGTAAAATGATATGACACAATTACTCATACACGGTTTTTTATACAAACTTGCTACATAAATTTATGCAGTATAATTCCTAAAATATATTTCTTGTTATTCCGACAACTGCTTGCTTGTTTGCGGACGGCCTGAATGTGAATTTTAGGACAGTCAAAGAACAGGCACAGTTTCATTACTTCTAGCGGAAATAAGATTGTGATAACAAATCAACTGTAAACATTAATTTTCTGGTTAAGAAAACATATTTTTGTACCAACTCTCTGATAGATCTTTAATTAGAGTACATAGGTACATTATATTTTACACACATACAAATGTTTATTGTCTGAAACATGACTAATTATTAGTAAATTGACACGTTTTGCCAAAGCTTTTTTTCGTGAATATCAAAACAAATCAAAGAAGCTACAAAAGAACCAATGAGATACCAAATACCATAATATTATAAATGTATACATAGAACAGGTCAATATCCATATTGCAAGAGTAAACAAAACAACAAGGCTAAGATTCTGATTCAAAAGAGCATGGGTTGTGTTTACTTTGTAGTGACTGGTAGACGACTGCCGCGAATCTAATCTAATGCATGTGTATCAGCGTGTGTTTATATCTTCTGTAGGTACCTACATAGATGTGCAAAGCTCTTCATATTCATTCTATCAATTGCTCAGTCGTATCATACAATTAAGTCGTATCGTTAGTCATTGTGTATGTACCAACCATTATAGCCATTTTACACGAAAATGTTCCAAAGACATAATATATACATCTTGCACTCCATACGAGTTATTTCTCCACATTATAAAATGTTCCTTCTAATATGTACATAGTGAAAAACACACGTATATGTTCCTTTACCGAAATAATGTTAAATTGATATTTACATATAATTAAATTTGTACCGTTTATTCATAGTCCTCGTATAATCGATGAGACTTATCCTAGTGTGGAGGTTCACAAGTTTTCCTTGTGGCATGTATGTTTATGTAGTGTCGCTAAGCAACAGGCTTTCTTTTACTTTAGATGACATGATTTTTATAATTTTAAAGCTACACAGTATACAAACTGAAATATTGCTTGGGAAACGTTCTTAAAGTATACGTCTTGTTTACAACAAAGAATCATGCCTGCTTGCTTGAGTCAACTTGCTTTATTTCCAACAGAGGGATTCACATGCGTAGACGTTGATCCAGTATTGCTTTCATTGTAACCTTTTTAGGATGACAGGTTTAGTAACGAGTTGCACATGGCAACAGTATCGATTCACTAAGTATGGTTAGCACTTTTAAATTATAATGAAAATATAGTTTTACTTGACTTTTTTCTAAATTAGAAATTTACAGTGATTCTATCATGAAACTAAGACATAATTCTCCTTGATGAAAATAATGTCGTTTCAACCCCGATGCGGACTCTAACCTTCTTAGATAAACAGGTTTCCGCAGAATGTTTTCCTTTACCAAAACTAAAATGTAATCTGTGTGCGTGTTTAAATATTTAAGGTGCATGCTGATCTGAATCGACCCAACGACGCCCTATTTTCTAACTTTGCGGACAACGCACCGCTAACTGCTACTTTTAATTTCATATGAACTTCACTTTTTAAATCCTCCTTCAATCCTAACAAACTTCGAAGATTTAATAATTTTATTTAGATGTAAATGACTTACCAGCCAGTAAACAGTATTCTGCACCGGTTCCTATAGCTTTCTCTGGAACTGGATCACGCTTCCGTGCGATCATAATAGCATTGGACTTTACTCGGTGAAAGTTGGCGTCAAGAATACATTGCTCAAGACTTGCTGGTTTTTTATTTTATATTTCTTTGAAGTGAACTGTCAATTTGAGATCAATTAAGTTGCACAACTCGACATCACAACGACTGACAGTGAGTATATGAGTCTTGTTATAGATACAACTTTCAAAGATTATTGAACAGGTTTCATTTATTTAAAAGTATATGACTAGAATAACATTGACAGAATACTTATATATATATCTATGTACTCAAGCCTCACATTGTCTAAATCATCTGAAGTAATAGGTTGTATGACGTCACTGCTCACAATCATTGTCTATGAAACGTTGGTTTTTTGGTACCTACTATTAGTAGTGTTATGGTCGTTTTGATAACTTTGTTCTTATGGGACACATAATCCATTAAGAACTTTTGTAAGCACTAAAGGTTGTTCATCATATAGTCATGGTGACCACTAATTTCGGAAAATCCTTTACACCTTTAGGTACACTATACTGAAAATATATCAAACCAAGTATCTAAGACATCGATTTACAAATCATTTAGTTTACTTTGTCAGTAGGACAGACTTTCTTCTTTATACATAAAAAGGTTCAGAGATGGATAATTGCGCAATGTCATTATATTTAACTTTGATTTAAAATTGTCGTTACAAAATATATGATTACCTATATTCGTTGCCAGTTCGTCGTATTTGTTAAATATTTGAGTTTGATTACAATCAACATCACCAAGATTTATCTTCTTCTATTGTTATAAGTTTATGATGATTGAAAGGATCCATCCGTTAACAATGACGCAAATACTTCTAGTACAGCACAAAGGTAGGTACGTGCTTGAATGACTTTTTTACAATCCTTGTAGTAAATTTATAAGTCACGTGAAGCTTTAACGGTCACATTTTGTTTCACCAAACATTGTACAATTTCTGATGTAATAATGGTCACGTGTATAAAACAATTGCCATTGTTATAGAAGCTTACTTTTGAATTGTTTCTTAATATATCACTCGATAGTACGAGTAGATAGATAGCTTGTTATTCTCACAATATGTGCTATTCATAACTCAATACTAGAAACACTCGTGTTAAATTTCGTTGTAAAGGCAAGAGCAAGCAGCTCTAAGCAGTAAGCCTGGTTTGAAATTCGAGAATACTTGAAAAATCTGGTAATCTAACTTCGATCATTAGATGCTAAGTAACTAACGTAAATCATCGCAAGGAAGATTCTTTGTCAGAAAAGTTTTGATAATAATTCTAAATTCATATCGTATATTTAGCTAGTTTGGTAGGCATATGGCATTATGACATGTGTTGATCTGAAATATTCGTAACCATTTTAATTAGGTCAATGAATTAGGTTGTGCCTCAGACCTTTTGTCAGCTAACATGTTGTTATAATTCGGTAATGCAGTATTTATTGTGGAATCTTTTTTCTCAACATTATCTCATTACAAGTAAAACACTCATAGTTTAATGATTACATAAGTATTTTGTAACATGAATCGTGCAAATCAAGCAAGTCCAGCAATTTTATTACTAACAATTTTGTTACAGCAGCACGCTCTTAAAATAATGCAAGTTGTAATAATATTTTTACACCTGCACATTGAAATAGAAATGTGTAAGCAGAACTGGACAATGTGCTTATCTCATAAAAAAAACTGCCATACAACAAAAAAATTATTAAATCTCAATGCAGAATAATCTCATTCACAGGTTGAAATTTTTTCTGCAAGTTAGCACAAAATATTGTTTTTATGTTATGATTACTGAAGCAAAATTATTATAAGTAATGTGACTAAGTATATCGTTCCTTACGTGACTCAGTAGGGGGCATTCTTCTCATGTCAAACAGGTTTAAGCCACTGAAACAGCCCAAATGCCGTTTGAAGACACTTTATCCTTTAATGATTTGCGGGTATATTTATACAATAAAAATTCACAGAAATGATTTCCTTAATACAATAGAAAATTGTATATTTGTAAGAGTAAGTTATCTATCATGTGACGCACAATTTAAAATTTAAAAGACATAATTTCATATTTATTCATAGTTTTGTTATGGGTTACTTTACTTTTGTCATATTATGAATTTATTTAACTTTGGGTCCAACCCAAAAATTTATAACAACTGTCAGCAGTTCTATGCAAAACTCTTAACTAGTAGAGTGTATCTGTATAGACGAGTATAGACTATAGCCATAATTCAGATTAGTAGGTATATTATGTTTCTCTAACGGATAAACCTTTAAAGTATATTATACATAGCTATAAACTAATATCAGCAAAAATTAGGTACTCTACCTATACATAACAGTTACTGATATATAACCGCTGCGTGTTACAATCAATCCATATGAGGTGCAAGGCTACACGTGTAAATATTGATGAATATGCATAATTGCAAGTTGGTCGTTAGGTGCTCTTTTAGGACGCTTACTGATAAATTGACGTATTATTACATGTACTGTGATCTCATTTCAACAGTGACGTGTATAATGTAAATCAATTTACTTTCTGGTTTTCGGTCCCTAAATAATAATAAAAAAGTATTGTAAAGGATCACTTTCTATTAGTCTTTTGCTTAAAATTTAGAGTATGCTTTCTTTAAACATTTTCGGCTTTATCATTGGCCTGCATATTCTGCGCACTGCTGGATTACTCGTAGATATTTCTTGGATGTTATCAAGCTGGGTCTTCTGTAGAACAGCTCTTTCGGATATTATTCTCGACAGCTAGTTTCCTATATTTTCATAAAACTATAATTCTTAATTTATTAAGAGCAGATTAAGGCTAGCTAAATCGTGTTAAAGCAACATTTGTGTGCCTGCATTTTACTTTGTGTAATCAAGATAATTACGTAAGTAGGTAACGTCGTGCACCTGTAGTAAGTTTATTGGTTTGGTTTACATGCCTGTATCTTTGTGATGGATTGAATGCAAACAAAATGACTACCACAAATACATGCGGTTCTTCAGAGAGAGTAAACCCGGTTCGTATTGAAGGACACAACCAGGCCAACAACTTGTAGGACATCGTCCTGGGTAGAGCGATGAACTGGTCATTATACGAGTAGATGGAAGTTTTAACGCTCTAAGTATGTAGTTTTGAGTCTGACGAAATTGTGGTTAGGTCATTGTTATTTCACCTAGCAATGTAATGAGTATTTCATACTTCTATGTATATTTCGTATGTTTCCGTAAAAACAAGGAGGTTAAATTACCTACCAGGTGCATTATTTTTCAAATCGCTTAAAATACAGTAGCACTTGAAAAAAAAAACATTAGTTAAGTTTAATTTCGAACGATCATGTTTTTATGTACATTTAATTCACACTTAACACAGAGTTAACATATTTTTTATTTAATTAGTGTCAAAATATTCCGCGTGAGTCAGTTTAAGTGATTAAGTGAATCTTTTCATAGGTTTTAACATAACTCAAACAAATTGTCTCCGGAAAATCAAGAAACAGAAAATTAAATAAAAAGAACCTATTTGTTTCGACAGATCTTTGTTGATCCGTAACTGTACTTTACTGGTAGGCTTTGAGTCTGTTGCTTCTCAAGCAAGAGCATTGTTGAGTTAAATACCAGGTTCAGGTAAAATCTCTAAGTATTTTCCTCATGTACAGAATTAGATATTGTATGTGATTAGAATTATCAATTGCTGTTATGGTAAAGAAAAACATCATAAGGAAACTGCCTGCCGCATCATAAGCGGAACCCTCAACAGCGATTTGGGCAGCGTGGTGGACCCCTCATTCGTAAGGGAAAGCCTTTTCCAGACTTGTAATGCTATGGTTATTGCCGTTGGATATAGCCATATACCGTTGCCACAAATGTTATGCCACCGTTACTAACAGCTCAGCAATTATACCGCTTACTAGATAGGTATATATAATCCCGAGGAACATTGCCCCAGAGGCAAAAAGACGAGACGAGTGCATTCACCCAGAGGAGTGCGATGCACTTACTATATAACCACCTGAATCTATAACCACTTTAAATAAACACCAGTTGGTACTAAGAATTTCTAAGCACCCAAAGGTCTGAGGTCCTATCAAAATTCTCGAACAAATTTATGTAATCCATTTACAGTATAATGAAAAACTGTTTTCGAGTTTGGGCGGGACTTTCGTATATGAAATGATCGTATGTTTTATTTTTTAGAAGCTAATTAATAAATTTTAGTTATAATTGCAACTATAACTATTCTGTCAATCTAAAAATTTGCCAAACAAGTTACATCGCCTTCGGTAAAAATTAAAAAATAATATTTCTTGTGTAAGTAGTACATACGAGTATTTTTTTAAGTCCTAATGTGTATTTAATGATGTATAATCGATAAGACGAAGTGATTCTAAATGTTAAAAAAAATCTAAGGTATATTAAACTTAAATATAAAAATCATTTAGATTACTAGTTAGTTAGTTTTTTATTACTTGTCTTATAGACATAACCTCGTGGTAGTTTTAAGTTATGCGTGACATAATAGTGTATTTTCTACTTGGCTCAAGCCTTAGAAAAGGTATCAGATTTCCTATCGAGTCCGACCTTCCGTAGGTGAGTGACCGAAAAACAATACTCGTGCAATTGACATTTTAACAGGAAAATGTGTCTCAATTTCGTGGAAGTAATAAACGTTGCAGTATCGTCCAAAAACTTTAGGTCAACGGAGTTTAATAGGTAATCAGATATCAGTTTCTTGCTGTTTTTACGTCATCGCATTAGTTTGTTGTTAATTGCTTTTTTCTAATCGAATCTTCTTTTTAATTTTTGGACAGAACCATAGCCAGTTGTCATGCCTATACCGCACTAAATAATGAGGCAGCTATAAAAAATCTAATATAATGATTTTACTTTCTTGGTTTGTGTTTGACAAGCCAAGAAAATAACACTGCGTTGTTTAAACGCAAATTTCCCGGTTCTAAGCAATAATGCGATCTATGATGAAGCACGATTGCTTAGACAAAACCGATTCACTCCCAACTTGAGAAGACCCTTATTATAATATACGACACACGACAGTGAGTTCCATAACTTGGCAGTTCGCACAACATAGTATAAGCTTTTTTGTAATAGTTGCTTAATTTTTGTTGGGTTGATTGTTACGTAATCTATAATACAGCTAAAATTAAAGTGGTATTTTATTCAGGTTATATAAACTTATATATCCGGTCATAAAATTAATCTCTAGGTACATTGGTTACAAAGCGATAACAGCATGCAATCCAGGAAACCTAGACCAACTATAGGAAATGTGAGTTCGTGTTCAAGTCATGCTTGCCCAAGATATGATGCAAGTTCTTATTGTGTCGACAGTGAGGTAAACACTACAGAACGATGTCGTACCGCAAATTATCCAGATGGTAATGCTGTGACGAAATACTTGCACAACACGATTTGTTATCTTTCCGGTTTCATTCGAAGAAACAATACACAAACATATTTTCATAAATGGTTAATACAGTTTTGGAAATTACGTTTGATATTCCAGTCAATTTGGATAATCTAGGTGGAATTTGTAATAAATTTACTTGCCTGAATATATTCCCGGTTAAAAAACAGTAAATCAGTGTTATATTTATCCATTTATACTAGTTATCAGTTAAATATTGAGAAGCAAGCAAGTATATTTTGTGAGTATCTTTCACAGTTTGAATTATAATGATGTTGCTAGTAAAATGTTAACTTGAATCCCGTTTCCTTGTATATTACGTCCTCCTATTTGTATTATACCTAGAATTGTTGCAGTTATATATTAATTCCGTACAATATTGTATCATTGGAAATTCCTGTGCCCTGAACTGCGCAGATGTCAACTAAATGTTTATTAATTAGAAGACTAATTAATATACATTACCGTGAAACATTGAAATTTGACGACGTACGAAGGTCGAAGAAGTCGTTAGACGAATCACGAGACTCAAGTGTAGATGAGCATGACACTTGGTCAGAAGGGATGATGGCAGATACACCAAAGCAGGCATTGAATGATGGCTGCTTAACGGGAAAATACTAATGGCAGACCACCAACTGCTAGCTGGGCGTCTAAACTCTGCAGTAGGTAAGTTAAAGGTTGATTATGATGATGACGATGAATTGGGTACATGTGCATAGTTGCGATAAAATTGTGTTGTCAAATTACATACCTACGCACAATTCACGCAACATGATAACGTAACTTTATCTAGAGTGCATAACGTACTGTCATATATTTAATGGTAAAAATTCACAAAGGCGTATATAAGAAAGTGAATAAATAAAACCATTTTACAAAGGCTCTTCTTCATATTTTAATAAACTTACAATTAAATAAAAGCCAATGTCAAATTTGATCTACATATTCCCACCAGGTTCTACCAGGTTTAGTATTTTATTTAGGTAACCAGTTGACAGACCCTAGATTTGTAGTAAGTAGGACGAGCCGGTTTTCGCATTTCACAATCAAAAAGTATGTTGGTTTACCCCAAATCACCTGATAAGTGTTAGTGAACTCTCGTTAGTGTGTTATTAGTTCTGGGAAAGTTCAATTTGACGATATGTGTAGGTACTTGTATTGCGCAGTGTACTTTTATCTGTGGCTAGTACTTTGAGATAGGTTTTTGTCTGATTTGGTTATTAAAGTTCAGTTGTCTAGATGTTTACTGTCTAGTTTTTGCTGTGTTTCTAGTTATAAAAAAATATTTAATAAGTTTTTAAGTTATTACCTGCGCTATTTAAATAGCCAATTTTGCCTCAAGTATGTATTACTTGTTTTATCTATAACAAAATTTCATAAGTGTCAAAGGAAAACTGCACCAGCGCTGGTATTCCTCTTGGACCTGAAGTCACGCTCTCATTTGAGAAACCTAGTTTATAGTTATCCCATATAATAAAAATTAGTATTATAGCAAAACATTTCATGACACGCTACCGATTTGGTATTTTCCACCACATATCGATCAGATGAAAGCGGAAGAAAGGGATAGCGCACCATTCAATTGGCTAAGTGGTACGCGCGCCCGTTACCCGGCGCTCGGCGACCAACAATTACTGTTGTGTGCCACAGTATTGTGACAGTATAATGAGATAAAGAGGTAGTGGGTGCTCTTAAACGTATCAAATTTATCACATGATAAACCATCGTCAACTTCTTAGAACCGAGTTTCTATTCTTAGAAGTCCTTAAGGCTAATTTGCAATGCTTAGTCTTCAATGTACACAAAACATACTAAATCATCGATAAAATATTAGATGCAAAAACGCTCAAAATGATTTTAGTTAGTTTAGGTGTATACATATAGACATAAGAGGTATAAAATTTATCGCTGAATGTTTCTTAAGTTTGTATATTAGCTGCTTTGCTTCTAAACGCATCTTATGTTCAAGCGTTATTTTTGTCTCGTGATAATCAAGGCATTAACTACTCGATAATCAGAATTAAATATGCCTAAAGTATGCTGCATATTATTGGGACTTTTTATTTAATATGTTTTTATAATTTTAATACTTATCCATATAAAAATCCGTAATAAAATAAATATTATGAAATCATTTCAGTATTAACAAACGTTTCACAGTGATATGCTTATGACAACATGCTTATAAAATACCTAATCCATTCCTTTCCACAATACATTCCTTTCCCGCGTGTAAAAAACTTAATTACATTCCTGTTTTGTCTTGAAGAAATTTCAACAGCGTGGAATGGAATAATTTATATAAAATACGTACCTAGTTGAGAGTAGAAATCTATGTTCAGTATTATTTTCAATGTATAGTTATCGGTCGGTTAGGGGTGTACTAAGCCGAAAGAGGATCATTATACCTTCCCAAATAAAAAATCATAAACCTTTGATTCGAGAAATAAAATCTGCTGTCTCATACATTTTGTGGACGACCGATAAACGTTGTGAGCAGTTGTTGTTTTTTCTAGAATTTGTAGTTGCTCCCATAGTAAAAAGTTGTTCCTTTCTCAAATTTTGCAAAATTTTGTTCTGTTATGGGTCAACTTTGATCGGTAGACTAACACCCTTAAGTATTGTCACACCTTTCTGTAAAAAGTTTTATACTTATCTAGATATCTACTTGTTTGCTGTTAACATACATAGATGTGAGCTTACTTTGGGCCAAAAGCTTTAGTTGATGAAGATATAAAAAAATATCTTAATTGTTAATTTCATTGTTTCAGATGCCCCGAATGATGCGAATTACATGATATGTGGTGTCATCATAGCAATGGCTCTCGTCGGGCTCATTATTGTCCTACTGGCCTTAACTATAAAGTAAGTATCTATTGGCATTGCCTTTCCATTTCATGAAGTTTGATACATTTTTGGATTTATTCCTGTTTGTCCCATTAATATGATCTCTTGTTATTGTGTTTCTGGAAAATAATTTGTAAACAGAATTGATTCCCATTTGTCCCCCTGCGAAATAATTTGTAAACAGGATTGATTCCCGTTTGTCCCCCGCGAAATTTTCAATGGGAATTAGTTTTCTTGTTTGACTTGTTAGATATGTTTATTATCTTGCTGTTACTGCTGCGGGATTTGGTTGCATGATAGACTTTATATTTATTGGTTAGATATGACTACATTAACCTCATAATTAAAGAACGTACGAGGAATGTACAAAGTCAATACTGCTGATCAACGAGTCTTTAGTAATTGATTTATCCCAAATTATCATAAAATCTTTCAATATATAATCCGCGAATATTGTTTATCAATAGTTAAATCAAAGTGATCATAAAACTAAAAGAGAGGCGTCGAAAATTCAATATTTTCACAACTGGGAGATTCGATTGACAGACGATTGCTATAAATCAAAACCATCTGCGAGTTTCATTTCAATTCTGATGCCAAAACAAATAAAATTCTATTAAAATACTTTTTAAACGTAGTCGCAGTAGGTAATTTGTATGTGATTAAAATTAATAATCACCATTGGTTTATAGTAATAGCTAAGATATTGTACGATGTAAAATTATTTTTAATTAAAAAAATACTATTTCATTTGATGTTTGCGCGCTTTATCTTTCTCAGTTATACTAAGATTTAAAATTATTGAATTGAAAGTTATAATATACTTTTCTTAATTATTTTAATAACTTTCGGGCATTGCGCTTCGAAGACTATACCTAACACCTTATTTTTTTCTAAAATATGGGCCTTTAAAATCTAAATAAGCTCAACCAAATTTAAAAAAAAAATATTGTCTGTCTATCTTTTTAAGTGTGTAAATAACGCTGTGGAACTATATAATCATGAACTCATTTAAATTCTTGTCAACTCTAGTCGAGTCTAATATTAGATTGATAAAGAAATGCATTAAAGGTAACCTATATTATCAATATACTTATTATGCATAGATATTTCAATTTGGCAAATTGACAGATATTTCACATTCCCAGTCTCAAACATCATTTCCGTCATAAAGTATAGTATAAGCCTAGCTAAGATCTAGTGTGTTGAAGCACATTTAGGTACTAAAAGAAAAACTGTAACAAATAAAAATATACAGATTTTAAGTAAGACCTAAATAAATAATTTTCCGCCCTTAGGTGACGTACACAGCCGCTTTTTTCCATTTTACATTAAACAAAATTCGTATATATTAGCATTATAATGGTTTTACAAATATATCCTTCCTTTAGTGATTATTCCTTTGGCACATTCCTATTAGTCATTAACGGTTTATTTGCAAAATACCTATAACCTATAACTATATGTACCTATAACTTTTTGCTTCAATAACATTTAATAATTAAACTAAATAAAATGGCATAGATCTAAATCTATTACGGAATTTGCTTAATGTGATTAACTTAGCACTTCCAAATAGTACTAGACTTAATGTCTATTTCTAAAAGACATTTGCAGTAAATAGTACAGCAATAGTATATTTAAAGCCTAATCATTCTCTCAAGGCAAGAGAATGGCTAGAAGTACCGGGTTGGTTCAGGGTTTTGCAAAATGCCTTACTACCATTAGTTCTATGCAGATGACTCATCAACTTCCACGATTTAGTTTTGTTTTAATTGTAAACTAGGTAGCTACCTAGTTTACAATTAAATGCGAAGCGTCAAAAATGCGTCAAAAATTAATAATCTAAGTATAATTAATATACTTAGATTATTAATTTTTGACGCAATGAAATACTAAAAATGAGTAAATTTTATTTCACACATTTAGTGAATACGGATATTTATGTTTGTTTTTTTTATTTATGTTATTAAGGCTATGACCTCGATTCGGACAGACAAAACTTACTAAACGAACTTAATTTGACAGTTCTTAACTAGTTTTCTCTCTTTTTGTTTCCAAACGTAAGAAAAGGATGGATATAATTTTAAGAACTTATAGTTTAGTCAGTGTGACTGGACGAATTGGGGTCATTGACTTATCAAGTTTACTAAATAACAAGTACCGATTCAGGCGCCGATAGACATTTATCTGTTATTATATGTAAATATCAAACCTCTAAAACGATTTTAATAAAATTAAAATAGGACGATATGAGAGGTATTCTCTTTAAAAAAAAAATATTCAAATTGGTCTACCCCGAGAAATCTGTTAACAAACATAAAAAAAAAACATTCGTCTCGAAGTGAGTACCTCATTCTTTTTTTAGGAAGTCGGTAAAACTATTGAGGTATGGTAATGCAGATCGAATTGTATCATTACTACTACATTTAATTATTAAATGTTTTGATAAAAAATAATTAGTTTTGTTCGTTACACTAGAAACGTTCTAATACTTAACTCCATAAACAGGTGTGTAACAAATTATACCTTCTTCACTTTGCTAAAGAAGGATAACGTTAGATACTTAAATTTATGAAACTTTTAAATTTTCTGCCTAACTGACCACATTTATAATATAACTTAATGTTATGACAAATTTAACTAAAAAAATACATTACCTTTCATATTCATTTTTTACTTTGCTGTCTTAGACGTTTGGATAGATAAGTTATGTGTAAATAAATAGTAACAGCAGGATTTTATTGAATTTAATATGGCCAATATCAGGTAGTAATAAATAATATTTGTTGGTCATTGGTTTTTGAACGAATTAAATGAAAACAATTCGAGGGTAGATGAAAAAATCATTCAGTGTAGCGTGAAGTTGTGAATTGTCATTTTAAAAAGCAGTTGTTTGTGATTACTCCCCAGTGTTTTATTTTAAAAGATTATTTTAATGCAAAATTATTTGTGACAAAAGACCGGGTAATATTTAATTTGAATTGTGATTATTATATATCAATAATACATTTATTTGGCATTTGAAAAAGACGTGATCAAGCAAAGGTCGAATATGAAGCTCTCAGTTCTGTCACATATAAAGCGGTCATTTAGACAGATCTTGAGAAAAATGTGAGTAATTGATATTTTTGGTAACTCAAATTTTGAGTTTGATAATCCATGTTAAGGAAAACTTTTATAATGGATTTTAATGCTGTAGCTTTGATCCGACATGCCAAATTTGGCGGCCGCTATGAAATAACTAATACCTAAGCTAATACTAATGTGCTAATTAACTTAGCAAGGCCATTTATGTAACCAAAGTAGCCTTTGGTATTGTAAATAGGGCATATAATGAGCAAGATCCCTACATGGAACTGACACCTTGAGCATCGCCGGGGTACAAAGAAATCTAGTAAAAACTGATCCCAACTGGTTCAAATTTGAGCGTCCTTTATTAAGTGGTACTTTCCGCAATTGGATCTCTCTGTAACCATAATTGTTACATTAATTAGTACTGTAGAACATTTTTAATTGATTTGCACATGAGGGCAAACGTTATCATCACGCTTTAGGTAATTGGTCTGAAGGTCAATATAAGCGTTAAAATAAATAGGTATGATGACGTATAACCAAGTATAACGATATGATATTTGTGTAAGTATATACCTACAGATCTCGCTAAACTAGATTTGCGTACGTTTGCATAGAAATAGGGTATTAGGTAATTGTTGTCTTTGGGAGGAGTGTTGGTTATATAATGAAGAATTTCAAGGCATTACCGATATTATGCTAATTATTTGCATGCATAATAGTAGTTATTAGCTAACTAGTGTTTTAACGCATCGTGTAAAACTCAAGGTTCGCAATCAACTACCAGTAACAACTGGATGCTTGCCAATATCTCTGTCTGGACATTTTGCTATTACAGTAATGCTGTTTATTTTTGCTGTAAATTATTTTTCTTTTTGTATTCGCGAACAGATTGACGAGTTTTCAAACCGAGCTGCTTGGAATGAAAGACAGGATCCTTTTGTTACATTTTGAAACTAAAATTCTATTTTCAGAATATTACTCTGATTACGAATATTGATTCGATTAATATTAAATTAAAATATTAGCCTTTAAATCCTAATATTTTGCGAATTACGCTTTGAAGTAAAAATACAGCGATATATCCTACCAAATAGAATGAGTGACGCAAGTGAGCACCCACAGAGTTACTGTTCAAATAAAACAATTTGTGAGAAGCCACAAAAATATCAAGTTCAAATGCCACAAAATTCAGTCACGGAAAATATACAACGTTTAATATAATTGTTTAGTCACGGATAAGTAATTTGAATTTTAATTCGATACATTATTGATTATATAATTTGGAATAGTTAAATCTATAGAAATGTTAAACGTATAAAATATCCAAATAAATCCACCAAAGGGAATTTTTAAACTTTGAATCTCTAGTTCAGAGGTTTAGGCTCTGCGTTGATGCCTTGCTAAAATATCTATCAGTTAGTCAAGACTTTTTTTTGTATAAACAAACAGTTAATGTTTAGTACAGCGACTCAGGTTTTAGATTTAATGACATCTTCAATCGATAACTACGTAATACATAGTTTATAATCCTGGATTTGTCAAGCAGGTCCTCGGGGTGGGCCAGTATGAGTGCCTACTGAACCGTGCTAGCTACTAGGTTTATATTATACTATTAATAGTAAAACTAATACGTTACCTACTTACTGTACATTACGTCGACCAACAGTCTAAAGACGTGTCGTTACTTTAGAAAAATAATAAAAGTTTTTGTTGAAGGAGGTGACGTAATAGGTCACCCACTTAGCCCATTTCTGGGTATACGAGGTCAGTCATTGTAGGTAGCAACTGCCAGCCGGCCATAGAAAATGATATAACTGAGACTGTATAATGACATTCCTATGTTTTGTATAGTGATTATATTTTGTATGGTCATTAGCTGGTCATAAACGTATCAGAGTCGGCTATAATAACATAGACTCACTCTTTCTTGTACAGATACAACCAATGATAACAGTTTCTCCGAAAAAGAAAATGATGATTAATTTTCAAAGCAAATTAGGCAAGCTTTCTGAGCTTTAGAAAGTCTAAGGATTAGAATAGTTTATTTTCCACTCTTGTAAATTGATGAGATAAAAATAAACGTTTAGAGCTTTGTGCTACAAAAAGGTTTTGGTTTTGTGTGAGCAATGAGCACGTTTACTCAACAATGCAACTTGGTGTTTTTTTTTTGTTTTCTACAGCTGGTACCTTCCGAGGATAAGTACCGATGCGTAAAGAGATCAATTACAATGCAAACATAGTCTTAAAATATTCAGTCGTGCTACACATACAATGGGCGTTCGATTGTCTCGATCAGACGGCGATATTTGTTATGTATGAATGTGACTCGCTGGACTCCACATCCGTTGTCGTTCAACTGTTTTCAGTTAAGCCACGAACACCGTATAACAATGCCGCCGCCCGAGATAATTTGAATTCAAAAAGACACACCTGGAGGGAGACAATGTGATAATTAGTGCTGTAACTGTGCAGCGGTTAAAATCTAAATGATTGAAACGTGTTTCCTTGTCGCGATTCGTGACGATCGAATGCAAATTAGAGTGGCGCGTTAGGGGGCTTTCGCGGTGCGGGGTCAGGTCCCCGTAACATAGCAATGAGGTAACGGGAGAGGTGCGTGCTCCGTCGCCTCGGCAGTCGCCACCCACCGCTGCGCGAAGCTCGGTGGCGGTCGACCGGCCGCTGCTCCGCCAGTCAAATAGTCACCGTCGGGTCGGCCGTATGTATACTGAACTCGTTGCCAATTTGCCAGTCTGCGCCAAAACGCGCGTCGCTGCGGCCCTCGGCGCCGCCGCCGCGCCTTCGTTCCCAAACAGACAAAAACCAAAAAGCGGCTGTAAAGTGTCCATGCCAGCGTTTCGATGCTCTTCGCTCCGATCGCCGTCGAGGCGATGAAGTGTAAAGAGGAAAACTGCGAGGTCGGCGTGGTCCTGGAACACAACTCCTTGATCGTGTTGTCTGTCAATAAGACCATCGTCTGCCTCTGCGGAAGGGATCGGAACAACCCTTTTGAACGCGGGTAATTTCATTTTCGTAATGGTACGACACCTAATTGTTCTATATGTGTGCTTACATATTATATTAAATTATATTATTGTATGGAACAAATCGGTGGCAGCTCACATTTCACACGTGAACAGAAGTATTAATATTGACTCTCGAACATGTTCAATGATCGATAAAACTCGTTTGCTATTCCAACATGCCTCCAAGGTTGTCTTCTATGTGTTCAAGGCAAATCCTTGCATTAGCCATATTCCAGTCTGACATTATCAAAATTCATAATCACTCATTACTGTCTTAATTTACATAACGTTAAGAATAGATTTTAATATTGTACTGTTCTGAAGTTTCCGTGTTCAGTGATTGGTTGTTTTATCCACAACGCGCGGTTCTATTTAAAAGCTAACTATTGTATGGGCAGGCATGAGTCAGAATACTGCGACGATGGACAAAAAACCGATATTGGCTGAATATAGATAGGCATACCTAACCGCAGCAGGAACTGAGAATCGAAAGAATCGACAAGGTCGTGGCCGGTCGTACAATGCCTTTACAACGAACGAAACCGATAAAATTAACGTATACCTATATATTTTATTAACATCAGGGTTAATGAAATGCATTAGTGGTTCCATTCCTTTTCCCATAATCGGAAAGTACAATAGCAGTACTCAACTAGGCACCTACATCTAAAGAATCTGCATTGCAAACAACAAATACAGACAACGTTCGAATAACAATAAATTAAGTAGCATGCGGAAGAAATGACATCTATGTACAGGAAATTTGCTGTTATACTAATTACCATACAAGCTGGAACGAAAAGGTGGTTGAGAGCCTCGGTTGCAAAGATAACCTTGTGTCTATACTTATCAGAACAAGTTAACCTACAGATACACATAAAGTAACTGTATCTCAGCGTAGGCGAACCACAGGTGTAAAGACTTTCTTTCAACGTTTATTTCGCTCAGTCCATAAACAACGCTGAAAATGTAAACAGAACCCATTGCGCCAGAAAATTTAGATCAAATCACAACGGCAAAGAAACATGAGGTTTTAAAACACATTAAGTAGCTATTTATAATTTTCTACAATTTCCAAAAGTTAATTGACCATTAAACCAAAAAGGTGTTCAAGTTCAATGTACGCACTTATTAAAAGCTTCAAAATATCATAAAGTTCAAGAGCAGTAGGTGCAATGACAACTTTTCAGTATTTAACAAATGTATGAAGGTACCGCTAGCGGCAGTGAATAAGAAGGCTGCGGAGTGATAATAGAGGAAATGAAAAAGGTTAATTGCATTATCCGTCCAGTAACTCAGTTCCAAACCTGTTAGCTGTTGATATGTCAGTAGTTTAGTTTTACTACGTCTTAGATATTACTTCAGCTGATGACGTTCGTAATCAACTAGATAATTCATTTGGTAGCTCGATTCAGCGCATTAAAAATGTACCCTTATTGACTCCCGTTGAAGTTTGACGTCAATGGACAATCGACCTTATATTTACTGTTTTATCAATATGACATAACCCACGGTTTCTTACTATATGGCTCTTGTGTAGTTTTGACTTAAAACAATATTTATTCTACACAATCTGTGATCTGATATACTGAGATCATTTTTTAAACCTCTAAACCCTAATTATTAAACGAAGAATCCCTAACCAATAACGCACAATAACGAAGTAGTCGCAGACAACATAAAAAAGGCACAAAAATAATAAAACAACTTTAATAATCCAGAAGTCCAGAATATTTGCGTAGTATTCGCAATACCACGATAATATTAGGTTTGAACGCTTAAATCTAATTCAACATACTCGTATAAGTCAAGCATATTTTGGTCACTTGTCTTATGTCTGAACCAGGAGAAACCTATACATAACAATACAATCGATAAACATTTTTCTCATGTAACATGGCATGATGGACAATAACGACGATAGCCTTTATTGACGTAAATGGAGGTCAAAATATTTTGTTTCTGACATGGTAACCACTATAAAATATCTTAATTGTTCTCATATCCACCTCTCCATAACATCGTGAAGGTGATTACGTGCGATACAATTAAAGATGAGAATTTCGTAATATTAGGTATTCATAATTATCTTTCAGTTTTTGATATATTATATTTTAAACAATATCTGTATTGGCTTCACCGATGACAGATACTTCTAGGCTTGTATGTGATTAGTTTAGATGTAGTGATTATATATAATTTTTTAGCTTAGGCTGAAAAGTTAACTTGATACAACCTCTTTGAATCTTTTTTACTAATTAAAGCGGTTTTTGTTAAACATCTACACCAAAATCAACTGTTCGTTTCAGTACGGTTCTGTTCGATAAGAAATTGTTGCCCCATCCAAATAGATCATTGAAGCGCGATTTCCTTACATATTTTTTTTAATCTTATAATAATACTCGTAGAAATAAAGCTGTAAATATGTGTTAAAATTGCTTTTAAGAGGTTGTTGTAAGTTACCGAGAACCATGTTGTAAGTGCATAAAGTCAAAAAGCAATGAGAGACGTAGACTAAACAGAGTTAAATGTACTCGTAATAAGGTTTAAATAACCAGTGGTTGTGTTGCTAACAGTAACATTTATGATCAGTCTCATCGTTCCATCAATAAAATTAATCTCAAGTCACAAGACACATGATACAACAGGACCCGTTGTGATGTCAAGATAAGAGACAAGCGTGACTTAACTGATATTGATAACATTTAAACAGATTGATGGGATACGAACCTCACTTTGATAAATCAGAAATGTGACTTAACGTTCTTACGTGTCATATTAGTTGATTTTATAACACTTATTAGGAGTCATAGACGTGTTTATGTCCGTATTTCTAAGGTTTTGAAACTGGATGTGCAACTTTCGTGCGTGTTTGCTTCATAGTGAATGCACGTGTTCGACCTTTGAACAATATTTATCAAAACACATGAAAAAGTAATCACAGTGTATAATTTATAAAACTCAGTTGTTTTCTGTAAGAAAATAGAAAAAAACTTAATCGTCTTTATAATGACGTATCCTCTAGACAGATCTCAAGGGTAACGACTTATAATAGCCTACTACCTGTGTTTTTTTTTTCATCCCGCCGGGCATTATTCAAGTCAAAGGCCCGAGCTTTGCCTTATGTTAGTCGCTGCTGTTACTAAACTAAGGGCAATGCACCTTCCCGCTCTCCCTTGCCCTGCAGCCCTACTTTGCCTTTCGGAGTCGAAAGCTCTCTATTATACACCTCCCTTGCCAACATTGGCACATTTAAGCTTATCGGAAAGAGATGCAATATTAACATTTGCTGCGTCTGCTATATCCGCAGGCCCAGCTGTGCGTATTATGTTGCCATGGATGGATATTGTATATTGTGGACTTTGAACTCGGTTAATGGTGAAATGTAGAACTACCTCGGATCAGATATTATCTCCGTGATCGATATGAATCATATTAATGTTATATCTGTAGCAGTTATAGCAAGAGTGTTTCAACTATAATAATCACATGTACTTATGCTCTTCTAAACCTAGCATGACTTTTCCATATTTGAAATAGTAATTTGGCGTGTGATCGACATAAAATTAGAATAAAATGTGCAAAAATAACATTGCGACCTTAGTTCCTATTGACATCACATGCCAACTTATCCTTCTTACACTGTTTTAAAACGTCTCATTGGGTACTTTGTAGCTAAATACCTGCTGAAAATGAAATTTGTGTTTCGTTCTCTTTCAAGACTACAAGTAATTGACTTAACCATGCACATGAGAGAGAAAGAGATGTAAAAAAACAGGTTTAGACGCAAGAATAACTTTAACACTAATACATTTTAATATTTCCTCGGCATTTACGCTCACAGCCTTCGTCAAAATGCGAAAACTTCTTGATGTAAAATTTGTAATAATGACTTTTAAATATACGGGCAAATCAGCAAGCGGCAAAGCTCTCTGGTGCGTCATTAAAATTATGAGTAGGTTATCCAGATACCATCAGAACAAGCGCCGCCCGCCGCCATTCGTAGTTTTTCGCGGAAAACGGTCGTTCTTACCGTCAACCGTCTCTGTTCTCCCCCCCGCGACCCCTCCCGCCGTGACGCCGCGTCACATACGCGTCTATATAAGCCGTGCGCGCCCCTCCACTTCAACTCAGACGCATGGAGTACTCCGTAGAGGTCGTTTGGCACGAGCGAGCGCTTTGCTAGGCACCTGCCGGCCAATCTTCTCGATAATATTCTAGTCACCCACCTGCGCAGCTCCAGCTCGCTAAACGCGGTCTACCGCGCGTTCCTACGAACAGTGATATGTGCAATAAGCTCTAAACAAATTAATTGTGATAATTTATTTAAAATTAGTTTATAGTCAATTAGACCGCGATACGGCTGTGAGTGTAAAACTGTGAAATTGAAATAATGTTGTGACTGCCTGACTGGAACTATTTACCTGTGATCGAACCCAGTGTGAACGGTTATTCTTGCGTCGACGGACCGTTTGAAACCATGGTTGGAAATAACGGTACTATGATGGCGATTCGCATCGTCCACAGCAAGCTGCGCAAGCGAGAGGAGCATTCCGCTTCGGTGCACCCAGCTGAAGTGCTGCAGGCACCTCCTGTTTCTCAGCCGGAGCCTCTCGCCTTCCGCCAGCAGCCGCTGTGGCAGTTCCCGCCGCCGCTGCCTCCGCCTTACGTCTATCCTCACGATCAGGTCAGTACAGACTTCAACACAACATATCAAACATCATTTCTCATACTTAAGCCTCGCATTTAAGACGCGCAACCAGTTCCAGCCGTTATTCTTGACCCCGTTATACGAATAAGATATACAGAGTTCTGTGCCTTCGATTGCCACTCTTGTGACGTTGACTGGCGCCAACAGAAATAATGAAAGTTAGCAATTGGGAAAGAAACATACCTACCGTGGTGCTACCATCCCCGCCACGTGAGAGAGAGTCGCTCTGACGCGTAGCATGGCTGCTACTCAGTGCAAATTTAATTTAAATGTCGGGACACGCTCACCGAATAGAAAGCTGCACAAGGCGAGCGTGTCGTAACAGCGACCTTCTTTCCTGAGGTTGTTTGACTAACAAGAGGCTAATGCAAACGTTCGCCTGCATGTTTCCATCTCTCGAATGGCGACCTCAATACCATGCTCTAATAACTGTTCCCCGGGGCCTTACCTGAAATTGCCAATTCATTGACAATCGAATGGTTCAACACAATGTGTGTGATCACATACCTATTGAGACGCCACACCAGGAAGTAGATAATGCTAATGTGTCTTTGTATAGCGAATTCAAGGCTTGCCACGCTCTCGTATGGCCTCAACGTCTACTTTGCAACGATATTTCACTAGTTTCCTAGAGGTTCTATAGGTCTCTTTTTTTAAAAAAAATCCTTTACGTACCTGACTTACATAAAGAACAAAAGCTAATAAGCCTTCGAATCACGAATAGCATCTTATTGCAAGAATAAGAAACGGCTGCAACAAAAAGTTTTACTGTTTGGGCGACCTTACGTTCGTTGTGTAGCAACCAGACAAATATAGCGTCGGTATTCTTGTACAGATATTTTGTATTGGCTGGAACATTTTGCTAAGCGCAAGCAACGAATATCCGATATAATAACGAATATAACAGTAACGGAACCGTAAAAAACGGGGTATCTTCAGGTCATTAACACTACATGCATTTCTTGAACGTCAGTACTAACCGTTATTCTTTCATTCGTTGCAGGACAACCTAATGCAGCCACACGGTAACGAGCGTGCGAGTTTCCGCAGCCTTCGCAAGAACATCGGCGGTCGCTGGAAGCGACTGGTGAAAAAGAAGCCTGAACAGGAAGTTTACTCGATCCCCCCTGAGCTCAAGCCGCAGCTCAAACAAATTTATGTTTATTAAGAAATTAAGCTGAAAAAGCGACGCGTACTTCAAGCACCAAAGCAACTCTTCAGACGCGTTTTATCACGGTGACTTCAACCAAGACACTCAAGAGGTTGTAATATACATATAACAACTCGAATATATCAAAATTGTGAACACCTGCACGGCTCCACGGCCGTTCTGACATATCTTTTGACCAATTATTTGTAATGATCATTCTAAAACATCATCTTTCATTCAGCACTATTTTGTGATGTAAATGCCTAGAACTGTATTATTAAGTATTAGTAGCCGGTGTTTGTTTGTGTCGTTCAGTTGCAGACTTTGTTGTGTGAGCGTGAGTGATAGTCGAATTTAGCTTAATATTTAAATTTATGAATGATTTAGGAAGATGCGGTCGCGCATAATAATGACGAAAATCCAATAATTATGTTAAACAAATAGTGTTTGCCTTGTTAAATATAATTTTGACTAATTAGGGCATTTTGTAGTTCATTAACTTGATCTAGCTAGACGAGATCGTATCTTAGCGAACATCGATCAAATGTAGTTTTGTGACGCTATGTACAGATGTATGTGCGTACTCGTATACTTATTGTTGTTGATTGTGTTATTCAGTATTTTGTATCATTCATTTGTGTTGTGAGTGAGACTGAATTAGGGTACAATTTTTAAATGTTTTATTGTAATGCTGAATTTTATTCATATCAAATCAAAATATTTTCCGATATTATTGACGTAATCACTAATCACACTTTGAATTAGAAATGACCTAGTAGTTAAATGTTATGTTAAATGCATGCAAAGGTAGTGTTATATACAGATTTTCGCCCGGTCCTTACTGTGATATAAATAAAAAGGAAGGAAAGAATAAAAAGATGGATAAAAACGAATGTTGAGTTTTCACTTTGCCTTAAAACCTTGTCAATTATAAAGTAGAAAGGGCCGACGAGAAGAGAGATAGCTCATATTGAGCCAAATGTGGATGAAATAAGTAGCTTAGATAGAATTTGAGCCATCATTATTACTATTTCGTTAAATCAATTGTTGTGGACGAAGCATGTTATTTTACTAGAATACCTAAATAATAATAAAATTGTAACCATCGTTGAAGCAATGAGAAATAAAAATCATCGTGATAGTGAAAATGTTTATTTTATTATGAAACCCTAACTATTAGCAAAGAAAAGCTTAAATGTTGTGCTCAAAAGAATGATATTCATTAAGATGCTGCATTAATAAAGTTTTAGGTACTACAATCATAACTAAAGACTGGGTGTGTACGTCAATTGGTGAATAGTAGATTTGCAATAGATACATGATTTCAGTATGTTCCTACAAGAAAATAATTTAATGCCAAAAATTACGTAAGGTTTGTTATTGTTTTTGTTTGGATTCTTTCCATGCTAGTAAACTACTATTTCCACTCAACTTTTTCCGTATTATGATAAGTTAGAAAAATAAATTAATCCTCTACTAGATCTATATTTTGCATGTCTATTTTGAACTTACCAGCTTTGAAAAGATATGAAAATCAGAAATTATTATACGTACCAAAACTTTAAAGATGATACTTCTAACACCATCTAGCGTAAATTTAAGGCAGTAAAGTATATTAAAGCGCCATCTAGAACGTTATAGCTAAAGTATGAAGTGCCCTCTCTAACAAGCTTTGTTAGAAAATATACCATCGTAAGGTATTTGCAAATGTTTAGGTAGGTATGTCAGAAGATAGTTTCAATATTTTTTCACAGATGGCGCAGTAATGTAACTTGGTATATGTGTAGATACAAAAAAAAATATGGACATGTATTGTTACCCGGGTATGGAATGTATAAGAAAAATATAAGGGCAAGAAAGACTCGACTCCCTGCGGACTCGACTGTTTTTACTTTATTTTGAACTACTTAAGTTAGTAATTATTTATTATTTGCTTTAATTACTATAGTTAGTAGCAAAGCACATCGCTAAGAATTTTGTCAGCTTAATTTATCAATTAGTTTTTTTCCTTTTGATTAATGGCACCATACGATTTGTATATTTGCCAGCGTCAAATTTATCAATTTTCGAGTTTAAGTAACTTTATTAATCAATAAAGTTAAGTCAAATATCAAGTATTAAGTCATCGTGGTCATGTTAAAGTCATATCATGTACCCTCGTAAAGCGGTGGAGACTTTACCAGGGTTTCTATGGACATTTCCCGCAAACACGAAAACCACGTTATTCTGTATATATATCGCTTGCCTACACTTGTGCACATAAACAAGACAATAATGGTTAATAATCCACCAATATTACACATTAAAGCTTGCATAATCAATAGATTTGCAATAAATACACAGACAAAGACGCCATTTTATTCAGCAAACGCGGGAAAACTCTCAATATCGATTAGATAAGTATGATTACCAGGGATATCGCTAATAAGCCGAAAAGAGGCTGTAGGTAGGTACTCGTATGATGAATAATTTTTACTGTGTAACCAATCTAGGAAGATATAAAACTCTAATAAGTAGCTCGTCCATAGAAAAAGGTTAGATAATCTGTTAAGAGGTAATCAGTTCACGATTATAGGTAGGTACCTAAGTATATTACATATAAAACATCAGATTTAAAAACAAATGAGTTCGTGATATAATAGATGTGGTAAAAAAATAGTGTGTCATAAATAAATAAAATATATGGAAAAACACTTTATTGTAATCCTAATTAATATAGCGGAGAAAATTATTCAGCTATTTCCACCGCTCTTCAGTTTCCAAGACTCGATAAAAACTCTAAACAAAGGAAACGAGAGGTAAAAAAATTATAATGATCTTGCTAAACTAACCGAGCTTAATCCACCATCTCCCAGATTGACACGTTTTGCAATCTTTACAACAAAGTAATGAGCTGAGGCTTAATGAGGGCCTCTGATACAATGATAATCTCTACTGAGCACAGTATAGGACTATGTCATAATTATTATTGAAATTGTTTGAGTTGGAAATCTTTAAAAACACCGAATAATATGACTGTGATAAAGTGGTGTTAAATTCTTATAGTATGATTTTAGTAGTCGGGCTGGTTTGTGTAGATAACAAAAGACCACGTCACACACCGGCCTGAGGCGTTCAAGTGTTTTGAATTTGTTTATTATTATCATCACAGCTCAATCTGGTCTACCGATGAACGTTTTTCTCAGGACATACCTACTTAACCTGATTTTTCTCTTCTTCTCGTTTCCAACACTTTCTTCTTATTTTTGCTACACTTTGTGGCAGATGTGTTCAAAGTTGTTATAGATATGGCAGCCGTAAATTGTATATTGTACAAGAACACATGTTCTAAATTTTTTGTTCCACATCTCTTTTTAATAAATAACTAAATTAATTATAATAATAAATTTTGTACGTTTTTAAATAAGTGAAGGGAAAAATTTAACAACCAAAAACAACGCAGCGACTTTGATAAAATTTATATGGGAAGTATTTAACCCTTCAAGATAAAAAAACTTATTCAAACTTATCCAGCCTTCTCTAAGATACCGTAACAAACAAACAACAATAACAACAAACCTGTAACGAACTTAAAAACACATACTTAATAAGCCTCCTCTTTATTGGAAGTCATTAAAAAAATATCACTGCTTGAAATGCATTTATTAATATTTATTAATTATAAATTATAATTAATAATTATTATTAATTATAAATTATAATTAATAATTATTATTAATATATTTGGCAAAATTAAGTAAGAGTAGTCACGTTAGGATCGGTGGCGTACAATTTTATTTAACCTGTGTTGTGCTACTGCTGGGCAAATGTACTCTAATTCTTTAACTTCTTGTCACAAGCTAGTTTTTTTATTGTTCTTTTGAAATCCTAAGGGCGACAAAAAATGCCTCCGAATATTCGGCTTCCACTCGGTAGCGACCTCTGCCCATTTTTTCCCTTTAATCCACGTTCGTTACTGATCTTTGATAACAAGATGCAATGCGTTCTGCCCATGATACACTTGAGCTTGGCAGTTTTAGTGATCAATAACAAAAAAAATATAATAAATTAATATATAATTGTTTAAAAAGTTGTCAAGAGCAGTTTAATTTGAACACTACCAGTAGTGCCAAGCAGTAGTGCCTAAGGTAAAAAATGGTCGTGCGAGCTAGTGGTCGAATGCCTAGCTGTGTTGCATAAAAAATGAGACGGAAAAGGCTGAAATTCTCATCTTTGGGGAAATTCACGCGGAATTAAAGGCATAAATCCAGGGGAAACTTGACGCTGTGTATAGTATAATTACAGGAGCTATTTGTAATTCACGGGCGACGAGGTCCCGTGCTATTACGTGGCTCTTCTGCACACCACAATGAGGACAAAGATGCGGTGAGTGTTCAAGAGAAAAAAAATCTGAAAGTGACATGATTCAAGACGAAATTATATGTATAAATAGAATGGGAGAATTTCGAAATGCGTAACAAGTGTAATCTTGGTCTGGTTTTGACAGTTCTCCGCTTCAGACTCTGTCAAAACGAACTTAAGATAGCTTTCACTTGTTTCACTTCTTTTATCACTAACATTACGTGATAGCACTACAGGCGAACCGATATATTACTATCTCTCATGAGAATTATAATATGGACAAAAAGGGCGCTTTCATGTGTTGTTTACTTGTTCGTTAATAATTGAAATTATTGTTTTGTTTATTAATTTTATGTTCTTATGCATTTCCTTATAATATAATTCATTTATAGTGATAGTATAGTTAGCAGTTTTTAACATATCTTCAGGAAAATTAGGTTTTTTAACGACCTATAGTCATGGGGACTTCCCGATTGGAATAGATGGATATTTCTACCAAAATAGAAAAAAAACTTAGTAAAATTTAGCAGAAATAAGTATTCAGTACTAAATTTTATATAATAACATCAAATTTGGATGAAAACGGTCATAAATTTGTTGCAAAAGAATAAATTTACAGTGGCTAGCGTGATGTTTTGTTTTGTCCTCACGAAGTTATTTTACATAACAACTATAAAATGTAAATAACAAAAGTAACTTCCATTATCTTTATATCAGTGTAGAAAAGTCCGCGTGGCCAACAATCGTCGTTTTAAATGAACAAGAGTATTTCGCCAGGCTCTTTAGCACGAATTAAGTAGGTTTAGTGCACGGACGGCGTAAATTAGACGTGACTAGGTACACTCTAGCTCGCTAGCCGTGCTCCCGCATCCTCGAGTTATTACCAGTATGTATATATGCAGTGTGTTGTATCAACGATAGATGTCAAACATGAGTAGTTGTTTTCATAAATTGTAAGTTTTACTTTGGTTACGTAATTAAGAAAGTAACATTTGCTTAAAATAAAGTTGCCTAAATTTTTTTGCTCACATTATCTTTACAGGCGTTTGCCTATTTTCCTCATACTACCTGTGAGACATCATGGATTAAAATTGATGAATTAATAAAACAGTAGTTTTATAGTAAGGATGCTCCACAGGCTGCAACGTCCAGGCCCACACCCAAAATCGCGTGTATTTTTAGTACCAACAAATAACCTTAAAATTTTTGAAATATTAAGACAAGTCATCAACGGTCATTGCGCGGACTTACCTGGCAACGGCGACTCAGTGTCACGTTACGCGCCGCCCCTGGCGTTTTCAAAATCGCGCGTTTGACGAAAAAATAAATACACGTGATATCTTACTACTCCCCCCTCCCCCTTATGATATTTCGTGATTTTTGTAAAACCCCCTAAAAAAAGAGGTGGCCTTTTGAGCTCACGTAATTAATGGACGGCCCCTAAACAATTAAGCCTATAAAATAAATATTAATATTAATAAACACATTTTGAATAATTCATTCTGATATTATTGGTTCTAATTGTCATCAAATAGAAAAATTACAAAGATTTGGTTTGAGAACTATCGATAAAACACTATCGACTATCTTGTTTCCTTGCACTACTATAAAAATATTGTATTTCAATGTATACTGTATTTTTAAATAAATGTATATTATATTTTGAAAGACATTTCGTATAATAGTCTAACATTTCTCATGTATTCATACTCTCAATATGCGGTTTATAAGATCTTATCGGTTTTCGTAAAGTATTTCAAGTTGTAAAAAGTTTAGCCCCTTTCGATGTAACATTTTCGTGCGTAAACAAAGTTTGTATTTCCTTTCAATAGCACTGATTCATTTGAACTTGGCTTTTATTTAGCTCAATATAAGGTCGATATTAAAAATCTAGTCATTACGCTGAAGTGATGATTAAGTTGGCAAATAAAAGTTAGGCTGATATCTCGTCATAACATTTTACTGTCGCCAAATATACACATCTATATATAATATACGCGTAAGTTATAGAGTGCTGGAATCTTCCGGAAATTGGCTTTTGCGTAATCTTTGCTCATGTTTAGACTCACTAGGCGTTTTATGATAAGCTAAATGGTTCGAAAACTGAATTTAGAATTATTATGCACCATCTTTATTAAAAAAAATATGAATTAAACGTGTTTACTTTTAGCTATAAGAAACTTCCATCACACTTTACATCTAAAAAATACATTCTATCCGGAATTACAAAGTCATTCCTGTGTTTTACTTTGACTAGACTTACCATGAACAAGTATTATTGGCACTTTTAGGAATTAATTGGCTACCTAAAACATGTGTTCATCATGTTTAAATCAGTAATTTCATGACTATTAAAATGACTACGAACAAATTGAAGCAACATATGCTATTATTTCTTCTAAGATACTCGTAAATTAGAAATCATACATCTTGCAAACAAAGGACTGACTGCTAAATTTTTATAAATGTGTATCGACTTAATTTTCGTTTTTAATTTTCATGTACCGAGTGTCACTCTCACGACTAAGACGAATCTATTGACACCACTCACACAAAAATACGACCATCCGTTTAGGCTCTAGGGCGTGCCTAAGAAACATACATAGAAACATACATAGTAGAATAACACAACCCTCTTTCTTTCGCAGTCGGGTAAAAATTTGTAAAGCGTGAAGACAGTACGCGACTAATCCAATAAGGGTAATTAATCACAATAATGTTTTGACAATGTACGTTCCCAGAGTCCATAAACACATAAACTGCTAGACAAAAAGACTAGGTAACAGTGGAACAAACGGACAAATAGATAGAAGTTTGGCACGTGTCCCTTATGTCACTATAATAGATGGAAAACAGTTACACGACTTTATTTCGTCTGGCAACAAAAGTGTGACAATTGCTTAGTGATTTCAAAAAATATACAGTCTTGCAGAATTTTATCCGTGATTACAAAGATTATGGTAGCACTAAGTGGTAGGATAACTTTCCAATTGACTTGGCATCATCAAAGGGAGCATTAACACGATGAGTGCTGTCTGTACTATCTGCGGCCATGCTACAGTGTAAATAGAGTTTTATATAGTTCTATGACTTAGTGACGATATTGTTTACTGTGACTCATGATTTGTAATATGTCTAGGACAGACTTAGGGTAACTCATAGAGTTAAGTAAAAGACGCTGTATGAAACATTAATAAAACAATAAGTCTTAGGCATGTACTGAATAGACATCGGCACACTTTCCGCGCAAAATAATAGCACTGAAGATGACAATTAAAAAGAACAAATGTACACAACGATGACGATAAACTTCAATCATTTGTAAAATTGGCGACTATTATTTATAAACGTTAATATTAAATAGGGATCCCATTTAAATTAAATAAATTAAAATAAGTTTCTATTTTATATGGTTCTGTACCCAAATGGTAAGAATGAGACTCTATTTTTAAGATTTCACTGTCCGACGGTCTGTCCCGCACTAGACTGATCTCACGAACCGTGATACCTAAAAAGTTGTAATATTTACAAATGAATGCAATTTTGTTGCCGTTATAACAACAAATGCCGCTATGACTAAAATCACTATAAAATAATCATTTGAGGGGGGTTCCCATACAACATACGTGTTCTTTACGTGATATTAATAATGACAAAGGGTAGAACTTGAACTAATGTTCTTAAGGTAATGGTACGGAACCTTTCGTGCGTTAGTCCTACTCTCACTTGGCCGGCTTTTAAATAAGGAAAGAGGCAGAGGCAAAACCAAACTCTTATATCGTTTAATATATATTTTAACCTCAAAAAACCTTTTTCTGTTCCAGTTCAAGCCACGGACACAATAGCTCGAAATGCATAAGAAACAACCGATCTGATCAAAATCGATCTACAAAAATAAACCCATTTTAAACGAAATCAATGTAATACCAATCAAATACGAGTAAACCCCTCTATCTGTTCGTCCGATGAAAATCTTTAAAAACACTTTCGTTCCTTCAATTACTTAAAATATTCTCGAAGACTTTTCATTCGCTATGTTTAACCAAGGGATCGACTTTTCGATTGACTTGAGCAGTTCAAAGGGCAGAGGGCTTGAAATTAACGCAGTGTGGGGTGTGCGATGAAGGAGCAATAGCTTCAAAGAGAAACTGATTTCCTTATTTTCTTTAAAGAATGAATTTTGTTCGAAGCCGCAGTTAGATAATTTGAGAAAATTGGCTTTATTGTTTTATTTTTCCGTCTATTTTTAATATGGGTGAAATTTACTTATTGATTAAAATATGTTAACCTAACCTGTACTTACCTGCTGTAATATTTGTAGTGCCTATCCTAACCAAAGTAACCAACGATTTTGAATCGACGATACAATATTGGATGGAGTCAGATGGATTTGATGGAGTCAGATGTTACTTTGCGGAAATCCATTTATAATGAGATGGAATATAAAAACACTAAATATTTTTTATATACCATCTTATTATTTCCAGTTACTTTGATTTCAAAACTAAACTACTGGACAATTCTTTTTTGATAATATTAAACTAAATCACAAACAACAAAAACATTATAACGTTATAGTTTTTCTGTTAAACTGTAGTGTATGCTTTTTTACTGATATTGTGTGTTTTGATGAAATAAACTTTCATTCATTCATTCGGTCATTCATTCAAAATGGGATCTTATTATTTCCAGTTACTTTGATTTCAAAACTAAACTACTGGGCAATTCTTTTTTGATACTACTCTTATGAAAATGTTATACAAACCAAAAATAATCAAACCTTTATAGTCGTCTCTGATATATTTTTACCAAGTTACGTTAAGATTGTTTGCAAACTACGATCAGCAGGACAAAAAGAGCAGGCAAGATTGATATCGATTTGAAAGTTTACCAAAACCAACTTGGTTTTGGTTTGGTTTGTTTGATCTTGATTGCACTTCTTTCATGACTAACTCTAGCTCTGCTGAATTAGGGAACTCATATCAAGTCAATATTAAAAAACCTGTCTATTAATAGAAAAATATGCCACAACCCAAGCAAATACGATTACTCTAGTTCGGTGAATTAATACTTCAAAATATAATATTATTCAAAAAACCCAGTATGTACTCTAAGTAGTAACTAGGTATAAGGTATTGCTTTCAAATATATATTTCAAATCATAATAATACCAGTCGGAAAAATTATTAATTCCCTTCAGATTTATTTCCTCGACTTCGTCTCAAGTAAAATTGTTCAGAAGACTGTTCACAGTAACTTTTCACCTCCCCTTCCGAAGAGCATTCGCCAATTAGGCCTGTAGTTCTTACAGTTAACAGCGAACAGGAATACCTACTGAGTATTCATACAAACATTGTACCTCTTCTTTTATTCTGGATTTTTACTCTAGACTATTTAGAATTTTTTTGATAAGAAACCATCTCGGAGTGTTAAATAAATAATATTTAAGAATAGACAGACTGTACATTAAGAAGTAAAATTGAACTTCGCGATTGTGGTAGAGTCCATCTTGGATTAGAAATTGATCATAATGTAAAGTTTATTATTAGTCAAACCCTTTCATTTGATACCCATATTATGAGAGATGTAAAAAAATATGTAATCCGCAATTTTCTGCCGCCATCCATCTTAGACCGATTTACATCAAACTAACAAAAAAAGGCACCGATTTTCCCTTTAAAAAAATAATTAAAATCCTAAATCCGTTCATCTTTTCGGGAGCTACGATGTCAAAGACACACAAGCAGAAACGTCAAGCTTAGAACTTTTCTTCTTCTATTTTTGCGTTGGGGGTTCAAAATGGTGCTCACGTTTTTGATTTTGAGATTTTGAAAAAATAATAACTGACAGGCCACGGTGGTCGTCGACATCATGAAGTGATTATTTCATATTGTGAAACATTTACTACCATAATGCTGTTGTAAGAAATTAACCTAATTAGATATGTAGGTAATGCTTCCACAATACACAAATACTCAAACATATCAATAGTAAATAATCTAGTGCTTTAAAATTCATCAGACAATTGTAATCTAAAAATAACTTTAAAACTGTCGTTTAAAATGTACGACTGCCTTTACTTTATAGGTATAATATATACTTTTTTACTCTAGTTTCAAAACCACATCGAGAAAACTAAGGAATATATTTGTATGGAATTTTAATGCTACCATTACCTCTTAACCGGCAGCAGTTCGTAATTGAGCGCATCATAATGACTCGACACTTCCACTTCGACGCGCAATATTCACGATTCGATGAATAAATAAATGGCTTTCAGAGTCAGACGCCCGTTGCAGTTTTTAAAACTGTAATTATTGATTTTGCAAATGGTCTGTCGATCAAGAGTAAAAATAATGGTAGAAAAGTAACTTGCTTAGTAGATTGACCTAATAAGTGAAAAGAAATTATTTAAGATATGAACTAACAAAAAAAATATAAAAATTCCTAATATGTCATACGTAGCGTAATTTTTTTTATCGTTTATTCAATAGTGACTTATAGCAGATAGCTTAATTAGAGCTAAGGGAATCGTTTAAAAAAATATGATTCAAGTATTAACCCCATAATAAATTAATGAAATAAAAATCAATAACTCGGTGACATAATAAACTATAAAAGAAAGATTTACACCAATGCCAGCGCGATAAAAGTTTTATGGTTTGTTACTATAAAAACGTTATGACAGATGTTTGTTACGAAACGGGGGTAAAGCATCAGTAAAATTGACAAGCTTTGTTTTACAGCTTTAGGTTTAGGTCACGCTATTACAAACGGTCTTTAGAAATAGCTATTTCATTTTATTTCAAAGTATTTTAGTAACAATACTTTACCAATGAAAATAAAAACAATAATTTCAATAAAGAGTTACTGTTAGCTTTTATACATCACATGACAAAATATCGATGTCAATAATCACATCGGTACTAGTACAATAGGACAAATCATAGTGTGATTTGTCCCATCATGGGATGATTCGACGGGATAGACCCGAAATAGCAGAGTCAACAAACATCAAAAGAGCTCGCATTATCATAATAAAACTGTCTGCCTATATTCGTGTAACATCTCACAAATTTCCATAGGTTGCCAGATAGTAGACCCACCGTAGATCCTGCTACGAGCAAAGCCCCGTAGATGTTGCTACGCTTCGCTACGAACGATGAAGCGATATAAATATTTCAGCAACGGAAATTATGCTTCTACTGATACTGTTCCTGTATAGGGTTTTGAATGGGAAAGAGAATTCGAGTGTTAAAGTAGAAATAGGTATTTGAATTATTTATAGCGGGTTCTTCGTATTGATAATACGCGGTGAATATTTTTGCTGCGATTTGGCGGTTTTATCGTCTATTTGAGTAAATATAAAGTTTAGTGTGAAATTTTGAAATAACAGAAAACTGCGTAAAATACAAAGTACAATAAGTAAACAAAGTGTCAAGTGTAAGGTTACTCGGTCGGCTTTGAGCTTGATTCGAATTTAAATTAAATTACTTTCTTAATTTTATATTGGTTTTTTAATTACATTTATTAACAGAGCCTGGCAATTTAGATACATGTGTTTTATTATGGTTACTTCAAACTACTAAAAGAATTTCATTAAACGATCTAAATGCACGATAGAACGTGTATTGTTTTGGGGGTTATAACTAATAATAATAAGCTAAACTAGTCTAATCATCAATGTCATTCCCCATTTCACCATCAGACAATAGAGATATGTCCAGACGCCACCGGTACATGGTAGAGGTTCCATACTCTCGGACGAAAAGCTTTGCGTCTACTTTTATTGTGTGAACTGCTAGATTGTGGATCTCGCTGCCGGCTTCCTATGCCCTGCTAGCTGTAACCTGAGTCTTTTCAGTCACGAGTGAATGGGTTTCTTCCCATCTAAGGAAGGAATCTCCACATTACATCTAATTTCTATAAAAAAAGTTATTACACTTAGCACTTTATGCCAGACAAAATAAAGGGATATTCTGTAACAATATAACTAATGCAGGTGTTAATAGAGTAGCTGTGTGTGAATACAGAGTGAAACATTAAGTATTTATTGGATGCTGATACGGAAATTGCAGTTTTGGAATATTCACGAGATACTATTGAGCGGATAATGCACAAGAAGTAAGCGGTTTAAAAACAGAAAATAAGTCACAGGTGTATGCGAAAGAAGCCGAGAGACTTGTCTCTATATTATATATAGCTAATAGTATTCAAAGACTAATAGTATTTAAACATTCGTTTTTTTTCATATTAGTCTGTATTGATCAATGTGGTTTTGTGACAAAACTGTGATAAAATTGCATAAGTACATGTTTTTGTTTTAAATCGCACACCCAACGACATTTTTCCAACGTTTCGACGTCAAAAAGGAGGTCTTTTAGTCGTAAATGCCTTTTTATGAGTCTTCCCCGATTTCTGCTGGATAGACCGATTTAGAAATTTATTTTTAGTTCGATATGGTATACTTTTCAATTAGTCACACATTAATTTTATAACGATCGGTTCAATAGCTTTTTTAATCAATATAAGTTAATTTTTTTTGAGTATACGTTCATTGTTGTAGATAAATTACTTCTTTGTAACGTAAGTTTGTGCGTTGTTTTCAAGTCCGTTCTCACTTTTTTAAATTATTACTTGTATTAGCTTTATCCTTGTTGTTATCTTGAGCTACAAACATGAATGTCCTCAATTTTTATTTATTTTCTTTGAGGCATCTAAAAAAAATATCAATAAATAGTAATTTAACCGTTTAAAGTTTATGTCTTAATTATAAATCAAACGGGTGCATCATACCCCTGAGAGGGAGAGTTAGCGAGTTCGTTTGAATGATTCGACACCTCCCTTAGGAATCAACCCTACCGAGGGTGCAAAATTACGTTCTAGCAACCCTGAAAATTCCATAACAACGTTTAGAAATAGGCACAAAGAGTTTGATTACGATTGAACTACAAAGACATTCTAAAATTATTTAAAGCGAAATAAATAAAAAATCATGAAAACTACTAACGCGTAACCACGCGTCAGTATCGTAAATTTCAAACAATAGAAGTTTCGGGAATTATTAAATAAAGTGATGTTTGACGGCGAAAAGTGACGATAGGCACGAGGTATGATAAAATATGACGACAGGTGGACTCCTTGGTCGGTCTTTCGCCTAGCTAATAGGTGGTCTGCCTAGAGATCACCTACTAGCTGGGCGAAAGATGTGGCAAGGTAGGTAGGATCTAAGTCGACGACATCAGCACAGGACCGGTAAGAATGGCGCGTGCAAGAGGAAATCTATAAGTAAAGGTATAGGTATAGGTCTATAAGTAAAGGTGCAAGAGGAAATCTATAAGTAACTCTTACTCTTGTATCATCTTATCTATCTTGTATCATCTTACTATCATCTTGATGATGATTAATAAAATAATTCTATGTACCTTATGTTGTTTTTCTAACTACTGCCTTCAACATTTCAAATTCATTAATCATGTGTAAAACAAACGTTTTTATTGTTCATAAAAATGTATACAAAGTTCAAAATGTGTCTCTGACTTTTAGATTAGATGTATTATAAGAATCAGCTACTTCCCAGCGATAGTAGACAAATTGTTTATTTATTTCATATTTTATGTCATATCTGACACTGCTTTACTAAAATTTTATGACGAAAATAGAAGTGTGAGTGTGTGTATGTGAGTAGGTGTGTATGTGTCCCTGTGATACTCAGACGTGAACCATCAGTGTTCACAGGGATATGATGCACGCCTGTTTATAAATTCATTAAATTTTATTCAAATCTTAACAAACAAGATATTACGTACGAAAATCGCATCTTGTTCAAATAAAATAGTTCTTTAGTTCAATCAATTTACGTTAAAAAGTAAAGGTATGTGGATAAGCGCTACAGACGTAGTTCTAAGTGTTTGTTTACTGTAGTATTTACTATCTGATGTGCTATTTTTGTGGTTACAATAAAGGGTTTCGTAATTGTAATTGCAATCATTCAAAACGATACCCTTTCTTACTCTTATGCATAGTAGAACTTACCGAAAAACTCCCAAGAAAGTGTCGAAAACTCGAGTGGTAATTCTCGTTTGAAAGTGAAGGACGTCACAGCATAGGTGCCGCGTCAAAGCTGCCCTACCTCGAGGCTATGGCTCACACTCTCCAGCTTTCCAATCAAAAACCTGCTTTAAATATTAAAAGCTCGTTACGCTAATGAATCGTATCAGATTTTGTCGCCGTCTGCGCCCGGCGCTGCTTCAATGCGTCTTTTGGCCTTCCTTCCACCAGCTTCTTAAGAGGCTCTTTGTCTGACGAGATGTCTTATGGGAAATAGATTTTGTCGGAGGATGTAAGACATATTTTACGGTGTTTATTTTAATAGAATATAAGGGGTAAATCAAATTTTTTTATTGTTATTTGTAGGTTACATATATTTTTACGAGCATTAACTTACTTAAAATAACTAGTTCCTACGGTATGTGAAAATAAATATTTTCATTTGATTTAAATCTTTTTTCACATCACAGCAATTGCACAGACCGTAATAATCCAAAAGATCGTTTCCAGCAGCGTACCAAATGTCTAGCGGCATCAACACGCTGAATGGCGTTGCATATTATGTTGGCCCAAATTAAATAAGAAATTTTGAAATGCTCTATCCTATAATGAATAACCCCAAAAGGTTTAGACCATTTAAGATCTACAGAATATTTTAAATGCTCCAACCTACCACAGCGTGCAGCGGGCAGCGTGTCTAGAATGCTAGCCGCATTACCAAGCTGAATAGCAATGCTGATGAGTTGGGCCTGATAAAAACCGGCATTTTGGTTACGCGTCGAATTAATGAAACGCTCCGATAAGTTTTGGAAAACAAGATGAGCTCCCAGTCTCCACAGTCCTAAAATCTCGACTCCAAATGGCTCAAATACCTTCTACCGAGGCTAGTATATTTTTGACGCTTGTGCTGTAAAAAAATATATACCAAAAGAAATTCCATTTATCGCTGATAAATTCAATATCAGCGATCAACTTCTAAATGGAAAAAGAAAAGAGTTATGGAAAGTTGTATTTCAATTTAAAAGCTGTATTGTTTGCGCTACATGGATTTTCGTTCATTCGATTTAACCTATATTTCGATTCTGCTGCGAAGTTTTACTTCGTTATTTCAGTCTATTTTATAATATTGTGCATATATTGATGATTTTTTTCCATCAGCTTTTGTTAAATACCCAATGACAGAGTTCTTGTTAAGATCTGCTAAAGGCGCAATCCAAATACGCTGAAATTTTGTTTGCATATTACGAAATAATTTTACTAGTACTCTCACGTGGTACCATTGATGTATTAATTACAGATTATGCTTTATTACTTTAGAGTTTTATAATTCTTTGTGACACTCATAGTAAGGTGCATCTGAATTGACAGCCTGTAATCGGCTTATATTTTAGTATTTCTGTATAAGTTCTCATTTTTTTACATATGTATGAGTTATTATTTTATGCAATTTAATGAAGTGTTTTTAAATAATAAATAAATGTTTTAAGTAATAATAAGGAATAATCACCTGTAATATAATTTGTATGTGATACATACAAAAATGTATGACAATTTAACGACCTATATAATATATATCATGCATCTATTATCTCAGTCGATAGATGCTGTATTATGCTATTGCAGCAATACTCACTTACTTTTTGTTACTTTAAAAAGCGAAGCAATTGTAGATTTGTCTATTTTCGCGTCGATTGATTCCGAATAAACAGGGATCACGTCGACGTGGACCGTAAAATGAGGTACGCGCATCGCCGCGCATCGCCGCACACCGTCGGCGCCTGTAAACATCCATTGTCTTGTACCAGCCGGGTAAAGATACGTTTACACTACGCGGGCAGCTAAATACCATCTCTTTCGCACCTACGCTTTAAACAACGCATCATGTGTTTACATGATTTTAGGGCTCCGTATTACAACTAGGTATCCCATACAGTTGTGCTCTATTTGCCCATCCGTGTGTATGTCCGCCATTTCTTATTTTTTTTTCTAATTGTTGACTAAAATTTATAAAATTTTCGTTACTTATTTTAGAATTATGGTAATTTACAAATATAGGGGAGCTCCTATTCAGTTACAAACGCATTTAGTGTCACCATAAAAATAGAACATCAGATAACAAATAAAACAAATCTTCTTATATATAGAAATAAATTGCTGTTTGTTTGTCTCGCTAAAACTCGAGAACGGCTGGGTCGATTTAGCTGATTTTGAAATATTTGTTTAGAATCAGTGAAGGTTTAAAATATTTAACTGTTAGGCAGTACGAAGTTCGCCAGGTCAGCTAGTATACAATACAAAATAGGCACAAAAAGCGGTCTTACATACATGAATAGGGGAGATCAGAAATGTTTTTTCACCTTGATTTATCGCGAGGTGTAGCAGCAAACAAATTTGATATCATAAATAAATCATTTAAATTTACACTTAATAGATTTCTTTAGAATAGATCAAGGTGAGGTTATCAGTTTCATAATGTCCATTTTAGATCATCTTAAATGTCTTCAGGTGGCTTAGACTCTTTCTAGTCTAATCTTTAAAAGCAAAGCCTTATGTATACGGTGAAGCAGAAAAAACAACTGATATTTACTCACACAGTACATTTTTTTTTGTGTGGTGAAGCAGGTTCTTAAGATGAACAAAGATTTCTTTAGGAAATTGCAAACTTATGTCGCCCCACACTGTAAAGTTGTTTTCATTACATCAACTTATTGGACGCATTCCAGTATTTTCGAATGGTTGCCTTCGATTGCAACGCTGAGTGCGATTGCCTTTGTGATGGCATCGTTTTTCTGCTGTTTTTGCCAAAATATTTGAAGAGTTCTGACACGTTTAATGATTGTGTTGTTAAAATTTAGGTATAGTAAAGAACTAGCTATGTATCGTACTTGCGTTCGATATTTACGACTATATCGAACTCTCGATAAATATCGTTACCTATATTCGAAAAAAATGGTACCGGCTGTTTTTAAATTTGAATTAGCAAATGGTATTTCAATATGAAGTGACAGATTATTAGGGCTATAGAAGTTCAACGGTAGCGTGGCCGAGCGGTCAAAGGCGCGGGTTGAGACACCAGTCTCTTCGGAGGCGTGGGTTCGAATCCCACTGCTGACAATATTATTTCTTATTAATATGTATGTTACATACATACGTTAGTCGTAGACTATTCGGCAAACCCCTTGCCGCAAAGGGCACGGGCGTAATCTCAGGTTCAGGCATATTAAAATTAATTACCATACATGCTTAAACAACGAATGAAAATATTTTAAGGAAACCTACTTGTGGGATAAGTTTTCTAGCTTTCGAAGAAAAGTGAAGTTCCCAACCCGCAATTTGCCCCACACTCCCTAAATGTGGGAGACCCGTATCCAGTTGTGGGAAGTTATATGTTGAAACGTATTTTGAATCCTAGAACCCATATACCAAGTTTCGCCAAATTAAAACCTTTAATTTACCCTACAGTACAAGTGGATACTATAATGAAATAAAAAAAGTATCGTGTATCATACCAAAAATACTTGTGCTTTAATTCAATCACGATTTTCACAAATTAAACGTAGTTTTAGACAGGCTCAACATTGAACTATATCCAATATTTTCCCTTAAACCCAGCCGTGAAAATTCAGACGCGTTGGTTGAAGTTTACACTAAGTTCATGTGTGCGAGGCATTATCTTACTAACACAGGTTGGAAAAGCATCACTTTCCAAGTGTTTTGTAGCAAGTTTAAGGATTTTGTATGAATTTCATTATGGCTAAGAATATATATTAAGGATTTTATCTATTATTTGCATCTATAATAACTGCGTATGTACCTAAAGACTGGTAGGAGTAGATTAGGGTAGTAAAATATTAATAAGAAATACTGCCGTACCTACATACATTTTGAGAGATCTACATCCGTCAAAGAAGAGACATCTACTCGTATATACATTTTGTTTAGCAATACGGGTTTCCACGCGTTCCACCAAATTGTTGAAAAAGGTCAACTTTAATCTCATTTATATACCTTGGATTAACACATATTTCTTATCCTGGTAAATTGAAGTATTCTCTCATCATTATCTCCTCTCATCTCATAGATCAGTTAGAGATCCCTTTTATTACAATAGTTTATCCAAAGAGTTACAGCAAAGTTTTTAAATGTTAAAAAAAACGATATAAATACAAAAAATTGAGGAATACTTAGATACAGCAAAAATATAAGAAAAAAATAGTATTTCTTAACACTCTCAACTCAAACGTTCGCTGACAAATTAGTGAGACAAAATGCCTATTACATAGTTAGCTACAAATAGTCCAGGAATAAACTTGGCAAACACTGCGCTTCCAGTTTGTTCTAGTAATTTCACAATAAAGCACTAACAATGAAGTGTCAGTGACAATGCACAATAGCTCTCAATGCTCAAACCTACACAGCTACTAATGAATCTACCATTGCACGTTGCAGACGGAGAAATGACTCAGGAAATGAAAAAATCACGAATAAAGCTATTTATGGTATTGTTTTTAAATTAATACTGTCAAAGGCCTGCAGATGGATAAAGTTTTTGGAGCGCATTTATGAGACAATGAGTTTTTGTTGATGTCACTCTTTTGTCTGTCGTTGTAAAAGATTTTGGAAATTAGTACTTCACAGCCAATGACAGTTCTATGGTTTTTAACCGCAGAAGTTGCGGCTAGAGTAAGGTATTAAAGAGGTAAAAACAAAAACAAGTAAACTGGGTTTTCTCAACTCAAAATCGTTACATCGGTGGTGTACCCATAAAAAAAAGAAAAACAAAACGAGATGGAACAAATACTGTACCACAAAAAAAAAACAGAAAATACATACATACACACACACATATATATATCTAATAATATTAAGCACATACAATATGTCATATTCGGAATAATAACACAACATAAAATGTTCCAATTAATTAAGAGAAAGATAATGAATGTTCAGCAAGTTTTGAATATAAAAACGGATTTATCCTGTCTGACTGGCAAAGGTAGCGCGTTCCATAGAAGGATAGCTTCCACGGTAAAAGAAAGAGGTCGTTGAGGTAAAAGTAGGCAGCACAAGGCGAAGATCACGTGATCGTCGCAACAAAATAGAGTGGGGAAATTAAAAAAATATTTTTTTCTTTTAAGTAATGGGGAATGGTAGTATTGAATAGTATTTTATAAAGAAAAGACAGAATATGAGAATTACGGCACAGACGAATAGGTAACCATTTGAGCCTTTTACGATATTCAGAGATATGGTTATATTTGTGTAATCCAAATACAAACCGAATGCAGAAATTTAGTAGACGCTCAAGCTTGTAGAGTTGCTCCTCGGTTAGTCTAAATGGCAAGCTAAATATTATTTTTAAGGTGTAGGGTTATAGGTACTAAGTAATCATTTTCGAAGACTTGAACGGCTGACGGCTATGTGAAGGGCTAACGCAGGTAAGTAAAAAGTAGTAGGAAAGTAATTTAATTATTTGTGATTTTATTTAGGTAGGAAATAGAAGCGTATTAGTGTAGAATTCTGAGCGTTAGCGAGGGATTTAAAAGAGCACAAGCTGAAAAACCTTTGCACTCGAGTGCAACACATAACTCCTGGGCTATGTATAATTATAATAACCCTCCCCGGACCATATAGGTGCAATGCCTGACCCAATCACTAAACTTAATGAAATAATCACTCACTATACGGTTTATTTATATTTTTGCGACCTACAAAAAATGTAATCCCATTTCCAGCGTACGCACTGAGACTTCACTAACTTAATTGCTAAAGAAAATGTATTTTTAAGTAGTCGCCGTCCCGTCTGCTCCCCGGGGTCACTCAATTAGAAGCAGAAGCTATTTGCGATGATGTCACTAATTATTTCTCTAAACAAAGGGTCTGAAACCAAAGAAAATTATTGTTTTATTACAAGACTGGTACTTAACACACACATACTCAATACCAATTTAGGCTTAAGGAAAATTTCTCTAGGATGTAGCAATAAAATTTAATTTCATATTGTATTAAAACCATTACTCTGTATCCTCTACCACTCTGTGACATTTGAAATTGTAACAAATATCAGCTCACAATTATTGTAACTATAACTAACTAACTACATCAGCGATAACAAGATACAAGCTTATAATATTCTTAGTGAGAGTCCCGTAAAAAATATGTTTTTGTTTCGACCTACCTCATGCATAAATACTCGTATATTCATTTTGTTTAATTATTACTTTTCTTAAAGTAATTTTTGATTGATTTTTTAATGAAATATTGACCTTGATAGCTTGTTTTTCTTTCTGTTGGCTGTCAGTATTTTTAGTTATTTCAGTAAGCCTTGCAGGCTTTTAACTAAAAATACTAGAATTCAAAAGTCTAACCATCTACATCTCTTCGATAGTTTTCGATAACTGCGTAAATTTCTATATTTTTTGCGTACTAAACCTGCTGTTTAAATACGAAATAGTCCATAATTACACGAGAAAAATATCATTAAATGATACCAAAACCCCAAATTCACCGTTTGTAAATATCACCGCCTTGCGACACATAAATCAGTATTACACATCCACGCGCCCCAGAATGTTAATTAGTTCGGAAGCAAATAGAGTCAGTCAACGGCAAACAGATTTAATTAATAGGGCACGACTATGTCTTGGAATTAACTCTTGTCAATGGTAAACAGCAGAATGCTCTTCGACGTAAGGCGCAAGAAGCTCCGCCGTGATTAGTCACGACTTCCAGCTGTACATAATGCGAGTATTACTAGTAGTTCTGCTAACTGTCAATCCCGCAACCACAATATTTTTTACAATTTTATATTTAAAAGTAACGATGACCTCTTAACCGTTTTTTTTTTCTTTCAGAAAACTTAGTTAATGTCTGCACTTGGGAGAAATCACACTTCAAATAAATCCTCCGACTAATAAAATGTGATAATTCGTAAGAGCCCATTTACTCACTTTCGTCAAAATAGGTTGGAAACTACGACCTGTACGCGAGAACGAAACTTCAGGAGACATACAAACATACGAGCAAACAGCAGATTTTTTTTTGCAAGAACCGATTCAGAGACGCTTCGCTCGCTGGTCGATTACGGTGAAACAAGAGAAATAAGGCTCAAGAAGGAAGCTCATTTGGCATTTTTCTCTCGTTGCAAAAAAATAAAAACGGTACTCAAGTAAAACTGCAGTCACTGAACTGCAGTTTTACTTCCTCATAAAAAAATTAATTGATTTGATCAGGTGGTCAAGTCCGTTATTTGAATTGTCTCAGAATTACAATTGGATTGGGCCAAAATGGCCGTTTTGGCATAGAATAAGACACAGTTAAGTATTAAACAAAACATATTTTTCATACTAACTCTGATCTATTCTATGTCGGATTTTTTGTACAATTTTGGCACAATCCAATTGTAATTATACGGAATAAATCTCCGTTTCGAGCAAGGCTTGAAAATATAAATTTACCAGCTTTAGTTAGAGTGGCGCCACGGGTCTGTAAGAAAGAATAATAATTTAAAAAACCTCTGCAAAGTATTACACATCTAAACAGAGTTGCTATCATGAGCTTTGGGTTGAGGATATTATATTAAAGATAAGTGGTTTTATTTCGATTATACTACAGTTTTTCTTTTCATGAGAAGGATAATGATAAGTCAAACATATTCGTCCACGACCAACATTGTCTTTATTTAAACGTACAGTTCCTATTTACAAATGTTCCGCCAAAGCGTTTTCAAGAGATTAAACTTAAGTTGGGTAATATTTTTCAAGCGTTTGAACTGCAAAACTTTTCCTTTTGCGTCGTAGCAAAGTATATAGAGATCAGTCTTCCATTATGGAATTCGTACACAATGATCTCTATTTGAAAAGTATTTTTCAAGAATGGGATGCTTTGTGCCGTAGTCTGTTTGCTAAATTTCTATTTTTTGTTTGGAATAGCAAATAAATTCTTAACATTGGTTTGTGAAGCATAGCATTCCTAAAAGTTTTTGCTATCAATTGTATTATTATTTAGTTGAATTGTTTAGATTTACTGTATTCAGCGGTCTCTGTGTAACATATTTAGCGTAGTATATTGCGGCGTTAAGGTTTTTACACTACAGCCCGCAGGTAGTCAGCACACTAGTTTGTGTTTGTCATTTACTTATTGCTTGTCACACATTATCACTAATTAGACAGAACGTAGGCTAATTAGGTAGCTAAACAATTAAGTTTTTTAACCCGACTGCGAAAGAAGGAGTTATGTTTTTTTAGTGTATGTATGTATATTTCTTTTGCAGGCCCTAGAGCTTAAATGGCTCGTTGTATTTCAATGTGAGTGTTTCAATTGATTCGTATTTACCTGCAATACTGGCTATACGCGCTGCATCTCGCGATTTCACTTGTTAAGATACGTGGGTCTATAGTTTATGCAGTCAAGTTTTTTAAAGTCACTTTTAACCACTAGTTTATACAAGTTCTTTTTTTTTAAATACCTATGTATGTTACGATGGGCGCCAATACTTTTTCAGTTATTTCCAAATAAAAATCAAAACTCATGATAAATCAAATCTCTCGATAAACCCCTAGAGAAGTATTTTCAAACAAAAAAGGATTTATTCTAATCAGTTAAGCCGTCTCCGAGAAATAGAGAAACAAACATAAATAACATACTCGTCGAATTGAGTACCACCTCCTTTTGTGGGAAGTCGCTAAAAAAGATTAGCATATAAGATTTTTTAAGTAGGTATGTTTTTGTATTGATATATTCCTCTCATTTTCATAGAATATTCGACCGATTCTGAAAATAAATTTTTGTTTATCTCTTCCAGCTAAAATAAAAATAGAATCAGTCTAGTAGTTCACCTCGTAAATTAAGTTAACTAAAACAACTGTATAGACATATTGCAATCAGCTTTTTAAATATTAGGTACTTGTTTTTTCAAAAAATTTTGTTCCCAGGTTGTTATTTCAATACCTTGTACATTGAATTATTTTTCCAAGGCTTGATCTCCAGCGGTCAAACCCTGCCATTAATCAGGAGTATACCGGCGTACTGTGGCGTATCGGACTACGCCGCAATACCAAGCAGTCTAGAGATTTATTGGCGTAGTGCCGGATAGGTGCCGTCTGCCACCTGTCTGCCCGTTACTTGGCAACTGAATCTTTTCCCGGGCAATAAAGGTGGGAAAATATTGCTCGAACAGCGCACCAAAGTGAAGAGCTAGGTAAAAGCGAGGTGAGTTGCTGCTAAAAATTGCAGGCTAAAGTTGTATGTTGGCTTTAGCGCTCGTACAGAGAGCTACGAATGAAGGTACGTTACGATTCGAGATCCTTGCTTGGTTTAACTTTACATTTAGGTTGCGATCCTTGAAAATGAGGTATAGCGGTTACCATTACGGCAACTTTGGAACTGGTTAAGATACCAAGAAAAAACTATATGAGTTTGTTAAACAAACCTGCTTTAATGCAAAAGTAGATAAAGGTATAGTATTTAAGATTTCGTAATATAAATAAGAATTAAATTAATAATGCAAGTTATTTAAATAAGTGGAAACGCTTATAAAACACACAGAGATAAAACGGTGTGTGAGCACTGTAGACCAAGTTCAAAAACATATTGCTTGTATTACAAATACTTGAAACATCAGTATATAGTAATTATATTCTACTTACCCTAACTATAATCAAACTGTCAGAATAACGATCACACTTCCACTGACTCACAAATTACGGTCCCACAGTTAACAATGCGACAATTATATCGTATCATTCACACTGAAACACAACTTCTGTGTTGTCAACCACACCAATTAAGAGTCATTAAACGTCGGACAGACTGTTTGCCAGTTAAGAGCGTATTAGAACACATAAAGCACCTATTAAGGAATTTCTCGGCATCGAGTTAATTAAGGATGGCTTGATATTCTATGAATAGAAGTGGCAGTAATGAACCAAACATATTTATTTTTGAATAACATTGAGACTCCATTCCGCAATTTAGCCTTCATCCCTGAAAGGGAGCTCTGTGCTCAGCAGCAGTTGTTGGATGTGGCAGTGGCAGTGCTGTTAGTATCTATACTGTAACGTGATGAATAAGAAATGCATAAGTATGTAGCTAATGAGTCCGCACGTAGTTATATAATCATTCTGAAAACTGTATTTTTTTTAAATAAAGATAGTAATAAAATAAAAGGTATACTAAACATATACCTTAAGACTAATACTAAAAAAGGACAAAAATTGAGAATTGAAATAGACAAAAGTTCCTGTATTTATATTGTTTAAGGAGACGGGTTTCCACGCGTACCTGATTGTTGGAAAGATCCAACTATAGTTTCGTTCACATTCGGTGATCTTCATCGGGGATGAAATGAGTCCTTCGAGCCTCAACGATGACATGTCTCGCACAACAATAAGGTACGCGTGAAACCCGTCTTCTTAAACAATATGAATCAAATGATATAATAGTTATAAATGATACAATATATAATTATAAATGATACAATAAATAAAGTTTCTATATTTCTTTTTAAATGTGTTGTATATAAAAATACAGCAATCGAAGTCAGTTCCATTCTCTGTAATTCGTTGTAACGTATCGTTTCGCCTTACTTATCGAGACTTATCTTCCTGAGAAGATTTCTGGCTTCCGATTAGCGGATTATTATTGCATTAGCGTAACTGTATCGATGACAAAGGAATTGTAATACGTATTAAAGATATAATAGATAATTAAATCTACATAAATATTATTTTTGTAATTAAAAAAAAAAACTAGAGAGGACAGTCAATTATTGTGTAAGTAGAATATCATAGTCAAACAGAATACTGGCGAAGTATACCGTGCGTAAACTGAAAATATAAATTACGTCAGGGTATATGACTCACATAGCTTTCCATGTGAGAAAGCGTAGGTAGACTTGGTACTGGATTAGTTTTATTTAAATGTAGTAGATATTTCCCTCAAAGAGGGTGAAATTTGCGACGTTGCCATTTACCAATTTTATTAATATTTGGAACATGACTTACTTTGAAACAGCGTTGAGTTTTCTTTGATTGGATATACGAGTATGTGGCGATTTTAAATACACGGCGTATATTTTCCAATATTTTTTCAAATTATTAACAAAAGACAGGGGAAAATGTTCACCTTATCGCGATTACACAAATCTGGGCCATGGCAAAGCTCGCTTGTCGTAGTTGTGACCTAGTTTCACACCGGGGCGGCGCCGCGGCTTAGGGTGTCCATGAGTTTCGAGTTCACTTTGCATGACTTCAATTGAAGTAGTCTTATTATCTTTATACTAAAGTGCGTTAAACAAACAAATACGGGTATTTTATTTTTCAATATTCTTTCAGAAGAAATATACCGAATATAGAAATATACACACCGAATTTATAATCACTCTGAACATCCCAAGTACCGTAGTAGGTGGGTTCTATTTGAATATTTTTAAAATTGCTCTAATTGTTTAAGTTTTAAAATCAAAATAATTGTAATAAGTCGAGACTTAGTGTAGTGGGGACCTGGAGCTCATCTTATTTTCCAAAAGTTGTACAAGCGTTTGATGGTTGTGATCCGAGACCTGAATGCCTGTGTTTATCTGATCCAACGTAAAATCATTAATATTTAGCGTCGTAATGAAATGAAATGAAATATTTTATTATACTAGACTCGTCCAAAAAAATAAAATAAAAAAGTGCTTAAAATTAACTATACCTAAAACATTATTTTCTACTAAATACTGCTAGCATGCTAGTCACGATGCTTTCTGGTGATGGAAAGGAGCATTTGAATTATCTGTAGATATTAAGTGGTCCATAGGTATTACCTCAGAATTTTGTGTAGTGATTCATATCGTTTTTCTCAATGAAAACCATTCAAATTAAAAATATATAAAATTATATTTTAATTAAAAAATAGATTTTGTGCCCTCTATGGATACTCCATTTACTTTTCAGGTTAGAATGGTGTACAAGTAATCAAGCAAAAACACGCGTCGTCTCCAGGACTTCAGGACTGAGGATTAAAGTTTAGACAAACAGAAATACTTCTGAGACGTCGACTGGCAAAAGTTTCTTCTTTGACATGTAAGAGAGAAGCACATGATCGTTTGTCTTGAGAACAATGTAAAAAGATGGCAGCAGTGAAGCTTGAAGAAAAAAAACTACGTACATGAATACCTATGTATTTAAATAACTCATAGAGTCGTATGTATACATAAAGTGTCCTTGGCTTTTAATACCTCTTTTTAACTGCCGACGATAAAACGACGGGGTGGTTTTAAAATTTACGTGTTAGAGTGTGTGTGTATGTGGAGCTATTTTTGATGGAAATCAGTCCAAAATGGATGACGACACAAAATGGTGGATTACATATCTTTTGATGTTACCCTCAATATGGCTATCAAATTTAAAAGTTTGACTAGTAGAATACATTACAATATACTAAATTGTGAATACAAGATGGCCGCCATCGACAATGGCGATTAAATTTTGCTTGTATACTTTTTTACTATCTATTTTCTGATACTACTCTACTTTATTTTGTGGAATTGATTATTAAATAATGTTCAGTAGATTTTGTTTAGTATGTATGAGAAAAATCATTACATTAAAATATATAGGTAATTGCAATAAGGACATTAATTACGTTGTTATGAGACTTCATACACTGATATAGTTCCGCGAATTGTCGACCTAGCCAACACAATATCTCTTACAACTTCATATAAAAAAAACGACAGCCACTTGACTGACTTTTTTACGCTTCATGAATGTTGTATTCTGCATGCTTGCGCCAAATATTACTGAAATATAATACGGCAAAAGTACGGAGAATATACCAAGTTTTATCAAGATTGGCTGAAAACTACGATATTTACGCGAGTACGAAATTTTATGCCGGGGAAACACTCATACATACAAACTGATAGACGAAAGAGAATTTTACTAGACTCTTCGCAGAGACGCTTCTCTCGCTCGGTCAAACATCACTGGGAATAAAATTTATGTAGTGTAAAGAAGTTACACTGTCGTAAAGGCCGTAACAGAGCCCGAAGTTTTGCATCTGAGCAATAAATATTCGTAATGCAAAAACGGCTTTGCAAACGTGAATTAAAACGGCCATGAATCTTTGTTTTATGAGACTCGAAAACATTGAAACGAGCGGTAGGGATTTTTATAACAAATGTTCATGACATAAAACCAACAAAGTGGTTTCAGTTTTTCCAAGATACCAACTGAACCACATGAACTAAAGGTGCCGGGGACTTACAAAAGTGTTGAGGATTTCTCACACATTTCTAGTTTCTAGTTTAGGCGATTTGCAAACGGCGGGGCGGGGCGCTTTTCTTGACCGTGACGACGACGCGAGGCTCTGTCGACACGATCTTTTTTCCCCTGTGCGTCCCCCATCTTTACTTAATATCGTCAGAAATGCGATAAACGTGTACTTTATTCTAGACAAAAATACTTACAAGGCTAGAATACCTAAAATAACTACGAGTACATATTTTAAATTGACAAATTATGATTGTTCACTCAAAGGTTGGAATGCTTTGATGTAGTCACCCGCTGGTTTAATACGGATAAGGGTGCACTAAGCCGAAGGGGGGTCACTTAACTTATCCTGACGAATACCAACCCAAACGTAAAAAAACTGGGTAACCGTTGACAAACATTTTCTATGAAAAAGCTGATTTTCTTGGCGTATTTTAGGTTGATGTTCGACAATACTCTTTGTATATACACCTCCAATCAAATAAATTAATTTAAACTATATAAAAGACAGAATAAAAGTAAATAAAAATAGAGAAAAATTAATAAGACGAAGTAATACTGTTTCTGAGAAATGTTATTAAATTGTGCGTCGTGAATAAACGGCATTATAAAAACAAAACACGCATCTCAACATTGATTGAGCGATTTTTTTTTTGTTTTGGCGCATAAAGTTCTCTATTGGTTAAACGGACACAAAAATGCTCAAAAATGCTGAAACGCGTTTATTCCTAAGACGGTATATGTATTATGATAATAAGTGGTAAAGGTGATAAGAATTTACATAAAAATATAAGATTCAAAGTATTGCAAAGATATAAAACAGAAGGGTCATGTGTTTGTGAACTACGATTGATAAACAGGTTGCTTCCCAATTTTAATATACACAACCAAATCATTGTAATTAGGTAAATATAATTGTTAATAGAAAATGTTTACATTTTATTACGCAATACGCAAACATGTGTTTGTTGGGTTATTGCACTTAGTAACATCTGATAGACAAAGAAAAGTAAGGCCTTTATATTACATACGATTCATGATAAAAGAATGCGGTAAAGCAATACTGCTATTCTATTTATGATAAATTATTATACCTACATCTGGGACTGTACATCTTCATTTTAATTGGTTACCTAATATAAATTTCTAGTTCTTACGTTCAGTAATTTTGACTGAAGTATATAGTGTTTGTCTTCAAAACACTGTTAAATATTTATATTGTTTATGATGAACCGATATTTATATTGTTTATTTTTTGTCGGGATTGTTCTTAGCCATGTTTGATAAAAGTAGGTCCAAGATGGCCGCCGCAATAAAATGCCGGAATACATATTTTTTTCACACCTCACTCGATATGGGTATCAAATAAAAGGGTTTGAGTAATAGAATAATATACACAATCATATATTTTAAACCTAAGATTGCATTATTATTTAATTTTTTTTATTTGGTTGGATGTTTCCAGCACGTTTTGTGATTTAGCCTAATAATTTAATCTCAGTTGATTGCTTACAAAAAAATAATTACTCGTATTACGAGTTATTTTATCTTCACATCTACACAGCTATTTTGCTTGAGCGTGACATCTTCTTTAGTTTTGTCATCAAGGTCACAGAGATCACATATTACCAATACCGACTAACTCTTTGATATGTTAATAATGAGCCTTGACAACGAACACCTACTACACGGTCAAGCAGATATGTAGCCTCTTTGTTACAAACATGACTAATTGAGCACCAACCTAAATAAAAAAAGTGCAGTCGACAATAGTTTTTTTAACAAGGATTATATGTAAGTACTTTGTTACATAAATGACTCACAAAAAAACTTTTTATTTTAAAAAGGTTGGTCACTTGTGTCCTTACGCATTCTATTGCGCGAGTTCTTCAGTTTGGGACACGCTGTATTTCAAACATCGATCATATTGTTTGTCATTAATTTTCCGTGATATTTAAGAGTAAAGATAATATATACTCTATTTATGTAAATAATTCATTGTAGTGCGTTTAAACGTTAAGATGTCTCGGATTTGTGTCTATTGTGTTTGGTTTTTGAGTTTTTTAAATGTTTTTCATGTAAATGCAATGACTATTAAAGGACCTGTTCTTACACGTTACGATCCATGTGGATTAGGTGTGATACATTTTGATAGAATAAAAGATAATTATTGGAAAGGCGTCCTTCATTTTAGCTTATATTCGCACCTTATTGAAGTGGATACAAGAATTTATTTTGAAACACCTGTCGAAATTTTTGCGGTGAGTCCTGTTTTATTTTTTAATTGTAACATCTGTTCAATTTGAATAATTATTTTTTTATAAATTTTGTACATAATACGTGATTTGGCAAGTTACGTTTTTTCTTAGAAAATGTGTACCTGTTTTCTTAGAGTAGTTAGTAGAAATTGATTGGAATCGGAAACGAAAAGATTACTCAATGTACTTTTAATTTCCATTAGACTAACAATTTAGTCAGGAGGTTGTACTGGGAACAATTAGGTTTTTTGGTCGAAATGCAGATCATATTTAATTGACAGTAAGTCAAAAGAATTCGTAAAGCAGTATAAATAGATATCATGATCGCATGTTGCGTCAGTAGCAGATAAGCTATTATGGTATGATTGAACTCATTGATAAAAATTAATACGATTTACTTCCAGCTGCCAAACCAGACAACATTTGAAGCCAGGAGAACTACAGGAACCAATCTGCTGGTGAAACATTTGTCACCGATTCCTGATCACTATGTCTTCCACTTGCAAGTCAAGGGAAATGATACCGACGGTATCCCAGCAGTCCTCAAGTTCATGCTGAATGGAGTTATATTGTGCAGTGAAGAGATTAAGGTATTTGCATACAATAATTTACTACTAACACTGTTAGTTTAGCGAACTATTGACCTTGCGACCAAAGAAATTTATTTTGCGATTTCCACCTTGTCCATTTTTTTCTTCATAATATATCTAGGATCATTTTTTGTATCAGATGAAAATTATGTAACTCAATGCTGAATGGTAACATTTAAACTTTTTTATATACCTCTTATTTGAAGTACTCTATTTCCCGATAGATATAATCCAGGTCTTTTCAAATCGCGAGTGAATCGGTTTCTTTTAGGCAAGTGTGCCACTTCCTAGACCGCATCGTCGCTTTAGATCAGGCGAGTTACGGTTTAACCCAAGCATATTAGCTATATAAAAAAAAACAAGTTATAAAAAAATGAATGTCAATCCTGCATCTTTCAAGTTAACACGCCCTGTCAATCTATCGAGAGATGGCAGTTGCAAACATTCACGATTGCTTTTAACTACCTCAAATATAAAAGCATTGAATTCTGCCTGCCATATTTTTTTCGATTGTTATCGGATAACAAAACCTCAGATTGATTCAACACTTGCACAATATCATCTCCTGTTTTACAGGCAGCTCAAGCGGTCCAGTCATATGATGTGTCATCTAAGCATCCTGAAAAATCTTACGCTCATGTCTGCGGCAGGCGATCCATGGAGCATACTGAACTGGTTTCCATGAGAACTGAAGCCAATGCAGGCGACTGGCCGTGGCACGTCGCTATCCTTGTCAAGGATCCTGTTAAGTTGATGGGAGTGTATGACTGTGGTGGAAGTATTATATCTAGGACGGCTGTGCTCACAGGTATATGCACGAAAAAATGTCCTACTATATGTTGTATATGATATGTATGATCACTCCGACCTTAAGTATTCCCAATTGATAGCTTTTAGTGCTTACTAGCTAAGTACATATTTTAGTTTCATAATAAGGTGTTTCATATTGATAAAATTGGTCCCAGATACAAATCTTTTTCAAATTCTGATACGTATAAGGTGTTCTGAATATGATCGTAAATTAATTTAATACATTTAGGCTAAGCTACTGCCAAATAAGTAATTCATTAAATCAATGTAAAGTTATTTAAAGTTTCGCTATTTTATTCCAGCTGGTCATTGTGTTCATAAACATGGTGCTATTCTTGAACCACATAGGATAGCGGTTATAGCTGGCACTAATAAATACAAAGATTTGGATCAACCTGGAAGACAAGTTTACATTGTAAGTTTTCTTTCATTATTTTATTCAATTCGTATTGAATAAAAGTTTTAAAATTTAAGACGTTTATTTATTATAATATCACATTATTCATTAACACATGTTATCTTATATATAAAAATCAATTGCTGTTCGTTAGTCTCGCAAAAACTCGAGAACGGCTGGGCCGATTTAGCTGAATTTGGTCTTAAATTGTTTGTCGTACTCCAGGAAAGGTTTAAAAGGTGAGAAACATAAATAACTATTAGGCGGTACGAAGTTCGCCGAGACAGCTAGTCTAATATATTTCTTTGATTCTAATACTAGAGCAAATGCTCCTTACGAATACCATAATAATGTTATTACTTTTATCTTATTGTTCATTTTTATCAATTTTTCTGTGTAATGAAACCATTTCGGTTTGTATTCACTTTCTCTCTAACTTTTTAATGAAAATATTTGTCTTTACTTTTTTAGGCTCAGAAAATTATTCTCCATCCAGCATACATAGAAGAGTTGGCTACGTCTGATCTCGGTATTGTCAAAGTTAGTGGATTTAGATTCACGGAATATGTTCAACCTATTTGTATTTGGGGACCGCATTATGACAAAACTGAACTATTCGGTAAAGAAGCTACAGTAAGTAGACGTTTCACTAAATAACAAATACAGAGCTATGGGTTAGGGTTGCATAAAGCCGAATGAAAGTTACTATGCCCATCATCCATAACCCAGTATAAAAGCAAAAATGAATCTAATGACTGACAATTCGGTGACAGTCGAATCCTCAGGCATTGTTTTTCTGGGAAGATGCAGTACCAAATCGTGCCTGTTATGATATTTTCGATTCTTTTCGTAAAATTTTACTACAATAACCTAAAATTACATGTAATTATTAATTATTAACTGTTGCAAGCAGAAAACCTGAAGTGCAAATTTTATTTACATATATTTTTATGTTTTTTTATGCCTGAATACTATTTATTGTCTATGCCATTCCGTTTTCAAAAGTCTACATTTAAAGATTACTTAGAAAATCTTAGAGATAACACCGCCACTTGAGGTAGGTACTAGATGTAAAATGTAAGGTAGTGTATTTTATGATTTTAGATCGTCGGCTTTGGATCTACAGAAAATGACACAAATGCTGAGATTCTGAGAGTTTCAAATACAATAGTTAGGAATGACTCCACTTGTATTTCTTTCGATCCTACAATTTATACTAAGTTGATGAATGAATTCACATTCTGCGCTGGCTTTGGACCAAATCTTGGTGAGTAAGACACTGTTGCTATTTTATTTAGAAAACTAACGATTAACTAAAGAAATTAAATTAACTAACTAACGAAGTGAAATGATTTGAGACGTGTCATCGTGGACGACACGAACGACTCATATCATCCCCGATGAAGTTCACCGAATGTGGACGAAACTATAGTTGGACCTTTCTAACAATCAGGTACGCGTGAAAACCCGTCTTCTTAAACAATACATTGTTGTTAGCTTAAGAAATACACATAAGTTTGATTTATGTGTTTAAAAACTATGTGTGGTATCTATTGTAGCTCTCAAATAGACCAATCTCGAACTATTTTTGTTTTGATCAAAACGTTACTTGATCAATATTTTTTGAATTATTATTTTCGTTGTTATTTTTTTCTACTAAGCGTTTCTATTACTATTATTTTAAAATCTGTTGTTATTCTAGCGATGAACCCCCGCAACGGTGATAGCGGAGGCGGTCTGATTGTGAGCGCTCTACAACCCGATCACATGGTCAGTTGGATGCTTAGGGGTGTCCTTTCAAAATGTGGAGTAGCACCGCAGGGCAAGCTGTGTGATCCACGATACTTCGTAGTGTACACAGACGTTGGACCACACTACGGCTGGATCAACCATCATGCGGATCTGACGTTTCGGATAAATGTTAACAATGATTCCTGGAAAGGAGAAGGGTTGTGATATAAATTAAGAAAGCAATATCGAAAGATTAGTGAACAAATAGCTAATTAAGAAAAACTTATAAAAATAGTCAGATGACACTTGAAGAAGTGAATATTCAGATTATTACGAACACAAAAATAGTGGAAGGTCATTTTAAAATTAGATTTAAGATAATCTGTAAATAAATTATAGTCGATATTTATTTTAATAACACTTAGAAAGACTTATATGGATATATGAAATACATATCAAATTTTTTGTCAAGTAAATTTAGAATAACAACGATTAAATCGTTGTTTATTGTATACCTAGTCAGAATAATTATTTATTAGATAAATTTAAATTTTCTCTCTGTCTAATCAGTGTTTATTCACTTCGGTTGCATGTACTACTAAAACTTGAAAAAATGCTAGAATGTTAATATTAAAATTATAAAAATACTTAATGCTCAAGTTCTTTTGTCTTATGTTACGGTATTTAGCAAATAGCTCAAAAAATGTGGTAAGTAGTAGGTAGCATTTAACATTAAGACATAAAAATTTCATCCTCGGAGAAAGACCTCTAACTTTGAAAGATCAAGTTGCTAAAAAGAAGCAACGTCACTCGTCCCGTTTACATAATTCATCTTATTAAAAAGTGTCAGCGGACGAAAGAAGAAAATTACAAAACTCTGTATTAGGTTCGTCGACTTTGAAATTTGTAGCGTCAAGTTTTTTAATAACGTCTATTTTGTCTTATATTTCTCTCAATTTAATGCTAATCTCAATTTTGACTTTTAACTGACAGAGAAATTCACTTCTGGCGAAAGTTTAAGATAAAAAAAGGTTATAAAAATTAATCCAAAGCTATACATGATTGTGAATTATTAATTTATTGTCAGTAATAGAATTAACTATTTATGCAGTATTGCATAGAAAATACTGCGTTTAATCAATCTTAATATTTTGTTTATTTTGAATGTTAGGAGATAAAAGTAGAGTTTATCCAGCTATAATATATATACAGTTAACATAAAAATAAAACAAACCCAAGTAAAATTATTTGTATGTAAAAATAAGCCACAATTTTCCTTGAGGTATACAGAAGACATTGCCCACTTCATTTGCCTTTATGTCTCGCCGTGGTCCTAAGATGCAATGCAAGTTCAGCCAAGCGGGAAATAATTTTCCTTTGGGACCCTTTCATAAATTTGAATGTAGTTTAAGAAATTTGTGGAGGTGGACGGGATTTGCATTTTAAAACTGAAATTGTATTTGAATGCTAAGGGGGTTTTGTGTTTATAATAAGGTTTTTAATATATTTTATTGCAATTTACTTAACTACTTGATAATAAGACCCAAAGCGTATTCGTGGTTGGGAAGCAAAATTAATTAAAAATTAATTATTTTAAGCCATTATAAATTTAATCTCACCTGTCTCGTTTTTTATGATCGTATACTACTAAGTAAATCGACAAAAAAGATACATAAGTATGTATTTTTGGTGACAACATATCCGTCTCCATCATCAATTCAGCTTCATGGTACTATTATATCATGGAGCTGGTCTGATGATAGAGACGGATGATGGACAAAGGAAATTTTGAATAAAACAAGATAAATCCATTGAGTCATACAATTAGATTTATTTTTTAAAGAATACTTGTGTCTTTATACTTTTTAATCAGCATAGATTTTGGTTAAGACCGTAGAATATTACGTCTGATAATAAAGCATTTCGTAGCGAGACACCTAGCTTAGACTTACTGACTTAGTAAAACCATTGTACTAGAATGTTTGCTACCAGCCGCACTGCAAGCTTGGAGCCAGGCTACCATGTATTTTTTACCTAGCAAGTATTTAGAATGCAAGTCACTAGGCTCTAGAAGGTAAGTAAGCCACCTGTTCGTGCATACGTCGCCTTATAGTTCCAGCGACAATGACAAACAAACACATTTCAAAATCAGCCTTATTATAATGATAGGAAATTACTGAATAATCATTTTTTTCATAAAAAAAAGCGAATCAACCCTGTCCGAAAACTTTTCATAAATACCATTCCCATAATTTCTAAATCCATTCCCTTAAACGGGAACTCAAGCTGCATAGGTGCATAAATACTGGAATCCGAGAATCCCGTACAAGTCTCGGCCACAAGCCGACCGGACTCAAGTGAACAGAGCTTTACTAGTCCTTCAGCGATGCATGACCGCGCATTGAATTAGCTAAGGCTACCCGAGAACTAGCTGTAGATTTAACAAACAAATCTTAGGTGGTTAGAACTATTATTAGACTGAATTACCTTATTTTGTTGGTGAAAATAGGCGCCAAAATAGTTCTGCTTTCCTGATACGGAAATATAGTTATTACAATTAATTTTGCATTATTTTCTATCCCCCGTAAGAAAACTTGAACTTCCCAAACTTTTTTAGGGGAGCGATATCGTAAAGGTTTTCTAGTTGATAATCATATACTTAATACCTATAACAAGGCTATGTCGGAGGTCTTCGCCTACTCGAAGAAATAGATAAAATAGACAAGAGCCTTTAAAAATAATAAAAAGTGAAAAAAAATAATAGTAGGATGAAACCCATTGGAAAAGGAGGAAAATATTATAAAAATGGGAAGAAAAAGGGGAAGGGGGTGAGTTTTTAAGGGTAAAAACGATTTATTTCGATCCAGCAAAACTAAAAGTCCTATGGAAAAAAGTTGAATGGCAAAGTAGGTAATAAAAACATCTAGAACTTTTGGTTTTCACTTTTTTCACATAACTAACCTCAAATTTTTTGTGAAAAATTAAAGAAAACAAGTTTTTGGTTTTTTATTTTTATCTTATTTATAAGAAACTAGCTGATACGGCAAACTTCGTACCGCCCAACAGTTATTCAGGTTTCTCACCTTTTAAACCTTCCCTGGAGTACGACAATTATTTCAAGACCAAATTCATCTAAATCAGCCCAGCTGTTCTCGAGTTTTTGCGAGACTAACGAACAGCAATTGATTTTTATATATAAGATTTGGTGAAAACTTACCTTTTTATGTCTCAAATATGCTGTAATTTGTTTGATTTGAAATATTAATTTTTTCTCAATATTTTGAATTAATATCGAAAAAGCACCCTTATTTTCAATTGAAAATTCAAGCGTCAAAATATCAGCTTTTTTCAAAAAGTTGGTATGCTTTCTGTTCGTTGAAATCTCTTCTATCCGATGTTGAAAAAAAATATTATTATAGTAATTATATTACTATAAAATTACGACCAACTTGTGAGTAGCTTGATTTTGCATCTCATGAATATCAATACTACTAATGGATAATTAACTTGATATTAATCAAGTGTCAAACATGTTCTAGGGATCCTGGACTAATAGACTTGCAGGAAATCAAAATAAATAATATATATATACTTTGTTACGGTTTTGAATGTTTATTCATATGGATGAAAGAGCATGGTCGCAAGCTTCACTGCCTGTAATGTTAGGAGGCTTGGGAGTTCGCAAAATTTCTAGTGTCGCGCTGCCTGCATTCTTGGCTTCATTACATGGCACGAATTATTTGGTAGGAAAAGTCCTCGCACCCTCTTTAGGCCATTCTAATGTAGTAGTAGCAAATTCTTCCGAGGCAAGGATGCCTGGAGGCTTGCTTGCCCAAATACCGATTTTCACAAATCTCCATCTTGTCAAAGGCTGTGAGATCGACCGATCTGTGAACTAGCACGGAAATCTTTTCAAGTTACGTGTACTAGCGTCACGGATCGCGCTCGTATACTTGCAGTCTCTGAATGTTAGTCGAGTCTTTGGTTTCGAGCTTTGACTTCTTTCAATACAGGTTGCCTATTAGATCCGAATGCTTTTCGTCTCGCTATCAGCTTACGTTTGGGTGCGAGGTGTTATGAGGCCTATCGCTGCCAGTACTGCAGTCGATCAACTCGATCACCATGGTCTGTCTTGTTCTTCCATTGAATACGGTCTTCCTGTCTGACCTCCTTTGGGTAGACACTAGGGGTAGGTTTCCAAATAAAATAACTATATCCCGAATTGAAGACCCCAGGTCTAGCAACGTCCGAACCTTATAGCACTCTCCTGGACCAAGTTTTTACTAATGCCGTCGGCAATAAGACATGATTTGGCTTGCATGCTATAGCTGTAGACGATTTTAATGGTGAAGGAAATACTGTTGTTTCTGTGCCATTACAACTTACAAAGTCATCTAAAGTAGATTCTATTACTTGAGTATTATTTCAAGTCACATCAGTATCAGCTAGGTGTTCTTCTGCACTCTCCTGGTCCAAAATATCACTATGTCGCCCCATATACATACGACACCTAATATTCAACTTGCACGTTATTGCAATGTGATTTTTTGCAAAACAGCAATAGCACAGTCTGTTTGTTTGAACGTAGCTACGCCTCAAACCAACAGAAAGTTTCTTAAATGCTAGGCATTGAGAAATATTGTGGTCTAGAGAACAATATGAGCACTGTTCAATTGCTACATGAATACATCTAATCTTACTTACACTCTCACAACTTTGTTGCGCCTCAGACCGAGGGTACAGAAATTCCAGGGCTCTATAGCGTCTAGTGATAAAATCCTGCAATTGCTTATAGCTACCTATAAGCAATTGCAGGATTTTATCACTAGTTCGTCCGATTAACTACTTTCAGACACACTAAACTCTCACTGTCTTCTGGACTCTAGGTCTAGCTTTTGTACAACAATGTGAATTACTAATATGTCCCAATTTTCTATTTCTATTCCGATATTCAGTAACGCCGTCATACAATAAAATTATTTGTTGTATCTAAAATGTTCTTTAAACTACTTGCTGATTCCTGACCATCATTCCTTTGTCTTAGTAATGTCTCGAGGATTTGATTTGAAATAAACCTTTTATTATTATAGCGATGCTCAAGCAGTTTCCAAGCTCTTGCATAATTAAGTTCTGTAATTGGAATGCTACATAATAACCGCTTGGCTTCGCCTGTCAAGTATCCTTTTAAGTACAGTAATTTCTGAACATTGTCTAACTCATCGTTATTTTGAATTAAAGACACAAATAGATCCCGATACATTGACCAGTCATAATAACTTTTACCAAAAAACGATTCAATATTTACCTTTGGTAACTTTATATTAATCTTTGACCCTTCTTTAGTTGATGTTTGTGAACAGTTAACAGCTTCAAAAGAATTCAATTTAATTCGTTGGGCTTTTTCCACCGCCAATGTTGCAGCTGTGCTTGAACCAATGACCATACGGAATGGCGCTTGCGCCTTGGAAGTTGGATAGGCCTCTTGTATGGGACGCGACATGCGTTATTACATTAGCGCCATCTCATCTTCCTTTGACACGGAGTAGGGCAGGGGCGGCGGCTTATTCAGCCAAGCAGCACAAAAAGTGAAAATATGCCAGCCTCGGTAGAGGTTATATATTTGAGCCATTTGGAGTCGAGACTTTAGGCCCGTGGGGACCGGGAGCTCATCTTATTTTCCAAAACTTATCGGAGCGTTTGATCGATTCGATGCGTGACCAGAATGTCGGTTTTTATCTGTGCGAACGTATAAGCATTGCCATTCAGCGTGGTAATGCGGCTAGCATGCTGGGCACGCTGGGCATGCCCTCTGGTGGTGGGTTGGAGCATTTGGATTATCTGTAGATCTTAAGTGGTCTATAGGTAATCTTTCTGCTATATTTTCTTGTTGTCGTAGATAGTCATTTTATTAATGTTGTTAAAGGCACTTTTTAAATAAATAACATTTTCATTATGCAAATCGTCATATGATTTATTATTGTTGAACTTTGAACTTTATCGATGTTTAGTACAGTTAGTAAGACGAGTTATAAATATTATTTTTGCAAGAAGGCTGCTTTAGGGACACAAATATCATGGTTTGAGATGAATCACATGTATCGTGAAAAATCGTCCACGATAACAGTTACGGTTTGCCCCAAGAGTAAATTGTTAGTCAATTTATATTTGTGAATTAAAAAAAAGTAAGTATTTAATAATAATGTTTAGGTGGGATCCAATCAATGCAACTTTAAGTCCTCTGACATTAAAGTTATATATCAATTTCTGTAACAGTATAGAGACTGTACAGAGTGTTCTTCGGAACATAGAATGCTAGTCAGATAAGATTATAGATTACAAGTAACTGAAGTTTTAAACCTTAGTTTGAACATCGTGGCCTACACTTTCATATGGGAGATACGTACTCAGCGTTGGGACGCAAAAAGAAGGACGTATTCATAAACAAAAACGATTCGTATTAAAATATATCCTTCCATCAAAATCCATTTACATGACAGTCTTACGAGCACAGTCGGAAGTATTTGTCAGTATTCCAGAACAAGTAGCTACATTACAGAAGCGATATATCAACGCCGAGAACGGAGACCGGCATTTTGAAATGCTAACACGACTTTTCACGCTCCGCTGGCTTACACCTGGCGGATACAACATTGAATTCTGTATGGCCACGTCGAATTATTTAGGGGCGTAAATTAAAACTCCGGTAAAATAAACGGCTCATTTGTCTATCTGATTAGAATATGCAATGAAGTGCAAAACGATTTGACGAGGGAGCTCAATTTAGCGTACTTTGAATTTGAAATTGAATTTGGACGATGGCGTTTTGATTATTTCTGTCCACATCGTTGATAGACTGACCAAAATGATTTAATGACGTTCTGCGATGCAATTTATTGAAGCGATGATTACCTGTACTTTTCAATTTATTAAATTTTGATCTACATTTAATTTTACTATTTATTGTTGTGACACTGATGATGTACGCGGTTTAGGAGGATAGTCTGTTTAAAAATCATCAGGTTATGTTTTATGTTTAAGGAAAATTGTGATTTTTCTTTCACACATAAAATATAAGTCAAGATGTCAAGTTATAGCGTTTCACTGCTTGGCATGGATTTTCTCCACAAAACAGGCAGAGTTCCCTATCTCAAAAGATATACCTGAATATATATACATTGGCTGAAAAGAAAGCTATTCACCAGTTCCAAATCAAAAAGAAGTATTTTACTATTGTTCAAATAACTGACATCATTTTGCGTTAGAAACACTACGGTAGTATTTTTATTCCAATTTATTTCTGCTAGGTGTAGAATAGGTAGAATGTATAGGTATATTCAGCATTGCAGACATTTGAATTAGTATGCAAGGCTTATGAAGTCCCAATCCTAGCAACAGTGTCTTATGTATTCAATGTATCGCTGCATGCAAGTGCGTTGGACTACTGCATAGTAGTTTGCGAACTTGTGCATTGCAAATTCATGATACAAGCAGGGCTGATTTATTTGTGCATTTATAATAAAAGGTTATTTGTCAAAATTATCTAACTATTATTAATTAGGCAATCGAAATGAAGCGTCTTTTTGCTAGGCTTGTATGTCTTTTATTGTATGTGTTGTAGTAGCTGTCACCCGCGGCGTTGCCGGCGACATAAAATGGAAATAATGGTCATTTAAAGTTTTGAATCCTCATTTGACTCCAACACTTCATAATAGAGCAAGAGCCCACGACTTCCAGACCTTCGTTATTTTATAAAAGCTGAAAGTTTTGCTGTGCATGTTTCCTATACAGGTAAACAATACCAAGGACTATAGAGTTTAGGTTGTGGTTACTTGTGACGATGACATGTAGTAAAGGTGTATATAATAGTGCCTTAAATACGTTAAAGTATAACGCTCTATTTTCTTATATTTTCTTTGGGATAACTTTAGAAATCTCGTCATCCATTGCCGGACACTTATGCCAGTTGCTACCCTCTGCCAGACACACCTAAACTTCAATAAATTGTAACTATACTTTCGTTATAGTATAAAAGTTAGATTTTATATGTGTTATTTGGGGGTCCCCAAATAACACATATAAAATCAATCAAAATATACATATTTAAAAAGATATCTCAATAGCCGGGCAGTTTTAATGGTTTTTACATCTTGCCAGAAACATTGAAAGTCCGCTGTAGGTGCGAGATAAGAAAATAGAGCTTTATACTTTAATTTAAGGCACTATTTTATACACCTTTACTACATGTTACCGTCCCAAGTAACCACAATCCAAACTCTATAGTCACTGGTTGTATTTACCTGTTAGGAAACATGCAGAGCAAAACTTTCTGCTTTTATAAAATAACGGAGGTCTGGCCGTCGTGGGCTCTTGGGCTATAATGGATACACACTTCAAACGTCATGTCTCAGGTTCAGCGGTTTAGGCTTTGCGTTGATTCTAGCGAATATCAGTCAGTCAGCACTTACTCCTTTATTTATATCGATTGTATGTGTTGGAATTAAAGTACAAATATTGCCTGGTGAGCGAAGCAAGTTACACGACTCTGATTGACGAACTGATTGATCTTGAACTGATTCAGGCCATTTAATAGCATAAATTAATAAAAATATTTCATTCCGAAACTGAAATATATTTCTTTCTTAAAATAAAGCAACATAATTCATCATAATAATATGACATTTGAAGAAATATCGTATAAGCGATAAGGTTTTTCTATTATTCATGTAATTAACAATTGAATGCTTAAATTGCATGTACAGATGCCGTTACGACATACCGATTTCATATCAAAAAAAGGTAAAAATATTACTTTTTTAGCTAGTATTTATGTACCAGCTATTAAGAGTATTTAGAAGAACGTTAATAGAATGTTACTATAAAAGTTGCACATTGGTGTAAGTTATTTTACTTTTCATATTAAACACTAAAACAAGTGTCAAGTAATCCGCTGTTTTCCACGTAAAAGCATTTTACACCTGGGATCTTTACGTGACATTATGCAATAAAAGCATTAGCACAACTTTCTAACACTACTGTACTAAAATAAACCGTACTAACGTTGAAATAAAGGTGACTATCAAAAGCAGGTGGTAAAATATCCTGAGTGAAAACAAATAAGGTTAATAGTAAGAGAGGCTGAATACGAATACGAGTTAAAAAAAAAAATAGAACACGCGAATGCGTGCTAGAACATTGTGTACCTATGTGAAAACGAAAAACGCCCTGTCAGAAACCACTAATTATAATTATCAAAAAGATATCTTCTTGAAAGTTAAAGTTTGCAATTAGTAAGATTAATATCATATACCTAATTTATAATTAGTTGTATATATTGTTTTTTATAAAAAATAATTGTAATGATGCTGCGTTCTTTTCCCAGCTTAAGACATAGAAAAAGTTGCATAACGAACGTTCAAAGAAAATTTATTCCATACCGATAACAAGAACACTTTATTTTCAAAATCAAAGCGTTGTTCGAGTTTCTTTGATGTGCTATGGTTCCTTTCGACTTAGAATCGAATTCGAAGCACGTACACTTATAATCATGTTCAAGTCTCCTCCAATGTTTGATAAAGTCTTGTGTGTTGCACGAAAAATGGCGCTCAATTTGCCAGCGTGGAAAATAAAAGTTATAGTATGTGTGAATTTTTGATTATCTTCGCCTCTCTTGTTTGCTAATATGGCATTGTTTTTGTGGCCGGAATTTAGGATACGTGCTCTAGAATATAAAAAGGATCCTTTGGTAATGCTCGAGCTGCTGTAGCGTTGTTTTCGTCGTTATCTTTTTCATGTTTTAGGATAATGTTGAACGTTAACGTATCACGAGGCGGGATATCTAAGGCGCTGTTTCGATAAGACCGAACGCGAGCTAGGTGGAATTAGTTCATTATTTTTTATGAGACAAAGCCTAACGGCATTTTTGCAAGGACTAATCTAACCGATTTTTTTTGGTGTGAATACCCTTGTGCATTCCTACGGTTTATGGTGTTTCAAAGGCAAGTATTTGTTCTAGCAAATGGGCAGCAGTTAGGTCTGCAAGCTGAGCGTCCGATTGGCCGGGATTTAGTCGAAAATTGCCCAAATGAAAGCTCAATGAACGTGTCACGGCGAGTCGCTGGGCACATTTGTCCACGTCCCGGAATTGTCCGCATTGCCGTAGTAAAGGGTTGTCTGTTAGCTGGGATGTTATCGATATGGTTGTATGCTATACTGATAAGTAAAAAATATAAATTGCAAATAATGTACATCAAGTTACGTCGTGGTTATTTAAAAAAAAGTCTTGTATATGAAAGATACTTAAATGTCGCTAATCTTGAAACGAAGAAAGCCGGGAGTGCCCACCCAAACGCTTTCTGTGTTTCCTTTCCTTTACCGTGGTTTGAAGCCACGGTTCCTGAGCTCGCCTGCCTGAGCAATGAGATTCCTAAAATTTGTTTTCACAGCCTTGGGCTACGGTTTTTATATAACCATAAATCTTAAAATTTTTATTTCGATAATTTTGTATTTAGAACGCAACATCGATATTTCGAGATTCCTTCCCTACATGAGCAGTATGCCGCCCAAGGGGTCGGACGTCGGGTCATCAGAGGGAACGATACGAACTATCAGTGGCAACGACACGGCGGACTGTCATTTGCCAGCTTGCATAAAAATGTCACGATTGCCTTAGAATTTCAATTTCAATCCGTATCAAGAATGTAAAACTGGAATAACATTATAAATTTTAATGCATGTCTAGTTACCGCCATGCATAAAACTCAAGGAGAATAATTAATTCGTTAAAATGCGTAATATTCTTAGTTACATATGTCTACAGATAATATCAGTTTTGAAGAAATGGATAATCAATATAAACTAAAAAAGTTGATGCTTTCTCAAATAATTTTGTTTTCCAAGTGTAAGGAACATTGAATGTGCCCATTTATTTTTTACGTAGGTAAGTTGTCTATGTATAACTAGTAGCTGCTGCCAGAGTCAAGCGACATACAATTGAATATAAAGAAATTTCATTTTTAAATCCTCATTTGAACCCCTTTGGATTTAATGTCCAAAATCCTTTATGAGTACAACCCTACACCCCTTAATAAATACTACCTCCAAATTGTATGCTTCTAGAATCAGTGGTTTAGGCTCTATGTTGGTTTTTAGCTCATATCAGTCAGTCAGTCAGGACTTCCGTTTTACACAATATTGATGAATATTAAGGAAATACCAACATTGACAACTTTTACTACTCTCTAATATTAAAAAAAATTAATACTTTTGAAAATGACTTAGTGAGCATAGACTTCTTTGTGACAACCAAGTTTTTCCAAGATTACTTATAAATATATAACACACCAACATACTGTCGGAATTAGAGTAGCGACGATTCGCTTACTTCATTAAGTATATCTAAAAACACGACCAATACTTAACAGAAAAACCACCTGGTTTTGAAGAGTCATAAACTCGTGACATAATTTTCATTCGAGTTTTTCCCTCTTTCACCTTTTATCCGGGTCTACCATAAGTGTCTATTAAATTAAATGCGGTGCTTTAAGAAAATGACTCCTTTATGACGTCACTGGGATTCCTTTTTGATCCTACCTCTTTCGAGTTGGAGATACTAAAATGTAGGGTCTCGCAAAGTAACTCCAGCTCATAAAGTTTGTGCCCTAAAATTTTATAAGAGTCTTGTGTATATTTTTTACGACGAAAAAGTATCGTGGATGCTAGAAGACTTGAGGTTAAGAACTAAATCAAAATAAAAATTTTAGATTACTATTTTTTGCCAAGCTAGAGTTATTATGCCCTTCAAGGCCCGCAATAATTGTGTAGAATGTCAAATTATATTTTAAAAATTATAAAAGAAACTGATAAGGCTTAAAAAGATTATTTGAATAAAGTTATTTGAATTTGATAAGGCGCCCGTACCTTTTTTAGCTCTTTGGGGCTTTCAGTTACACTAACACTGACATGATATTCGGCAAAGCAAAAAGATACGGAAGAAATCAACTCATCTTTTTAAGTTGGTTATCAACATAAAGCTACAATCGAATAAATCTCTTACAAAAGCTAATAACCTCTAAAGAGTGGTGAGTACAAACCGCGCCCTAGAAACGGGCAAAAAAGCTTTCAGCCGCGTGTTAGTACAAATATGCACAAAGCGGTCGAAGGTCCAATTGACCCAAATGGACACACAAAATAGTTGAAAGGAGCCGAGACGAGACGAGGTCATTATTCGCTTTGTACCCGGTTAAAGTGTCAGGACGCTGGAAAAAGCGCATTTATCTACATCCTCCACTGATTTCGGGAACTGGATAGAGGACGTTGTAAGGGCCCGAATGCCGAAATAGGGTTTTTCAAGAAATCAACGGGGTAATAAATTATTTTACGTTACGTAAGTGACGTAATGAAGTTCCGGGTAAGACGTGGGGTAAGATTGGATCGAGTTTGTTGAGTGTTTTCCGCTCAGTGTGAATTAGAGGTAATGTCTGGTTTAAGAGCTCGCCCGTGGGTTTTATGGAATATCGATAAGATGAGCATCTTTAGTTTCCAGTCTTAGAGCTTTTATTTTTGAAAGCACTCTTCATAAATTACAGTTTCAGCTTTTAAGAATGAGGAAGATATTTATATTACAGAGTTGCAAATCACTTTTTTATTATTAAACTTGAAATTAGTAAAAATTTGAAGCAAATTTTGTAGATAGAAGATAGGAGAAGAATATATTTCGTTTCAAATCTAATCCTTTATCAACTTGTCCAAAAACCTTTCACAATAAATTTTGCTACTGAAGATAGTCTGAAGAAGACATCTACGAAGACACAAGGGTTTAAAAAACCTTTTCGAGGGACAAGTGAAGCAATCTTTTGGTCCATTAAATCGTTCACGCCCAACGAGTATGGAAATAGAACGTAAAACGAAATAATGTACGGGCACAAGGAAATAGTTCAATGAAATATGTTGCGTAGAAATAACTATGTAAGGGGACAGAAATTTGTAAGGCTTCTATTTGATTTTCATGACGGTTGTATAACTACAGATTTGGATGATGGAATTGAGACACGTTTTCATCTTGCGGTGGTTTAACTGTTCGAAGTTTTTAGTGTTTTATTCTATCGGTGAAGAAGTGCAGTTTGTCCCTTTATTTAATGTTTCCGATCAAATCAACAGTAGAACACAACCGTTCTGTTCTGTTTAAATCAATCGTTATGTTTTGAATTATGATTGCTTTGTAAGCTTCATTCAATTCAAATCAAGATTTAGAATGACTTATAATCGATGAGATAGATTTGAGATAATTAAAGTGTAATCTTTAATTATTAGGGCAAGTAAAATAAATTTGCTCACAATATGAACAAAATTATTGTGTTAACATTCTTGGCGCGACTGTAAAACCGTGTCAAACAGTAGAACACTGTACACTGGCCGTTCTACTGTTAGGCACAGTACTGCTGAAGTGAAGTGTTGAAGTGTGTGTGATCCACCAGGCTGTCCAAATGCAGAATGGGGACATTCCCATACTTAAAAGCTAAAATATATATTTCCCCAATAAGCAGGTTTCACCACGATGTTTTCCTGCACCGTAAAAGCAATAGGTAAAATTGGTTCTAATATTAACAGTGAATAACTTAAACGTGTTTGCCTGAACCCGAGATCGATCCCGCGCTTACTCGCTAAGCGAGTTAGTAGTAGCCTTGTAAGGGGCTCCCTTACAGCCATACGCCAGGTAGCCTATTTATTTGTCATTCAGCAAAATCTAGCTTTATTTCACTGTCAATAGTCTAAATAATTTTGTATAAGTAAATAGCTTATATTAAATTGATACTGCTGTTTATCTAGAACTAATGCTCTTGAAATTCCAAGCTCATTTGTCATGTCTAAAACACATTACCATCAATAATTAAGTTGAAATTTTGACAAATCCATTTTACACGATCAAAATGCTTGTATATGTATACTAGCTGTTACCCGCGACTCCATCCGCGTGGACTAAGACTTTTCTGATGTTGATTAGAATGAATTAAGTAAAAAGTCTACGGCGTCACTCCTCGACTGCACATCAGCAAACCCACACAGGCCGCCCGTTCCCGGGTTTATCCCGCGAGGTTCGTCCACTCCGTACGTAACATAAAAGTTAACGTTGTGCTACATACCATACCCATACACATATTAAGATCAGTATTTTGTAACATCTCTGATGAAAATTGAGTGCCTTAGGACTTTCGTAAAAGTTTTAGGTAGTCCTTTATTCCCTTAATACGTCCCTGTCGCGTAATTCGTTTTTACTCGACGTTATTAATCTTTAAACAACCCATATGTCAAATTTTAAATCTCCAGGATGTATTTTAGAGTTGTAGTTTGAGGCTTTTACACAAACATAAGGTGGCACTTTGACACCCTTAGACAGGCCTGTCGCAAATATTTTGTTGACGTTTATTACTTATGAGCTGCCAAAATACTAAATTTTACTTCTATAGGTTGAATAGTTTGGGACTTTCATACAAACTTTAGGTACCTAGCTCTTTAACCCCCTTAATCCATTTCTTTTACAAAATCCGTTCTAAGCTGTTGGCTCTCATTAACGAACTATCTGCCAAATTTCAACTTGATAGGTCAAGTACAGTTATATTTAGCGCTGATCAATTAAAATAGAAACGTTTAATTGTATAAGTTATTTTTAAATTTATAATTTTGATCTAAAAAATAATAATTACAAAACTTCTCTACTTGCTTCCTACCCATAATTCACTTCTTTACCCGATAAGATTTACTAATTTTCCGTGAGATATATTAATGTAGGGAGTCATAGTTGACCTAACAACCACAACATTCAAATACGCGTGCAAATGGCTGTCTGTGCTCACGATAGCGCTGAGTTGGAGTCACTATGTTCTTTGATTTTCATATTATATTTTGCCAAAAACATCTGGTACTTATACCTAATCTATTTTGAATAAGGCTTTTGGATAATAAACAAAATCGTTAAAAAAGTTGTTGGCGTTACGTCTAAATGGGGAAAATTTCTTATTCCGATGATATTTGATAAAATCATAAGTATAGCGTTCCCGTGTCCCGCCAGTTATTGGCCGGGAGTGACACCGTGGGGTTTGAGACTCCAACATAACCACTCAGCCTGCACGCATTATTTTCCATGTTAAAATAAAGGCATATAAGAAGAAATACTCCGTGTTACATATTTTATTGCACTACAAATAACGTGCTCACGATTACTACTAAGCATTTGCTATAACTACTAGTATTTAAATATCAATTATCAATTTATTGTCAGTAATACAAGACATCTCAAAAAAGTCGCTTGATAAAATCTAAAAAAAAAAGAATGATGGCTCTTGAGAAACAACTCTGAATAAATCAACACTCGTAAGAAGATGAAAAGGAAGAAACTTTTCTTGTATGACCTACATTTTTACGAGATCTCCAGTCAAGAGAAATTGAGTTAAGAAATCATTTTGTTATAAAGAACGACAATAGATTTATAAAAATAAAATTGTTTTAATACCTAAAGCATAACAAACAGTAAAAGATAAAAACGGGAGATTCTGTGTAAAAGTGGTGGACCGCTAAGATTTAAAAAAAAGTCAAGTAGCATACAGTCATTCTATCGAAATTATTACCTTGACTACTAACTTAAAACGCGTTTACATGATCATTGTTTTTTGAATGGTAATTGCTTAGTTTAATAGAATCATTTGTTTTATAAATCAGGGATTTCCCAGTTCACTCGCACTGTCTCGGCTCAACCTTATGTAAATTCGAGCAAACAGACTTCCCTAGCTGCAGCTAAAACGAGATAAAACAGGTTCAAGAAGTTAAAATGAGCAACAGCTTTAAGCTCAACTGAACTTTGACCTATTTTCTGCGACTTGGATAATTAGCTGCATTACCAAAATAGGGAGAGTAGATGTTACTTACATTACAAGTAAGGCAAGTAACATTACAAGATACGAAAATCATCGAAGTCAGTCTTATTTCATTGCAGAGTGTCAAGTAGAATTGGAACAACAAGTATTTTAAAAACTTCTATATTAGTCTCAGAACTAAACATTAATCGTGTATCAACACGCCACCTGCTGTTCAATATAATAACGACTCTGCAACCTCTGCTATCATTAATCCTTCGGTCAAAATAAAAACAAACAAAAAAATGAACGAGATTACAACAAATAAAATTTATTTGAATCTATTACTGCCGCTTTTAAACGTCAGCAATGCTTGTTATTTGTACGAGAAGGAATGTAAACAATAATTCAAAGTATCACGTGGTGCGGCGCGCACCTCTATGAAATGAAACGATTAAGCTACAAAATGTCAAAAAGCAAAAGCACGGAGGACTAGGGGCGGCGACCGCGGCTTATAGAGGGGAAAGAGGGGAAAAGGGGACCTTGTGGCCGTCAGTTACTCGTCGTCCGCCGCGCCGCGAGCACGCCTTGTGATGCGAGCATTGTGATGCGATATGGCCTCGTCTACGACCGGCAACATCGTCGTCGAGTGGTTGCGATCACTGCACTTGGGCCAATACGCGGAAAGTTTCATAGACAATGGATACGATGACTTAGAAATATGCAAACAAGTTGGAGAACCAGATCTGGACGCCATCGGCGTTCTCAATCCTGCACATCGACAACGCTTGCTGCATTCCGTCAGAACTTTGAGAGAGGAAGGCGCTGCTGCCGTTTACTTCACTCTGGAGGAGGCGGCAGCAGCGAGAGAATCTTGTCGATGTGAAGAAGAAGTTCGGAAGGAGCAGGCTACCGCTCAAGTGGAACCAGCCAAGTACGCGGATGAGTACGAGGAGGGAAAAGCAGAGTTAGTAAAGATACCTCGGATGCAACTGAAGCGATTGCTGCGGGAACGACTCGGTCAAGACGGGATCCGTTTGAGCTTGCAGCCTTATTCCACAACGGTCAGTGTTTCTTAAGCCCTAAGATTCGGGCAGTGTTTCGCGGTGGCCACACGTGTTTGTGATAGTGAAGTATTGATGAATGAATTTGTACGGATTGTCTGGATCGGGACGTGCTCGCGATACTACACTTACCGTCTGCAAAGCACTGCCCGCGTCTTATTTCTTTCGAATTAGCCCGTGTGAGGGCTCGGACCGCCCCAGGCGGATCGCTCCTCGGAACGTGTTGCCATAAAGTTTGTTGCGTGCGTGATTTCCCTGGAGATGAGGAGTTTGCGCGCCTTCCTGTCGTGAGAAGATTGTAATCGCGTGCCTCTCGGCTCTAAATTGGGTTTCACGTTAAATCGCGAAACCAGTATTAGCTCCCCCAGGCGTTAATTAGTAATACGATTTGTCTGTCATGATACGAAAATCGCATTCCCATACAAACTGCACAATTACCATTTTATCGTGTGCTAATGATCGCTAAAGTTGGAAGCCCAATGCACTTCAAGTTCTTCAGTTACGATAATATCGTATGACTGCCAAGTCACATTAAAAATCCAGTCTTGTAGCATTCAACAACAAGTAAAAACAAATACAATGTACTTAACAAAAACTAAAATGCAATATTGTAGCATTCAAATTCTTGGGCTGACTTGTCGACCACAAAAACATAAATAGGTTTCCGAGCGGCATTAAAATTATCATTTTAAAAGAACGAGTAGCTATAACCATTAGTATAATTACCAGATATATAAACGAGTATGAAATTTACGACAAAAATGTTAAAAAAGTCAGCGAACCCTATCTTCATCACATGGGCGGAAGCGCTTAGTTGATATTTTAATTGAGGTGTTATTAATTATTCTGGCGGGTAGTGATTAAGAGGGAGGAATATTACTGAGAGGGCACGCCTTTTGGTGTGGTGTAAATTGGTAACATTTGTCATTCATATACACAAGTTAAACTTCAAACTTATCGGGCGTTGCTTTTTCTTTTATCATTATTTCAATATCACCCACCTCATAGTGTCATTTTTATCTACACTTTATTTGTATATAACATTTAGTTGGCAATTTTCCTATACCTAGAATTTACGATGGCTTCAACTAAACGTTTTCACATTATTGCTTCCCGGGTATAACGCAACGGCAAAATACCTTTCTCCGTATTCCTTACTTTTTACTACTTGCAGGATTTCTTTGTTTCCGACGTCGCACAATGCACTGTTTCTAATAATTTCGCTAACAAGTGGCTGGGAAATAGCACCCACAATGGACAGAACATTGTTTAGCGTTCAGGTATTCAACTGAAAATAATTTTGCTCAGAGTCTTTCGAACGCTAAATCGATGAAGACAAATTTAAAATATTTAAAACTTATTCAATTTTATTTTCAAATAATATTTAAAAAAGGCGAGCCTACTGTAATTACCTGATGTTTTACCGGTTTTCGGTCAACGTGTTGAAACCTGTTCTATCTCAAGAGCGCCAAGAATTCACATTGAGCAGGCGAGCATTGGATCGTCGTCGGTCGGCAAAAAAAGGATCTAAAAAGCTACTGGCATCACAAGCTCTCAGACAAACCGAGCACTTTTAAAGGCAACAACGACATACACGTTCTAGTTTTGATTCCAGGCAAATTTAAATTCTTCTGTTATATTTATTATATTACCGTTGTTTCCGATCAAACTAAGTATGACAATTTCCCCAATCCAATCGAATATTTCAAAAGCAGTGACAATGATTCTATTAATGTCCCCATTTGTATCAATTTCACCATTATTAACGAAACGTGCTGTCACAGTTGAATTATTTCAATGTTCGCTATTAGCAGCATACATATTGTTATAGATACACCCCCATGTCTACCTGGGAGCATTCCTTTATCCGTTCGCAGGCCAAACAATGTTCCAGTTTATTTTTTTGTCTAAAACCATTTTGTCAAGCGATTACCGCCGGAACTACACAAAAGGTTTGACAAAGTCAGGGTATCAATATCGTAGTTCCGTAGGTACATAATGCTGTTTTTGTTATCTTCCGTTGTGATTATCGCATCCGTTTTGAACCGTGCTAAATTATTCTTACTACCGTTAAATTTCAGGTGTGAATAAAATTTAATACTATGAATTACAGCTTGCTTGACATATCGTAATACAGATTTTTAATTAGCTTATATGTACTTGTATTTATAGACTCGTGGAATGTATATATGCAAATGCTTTTATATTTCCATTTATATATTTGCTAAATCAAATTAGCAAAAATTATGTGCAAATCAATATTCAATATTTATAAGTTCAGTTTATTTAAAAATACATCTATCAACTGCTAAAAAAGTAACATATATCCACGTTTTGTTAAACATTAGGGTAATAAATAGTAGATCGTGATTCTCGAACTCTAAACACAAATTATGTATTCAATACATTACGATAGGTGACGCCACAAAAAAAAGTAGATAACAAAATACACTACTCTCAAAATAATGGGTTTATGAATGCTACTGAACACAATAAAATAAAAACCACTAGAAACTTATACATAGGTTCAATTGGAAATGAAAAAAGTCACAGTCCGATATAAGTTCTAATCGTGTGGGCAATCAACCAACCATTTGTTTAGGCAACGCAGCAAATGAAAGCGTCCGATTCTTCGAATTTGTATTTGACTATTCAAATAGCTTTCGTTAATCATAAAAGATTGTGTCTGTAAACGCTTTTGTTTATGTCTTTAATTAGACGTTTTTCGTTTCAACATCTTCAATTTCCGTCGGTTATTTATCGTCACCGTTACGGAATGTTGTCTAATTTTTGTTCGTTCGGGCGTGCTCCTAGTTATATTTGCTTTAATTAAAATGGTTCTTTCGTACAAAGAGTTGTTTGCTTTGAAACAGGGTTTAATATCAACGTGGGCAGGTTTTTCTACCTATTTTGTAGCTTTGTTAGAAACAAATGTGTGCGAAGTCACGCAGTGTCCTGGTATCCTTGGTATTCTTTGGCTGTTCTGCGTTTTATGTACGCCTGGTAATTTTACTCATGCATTTCTGTTATAAAATTTTGTGAGCACACTTTTGGAGTTGAACATAACATTTTATTGTTCATAAAACGCGGTATATTATTAAGTAGGTACTCACATTTATAATATTTTAAATAAGGAAACAAAGGTTTTTTACTCTCTAGCTAGACTTTAAGTTATTTTTCTAATAATTTTTTTTAAAGTTTCAGCTCTTAATAGGCTTTAAAGTTAGTACACGTGTTAATTATTTAGTGATTACTTAAACATTATTTAAAAGAGCAATATCAACAAAGTCTCTACACAAATCAATTCAGTCTCATGTATTGGAAGCTTAATAAGCTCCAACAGTTTATCATCGTAACAGTAAAATACGAAATGTAAGTGTACCGCTCAAAATAATAGAATTTCTGTAGAACGTAAAGATAAACAGATGGGACCCAAACTTTGGCAGGTGAAACCAGCTTCACTGTTTGTTTGATCCACACTGTTGGGAACTTGAGCAAATTTGTACTCAAGCTTGCTGAGATTACCAGTGTTAGTAGCCTACAAGCCCTACAGCGTTCGAGGAAACTTTCCGTATATTTAAGATAGTCAATTTTACTCAGTAAATACGCAAAATTAAACAAGTATAGTATTATTAGTAAACTACGTATTGAGATTTACTGAAAAATTAAAATAAAGTTTGAGAGTGTCTAAAATTCCTAAGGTGAAATACAATATGAGATGTAAGAAGTGTGATGATATAATAGTCAAGACAAAATATTGTAACCGTACTTTTGTTACCGTATTCTGCTTGTTTCTTATATTTTGCATATACTTAGGTACTTGTCGTTCTTTTATTGTTGTCATATTTAACAGTTTTGTATTTTTCTGCTGTTAACTTCAAATATCTCAAATTACTTTCCCTACAAAAAACATACTCGTTTTGCTCAATATTATAGTATAATATTATGAAACTAAGGCGGCCTACAATTAGGAACTATATTAGTCCTATAACGTTAAATTTAAATGCAAAAATTAAATTTTAGCTAAAATGTGATGTACACTGTTTTAAATTCTTTTCTAAGTTAACGTACGAAACATTATCCAATACTTGCGACTTTTATAAGTGTCATAACTTATATCTTTACTTTTACTTGAACATCAATGTATGATGTTTAAAATTCGTCACTAAGAAACATAAAAGGTCGTCCTATACCGGATATTACTTTTCTACCAAAGCTTTCTCTTGTAAAAACAAGTAATCTAGCTAAGTACTACTTAAAGTTTATTATTATAGAGAAGTTGATAGCGTAGGAAGTAGCTGGTGACAACTTGTCGTCAAAATGTTTATGTACTCTTCAACTAGTTGAGTACTTTGAGATAGTGGAGATGCATTGACCTATTAAAACCACTTGGTGTATGTTAATAACGGCTTAACAGATAAGTATGTCGGCAGACTGCTGACGGATGACTGGGTTATTATTATTAAATTCTTGGCAAATAAAAATATTAAGCCAAAATTACGAAACTTTATAGGCAATTTGACTATGCAGCTAAAACTATTTTAAAAGAAAGATCCGTTTTGATTAATTATAAGTTTATTAAGAGTTTGATAGGGTGCAACAATTATTGATGAAAATCTTTGCTTTTATCTTGAGGTATCTTGGTTACCCGGATCACCTACACAGTTGTGTAATCGTTAAAAAAAACATATCCAATACGCTATAGCAATAGTGTATAATAATTAGACAGCGGTCTATCGAGTATTATACCCTAAAAATGAAAATCTATATCGAGCGTTTCCCTTCCATCCTTTTAATTCTCACAGAAGCATAAATTATATAAAAGCTTATTTGGTTTTAATAAAACAATATTTGCTATGATAAAAAATGCTCTTACTTCCTGGTTTATGAAGCTCAAGTTCTCCGCTGATCTACGTTATAAAAATAACTTTTCTTATATCACGTCGTAAATAAAATCTAAATCCATTGAGTCGAACATCTACTACTAAATGTTGTGTAGATTATTTACAGTTTCTTAATCAAATATACAAGGGCCTTCTAGGAATGGCGCGCTCCGAAATAAATTGTTCAAACTTTTGTTTCGGCTTCTTAGGTGGCTATGGTTACTTCGAGTAGTTATTCTTGCTTCTTTGTTTGTTCTGAATAAATATTATCTCGTTACGGCGACAACCCATTGTTTTAGTTTTATTTGAGCACTTCAACTTTTATCGAAGTTTTGTAATAGGAGTCTTTAGTCATATTTCTTTAGTAATATTATTATTAAGAGATTTTGTATATTATATTGGGTAGGAAAAAAAACTTTTGGCCGTAAATGTAATAGAGCTTAATATTTAGTTTTAATCTTTTTTACTCGAGTTGCTCAGTAAAAATGAAAACCGCATCTGAATATTCCAGATTCGATGCATGTGCCTTGAGCTCCTTGACCAAAGGAAAGAATACTGCTTTAATACCAAACGATCAAATAAATAATAATAAATAAATAAATAACAAATAATATGGGACAACATCCACACAAAGGTCTTCAGGCCCCAAACTAGGCAAAGCCTGTGCTATGGTAACCTGATGACTGACATACATACTTATATACATTTATGCATACATATATATATACAAGTATGCATAAATATATATATATATATATTTATAATAAACACCCAGACACAGGTCAAACAGACATGTTCATGCACACAAATATTTGACCTGACCGGGGATCGAACCCGGGACCAGCGGCGCAGAAAGTAGGGTTGCTACCAACTGCGCCAACCGGACAGTCAAATAAAATAATGTTGGAACAAAATATTTTTTTTTTAAAGTTGTGATAAATACAACATATAAAATCATAAAATACACAGAAAAATTCGAAACATGCTCCGCGTGGCGTTACAAATTGGTTACAATAGCAAAAATAAGCGTGGCGGAAATTTTTCATTTGCACACCGGTTCACACTCTCTGTTAGCTTTAAATTTCGTTCATTCTAGGTAAAGAGTTGGCATTGCAATATGTTAGGGTCATTTTCAGATCAGTAGTTGTAATTACTAATAGATGTAAAAACAGTTAACATAGCGTTGAAATTTTTTGCTGCTTTATATTTATTATCTCAAAACCGGTCTGATTTTGTTGATACTCAATTCTTTTTTATAAGTAAGGATAAATGTTTTCGCAAACAAATAATCTCGTAAATTAAAAAACAAAAGATTTTTATAGCTGTTGTAAAATTTTGTTAAAATTGGATGGAAACAATGTACAACAAGAGCTCCATAATATTATTTTACTTATGTCATATTATTGAAACTATAATGTATGTCTCTACGATCTAGCGAACGCTTCAGCTTTAGGATCTTTGACTGTTTTGAAAACTGCTCTCTGCGATCAGCGATAAGCGATCAAACATTGACCGATGCTAATGCACTATAAGTAAACACTTGTTTGGTGTAGGTATAGATAGATAAAATATTTGCCAAACTAATTTTCCACACATTGCCCGCAAAGTCAAATATGCCGATGGTTTGTAGCGGGACTTTTTTGTGAATGGTAAATTTTTTACTCATGTTTTGGTATTGGCATTGGTATACCTATGTGTTTTTAGAGTCCGTCCGTCAGCTGTCTGTCATTTTTTCATATTTATGGATCGAACCATGTGAAAGTGAAAAAGAACGATATTAATGTGCGTAAGTTTTTTCGAAAAATCGAAGTTAAGAACCTTAGTTTGATTTTTACTATATTTAGTTATTACATCAAAAGAAATGAAAAAAATAGTAACCGCGCTTGCTGAATTGCAGCCAGTTAGCACTTTTTTCTAAAGTATAATGTTTTGTAATTTAGTTCTTGCTCATAATGAGCTGCAAGCGTTATCTATTATTTTCGTATTAACTCTTGATCGGTTTTGACCACTGAATCAAAATTTTGATCTCCGCACGAAATTGGTTAATAATAACAGACTCCCAAAACATAAGTGTGGGCCAGATCATTATATTGTGTTATTTTTTTTGTTTCCCATAATGGGTCGCTTCCTTAATTTCATAATGATTGTTATTTTTAATGCCCACCATACAAACATATGTGATTTTTATATACATAATAATAAATATTTTATTATACATAATACAAAAAGAAACTCTCATCTATAGAAAATCTCATGTTTTATAAAACATGTTTTTAACTTCGTAGGAAAAATAAATAAATTTATCAAATATGTGAAGTGCTGGTAAAATCTTTAATGATTTTTTTCCATCAATATTCTAAAAGTAAGTTTAAATTATTATAAATGAGTTTATGATGGGTTCTCATAAAAAATAATCTGCAAAATGATAATATTTTTATGATTATCATCTCTACTTACTAGATTAGTCTATTAAGTCTATTAAGAATTAAAATTAACAAATTTTACAGTATCTATACGTAAAAACTCTTGTATCTAAGTTTCTCCTTCAACAATTTTGTAAGAGTAACTTCATATACCTTACAGTTGATTTACATGATTACTGTTCAACCAAAGGTTAAACTGCCCAAGGTTCATATTACTGCCATGAATGGACGATAAAGCGTCTCAGTTAATGGCCGGTGTGGGCGACAAGCATACATACAGGTTTTTTATGTTTATATCCATCAGGCGAGGCGCCTATGCTGCTGCTCACAGCGGGTATCTTAGCTCAGCTCATACCTGACCATTCTTCTCTTTATTTATGTTAAATCTCTGAAGTGTCCTTTGATTTGTTACATTCTTTTGTTACAAGTATTTCAATTTGTCTACCATACACATAAATTGTGTCTTTTTAATAACGTCCAATTTAACGACCAACATAATAGTCTCGTCCGAGACCGATACTATCAAACTTTGTTCATCAAGAATTTCAATATAACTCAATTAAGAACGCTTTTCATGTTCATTCCCGATAATAATCTTCACGAATATTTTATCAAGATATTTATTCTTGTTCGAGTATCGAAATTAAAAAGTCCTCCAATCCCGATACGCTTCGGCCGCCGGTAGGAATCTTAATGACGGCCGAATTGAAACTTTCACTTTGTTTCTTTAAAACTGATTAAGGCGAAAATGGAATTGGAATCCCTTGCTTATGGATTACTTCTTACATTTTGTACTTTTTTAAAATGAACTTAGATATTTTATCAGTTTACTTAGGATTAATAAATTCATCTTATTTATCTTTATTGATTAGATTATTTGATTTGAGTAACTTAAGGATGTAACTATCTAGCTTTTACTCGTCAAGTGACACGTCTCACACTGAGTCAATCAGAGTGAATGTAAAAAAGCATGCTCCCTCATGCTCGAAAGGACAGTGTAACGGGAACAATGCATTCCTACGCTGTTCCGTTCGGTCAACAAAAAAGGTCCAACAAGACCCAATGTTTTTTGTCGACAGCTCCGCTAAATTAAACAGGGAAGCTGATTTTCGTTTTGTTTTTACGACTGTTTTGTTTCATAGTAAACAACACGATAGCCAAAGCCCGGAATACGGTAACAACAGCTATTGTAGGGAACGCACACAAAAAACTGTTGAAACGTTCGCTGAAATGTTTCGGCAGAACAATCGAATTATTGCTGTTTTGTGCAAATCGAAACCTAACGGCAAAATTGTCAATGCAAACCAAAAACCCAACATTTTATTTAATTACTCCTCGAAACATAATAATTAGTACCTTGTTCTGCGAACTGTTGACTTAGAGACCACCATGATTATATTTTATGACAAAACTGTCCTACTCGTAAAGGCAACAACAGCCTGTAACCATGCAAACTGACATCATCAGTAAGTCATAGTATTTCACGAGTAAATTCAATTTACCTTTATAGATTCGATAGTTGTGGTTTTTGCAGTTTCAAGCAAACATTCTCCATTTTTGAGGGAAATTCTCCCCCACACAAAAGTCCCTGACGATTAAAAAAAATTTAAAAAGTCATAGTGCCAGTCTCGAAGCAAGGACACTTCGCTCGCTCGTTCAATTATAAAAAAGCAACTGTTAGTTACTATTCACAAAAGACGATATTCAATAGAATTAAGAATTCAGTTAAAAGCAATTACTGTCACAATAACTCCTATAAATCTGAAGACGAAGGTACGCACAACCATGGAAAGCGTATAAAACAGTTACGGGAACACATTTAACTTAACGATTATAGTAGTTTTGTGAAAGTATTCCAATAATATGTATTTCTCTGTAATAAACAAGGGAGAAATGCGACTTGACGCGATTTCGCATGACCGTAATCGGTAGAGAGCTTACTAAATATTTGGTCGCGTGCTGAATAATTTTGATAGGGAAATAAACATTTACGATTAACTTTACGATTTTCGGAGCTGAAACGAGAAGTGAACGTATAGTAAAGTTAATGTCATAGTAAGGGAATAAAAGGAAACAGTAAAAGCAATAAACGAGTAACGCTGACCACTGGACTGTCGCAAGGTAGAGTTATTACTTCCGCAAGTTCCGTCCCAAAACTATTATTGTAGACTTTATCTTGTTAAACTTATAGAGGCATAATCTATTAATGACACTGATATGGGATGGTATATAATAGATAACATTGAGCGCATATCATCAAATTTGTGTACCTACTAATTAACATACTTATAGTTGAGTTCAGGAAAAAGTAGTTATTAAGTAAAATATTCGACCAATAAATAAGAAGGTATGTAATTATAACCTATAATAAAAAAATATATCTTAGAATTTGGAATTAGGACTAGAGTACTCTAAGAAAAGATGAATAAACAAAAATTACATGTTATTTTTATATTATCAAAAATAACTATAAACTTGAAAACGCATCGATTATTCTTTTACTCACTTTTCTGGAGAAAAAATATTAATATATTTAAACTAACATGTGACATTTTTCTCAGATTAGTACTCGTAGTATATGGGTTTCAAATCATTAGTTTTCTCGGTTCACGCAATATTCTAATTGCCTTTTCGCTGTAACACTATATCTTCGCAACGTCAGATTGAAATAGGTCGGCTATTTTACTAAATGTGTAAACAAAATTTGCGGCTAAATAATTACGCGTTGTCAAGCCGACGCCGACATAGGGTGCGACCAAAGTGTTTGTCCATACTAAATGTTTCGTCTTCTGTTGACCCTGTAGGCTTCGATTAACATTCCTCAGTATATTATGATCGGACCGGACCCGGACAATATGTCCGTAGAGCCGCCGATTGTTTACGGACATGGTTTTATCGGAAAATCCGGGTCGGTATCGCGCGGTCGATATTGATATGATTAATGGTTAGGCTCGGAGTTAAAAGTGTTTGAGCGTTGTAAGTTCCATTAATAACGATTGTGGCTCTTATTTGGCCCGTTTCTTGGTTTGTTTAACTTATGTGTGTAGTGTGTACATACATAAACGAACTGCCTTATTAAATATATATGTACCTATATATATATATATACGTCTGGAGGCTGGTAGTGTTTTGCATTGCACGAGAGTATACCCCATAGGATAAAGGAAGACATGACATGTTTTATTAATAAGGCGATAAAACATTCCGTTTTGAATTCACACATCACTCTATTGTTTTTAAGTACTACTAATAGTGCCGTAGTAAACTTTTTAAATAAATATATATATAAATTTTACTTAATTTTTAGGTTGTGTTTCTGCCATCATGAAGTCGACCGGTAAATGATACCTCATCAAAGTTACTAGACAACTAAATAATTTCGTAGAACTGTATTTCTAGTTTGATTGGTTGGAAACTGATATGTACACGAATACGAAATTTCCAGACAAAACAAACATCCATACATAAAAACTGACGTAACGAAATAAATACCATTACTCTAAACAGAGACGATTAACTAGCTTTGATGGCGATATCTTAGTTGGCCGTAAGATATCGTCACCGAATCTATGCCAACAAAAAAGTCTATTCCCAAAGTTTCAGTGATTCAAGAACATTGTAACATTATTTTGGGTGTGTCGTATGCACCGCAGTGTCCTCTAAGCTAGCGGTGGCTGTTGAACAACAAAACTCATTACTTGGCGGCATTCGTGGGACCAGTACCTGGGTGTTCTGCCAACCTAGTAGGTAGTCTGCTCGCGGTGGAAGGTGTGAGAGAAAGCGGTATAATACAAGATAACTGATTATAAACATAACAATTTGTCTTGGCCGATTATTTCTTATGAAATCTCTTATTAAAGGTTGTGTTGTGACTATCCATGTCAAATGTTATTACTAGTAGTTCCGCAAACTGACAAATTTGCGCCTCATAGCCACGATATTTATTGAGATTTGAAAAAATCGTCAAGCATTTGATTTTTTGATATTCTGGAATCTCAACCAATATTATGTTCCGCATGTACCAAATAATATTGGAATCGGCAATTCACATGGTTTTGGAGGAAATACACTCGCCTTATTATAAATCCCGATGACAAAATAATACCAAACATTTTTAAAACTCTTATAATAATATAACCTAACCTAACCTGTATTCCGAGATTAAATTTGTGATCTGTAAGCGAGTACTTACTTGTATTTTCTAGACAAACTATACATGTAATATGAAAAATTCAGATGGTCTGCCATTTGCTGAATTTTAAAATAAAAATAATCTAAAACATCTGTTTTAAACTCTTTGCTAAACATGTCTGTGACAATTTCAAGAGCAATATTATTCCCAATATTCTCTGGGTAAACTCTTTGAAAGTGTTCGGAACTTAAGTAACTTTAGATTTTGGATTGCTAAGTATAAGAGAGAACACATATCACGGCTGCTCACCCTTAATCCGCATCAAAACCCAAGAGAACGTCCTGACATCGCATAAGACCGCTAGTTCTTCGAGGAAAAGCTTCTTAGCGTCTTTAAATGCGCATACAACCGTAAGAGCAGATTTGGCTAATCTCGAAAGTTTATCACTCGCGCCGCCCCGTTACTTGGCTTAGGAGATTAGCCAACGGGGCCAACTTGTTCGGTTTACTGTGAGGATAAGCCGCTGCCTAAGCTCGGCGCAACTTCCTACCTTGGCCCGGGGATTTTTAATTATGTCATTAACTGGCCCAAAGCGCGTGCGTGTAACTGATTAACTATTTCACCGCCGTAAAGGCACGCTTTGTTGTAATTTATACGGCTCAACGAAACTTAACTTACGTAACCCTTAGAAACTTCTATATTGAACAGCTTGCGCTAAATTTATTCATATGACGACAATTACGAAAGTTGATAAAATATTCACTGGTATAAACATATAAAAGCTTCTTTAACTTATTATAACTTTAATCTGGCAACAACCCGTATTTAGCACCGGTACGTGAGCGCTTGTTCGTCTGAATTTAAATTTCAGCAGCTCTCGTTGGAAATAATTAAGTAAACGTGCTTTGAACATATGCTGGCCAGGTGAGTAGAACACACCTGCTCCATTTTTATTCGTACTGCAACGCGAAACTTAATATGGAGAGCTAATTTTATTTTTTTAGAAAATTTGCAACCCGAGACCTTATGTGACGTCGGCCGGGACGTGAGCAGCCACTTAGCTCACGGTCTATTAAATTACTCCCGGATCAAACTCTCAGTGACATCTCAAAGGACATAAAGAAAATAAAGACGGCTTTGTTTCATTATGAGAGACAAGAACACGAAAATCCATCATCGATCACATGCTCAATAAGCTGCCGAACTCTTACGATTCAGATTGTACAAAAAAGAAAGATCGCTAAAATTTCCTGTCTTTTCCAAAGCAATTATTTCTTTTAAAACTGTTCTTTACAAAACAAAAGTTTTTCTGAAGTGCTATTAATGCCACACTTTGACATCGAGTCAGTTGACTTGTGATTTTTTTCGAGTTTGTAACGACACAAACTTGGGGCTACCTGGCACTGTCACTCCGGGAAAATTGATGTCATTCGTTAGAACAACTCCTAAACTAAGTGGGGTCGCTGAAACAGTAGTAACGTCGCAAATTCTAAACGGGACACACGGGAGTTTACCTCTCCGCACATAAAGGCTTACAGTTTACTACACATAAAATATTATTAAGTTTTTATTGAGGTTTCCTCGAGGCTCTTACGAATTCATTAACTTTTACGGCCGGTGTTTATTCCTGGAGGTTTCTTTGTTTGATGTTATTATGACGAAAATGGCTGCTGGTGCCAACAATTTATGTCATGTAAAGATACTAAAAATACGCAAGTAACGTGTTTATTACATAGTGACATTGATTTACATTAAACATTGATGCATATTGTTGAAAAATTATCAATGAAATAAGCCAACTTGCTTAGTGCACGAGTTGTTTAGTGTCAAGTCTCGTATCGCACAGTGTTTGAAGAAAAGCGGAAAACTTACATTTTTACGCTTTCCAACGAATTCAATATCGACGCGGCTTGAATGAGTTTTGGGGGGAAAGGAAAAAAATCGTTAATCATTCCTTTGTTGGAATTTTGTTACGGCCTAACTCGTTGCTCGCTTGTTTGGCCTTCTATTTTTTCCTTTTGAATGCTGAAAGTGGGGCTCTTGACGAATTGTTTTCATGGCAAGACAAAAGATTTGGGATAACAGTACGTAAAGAAGAATTCCGGATTATATCTGAAGGGCTCGGAATGAATCTTCACGAAACTTATTCCTTTTCTCATTTCAGTCTCAATGTACTCGTACTAAATTTCTAACAAATCTTGTTTATTTTAAGATAAAATTTTCTATTTGCGTAAAAAAAGTTTTTATGTCTGTGAAGTTTGTTAGAGATATCGCAAGGTTGTTTGAATCACGCGCCAGTTGCTGGCTGTATTCTTCAGAAAATAAGATTATTTAAATTATGAGTATTGAAGTTTAATTAAAAATTCGGTTTCCTCTAACAAAACTTTACACTGTGCTATTAAAATTATACGAAACTCGCAGCAAGAAATTTATATCAGCAGTTGGCAAGTCTAAGGCGCTATTAGTGGAAGTGTTTAAATAAAATAAAAATACAAAGAGGGTTATTTAAAAAATCTATGCTCCACGGTTTTACCGTAATGTTCGATCATCCCATGAAAACACTAACTAACACTAGCTAACCTTACCGGGATCGAAAGTAGCTTGATGTTAATAATAGCATAGGTTAAAATAAATAAGCTATCTTTGTACATACTAAATTTTATCTAAATTCAGCCGTTTTAGTTTCAATGACTATATACACTCACATACAATGTTTTGCATTTAAAATATTAAGCGAAGTTGTTGTATTTATATTAAAAGAGACTTGGTTTGACAAATTAACTTATAATTCGATATTATTACTATGAGCTAAAACCATTTGCACCAAGAAACACCGGAAGAAGGAAATCAACCATTTAGAGAGTTTTGAGCTGTCAATTTAGTGTTACCAATATAAATAATAGTACAAAGGTTTGTGGTTTTAAAAGAACTTCTACACTACAACACTCTCACCAAAACAAAACCTTTTAAAAAAAACTTTAAACTGAAGTACATAACTTACAGCTTAGAGTAAGTTGTAAGTTGACATACTCTCACCAAAACAATACTAATTATATGCCAATAAACAATCAAAAATTAGACTCAAACTCTTATTACTATTTCCTGTCTACAAAAGTTACAGTAAATTAACATTAATTTATGCATAATGACATTTACATAAATATCTTATTCACATATATATTTAAGAGCATTTTTTACTCATTTAGAAACACCAATTTTCATTCGTAAATACTGAAACTGTTCTTTAGACAAAGCTTTTGTAAAAATATCAGCATATTGCTCTTTAGTACACACATATCATAAATCAATTTGTTTTTCAGCATATTTTTCCTTAATAAAGTTATACCTAACATCTATATGTTTGCAACGTTTATGAAAGTCTATATTCTTAATTAAACAAATTGCACTTTGATTATCAATATTTAAACACACTGAGTCTTGATTAAATTCACCAATGTCTATCAATAGTCTTTTAACCCACAGGGCTTCCTTTGTGGCTAAGCATGCCGCCATGAATTCACTTTCAGTAGTGGATAATGCAACACTCTGTTGTCTTTGTGTTGTCCATGTAATGGCTGCACCATTTTTTATAAAAACATAACCAGATAATGAGCGTCTTGTGCTAATATCTTTTGCATAGTCTGCATCACAATAAGCTTCTAGGTGATGTAGCTTCACTGTAAGTTTCTGAGATGCTTGTCATTTTATTATTTTCTTGTAGTGCTGAAAGATAAGATTTTCCTTCTCTAGCTAGTCTGCATTTTCTTTTACTGGTTACTACCCTTTCTTGTATATCTGAAGGTCTCAAAGGTTCTTCAGGTACATACAAAGATCCCTCATCCGAGTGGAAAGAATCCTCACTCGATTTTTCTTCGTCTGACTGTTCACAAGTGGAACTTTCATTTATATTTGTGTCTTCTGATAATGGCATTAATGCAAAATTTCTTTTAACAGTATTCTCCATGAAAATTACATCTCTACTAATCAAAACTTTTCTACTTTTTGGATCGTATAATTTATATCCCTTTGTATTTTCACAGTAGCCAATAAATATTAATTTAGTAGCTTTCGGATCCAATTTCTTTGTCTTCTCTTTTGGTATGTGCATCATTGCTTCACACCCAAATATTTTCATGTGTGAGATGTCTGGTTTCTTACCGGTCCATTTCTCCTCAGGCGTAGCATACTGTAGCGCTCGTGTTGGGCATCTGTTTGTTATGTATGCTGCAGTCGCTACAGCTTCTGCCCAATACTGTTTCTGCAATTTAGCATTTACAAGCATACATCTAGATCTGTCTAACAATGTGCGATTCATTCGCTCAGCTAACCCATTCTGTTGTGGTGTGTAAGGAGTGGATGTTTGATGCAAAATTCCAGACTTTTGTAAGAGCATTTTAAATTCATTACTCAGATACTCTGTGCCATTATCAGTTCGGAACTTTTTAATTTTACAGTTGAGCTGATTTTCAGCTAATGCTTTATACTGAGTGAATTTCTCATAAACTTCAGATTTATTTTTCATAAAATAAACATATACTTTCCTGGTATAATCATCGATGAAGGTGACGAAGTATCGGGCACCTCCAAGGGATGGGACTTCTATAGGCCCGGCCACATCAGAGTGGATAAGTTCTAGCTTTGACTGAGCCCGGGAACCATCCACTGGAAAAGGAGCTCTTGTTTGCTTTCCTTCTGAACAGGGAACACATAAAATCTTCTCTTTGTTTTCTATTTTCACTCCAGCATTTTCAGATAATTTGTTCAAATCATCAAAATTCAGATGTGCCATTCTCTGGTGCCATAGATAGGCGTCACTTTTATTTGCTTCAGTCATGTAAGCCGCAGGTTTCAGAGTTTTTAGTTGATACATATTATTACTCAAAGTTGCCTCGGCTACTTGTTCTTTAATTTTGTTGTAAATTTTGCAGCCTCGTTTATCAAATTGTATGTGACACTCATTTTTTATCATCTGACTCACTGATAGTAAGTTTGTAGCTAACTCGGGAACATAGAGCACATTTTGGACTTGTATAATTTGCACTCTGCCCTTTTGGTCTAGAACTTGCAAGTTCAACTTGCCACAGGCTTTCACAAGTAGTATTTTGTTATCGGCTACCTTGATTGATGTAATCGGAGGTGATATTTCGTCATAAAGCCAGTCACGGTGCATAGTTAAATGCATAGATGCCCCAGAGTCTATAAACCAGTCACCTTGTTTATTACATGTTGTTGCAGAAAAAACAGCAACATAGCCTGTATTATCTGTAGACTTATTTTCTTTCTTTTTACTATTCTTGCAATAACGACTAATATGTCCATATCGGTTGCATGAATAATAGCGAGGGCCTTTTCTTTGTGTTTCTTGTTGATTTTTATTTTTATTGTTGCCAATTGCCAGTAACGCTGTGGATTCAGTTCGGATATCTTGAAGGAGTTTTGTTTTTACAGCATCAGCAGATATTAACACACCGGAACTCTCCATAGCCATAATCATGGGCTGATAAATATCAGGCAGCCCTGCTAACAATAATGTTCCCAACCACTGGTCATCAACGTGGAAACCAATATTGCGTAGTTTGTGTGCAGTCACCATAACCTTAGTGACATAATCTTCAACGTTTTGGCAACTTTCAAGTCTCGTGGTAATTAAATCTCGCAACAAACCAACACGTCTTGTCAATCCTTTGTCGTCGAAAGCTTTAGCGAGGTTCTCCCATACCTGCTTAGCACTTTTTGCTTCTTGAATATGTACGTAGTTGATGGGATCTACCAGTAATATAAGCTTCGACTTCGCTTTTGTATTGAGTTTGACATCTTTTTCCGTGCCTTCTACACATGTCCACAATTCTTCATGTTCGAAGTAATTTTGAACAGCGAATTTCCACGTACTGTAATTATCACGTCCCGTGAGCTTTTCTATAAGCGTCATCGTGTTGCTTGAAGACATTTTATAAAACTTTTCCGACCGACACGCCGGTGCCGGCATAAAAGTTTTAGGTTAAGTTGTCGAACTTTCACTTTTAACTTTTATTTAAAACTTTCGAAGCGATAAACTGGGCTCATAACCTGTTGTATTTATATTAAAAGAGACTTGGTTTGACAAATTAACTTATAATTCGATATTATTACTATGAGCTAAAACCATTTGCACCAAGAAACACCGGAAGAAGGAAATCAACCATTTAGAGAGTTTTGAGCTGTCAATTTAGTGTTACCAATATAAATAATAGTACAAAGGTTTGTGGTTTTAAAAGAACTTCTACACTACAACAGAAGTGTCATGTCTTATTCACTAATAATATGTACTAGAAACGAATTCAACTTTGTCCATTTGTTCCACCATATCGCATATCCCCTCTATCCGATTCCAGCGAACGATTGCAACATTATCATTGTCAATCAAAATAAAAAACCTATCCTCACGTATACGTATAAGGTTACACGTGGTTTGAGAACTGAATCCGGTCTTGCCGGTTGCGCGGCCGCGGCTGAAGAATGACTGAGGTTATTAATAGGCAGTAATATACCATAGGCAGGGAAGCTTCCAGTGTCTAGTTATATAGCTAATTCTATTTTATAAAATAAATTAAGTTTTTCAAGAATGTCAGGTGTAACGCAAAGGAAACATGATTCTGAATTGTTTCGTTCGGTTGTTCAACCATAGACCTACTTAATGACATTTCAATTAACCATTACCTATTATACTTCGGGACATGAAGAGAATTGGCACTATACAATTTTTCCTTTTTTAGTTATGAATTTTCCGAATGGGCGTAGGAAATAATCTTAATTTCTGCGGAACCGCTAAGGATTAGAACTTACTGCCGCCTGTACTGTCTCGTAAGAACGTGAAAAGTGATGTAAAAAGTGTGCAAAGTGCAAAGTGATGCAAATTTTACTAACAACGTTTAATGACCTAGTTTTTAGTATCTAGTTAGTACTCAAACGATGATTTCGAGGTATTATAAAAAGCTCTTAAGTTAGCATCTAACTATTTAATACGTTGAAGGGTTACGCATAAGGGTTACATTAACGCGTCCACGTTCAAATTAATCGCATTAGCGGTCGATTGCGTAATCTCTCTTATAAATCTGACTAATGAGCCACACTGGTGCACGCGTCACCTGAAATATTTTCATACGTTTTATTAAAGCTGGGGTGGTTTAACGCGAAACGCACGCGATACGGCTGTAAGGTTGTTACGGTTAGTACGCTCGTTTTTGGCTGTTTTCGTACAAATGGTCTTTAAGCAGACAAAACTGTAGTCATACAATTTCAGACCAAGTACCAAAGTTATCTTTTGCGCTTTTAATAGTACAAGATTGTATTTTTTTCTATTGTTATCAAAAATAACAATAAATAGTTGCTCCTGACTTGAAACCAGTCCAAATTTTATTATTATTTATTATTCGATGAGATCCAGGTTAGCCACACTTTATTTATGAATGAAATCGTAGTGCTATAGTCAAATGAGTGACCGATTTATTTTAAGGTCAGTGGGCTCAAGAGCTGTCTGTCAGGCACTGCTCAAGTGCTTAGGAGTATATATTTTCTCTATTTGTACTCCGTTTTATTTTTATGAAAACTTCGAGCTAGAGATTCGAGTTATTCTTCATTTGCAGTATTTTACGTTTTGTTGTCTGAGGAATTATAAAACCAAACCATTCGCACTATTTATTTAAAAAAAATTGACTAGTATAAATACAAAAATAAAATATAGATAGTTCTTGGAATAAGTTATAGTCACTCGTTGTCAATGTAAGAATTTTAACGACATAACTTCATTTTTATTTGCATAAAATTGATCATCATACGTGAGATCTTATGCAGAGTTATTGCACACAAATATACTTAAAGCTTAAAAAATAATTAGTCAATTACTCAGTCACTAGATGATTTTAATAGGAGAAAAAATATCTAATAATAATTAAAGCATTACCAAAAATAAGAAAATAGTTAGTAGCATACTAAATAAGCAATACTGAGTATGTATGTTAAACAGAACTTAGTTCAATTAATGTCATAGGTTATCGTCAGTCAGTTGACACAGTATTGTCGGAAATCAGCGCTGTACAAATACAACAGCTTGATTTACTGCTCATGGGGTTAGTTGGTTCTACAAGATTTGGATGGAAGAAGTAATAAGATTATAACGACTATTGAGTAAAACTATTTGATACCTATATTGAGGAAGGTGTGAAAAACACTGTACTCCACGATCTTGACCCGTTTTATTTTAAACATGGTTAAGAACACTTCCGACTAATATCATTCTATAATATATTTTCTACTAATTTATACACTTATTAAATTTAACTTTCACACAAATGTATTTGCTACAAGTACCTACTGCCATTATCACAAGATACAAAGGAAAAAGATAAGATAGGTAATACTCGTTACAGCATGCAAATAACATTTTTACAATTAAGCGTATAAAATAGGGTACTCTCGAATATCAAGCTACAAAATGTAGACCCTGACAAGTCAGCCAATCAGGGTCTAAATTTTGTAGCTTGACATATATATTAAGTAAAACATAAATTTTTCTTATACTCAGTCTAAAATTCATCGTCATTAAAATCAGTGTCCCTGTCTGGCTATTTGCTTCACATTCAAGGTTGTTGACAAAATTAAAGAAATATTTATTGTTAAAGTCCTTGCAATATATTGCAAATAGTATTAAATCAAATTAAAACTTGATAACTAATCAATTTCAAAGACAAAAGTCGCCGTCTGCTTATCACTTACTCCACTGCCCACCGAAACGCAACTGTGTCAACAGAGTCGAGATAATTCGAATACTCAATGAGGAATGTGTTTTCTTATCTCAAAGTTGGCGGCCGCTAGCTCTTTGATGGTCTTCGTTTGCGACTTGAGACTGAAAACTGATTAAAATGGTGGCTTAGAGGAATTTCAGATAGAAAAACAGACTTCACATTAAACTTAATCATAAGTAAAAAAGCAAATAACTTTTCTGATAAAAAAAATTGAATGTATTTACATTTCCTCTAAGTTTCTTATGGAACTTGCACAGCACCGCTAGTCCCCATAGAAGCTTAGAGAGGTATGAAACTGAAGGTTGAACCTGTGTTATGAAAAAAAAACATCACAGACTTAAATAGCGCCATTATTCAGATCCGTTGTAATACTTTGTAATTTTTTGATAAATAGTTTTTGTGTTTGAGATTTTACATTATTGCATTTTTGTAAATTTAATTCAGGTAGATATCTATATGCTAAGATATTCATTATTATTATTCTTTCATGTAAAATGACACACATATCAAACTAATAATATTATTATAACGTATACGGCTAATTTAAAATGTCGAATCAAAATGAATGACATATTACTAATTCTCATAAAGGTCTAAATATTTACACGTTTTGAGAACTTTTTTTACAATTATTACTGCAGTAGTAGACGTATACACTAGAAATATCGACCTAGGAGAGGCAATAAAACCGCTCTCTCTTTGGCAAGTTTATTTTAATACCGAACTCCAGTAAGCTTTGTGTTTACTATTTCCTACAATTGGTACATTCCCGGACTGCGCTTGTAAAGGCAGCCGTAAGGAAATCTTAGACGGGCATCTGCTTGCCGCTCATTACAGCACAAGTGCTGCAATATACTACAAGAAACACAGAGCTCGAGAGTTGTTGAAATTTAAGAATTTTATAAATTCCCTATTTTTCTGTCGACTTCTATAAAAGAGAACGTCCTCAATTCGACTGTATTTATTCATGTTTGTCACCTGATTTTTCGGAGATAGGTGGACCGAATTGACCGGTTTTTGTTTGCAAGATCGATCAGACAAGAGGTTTGATATTTGAATCAAGATAGGTAACTGAAAAAGTTCTGTCGGCACCAGCCGTATAGGAAATCGGTGGACACTTTTTTAAAAGAAATAATTAAATGTATCTAAAAGTATTTTGTTAATATACTTTTAATGAATTTATGAAAAACTTTTATCTATTCGCCAACATAGTAGGTAAGTTTTTGAACATTAATTAGTAATTTTTGGATATAACTTTATTGTATAAAACAAAAATGAATTTTTGTTGGAGTTTAATATAAAAGACAGCCAATTCAGTTGCGATTTGACGAGTTTCGTGTAAATGTGAAAAATTTGTGATGATGTCTACTAATGTCAAATTTGAGTTTCCTATTCTAATTCAAATAAAACTCAGGAGTAATATCGTATGTACTTAGTATGAAGAAGAATTTGTCGTCCTTCTCAATTACGATGTTAAAACCGAATTTCATATAAATAATGTAAGTGCCCGTACTGCAACTAAGATGTGCTAAGGTTCCGAGTGATACCAAGGTTGTTGGCCTCAGATCAGACTGGTTAAAAGTACCTCTACAGGTAGATCTATATGATTGCGCTAATAGAATTGATGAGAGAACTCTTATAAATGCTAGTACGTGAAATGAATGCGTATTGACGAAGTAAGTAGCTTATTTTATTATTAAAATGTGATGCGGTGCTTCTGCATCACTTCTTTTTTTTGATAATTACATCATGGCAGCTTGATTTTTTTATTTATTTTACGTGTATTATTAAATACCTATCTAAGTATCATTAGACAACGACCAGAATTTATTAATCAGTCTATATTCAGTAGCGTTGTGTAAATTACCTTACCAAACAATTAATTGACCGTACCCCACGTGGTACAATTGGTTCCAAAACTTTATTTTATAAGACAATTAAACAAACGTATTAACGTAAGATTTTAATTATTATTTTTTTGGTCTATTCGCCGCTTAAACCGCTCAACGCTTACCCATAGGCACGCTGCTCTCTGTTTTTTTTTTTTTGTTAACTATAATGAGTCATTTTGTTCTTGTAATAAGGCTCTTCCCTGGTTTAAGAAGCAAATATTTAAGAATTTATCATTCAGGTACGACATATCTATCTCTATTGTACAATGACTAGGTAGGTACAAAGTATTATTAATTTCTTTATGGATAGTTTTTTTTTATTTCTCATTACTGGAATGTGGGTAACTAATCCTAACCTTTACCTGCTTATACAAAATAACAAACTCAATCCCACTAATTCAAATCTGTGACAGGTATAACGGTTACTGGAATTTTGCTTACTATAACCGAGTATTCTAGATTGAATTTTATCTATAGCAAATTTAGGTTTATTTTTCTACTCGAAAATCTGTGAGCTTTCGGATACGACACGCGATGCGAATATAAACATGCCACAAGGTAAAAGCTACAGTAGGTATATTTTCTAATAGACGATAGCATAATTCCTTGTAAATGGTCAAACTTTTGCTATGTAAGCGAACTTTTGACGATTTGTTACGATTTAAAGTATTGCGAAATGTTGTGTTAAATACGAACACGCTCTGGCGCGGTTTCAGGAAACTTCTGGAACACAAATTTATGAAGGCAGTAGGCTGCTTCATGTTATATTTATGTGCTAGTGATACGTTAGAATAGCTATGATAGCTGACTTCGAAGCAGTGGGTTTGAATCCCGGTTCACTCCTTAAGTTTAAGTCTGTTCGATCAGGTAATGATTGGAAACAATTATCACGTGATTTGCCAGTGAACGAAAACATCGTGAATATCGTCGGAGCCCTTGAAGTAACTAACTATTTGGCGAGTACAAGAAAACTATGCTCTACACTATCTTAAAGGAGACTCGTGGACCTAACATTGTGTTGTGGGTTTATGTACAAATAATCCTGTTAAAAACATTACATGTACGAAAATGCATAAGTCTCGCAGAGCACTTTTTCTACCGTAATAATTGTGAAATCGAATGTAAATCAAGTCGCTTAATTCAGTATCTGTTTATCAATGGGAGAAACTTTCCAACTACTTTGTAATAAATTATTCCCTACTTGTTAGTTAACACAATGTTAAAGTATATAAGTAATATTTAATTCTTTTATAAATAATATTTAATAATAGTGTGCGTTTGCCAAGTCACTATATTATATGCAATGCAAATCTAAATAGCCATCCATATATATAATTTCACTCAAAAACTCTAATATTAGATAATTTCAATTTGTATAACAATAGACATTCTTAAGGCGTTTGCAATAATTTGGGTTTCTAGCTTCTCCTGAAACTTGAAACAACGGGTTGAAAATGGCACAAACCGCTTCGAGAAAAGCATGGTACGGCCGTTACCTTGTTCGCTCGACTTGGCGAGGCACTGCAGATTTGTTAATAGGAGTATAGTGCCAATCTCCACCTATGGTAAATATTACGGAAAGTAATTAAATAACCTTCTTCAGTTCTCATAGTACAATAAACACTAACTCAAAGTCTTAACTACGAGTATACAAAGAGCTAAGATAACATATCCCCCAACCAAACTGTTAAGGGATCCTCTGTAGCCTTTGAATTGCAAAGTGGTAGGGCTGTTAGAAGAAATAGCATAAAAAGCGGTCCACACCGATAAAAGAACAATGGAATAGATAACAAATTGTATTTTTTATAGTTCGTAGAAAATGATGAAACACTAGATAAGCCTACCAAGAAACTAGTGTCCGATAATAGCACGCAGTATGAAACAGCCGATAGTAATATGATTTACAAAATAAAATAGTGCTGAAATATATATTGACAAATATTTTCTGCATATACAAAACCCGTAATAGGTTTCCCTTGATAATATTACAATCTAAGTCTAGAAATTGATCAGTAAAGTATTACTATACTAACTTCCCTTTGTTTTGGGAGAAATATCCCAATTAAAAATCCTCGACAACTAAAAAAAACCACAAATTGATTGATTGAATGGAAATTATGACATGTACGCGAGTACGAAGTTTCAGGAGACATACAAATACACAAACATGCGATATGACTTAGACAAGAAAAATTTGAGCGACCCGATGCAGTGGCCCTTCGCTCACTTCAATTGATCGGTAAATTTAACTTATTTACCGAGCGAGTGAATCAAGCCTACTTATCTAACTACGACTGACGTGAATGATGGATTCAGGGCTTCTTCTATATCTAATGCACACCCGATTTTAAACCCGATATTACTCGTAGTCAGTAGTTGGAAAACACGAATCACTCACATTTGAAAATTTGCAATGAGATCTTGTCTTATTGCTATTGCTTATTATTATTATTTCTTTGCTACCGCTTAGATACTCATTGATAATATAAGAGGTTTTGACGATTTTTGAGATGGTATCTATTTTCTACATGGCGTTCCCATTTAATAACGTAGGGAAAAGTTCGAGATCCACTAAAACAAACTATGTACTAAAATAGATCTAAATTTTTATGTAAATTTAGTTTTGATCATATTTTTATTAATTGCATTACTTTTGACAGAATATTCGGATATGAACGATTTAATCTTCTTTGAAGTGGTGAATTTCTTTTTAGATTGTACGTATCTAAAAAGTTTTTTGTTATATCAATGCTCGGTGCGAAATTATGTTACTCGTAACTTATAAGATGATCTTACAACGGCTCACACAGTTTATCTTCACATTTTCACCTCTTAGTGTCGTATTTATTCCAATTTATGATTTTCCGGAACCCAAACTTCGAAGAAACACGTTTCAGCCAAGAACTTTGTCGAGCTTGCTACTTTATAAAAGTCTTTTTTATTACTTTCTTTTTATTTTTATATTTCAATTACTACAAATAATGAATGACAGTAATAATATTTTATATTTTTTACAGGTAAGTTCTTCGTAACTTCTGACGTGACTTAAACGTGAGTACCAAATAAGAGATAAAACTTTAAATTAAATTGGGCAGGCGGTATCGGTTAAAATCGGCTTCGGTCTCTCTGAAAAATTGAGTAAACTACGTAAAGAAAAAAAAATTCCGATGAACCGAGAACTTATTTACTAAAGTCAGTTAAAATAATACCAAGACATAAAAATCTATGATTCTAAAAATCTATTTCGAAGGCCTGACTTGTATTTTTTATTTAACCGTTAGGTGCCATATAATAATAGCCTTTGTTAGATTTATATAGAACATGACTAGCATGAAAATCCACCACAAAAGTTCCCAGGACAAAACCAAACGCTTTCCACTCCAAATCTCCTACACTTAACAAATACCAGATACAAGGGATAAGCAAAAAAAACAAAATAACACTTACTAGGTTTACACGCTGCAGTAGAGGGATTCGTTAAAAGGGTGTGCTTCCTCGTCACATTGTTTATTCAGACCGGCCGAACGACGGCCAACCTGATCCGCATCGATCGCCCAACGGAATGTAAGGTTCGGCCTTTGAACATTCGAAGAGGTATTCGCTTTGCCAGTATGTGAGGTTATGGAAAATAAATCTATTGGACTTAATAAAATTGTTCGATAAGCTGTATAAGATAATATAGACTATAAAGGTCTATACTGTAGGCACTAGTAGGCAGTGTGGTAAAAGGAAGAGGATTTTACCCACTGTTTTTGTCATTGCGAACAAGTTTTATTTTTAGTCAAATTCAAATTGATATCAAGAAAAAATCAGCTGATTTTTTTCCGAAGCTGCTGTTTGTTACCGACTTTCAAAATAGAAGAGGTAAGTACTCGTTTCGAGGGGTATGTTTTTTGCATTTTTGTTACCTGTTTTCTCGGAAACGGCTGAACTGATTTCATAATTAGTATTTCGTTTGAAAGGAATGAACTCGTGTGGATTAAATTTCATCTAAATTATTCAAGAGGTTTTGATTTATAAATCAACCGAATACGTTCTATCGTAATGGGACTCCATTACGATAGAACATATTCGGAGTTCAGTTTTTTATTGAACTAGTTCTTTGTATTTTTATATCGAGTCTATAATGGTCATTGTTTGTTGATATACGTACAATGATCTTTTGGCTTAGTACACCCTGAAACTGCCTACTAAAGCCAACTATTGCTTGACTCTAAAATACGTGTTCTGCTCCAATGCAATGTGATGAGTGTATATTGTTGCTTTGGAAGAGTTTAAAAATATTTTCTGTATGTACTGAACAGTTTTCATAAAACGTGCTAAATATTAATCTATACTTAGGTAGATCGAAAATATAATATTTCTCAAGGAATATCCATTTGGTGTCGTCATTTTAATATGAATTGAAATAATAAATCAAGAAATACGTGAAAATGAGTTGATGACTTGAAGAATATGATCAAGCGATTGAATAATAAAGAAATATTAACCCTAGCATACTGCATTTATATATTAGAAATTCGCAAAGATATGAATCAGGAAACTAAACAGATATAGCAGCTTGGATATTTGTAGGTTGCGTCGAGAACATCGGCTTTATTATCGGGCTCTTCTAGTAAAAACTTCAACATTTTTGAACATTGAAAAGTAGAGTGAAACTTTTTAAAATGTCGTGAGGACATGTAATTCAAATAACTGATAAGGGTTGTTAATTATTTACCAAGTAAAAATATGTCAAATTTCGTTCCAAACTACTAATTAAAAGGTAGACAATCTCTATTTTTATGTGACTATCTCATAAGTACGATGCCACCTTTCTCTTCTTATTTGTATATTATTTAACTTTGGCATTTACGTTTAATTAAAACGATTACTTTTACAATCGGTCTTCACTAAATCATACTCGCGACAACCAATTACTGGTGGCCTTTTTTAAAATTCACTGTAACCGTAAATTCTTTTGGAGAGAAAAACGTTACGGGTCTATTAAAGGTGGTCATTACGATGTACTGTCATCAGGAATATTTAGTGTGGAGTTTTCATGCTATCTCATTTTGTTTCGTGTGCTTGATGTGTTTTTCGTCTCTGTCATCGCCAATTTCATGTTTATGTATGCAAATTAAAGCATTTCAATATTGCGCTTCAACGAGGACGTTGATACGGCTTATTGTAATTGAGTTTCTGATTTTTTTGTTTGCATACATAAACGGACTGCTGACACTACATTGACCGCCGGCAGCTCTTAATTGGGCTTCGGTTTTTTTTCGAATTCAATTTTATTTTTTGTTACACTCGCTGTTGTTTCATACGAGTATTCTTTTTTTAATACAGGACGATGAATGTCTAAAACTAATACTGCTGCATCTATTAAAAATAAAAAAATAATAAAAAATCGATTAAATAATAATAGTTCGCTACACAAAATGTAGCTTAGCCTATCTAAAGATTATTTTGTACCTAAATTCAAATAGATTTATTGCTATTCATCGTAGTCAGGTACGAATCCAATATCTTTGATTACCAATAACAATAACTCTGTTCATAGAAATCTAATCTTAGAGGTGAATTAGGAGAGTAGGTACTACAATACTATTAGGTTTCAGTCATAAACCGCTGTTTCAATAAGGTTTATTGGATAGTAATACCACCACAATTATTTTCTTTAACAATACTTCTGAATAAACAGAAAGGCGTAGTATTATTTTGACTAACGTCGTTTTAATTTAAATAATTTTCTTGTATTTATCAAACAAAGAAAATCATTAACAGATTTTTTTACCATGCGAAGGAAACGCTGTTACTGTAGATTTTTATTTGTCTAGATGTTGGATTTCCCGTAAAAGCCGTGATTAAGAATCAATCATGCCGAAACTGGGTTTACAGGTTATACGAATCACTACATTTTTAATCTTCAAAGCAAAAATTGAACAGAACCACTACTATAAATATTGTCTTAATTGGATTAATATTGAATTATTGTGACCATCGAATGCTCGTTATGGTTTCGTCCAACCAAGTCATAATTCAATAGTAATGAAATTACGAGACATCTAGTCCGGTACTTAGTTAAATAGCCACCATTCATTGATTAAGTACCTGGCTTGGTACAAGAACCAATTTGTGCTGTTAGTCTTATTCAAACAGTGAAAGGGCCCTCCAATTTACGACCTGACAATAGCTAACAACATTTCAACGGTAAAGACAGTAACAACCCCAGGGAATTCGAAAACATGATTGCATTAACATGTTTTTACATGTTCGGGTCACCCCTATGAAAACATTCTTTTAGTAGTATTGTTTGGCCAGCCAAAATTTGGAACAGCAGATTTTAAACAACCATACAAAAGGACGCATTTATTTCATCCTTCGTAAGGTATTATTATAATATTGTAGGAAAATAAATAAGACATAATTTTTGTAATGCTAATGTAATATCTTAAAATTCAAACTGTGATATCAAATGCCACTCAGATGTAGATGTTCTCCGCATTGCAAAATGCTTTACCTTTTCTAAAAGTTAAATTTCTAGTTTCAAAGGACATGGATAAGTAAGTACATACAGATGGAAAACATGCAAGTTACAAAGAGTGTCATTGAGATTAAAAGCGGCGGATATCTGTCCTCAGTTGCCGTGTTCAGCATCATTTAACGACATGCGCCTAGAAAACTTGCTTTGACATATTTCTTTTTGCTTCAAATTGTTGTCACGTCGTGTGCTCGTTGTAAATTTAGCGCAAATACGCTCTTGAAAGTAGAAAAAGCAAAACCACTATATCAAACAGAAACGTAGTATCTACATACATTCTCGAAAAAAGCTTTTTGCACGAGTACTGGAACGGACCCATGAGGTCTGGTACCTGTACCATGAACTATAATGGCGTCATGCAGTATGTCTACCAGACCGATAATGTATATACATACATCTTATCATATATAGAAATGCAGATTTAGTTAGGTATCATGTAACCCATCTGGTCTGCTTACCATACTAAAAACTTGATAAATTCGACCAAATTCTGACATTTCCCTAAAGATTAAGACAACGAATCGTATCCTCTGGCTCCAGGGTCGACCCTCGCGATAAAATGAGAGCTTGCGGCAAGATAAAGTACCCTCACAAGGACTTACCTCTTCAAAACTCAGACCCTTACTATTGTGAGGTGCATATTAAATCGACCCGGCTTTTCTTGCGAACTCACTCCTCGATTGAAGTTCACAGACTCTCAGTTGTTGAAAGCCAATTCTCGAGTTAAATAATTTCGGCTGATTCTCCGCTTTGTTATCTCGTCAAGCAAAAGGGTTTGTTTACTTGTAATTAGCTCGCTTTAGAGGTTAATGAAATCTATCCAATCGTTTGTTCGGTTAATTTCTATTTTGATAATGGAATAAATTTGTATTTATATTTATGTTTCCAATTTTGTTTTGTATGTTTTACGATTATTGCGTATACTCGTCGTGTCTACAAATTTAATTAAGATTCTGACTTGGTTGTGTAAATAAAAACTGGTCTAGGTAGTTGCAATAAATCTTATCTGGTTGATGAATGGGCAATCTTATATTCATGTATGTAAAAGTGTACGCCAACTCTCAAAGCTTTGTATCATCAAGTTAATTATGCAACTCTTTTTTATGGAGAATCTTTAATGGTATATTTGTAATCAAAATATCAATTCTTATCTTATCTAAAAAATAAAAATTATCAGTACTAATGCTTTATAATTTCAAAGAGATATATATATATTATTTCCAAGTATTTATAGACAAGAGAGGCAAGAATTTAAGTATAAGGCTTGAAGAATATTTAATTTCTAAATATCGTCTCTATCGCAGATTTAAATGGAAAATTTGCGGTAAAGCTATCGATAGCCACCTACGTTGCGGTCGACCAGCGGATTGTAGCTACTTTTTATTCGCTTGAATTTCGACAAAAAAGCAATCTATGAATCGACCGCCGGCGGCCAAAACACAATTTCTACCGAATAACTCTACAGTACCACCTATTGCATAGATTTTAGGTCGATTATCGCACGCTCCCAGCTTTCGTCGGCATTAAACAGCACGGTCGTGTAATACGAGATTTGTGGCCATGAAAGCCAGTGTCGCTGAGCTTCGTGTATTAGATTACTACTCTTTGCGGTTTCTAGAGAACGCCATGAGCATTGTGGTTACGGAGCTTCTCACGGTCGGTGCCGTTTCTAGCTGCTACTCGTCTAATGTCTCGCCCATTGTTTAAAATGACTTCATTTTATTACAACTGTAGCGGTAAATTTCCTCGCATTCGTTTCGACTATTTACATTTAGAGCTGTATAAAGCGTCCAGGGAAACATTATTCCGCAGTCTTTTAAAAGATACTGCAACTGTGCGCGGAGTAAGTCTTGAGTCGGCCCGCGTTGGTAATTTATTCGTTCTCCGAGGCGGTGCATCACCGAGGACCGCGCTGCCGTTGCCGCTGGCGTGGGTGGCTCCTACTATTGTGACAAAATAATGTCTCTTCTCCATAACCTTCTTGCGACTAGACCACCCGAAATAACACCCTATAACTGTCGAGTTAAAACTAAAAGCGCTGCAACGGCACCCGGCCAGATGGTAAGCAGAGATAGCGCTGTATAATCAACGTTTAAAACGTCTGGAAATGGAAGATACAGTAACGTAATATGAATAACAAAACGACAGCGATATATTTCTATTTAATTCTTATTACGCGCGAGCGACAATGGTATATAAATTATGCGAGTTAATTCCATGAATCATAAACCCGTACTGTCACACTTGTGGCGCGATAAATAAAAGGCGATTTGCTGAAGAGACTAAAGGCAAAGCTGGGTAACAAAACATTCGCTTTTGATTGCATTGCTTCGTGGGTGCTAACCATCAAATCTGAACGTTACGACGTAAAAATACGTAATTTTTTCAAACATTATAATTGTGTAACATTGATAACGGATTTTCTTCATGAAATTTATAATGTCAAAATGTTATCAATATGATAACATTCTAAAGCAGGCCAAAATGTTAGCAAAAGTATGATTATTTGAATTCCGTACAATTGCAATTGTAATGCCTAATCATAGTAATAAATTACACAATAAGGAACCCTACCTATAGAAAGTTAGCAGAAAAACTTACTAGTAGAACCACTGTTATAGAGAACTGTGCTATATTCAGAATAGGATTATATTACAAATCACCTATTACTAATAGGTACAGAACTTTTGCTCCTTGTCAAAAAAATCTTCAAGCCCATGTTTCAGAATGTTGTATCCAAAAGCTCGCTGCGCAGTCGATAGCCACTCGTCTCGTATGCCAGCGCGATTGTATTTCGCGGTCGAGTCGACGTAGCAGGTCCAATTTTCCACGAGAGTGGCTTGCAAGAGGCAAGTGATGCGGTGCGACGTGACGACAGCCGCCAGTTTGCGATTAATTACTTTGGCAAAGTCGAACGCCCGTCCTCTTCGCGCTGTAGGGCTTCGCTTCAACTGTCGCACCCGTTTTTTGTTACATTGTTTTTGCAAGTTGAATTGACGAGTGTGTGTAGCGCTTGACGCCTCTTTGAATACAATATTTTATCCGTAGTTGACTGCAGTTGAATTTCGATCCCGGTCAAAGAAAAATGTTACTATAATTATTTGTGCTTCGGAAGTTTCATTAATTTTACTTCCGATTTATGACTTCTTACCGTACTCATGAAGTATTATGCTGGTACCTATGTAAAATGAAAGTAAAGTATTATGTATTTTTGCTTGGTATGCAATAAAGTTATATTTATTCATTCATCTTACAACTATTTTATCTATTTATCATTATTAATTGATTCATTCTGTGATGGTATACAGGGTTATCGGTTAGAGATATACTAAGCCGAAAGATGGTGATTATACTCATCATAACGAACAACTCTTACTATGGGACCAATCCTGAATTCGAGCAAAAATATCATCTGTTCCATACCATAAGTTTATCAGTCGTCGACACAATTTATTAAATAGCTGATTTTTATATCACGAATTTAGACTTGTTCAGTAGGACGAATGTCGTGACCCCCTTTCGGTACACCCCTAGCCGATAACCCTGTATAATGCTTGGCATACCTGATTTAATTGTTAATCCCTGTTGTTTACCTGTTGATAGCATAATTGCAGGTTATGTCAAAAGTCTTCAGCAACGTACTCTGGAGCCATTACTTCTTTTTCAGCGTGATAAATTATAAAATTATTATTATTGACAGAAACGTTATAAGTCATTTCATTTATATATGTATTTTATATTACTTGTCCATCATTGGCTTGCTTTTTGTGTCATAGTTCCTGAGAACCATTGACATTGGCCTACAATTGAATCCTAGATATCCAAGATCTGACAACAGCCTACAAATTAACGTGTTCAATCCACGGTACAAAGTGACGGTTATAATAGACATTCCATGTTTACTCATTTAAGACTATACCAAGCTAATCTTTGTATGCTCTTCATCGATGATTGAATACATAAAATATTGAGCACTTCATTCGCGAAAAAAGATTCTTAGAGCATCAAAATCGATTGGGTCATTTCAGCCTACTAAGATTTATTTAATTATTTAGTTTGCATGTGCGAACAAACACTTTAAATGAAGATTTATAAAAAAATAATAGAGGTTTAGTTGATTCTATCCTTTGATTCTCCACTAGCAAAACTTACTAAGTGGTTGTAAAGACTTTATATCTCATGATGTTTCATTTTACTATAATAGTATGTTTTATTTAGTTAATAAATTACTACCTAAACTTGACGTTATTTTAATTGTGTAAGTAACAATTGTACACAATTGTAACAATTAAAATAGTAATATGACATCTATTTTATTCTTTAACTATGAGTATCTTAAGTTTCTAAGTGACACTTACAATCTTATGAATATAATGACAACTTGTTCTTAGTCTCAAGAAGACATTATCATAAAGAGCACTTAGCAAGGCTCACAAAAAAAAACTCAGTCGGTGTTTTGCCCTCGCGGTCAGAAAGAAAGGAATAATTTAAACAGTGATTAACATATCCTCATTGCTACTTAACTTATGCTAATGCTTATGGGAAATTATGCTTTCTGGATAATCAGCTAACGCCGGGTGAGTGGCGTTATGTAAGGTTTTTGGTTAAAGTTGTTTCTTTAACTTTAAAGTTAAGCGTAATAGCGTTAAAATTACCAGATTAAAAATGTATCCATAGATAAAAAATAAATTTAAATAATTGTGGATTTGAAAAGTAGGTGCTAGTCTAACAGAGAGATCTATTCGACGATATGTATGATGACCGTCGGTGTGGCCGAGTGGTTAGTATATTTACTTCAGGAGCCGGCGGTTCCAGGTTTAATACCGGCCGGGCGGCCTCTGCACAAGTGGTGAAACGATGATGTTGAGTTTGGTTTTCAGATGTAGAGTGTTATATATATATATATATATATATATATATATATATTATTTATCATGCATATCATTAAAATAATACTATAATTATTTAATTATGTGCTATACTCCGTTAAACAAACCTGTTATATGTGGTTAATTATTCTACGAGTAATAATGGACAGTGTACTGTCAATCAAATTTCATTTCAATCAAATTTACTTAAACGTAAAATCATGTCTGTCGTGAATAATTACTATACATATACATAGTGCTCTTGGTATTGGAAGAACCCGGATCCGTGCTGTATTTCTTTATATTTATATACATTTTTTTAGAAAAAGTGATTATCATGATTACAAAACAATATTGAATTGGATATCTAAATAATAATCAGTAATTATAAAGAAATTAATATAAGGAGAGAACGATATTCACTTATGTAAATCAAAGTGCAGTTATAACTTTTAATTCCAGAAATTGCAGGTAAAACCTAACTAACCACCTAATGCAATGTGTCTTGTATTAACAAGACACATTGCATTAAGTGGTTATTGACAAAAACCTTGTTCCGTTTTACTTTTGGAAACCACTATTAAGAAATACACTTTAAATTTGTAAACCAGCATTTAATTTGGACAGGCAATGCTATATAACATAAACAATGTATCTCATTCACACTAATCTTAATAAAGCTGTATTCGCACTGACAATGAAAAATAAAAACATTAAAATGATGAGATTGGTCGGAAAATTCAGTCTGTCCAAGTTATATCCAGCTTATAGAGTAGGATATAAGCCAATTTCTCGCTCGAGATGGCGCACAACGCGTCGGATGACGTTGCCTGCACTGTCACACAAATTATAAACTAACAGATTCATATGTTTAACCTGACATAAGCAATTTGGCGTCATAGGCTTTTTGCTAGTGTCAATTATAATGTGAAAATTTCATGTTATTAAATGTTAATGAATTTTCAAAAGTTTGGGTATCGTGTTAAACACTACGTTTCTATAGTCCTCCCAAAAACGCAATTGTTTTTTGGCGAGCATGTGAAAACTGATATACTACTAATAAATTTTGTCTTAGTTTTCAGATTCCTACTCATATTTAATGAACAAATTTATTTCTAGTATTGGCTGTTTTATGCATCTTCCTACCAAACATCAGATATTAGTTGGTTTGGTCAAGAGCAGCATTATCTTACATTGAAAGACCATAATATACTGCAATGAACCATAGGAATGTAAAGAAAAAATATTTTATGAGTACTTATAATTTTAATTTGTTTATCATTAATTGGATATCAATATCTGGAAAGATATTCATCTATCTCTCCGTAATCTGCGACTGACACCACATGTTGCTTGTCCAAGGATTTGCATATCAAAGCGTAGGCTATCGTTCTATCATTGAGTATGTGCATACAGCACTTACACTACTTAATTGCATTTATGAAGATCAAAGGTGCGTTCTACGCTTTCTATACGTTTCTCTGTGTGTAACATTGTCTGCACTAAAACTGTAAAAAATAACCTTGAAATAGTTATAAACTTTATACACTTATTTTTTTTTGTCAGTTAGTCCTTTTATATATGCTTTTGTGCTACACTAGGTACGTTTTGGTTCTGTTTAAATCAATTCACATTATTGCTTATCATGCAAATGATACGTTAGTCCCAAGCATGGTTGATGATAACACCCAATATTTGTCTAAAAATATTTGCGTTTAAGAATGTCGAACTTCATACTAAATATTTCATACTTGAAGTTACAATTGTTTACTCCTTCAATTTGCGATTAGATATCACGTGAAGTACTAATAGCTGAATAATGAATTATATGATAATGCTATGTAGACCAGCATGTTAACATAATCCTGTTTAATTAAATTATTTCATAGTTCCCGTGGGCTAGTGTCTCAACATAATTCGCTTCTTTTTCCCAAAGTACACCTCTAGAGCCAATAAAAAACAATAGTTGTCCGTAGATAAAAGTTACTCTTATTTATTCGATTTAATACTCCAGACATTTCGTTTTACAAGATAATAACGTATTTAAAAATAATCAAATAAACGTCATACATTTTTTTGCGGGTAAAACATGGACAATTAGGACGTCGATGGTGTGAGATCAGAAACCAACAGTTGGACAAGGAAGGCTTCGGATGATGATATGATTCTAAATTTGTGAATTGAAAACTGAACAAAAAACTTTATTTAAAAACCAGATACTTCGTACGGGTATTTGTAGAAGCCATATTTCTTTCAAAATAACCTTAATCTCTTTAGTAGTCATGTAGTCGGGTGGTACTACTTGTACCCAATACTCCACGCCGCGCCGCCGTGATATTGAATAAAGTATGGTAATAAATCAATACCTGCTTTGTGAAAACGCTCTAGCAAGCTTTTTAATATTTCCAACATACGCACGGTACGCGTTTCTGATTAAAGCACCTCATGCCCCTCCTTCCTCTCTTATTGTGTCGCCCCCGTCACGATTTTTCATAGAGGTCTACCATCCGCACTTCACCGCACTTGATTTGCGAAGCACGTATACTAAACCACCTTAGCTTATCACCTCTGAGCCACTAAATTGAACCTTATCTCTGAGTTTTACGTGACTTTTGAATGGCGAATGAAACGTGGTGACGCGCTTAGACGATCTCATCCAGGGTCTGAGGGGGTCGATGTTTTGCTTTGGTGCGACGTCGTTCTGCCCGCCTTGTACGGAAAGTAAGTTGAAAAGATAGTCCGTTCGTGTTCGGCGGTTGTTAGCCGAGCGAAATTCAGGGAAGGTTCGATACGTCTAGTTGACTCCGATTGGAGCGATTGATTTGAATAGTCCGCAAAGCCGCACGACTATCTAAGATTTCAATTTTCCTTACAGTAGCAACGAATGGGACGAGGTTTATTCAAATGTATAATTTGATTTCTTTCTTGCGTTTACGCTAAAATTTTGGATCTAATCCAATGGAATCGATTTACAGTAAGAATTAACATTGTAATCTCCATATGGGCGAAGTAGTTCGTCCTGGTAATATTATACATGTTTTTCGATCGCTTTAAGGCTTCTGACACACCACTCAATCTACTGGGATATACAATTTAACTGAATGGTCAAATAGTTTTTTAACGGGTCATTGCCTCAAAATATTCAATGGCAACCGACAGACGTCCCATAATTTAAAATATTAAAATAATGAGACTAGCACTAATGCTAATCTTACTTGAACATCATTTGATAATCTTATTTTATGACAAAATTTGTATAACATGACACGCAACGATAATAATATCTCTAAAAACCTTTGACAACTGTTGCTCTCCATGACATTGACAAAATTATCAGTATTGCAATTTGTATTTTTATGTGCCTGACCACTTCCTTCTTGTTGTAGATGAAATTATATTTTTGCATTGTCATGTATAACGGGGTTTTGCCTTTTTGCTCATCTGGACCCTCTCTGGTCCCCCATTGTCGGAAAAAGTTTTCGAAAATAGTTAATTACGTCATGGGGTTGCGGTGCTTTTGTGAAGAATTTTGGTGGTGGGGCTAGGTTTAGCTAATGAGTTTACTTGCGTATAGCAGACGAGATTAATGGTTTTTCAAAGGGTTAATTTAGCAAAAATAATACAACAGTTTACTTAAAGTTTTGATAATAATAAAAGATTTTTCCATGATAAACCAGCAAATCTACGTAAGTATTTCTATTAACAAAATTTCTTTGAATTGAGTGCACATTAGCAAACAATCTAGAACGAAAGTTATTACTTATGGTCAACAGAAGCCACCCTTAAAAGGATACTAATTGATTAACATTAGCCTTAAAGAGGGCTTTATTATATTGCAATCAATTTTTCAGAACATAAAACGATGGAAATTTAATGAACACAAAATTACGTCAACACGAGTGTTTTAAATATTGAAAATTTTACTTTCTGAACATGAAGATATTGAAACCTTGTCTGTACCTATACTGAATTATGGCAAATCTTTAATTTATTTAAATCTACTGATCAAAGTTGCTATTATAGTCTTATTTTAGTTTCTACTTTAGAAAAATAAAGCATTTAACCAGTTAAATATTAAAATACAATAACAGAACTGCATGACCCGCTGAAGAATCAGAAACATTTTGACGAAGAATCAATGATAATCCCCTAAATAACATAAATAAACCCATGACCATATCATAACTAACACACTGCCCAAACAGCAATAACAACAGTAAGTCCAGCGACCTCCGACTGTTTCCAAGTAAATAAATCAGAAGTTGGCGTCAAACTACTGTTGGCGAGATAAGCCGAGGTGTTCATTACAGCTGATAAATAACTTTGTCAGCTGACAAATTACCCAGTAGTGTTGTTCAGAGAGAAATCCAATTTGTAGAAGAAAACACGCTACTTATTTGAAAAAACGCCGGACTGTGTGCGACCGCACTGAAGATATTTATGACCACTAAAGTTTTGAATGGACTCGGATCTTTATTTTTACTTATAAAATAAGAATACAATAAAATGATGAAATCAAAATATATCTAAACGATATAGTGCTTCTGGATTTGATTAAAGGTCTTAATTGTTAAAAAATTAAGATTTGATATTTAATATTTTTATATCTTCAGCCACAATTAGAAGTAAGTATAGGTAGAGTCAAGAGTGATTTCGTTAAGCAAATTTTGTCTGAGTATGAATGCTTACTCAGACAAAATTTGCAACATTATAAATAATATAATAATAAAATTGCTTATAAGGTAAGTTAATTAAAAGTGAATATGTAACTGAATCACATATTATTTATACATTTCTTATCACACAAATACCAATTAATAACAAACAATAAGCAGTTACTATTAAATACTTAACAATCAGAATGAATCAACAGCCAGGGAATGGAAGTGATATTGATAAAATAACAAACGATCGTATTTCATACGGAGCTGATTGATTTACAAGTCGATGGTCGCTTTCCAAAGCAATTTATTGTCAGCGGTCAGAGGTAAGTGGTTGATGAATGTCTGGAAGTGGCTCTGTGGTTTGCAAATTACAATAAGCAAAACTTTTGTTTTGCTTTGAGATGGTTATTTTTAGCCCAGAGAGCGTTTACACGGGGGTCCTACAATTCATAAACACTTTGATTGGTCTTGGTATATTTTGAATATTTTTTGCTATAACATGACAAATTATACTAAACTTGCTATTAAGTACATGCAAAACGTTTGTTGACCTTTAAGACACTATTGCCTTTTTCTTTTGCTATGGCGACATAACTGTCTCTATAATTTATTGATTGACCTAAGTTTATAATTACGTTTTTTTTTAATGAAAAATCCTTAAAACTGTACGTTAGTAAGTGAGCTACTTGCTAAATAGACAAAAAAGATGGACAAAAATTTTGTATATAAAGCAAAATAGATAAATGAATGGCTAAAATGAAGTGTAAGTACTAAAAAGTATATATTTAATTGACTCAAAGTAAATAAATCTAGATAGTGTACATAAGTCTACGTATTCCAGTTAAATCCAATAGGTACCGTAATATTAAAATAAAATTGTTTGCCTCTAGATCTATTTTAAATTCAAGTAGGTAATCTAAATAGCTAGACCCGGCACCTCAGTGTCATCATTTAAGTGCCTCTTCAAAATGTCAATAGATCATGCGAGGTCAAACATTGCGATGTTTTCATTATAAATAAACTTATGAGTTGCAAGTGTTCGAATACCTATATAAAATCGCAGAATTAATATTCATATAGATTAAAATTGTTTTCATTCAAGTAAAATGGAAAATGTTGATATTCTCGACATTTTTGTTGTGGTAGCTCATCTTGGATTTGAAATTATCATTATGTATTCTACTAATAAAGTACTTTCATTTGGTACCTATTCGAGAGAGTTGGACCAATTTTTATAAAATAGAACTAAGAACACTCCTGATTGATACACTTTTCATACAAAAGAATCAAAATCAAAATCGGTCCTTTCGTTTGGGAGCTACGATGCCACAGACAGTCAACTTATAATACCCCGTCGTTTTTGCGTCGAAAGTTAATAATATTGTCTGTAATTCAAACACGCAGGAAAAATAGATTATATACGGTTCTAAGAAAACCAAGTAGCTACGCTTTTAAGTACTACGAGTAATTTAAAATTCATTCGGTCTAGCCGGATTTCATAAAGATTTTGATCTCATACGAGGCGCAAAACACACATAGAATACATTCTGAGATACTTGAATATTCCGTCCTTCCTCTCACTGACTCAGCTCTGTTCCGTTGAAGAAACTCAGCGTAAATTTCTCTAAAACGGGGAAAAATCCCGGAGTCAATGTTAAAGTTGCCGATTCAGCGTCTTAGACACAATATGTGTGGGGTTTTGCGGTTTTATAGAAATGCGCGGATTCAATTCTGAAAAGTTTCAAAGGATTGTAAATTTCGGTTTATAAGATCAAGAACCAGGTGGTATTATAATAGTTTTTTTTTCTGCACACATTTTACTTATTACCAAAGAATATATTGTCAGATTTTGTTTGATGATAGATTAAATTACTAGGTAATCCTTATTTTCATACGTGTTTTTGGATAAATATTACTATTTTAATACTGGTAATGATAAAACAATTAAAAATAAATGCTATCTACTAGATTTATGTGTTTTTAACAGAATACTATGTTAGGAACGTATATTGAAATTGATATACCAACCAGTAGACACTTTGTCAAAATAAAAACACGAAGCACATCACTATCAAGCTTGTTACTATCGATAGTACTAAACGTACATTATAAATCGATACTTTATCGATTTAACATGCTTATCAACAGATTTATCGTATTCAAACAGGAATTAGATAAAGCTGTCACTGGGAAAGAGCTTTTACTAGTAGCGATAATAGGTTACTCGTTCAAAGTGGATAAAATATCTTCGTCAGCTTATATCAGCTATTTACTCACGCATTTGAATATTAGAGCGGTGTTTTGTGAGCGATGTAAATGAATGATATATATACCAATAAAAGACTCAAGGCTTACAATAAGTCTAGACTTATTCATTAATTATTGTATGTCTTGTTATAAGAATTAGATTTTTTATGACTGCAGTGTTGATAAAATTATAACAAGTGCCATTATTAACTAATTTATTTAAACATATAATATCTGCATATTATATGAAATTATTCATTAATTAAGAACGATATCGTGGCTATCAGCAACCATTTATTTGTGACTACCTACCTTTTTATAAATACTGCTAACATTACATATAAATCGCTTCCATGAGTAGTTACTGCAGCAAGTATAGCCAAATATTTGAAGATACTTATCCTTAACACTAATGTAATGCCCATATCAGCATATTGTCTATATCCCTAATCAAAAATAAAGAATTGTTGAGTAAATTTAAGATTACTTAGTCTGTTATCGCGATGAATATTATGGTATTAGAAGTAGAACTTAATAAGGCGACAGGAAATATGGTTATCTGCCAGCAGTGTCCATCCATCAGCACAAACGATGTAGCCAATCACATATTTGGCAACGATATTAGGAACTATTTATTCTATTATGGAATTAGGACTTTATGAATTTAGTTTTGTAGTTGTTTTATTAATTTGAAATCTATGGAGTTTTTGATATTTGACTGGCTTAAATCAAAAATATTTTTTTTTCTTGTCTTATTACAAGATTTTTCACAGTTGATTTATTATCAATAATCTCTTTACTAATAGTATAAGCTGGAAATTTCTTTGATATAATTATAATAAAGTAGTACTTAAAAAAAAATAAGTGGCAGTATTTAACATTAAAATTTTGATTTCTTAGTATATTTTAAATGCGAGTAAAATACCACTTATGAGATAAGTAGTAATATTATGTCGCTATTATTCCCTTACTTTACAAGTTAATTCGTTTAATTACTTTGAACCGCATTTTCTCAACCACTGTTATTTGAGTCCGGTCACTATGATTTGTATTTTGTAATCTGCATTAACCACTTAACACAAAAACTAATTTGAAAACGTTTTGAACGTCAAGATATATTGTTTCAAGACTTTATTCATGTACTTCATTTGTATACTTATTTATGACTTACAATATATATAACAAATACTATGTAGTTCCTGTTGATTTGTCATTCATAATGCATGTATTTTTAGGTGGTCATGTGCTATATATATCAAAAACTGTTTTGAGGTTGGTCCCTTCAGTCTCTTTTCGCATAATACTTAGTTTGTAGGGTTCCGTATGTATCGTTTTTGTCCCGATATTAATTTCAATATCTATTATAAAATGAATGAATGTAAGGAATCTTTCGTTCGAGTTGGATTCGCACTTGGCTGATTTGTATTTTTCTTATTTCGGTTAAAAACAGCCCGCAACATTCTTAAAACCACTAAATGAAATAAAAGCTCGTGTTTTTGACCTGTCGAATCCCAAGTGAGACAATTCAGAAATGTACCCTTAACAAAGGGACGTAAATTATTAAACTGCACCGAGTTCATCTCGGTACGTCAGAGGGTATGTCATAATCCGACCAGAGCTCAACAGATTAACATTTAAACAAGTTTTATGTAAATCTCTTTGGTATAAAACTCGGTTCATTTTTGTGTTCACTCCACTGGAAACACTTTTTCTTTTGAAATTGCATCGTTCCTTTGATTTGTATGTACGAGTAATGCTGGTTAACTTTTTTGGTAATTTGTTTAACATTGTATTACCTTAACAGTCTGAAACAATTTTTTCATATTATTAGATAAACTCATTTGATATTTAGTTATATGAAATACTATTATTAGCTGTCGCCCGCGGCGTTGCTCGCGACATAGAATTTAAATAAAGAAGTTTCAAACTTTGAATCCTCATTTGACTTAGGAGTTGTATTTCCAAGAATTATTTTCAAACACATACCTTACAATGAATACACTCTCTTAAATTTATGCCTCTAAGTTCTGCGGTTTAGGCGCTACGTTGATTCCTAGCGAATATCAATCAGTCGATAGTTTTGTTTAAAGAGAATTAAAGAAAATGAAAAGTATAACAAAATTGCAAACTATATATAATCATTCAAGAAAATAACAAAATAAACTTTGGAACTTCACTTTGAGAGCTGTTAACCTTCTCCGACAAGCACATTTCGCTGCAGTGTTTTCCTTCATCGTTAAAGCAAATGGTAATAAGTTGTACCTAATATGTACACTAAAACTCAGAGATGCATGCCTGTACTTGGGATTCAACCCACGTTTTCTCGTTCTAAGCTACACGATTAAGCTACTGGGCCAACTTAAGGCAGAGAGGCTTATCGTATAAGGGTAAAAAAATCAATACAATATGTAAAACAAGCGAAAAGAATGGTGTACTCATATGAAGTACGATTGATTTATATTTTAAATCAAACCCCTTTATAAATATGAAACCTATTGCATCCATTAGCTTGTGACCAATTAGCTGGCAATATAGAGTTAGGACTACCCCCTTTGAACCCCGCCTACTGGTTTGCATGTTTAATGGAGGACGCAGGGGCATTGTTTTTTCACTTCAAAGAACAATATGCATATGTAAATACTACTCTGATTGAAATAATTCGGGCTTATTGCAAACATCATTTATTATTTATTTATTTATCTTTGTATAGTATTTTTCGGTATGATAATCTTACAATAACATTTTTTATGATTAATATAAGTTTTCTCAAAGGAGATAGCAGATTTATGTTATGAGTATTGTTGTTGTTTCATCACTATATGTAGCTCTCCACAATATCTAAGTCACAAAAATAAAGTTAAGGTGAAATATTAAATTTTAGTCATGTGATAAAAACATTGCAAACAATTCAATTATTATCTATAATATCTTTCATTATTCTTACATTAGCCGTAAGCTGATTTTTTACGGCTGAAAACCTAAACCAGTCCAGTAAATGAACGAAAAATAGACGAAAAAAAATACGTTGCGAGAAGGGAGAAATTGTGGCGAACAAAAGGCGAATGGGACGCGTTTAATCCTGTCCGGCCGTCATTTGGACGGCTCGAGAGAGGGAAAATTGAATTTATTATCGTTTGTATTTGACTGACGTGTTATTTTCACGCGAGACGGCAAGGAAAGCGGTAGAGCAACGGAATCCAATCAGTCAACGCCGTGTACGATACCGTTCATACGCTACGACTGCAAATAAACTGGCAAACTGAATATGCCTTTTTAGTATGGAATAGCTTGTGGCTGGCATACTTTTTTTCGTTATAGGCGCATTTGATTGTGATCCGATCAATGGCTTGTTATTCTTTCAAAATAGTCATTACTAGATGTTTTTTTTAAGTATAGGCAAATTGAAAAATTTCTTTTATAATGTTTCATAAAATTAACATACTTACAAAACCCTTTAGTGGGGTGTTGAGAGTGCATTTTACTACAACTAGAAATCGCTCAAAGAATTATTGATCTTTACAACACCAATACAATTTATAAAATAGCAGTATCAAAGAGAAAAATAAACAAATACAAAGACTAAATTCAATACTCCTATACAAATTTTGAAGCTTGGCAATAATCTCAACGTACTACTCCATTTTTCTACCACTGGAGCTTTATACGATATCGGCATTGAGCCAACGATATTACTAATTCAATGATTATGCTTTGCACGGAATCAATATTTAGCAAAAGTTCCGATTTGTTCGAGAATGATAAATAAATTGTCAACACAAAAATAGTACATCAGATTATAAATACAGCAGAAAACAGGCACAATCAATTTATGTCTCATAGTGAGATAAAGGACTTGTTTCATTTTCAGCCAGGGTAGTGTACGTCTACCAAAAAATGCCTCAAGATATGGTTAATACAGTGTATTAATGAAAAATGCGTCAGTCGATTTGTAATTAATTTTGTACACTGCGATAAGTTACGTTACTTTGAATTTGGTTGATATATTAAAGTCCCTAAAGTATTTATGGTATCATGTACACTGTCCTGGCCGGATCTCCATACATTTTTGAAACAACTCTTTTGTTTAAATTCTCGTAATGATAAGATTCTGGAAAAAATACTTTAGCTAGATAGAGTAAACAAACATAAAATGAGAACTAGAAAAGCACGTGCAATATAATGAAAATTTTGTATAATTTTTATTAAATACAATGATATTTTGTAGGTACGAGTACAATTCATAGAAACACATTCTAGTGAGCCAGAAGACTAAATAATGAAATAAACTGCTAAGAAACTTTCACACTTTGGTATTTAAACCACAAAATATAGCTATCATCTGTTGATTGAGTGTTAAACTTAGTTAAACTTAGTCATTACTATATGATGCATAGTAATAACTTAACGTCGCCGCGTCGTTAAAACAAAACCATATTTTAAAATTAAAATGTGGGTTGGATGTGAAAATTGTAAAATCATCACGCATTATTAAAATACCATCGATAACGTCACCTAGTCCCTTCTATGTTTTACGAGTTATTTTTAAATTAATGTGTATGTATATAAATACTTAGTGAAAAATATTACAGTTGCATTCTAAGAATAAAATGTTTATGTCGCTAGTTCTAAAGGCAGGCCAATTAAGTGTTTGGGCTATATCTTATTATTTTTTAATGAAATTATCCAATGAGTTATTTTACGCTCAAATTTCTAATGTGACAAATAAAAAATGAAAATAAAACATTTTTACTATTACAGAATTTACAACAAATTCCACCACCCTGATCACATCTGCTTGCATTCGAAAAAATATTTCTGAGAGATGTAAAAGGAAAAAAATAATATTTTTTTTGCTTATTCGTAAACAAATATCAGGTTTCTTGGCTACGTAATGACGAAGGAGAAAATGTTTTATTTGGTACGTCGCCTCTCCAGCTCGCAATAAAGGCCGGCCAGATTATCGCCGCTATAAGCACCTTTATTATTTTCTTTGTTTCATTCGAACTAACAGTAAGGACATCAGAACTGATAGTTTTTAAATATCAGCTAATAAATTGGTCATACCACTAAAAACAATATACGCTTGATAAATATGAATTATAAACAATGTTATTATAATTATCAAACACATAAATTACAATTATCAATATCGTCGGACTATAACATAATTTAAAAACTCATGCAATTATTACATTTGTTTATTTAAATTTATCACAATCTTGATTTTAGTTTTTAAATTCTCATTTTAAATAACGTCGAGGTTGAATTCATAATTATTATTAATTTCGCTCCACCTTTTGTCTTTTCACTTTTTCGTCACTAAATTGTGTCGTGTGGCTGCTTTGCGGTTAATGAAACGTAATGCATGAAATATCCAACTTCGCACCTAAATAATATGTGTAAATAACTTTATCCACACTGTCATTATATGTAATCGAATTGTTCAGTTGCGTTCTCTGACTACCGATCGGGTTCGAAACACGCAACAATGCGAACTTACGCTCTTGTTTATTTGTAGAACAGTGAACAGAGTTACTTATTCAGCGCATTATTAAGCGGGTTTAAGCTATAAAGAATGAGTTATATTCATTGAATTAGCTTTGTTATATAAAGTACTTCCAACCAGTAGACAAATAAAAAAAATGTGAGATCATTGTTCTGTCGTATTTTTGAAACATTTTGTAAATTTTATGTTAAATAACATCAATATGTTTCTTTTTCAAAAAAATACTTTCAGCCATTTTTTACTGTTTAAGTGAAAATATACGACAGTTACTGGTTGTTTAAGGTTTACAAACCTATGCGAACCAACCTTTACTTACATTAGAACTGAATCCATTTCATTAGACCAAAGTGCTCTAAATTACCCCACGCTTTGTCGCTGCTATTGAATGACTCGAATGAATCACATTACTGACCTAATGCTTTGATTGCATCGCAATAAAACAAATTGAAAAGTTTTATACATGAGACTCGGCAACGGTAAAAAGGGTCCAAATAACCAAATTAAGGTTGAAAAAAGCGAGCTCCATTCTGTGAATCGTCAATTTGCATGCGTAACACAATCCAGTAACTACCTCGATTCGGCCCGAATTATCCAGGATAAGGCGTTGTAAGAATTTTATTTGCTTATTTTAATGTCTCGTAAATTTAGAGACGAAATTCACCTGGTATCTCTCTTAAGTGATACTTCTTTAGAAACAGCTCAGAATTTTTTAGGGGCGATAATTTTTTATTCTTCAAGACTTTTATAGAATTTGTTATTCTTTTAGACTTTATTTTTCGGTTTTTGTTACTGTGAATGTTACTGGGAATAAGTTTTGATAATGACAAATCTTAGAACATTTTTTAAAGACTTTAATGTTCGTGTTTTACTTGTTTTAATACATTGACTAGCATTTGACTTCGCAAAGATGTTAAATTAAAAACGAGTCCCTATTTATTACTTAGGAAAATATTATCAGTTGTTTTTTTTTTTTTTTACTTTTAATGTTTTATATTCAATGCCGAAAATTAAATATCATGACGTCAAAGATTTGCGGTTAGTTTTAAAACGTCACATATCAAAAGATATAAGTGCTACTTCTATGTTGGTATCAAACATTTTATTTAATATGAAGCGCGACTTGTTTAGATATAGCTTAAAGATATTTATTCCGGACATTTAATAAAACATGATACATTTTGTTTCTAGACTTTGAAGTTGCTACGCTCTGAAGGTGTTTCAACTTATAAGCTGCCATTCATAAGTAATTAATACTCCTTTTACTATAATGCTTATTTTATATACAACATAATCTAAGTGTATTAACCGCTATACTGCTGGCGGCGTTCGTTTGAAATCAAAGTCAGCTTTCGAGAGAGAGAGACCTGATCTTGACGTTTCTATAAGACATTGAGATAAGATACTTCAACTAAGTACATAATATATAGACGTTTGAATACGGTAAACGCATCCTGATAATTAAAATACAAACAAAATTTTGTAGCATTAATTCTTTTCCCATTGTAGTCATAAATCTTATAAATATCCATATCTCTGTCTGTAGAAAACGTGTGCGAAGTATTTAGAATTGCTGACAAAATAATGTTAATTAAGTACAATGTTGTATGTGAATGCATATTAAAACTAGTTGAGAAGATGAGGGATCTAAATTAAGTCGGTCTAATATACCTAGTTTTTGTATTTAGACTTAAACCTTGTCCTCATATAAGTTTTGTTACTTACACTGTTGAAGTTTATAATTAGCCTCAACCATGTTGAAAATTACTTATTTCAGCTATCCAATTTCAAAAGTTGTATACTATTTTATATGTTCAACAACAAAGACTAAGAACATTTTTGAACCATCATTATATGTGAGCTCTAAACTAGTTTCAAAACCAAAGATTACATGTTAATGAAGCTTATAAGGGTATATTGCTTTAGCAGTGCAAGTTTTTTAACAATATTATAGTGCGGCAACGTCAGCAATACAACATTGTTAGGTTCTGGTATGGAATGTATAGATATTATAATAAATATAAAGTATGTTAAAATATGAAGTTGTTTCTGTATAACTTTAATATTTGTGTGGGTTTTATTACTAGAAATTTAGTCGCCTCCGCAGTCTTGGCTTGTCATTGAAATGCTGTCGTTTCATCAATATCATTGGCAATTTGAATACAAAATGAGCTCTATGATTGAATGAAGCTTTGATGTTGCATTTACAGTGAAATGTATGCATTGAATATGAACTCTTTACTCAAGCGCGAAATACTTGCGAAGCTATACGATCGCTAGTAAATATTATATTGTGTGACGTCATTTACCAATTCATATGTAGTAATGTAATTTGTTGTAATCTTTGAGACGTAGAGCACAAATGATGAAAATAAAATCTTTATACTTGGTAATTTTAAATTTAGTTCGTATATTTATTCAGTATGTATATGTATATGCTTAAATATAATTTTAGCTAAATTTTATTACCACAGCAACGCTTTCTACTTCTGTTTTCTTTTCTTTTTAAACCTATATTATACCTCTCAAACTCCTTATCAACGTTACCTATTCCCGTTTAACTTGCGTTACTTCAAATTTTTGCTCACTAATTTGATATACACAGATCTGACAAATAATTCTTGACTCAAGGTTCAACAATTAACATACACACGTAAAACTGCACTGATTTGTTACTGTGTATATTTTTAGGCAACTAAAATTAGCTAGATGTCTTCAGGGTTACGACACCGGTTACGACATTATTACACTAAAGCAAAATCATGAATAGTGATGAAAATTATAGCTAGCGATTGCACCGCGACAATATTGTGCCTGAGTATGCATCCAGATTATTATGCATTGATAGCTACTTGTATATTAATTTTTTTTTACTGATATATGAAAATGATTTCTAATGTCATTTAATTTGGTTGTTTCAGGTAAGCTGATAACGGCACGAGGTTCAAGAGTATGTTGGATATCTTACATACACCTATGCGTTTTATAGTTACTTTTCATGACGTAGCAATCATAACTAAAATGATTTCGGTTAAAGTGAATAATAATACCTTATTAAGTTTTCGCGTACTTATAACTGCGATTCTCTGATTTCCTACTAGTAAACGCGTAAATGAATGCTCCAAAAATATAAGACATTTTGCTATATCTGAAATTGAAAAAAAATAAAACATTAAATAAAACATTTCACTTTGATGCTATCGTAAAGCAAAACGTTTATGTATCGTTAAGTAATAAATGAAAGTGCCTTGAAAGTACTGACGGAGGTTGGCATTAGTTAGTGGAATAATTGTGGTTCCATTCCACGGGACGTTAAAACTTAACCTGTAAAAGCTGTAAAGAGCGACTTGCGGCTATAAAACAACTAAATCAGTCTTATTGCAACTCAGGGTTTAATCTTGGAAGTTAACGACATTAGGGTTATCAGTTAGAGATGCAATAAGTCGACATCTGAAGTCACTGTACACCATTAAGAACAATATTTGCAATGAAGCCATCCCCGGGGCTTATTATAGTGTAAAAAGCGTACTTGCCTTCGACTTGCTTTAATTTGAACCACCTGATAAAAACTATTACTTAACTGATAAATAAAATTAGACAAATGACGTTCAAATTTGAGGTATTGTTAAATAAGGCAGTTGCTGTTCAGTACTTTATTTTGGCACTAAGTATTCTGAAGTAGTTTCCGTTGTTCCAAAAAAAAAACTATAATGTACTAACTATTGGATGTTATATATTTTTGTAGATAATTGACATATTTTTGTTATTAATGTAATAAAGATTTATTTAGCACAATGTAATTGCCTTTATTGTCATAAATGAATTCATTCTTAGTAATGTTGCGTTGTCAAGCGGGATTACGAAATTATTTTTTGTGGAATCTTGATTTGAGGATCAATAAAAATGTTATATTCAATATTTTATAACCAATGCGTTTTAATGCCCACATCTGCGTGGCTAAATGTTTCAGTTAATGACATACAAAATAGATTTTATAATATTTAAGTGCAGTTTTACAACTGATCGCTATTTTGGGCCCTGTGTAGTATTTTGTTAGGTCAAATTCATGAAATCTTCATACAAATAGCCTAGTTTCAAGCATTTTCATGGCTTGAAATTTACTTTAGCTTTATAAAATCTTAGTACATTAAATGTCTAATACGTTTGAGGTATTAAGCAATACTTACTTATTTTTCATGAGTGATGGACAATTAGCCCATTATGTTTTCATTACCATATTAGTTACTTTACCGAGTAATTTATTATTCATGTGAACTTTTACACGAGTTACATTTTACAATGTACCGCCAAGCTCCTTACGATGTGTTCCATAAAACTCGCTTGAGAGTAAAGTTGCTGCCAAATGTAGAACAGCTAGCGCTTCTATCGTAGACATTATTATTGTATAAATGCTAAGACTGCAAGTGCCTACCATAACTTTCATAAAGTCATTTTATCTAATGTACCAATATTATAATGGCGAAAAGTGTTGTTTCGAACATGTATGGAGCTCCGGCTCCGGCCAGGACAGTGTACATGATACCATAAATACGTTAAGGGCTATTTATCTTCAATATATCAACCAAATTCAAAATAATGTAACTTATTGCAGTGTACAAAAATAATTTCGAATCAAAATATTTCCATGGTATTTACGCAAGAACGTGTTTTACGCGTTTTTATTGTGTCAATTTTGACATTTGTGGCGGGCGGTACAATTCATAGACCAATGTGACCCTTAGATTCAACCTAGGATACAGAAATCATCCAGGGATGCCATAATTCCACTACAATTCACAGAATTTTGATATTTTCGTACCGAAGGAGGTGACTGACGCATTTTTCATTAATACACAGTATTAACCACATTGTTAGGCATTTTTTGGTAGACGTACACCGTCCTGCCCGAAAATGAAACAAGTCTTTTGTATGTGGTTGTGTATGTGTGTGTTTATTACCTCTCAAATAGCTGAATAAAATTGGATGAAATCTGGTATAAGGATAGCTTGTATCTTAGATTAACACATAGACTACTTTTGATCCCGGGAAAATAAAGTATGCCATGTGATGGTCAAATCACCGCGGGTAACAGTATATAAGTACATACCATATGTAATATTATATTTAACTTGACCAGACTCGTATCAAAAAGTGAAGAATCTTACGTGCATATCGATATAGAGATGCAGTTCTACATAAATTAATATTTAAATTAACCTGAATTAAATACTAAGCCTTTCCAGTACAAATAGCTCCAGGGTTGTCACGATGATTACACTACACACTCCCTTTGATCGTCCTCTCGGCCGGTGGTCCAGTCTCTTGCTTTTATTCTCCCGACGTCTCGCATACGGTTTCCTACACCCATCCTATGCTCATATACTCGTAAAATGATCATACCACATCCATTACGGTAAACGATTGTCGACCGTTTTTCAGTTTTATTTGCGGATTTTGAATTTCGCTGGTTCCATTTGTGTTGTAAGTAACTGCCAATGTTTATAAACATTTGATTGTATAATTTCGTGTTAGTAAAATGATACGGGATGTAATATGATGGGCACATTCCACTGTGATGTACTCTATCTACGGAAGATTACTAATAAATACACAAAGCTAAGGACTTGTTTCATTTTCGGCCAAGGCGGTGTACGTCTTCCAAAAAATGTCTAAAGATGTGGTTATTATTGTGTATTAATGAAACCTCAACAGTTGCCTATTTTATTGTGTACAAAAGTATCTAAATACTTCGAATTGTAGTTTTAATATGGCATCCCTGGAAGATTATTGTATTAAGGTTGACTTATATGGTTACATTGGTCTATGAATTTTATCGCCCGTCACAAATGTCACAATTGACATAACAAAAACGCGAAAATCGTATTTTTTTCGTAAATAACGTGGAAATATTTTGATCTGAAACTAATTTTATCCACTGCGATAAGTTAGGTTATTTTGAATTTGGTTGATAGATTAAAGATTAATAATCCCTAACGTATTTATAGTATCATGTACGCTGTTGGAGCCTGGTCATACATTTTTAAAACAAGTATGGCCAGGCTGATTAAGGCTAATTATTCTTTTACTATGCTGCTAATCTAACAAATCCATTTTCAAAATCGAAAATAAATGTAAAATGGGCAAGTGCTTTTATTGCCAAAAACAAAATAACTGACTTCAAAAAAATATAGCATTTAACATCTACAGATAATCCAAATGCAAAAAATTGCTGGTCTATACATTAAGGTTAATGAAGTGTTAAAGTATCTAAATAGGCAAATTATGTTCTTTCCTATCAAGTAAGGACTTTAATACGCCACATCACACTGGCCATGTTGTGAGTTGGGGATATCAGTAGTTAACGAAGTTCTCCCTTCCCTGTTTCTGTTATGAAACATACAAGTTTCTTTACAATGTTTTCCTTCTTTTTAATTTTTATCCGACTTAACTCAGAGGTGCAGACCCCAACTGGGATTAGAACCCACAGGCTTCTTGTAAGTCGAGCATTCGCCTATTATGTTGTCATAGCTAATACTGCCGTCATAACAAAAAAGGGCATATCTTACATTATGTAAATTTTAAGAAAATCTGGTTTAAATATTTCAAATTCAAATGTCAATAATTACGCAACTAAATAGATATTTCGAAAATGTTTAAATGAAAATTATAGGAGTTTAACCATTACTAATAGATTATAAATATAATATTATGTATTTCATATGTATATAATATATAACTGAAAAAAATATTTTCAACGTAGCATAAAAAATCAAGAATATTATGTAATATTATGCTTAAAAGGCACAAATAACCAAATACGACCTTTTAATGTGATAATATGTGAAAAAAAAGTTGAGCATTACATTGAAAAGGCATATTTATTCAATTGTGCCTATGCTTTGTACTAAAGTTGTCAGTATTAGTGCACATTTAGTTAGACGGAAATAAATAAAAAGTCATGAAAAAACAGTTATTAGGACACATATTTTTATCATTAAATGTTATCAGAAAAATTCTTCTTAAAACTAAATATTTATGTTATTTAACAAGATATTTAAAGGAACTGTCATTCATATCAATCAACTTAGTTTAATTTGTACTTATTTTTTCAGTATCTTAAAATCACAGTATTTATTCAAAAAATCACAATAACTTTTACTAAAATCACACAATTTCAATACCTACTTAAATCATACCTGTTTTTATTAATATCACAAATTCAAAATCAATCAAGAAACAACAATAAACTTAAGGCACTATATATTCTAATTATTCTAATTTTATTTTAAAATAAACTGAGTATCAAAGCAAAGATCAGTCTTGTTATTAGTCTTCATGGTAAAGAGTTAGATCAACTGATTGGTCATTTACAGGTAAAGTCTCCCAAAAAAGCTTCCTGTTAGTAGGCATTAGTGGACCAAGTTTTTTAAGTATGGTAGACTTTCTTTCAGTCGCGATACCCCTCGGAGCAAGCTTTGGACATGGTGGCGGCACACCTTGTTTAATATTTTTTATCTTTAGAAAATCTAACTCCAGATAATCATCAGTACCATGACTGTTTTTATAAAACAGTGATTTGAATCCTCTTCGAAAATTAGCTTCGGAAATTTTATTCATATAAGCTCGAGGGCTGCAATTTTTTATTTTAAATGTCGAAGAGCAGTCTTCAAAGTCACAAAAATCATGAACAGCCATTTTCTTTACAGAAGTACGAGAACCAGTATCGGATACAGCTTTACAGAAGTCCTCGAAATCGTATACACGCTTTTTTGTTTTCAGAGATTGTTCCACTCTGTGGTGAAATTCGTCAGCAGCCATAAATGTGTGACCGGTCTCCAAATAGCGCAAGGTGATAGTTTCAAAGTTAACTTCTGCAGAGTTTACTAGATATACAAGGTACGAATAAAGTGTCCAATTTTTATTCTGTGCTGCACAGTTATCAAGCCACAAAATAACGTGCTGAAGATCTCGCACTTCCATGAAAAAAGCCCTGAAGCAACTCACAATGTCCTCTTTTTTTCTGCCAGATGTTCCTTCATGCCATAAAACCGCCAAAGTGTTACCTGTTTCGTGTTTCTGTTTATCTCCAATCGGCACAAAACTCTGGTTGAAAACAATAAGCCGCGGGCAAAACATAACAGTTTTAAACTCTTCCATTCTGGGTAACATGATGACCTTTTCAAGATCTGCTGCAAAAATAAGCGTGCCAGGACTATTTTTCTTTTGCGTCTGGTTATCCGCGTCTTCTTCATACTTTTTGCGAGCTAAAATATAATTGTCGTGGTGTTCTTCATACGTTTTACATTCTTTGCACAGTCTGTGCCTAATTTCTTGATTAGGGTTGTGAATTGTGAACTTTTCACATAGCTCACACTCTTCGTGGCCTAATTTCGCGAATGAAATCTTTAGTTCTCTTACAAGTTTCCTATAAAAACCATAGGAAACCTGTGTTTCGGGATTCGTTTCGCGGAAATGGTCGTACATCATACGAATATTAAGGTCTGATGGTAAATACTTCTTGTTAGGCGCGTGCTCCCGTCTGTAATGGGACACAGCAGGTTTGAATGAGAGTATATGCTCCTTAATTTTAGTGTTGTCAATTTTTTTAGGATTTGGGTTGTGGCCCCGACCATCAACGAGGGATGCGGGGTAAACATTTGGGTCACAAGTAATGTTACTGTCAAGTATATTTCTTACTGCCTTACAATTATTTTTGTTATAGCCAAGAGTGGTGAGAAAGAAGGTTTTACAAACAGAAAGTTTGTCACCATTTTCATTTGCCAAAAAATATGAGACACTTTTAGACCGTACGTAATTACGACCTTCCTTAGCATCATTTTCTCTGTTTTTTGGTCTTTCTGGTTTTTTTTGAGCTGTGTTACACAAAAAGAAATATTTTTGTTCCATCCAAGACATTTTCCAAAAATTACGATTTACTGTTTTGCGATACTCCTCTGAAAAGCGCGTCGAACATTTTTTTTTACAGACATTTTCATGGCATCCAGGTTTAACAAAATATTTATTAAATATTTTTTCCTCTCTCTTTTGTCGCTTTCGATCTTTGAGACTAATGTTATATGTTTGTCGCTTTCTTATGTTTCCTTTCTTTGTCAATTGAACGTGGTTTGTTTCTTCATCTGAATGTTCCGGTGATTCTAAAATGATTTTTCCTAGAACTGACTGTGAACATGGTATATAGTCAGATTCGGAATCAGTATCATCACTGTCCATTTTTTCATGTGTTTTAGGTAGTTCATAATTTTTGTCTAATACTGAATCATCAGAATCAAAATCAGACCAAATATCCTGTGAGCACGATAGTGGCAGTGAGTTTTGAATCCCACTTGATGACGGTGCGGGTGTCCATTCGTCAACTGCATTATTGCCAATTCCTAAAGCAGCACTCACTAATTTAGAGGCTCGTGACTCCATATTGCTGAAAAAAAACAATACTCTCAATTTGATTAATTGGCGAGGAATTTCGAGAACGCACTGAACACAAAAATCATCAAATAGGTATAAATACCCCAACCAAAAAGTGTCACAGACTAGGTAGAGAACGCCACGCAAAGTGCAGAAAATATGGCGGCGCTACATGAGTATACTTGTTTAGTTTATTTGTCCCTTTCCAGATGATTAATAAGTAAAAATTAATCTATAATTTATTATAGATTAATGTCAAAATGTACAGTTATTCTTCACTAAAGTGAATTTTGACATCATACATAAATTATTTTTTGTGTAGAAAAATTATTAAGAAATGAGTGCCATTTCTAGACATTTTGGTATCACTGTATTTTTAGCTAAATAAAACACTTAGAAAATAAATATCCGCAAATACACTACTTAACACTTGAATCAAAATTCAAAATATTACTTAATAACGCGCAAATAATCTATATAGGAATGCACAGCATCGCAACGTCACAACGCGCGTCGTACAACAACTTTGTTATTGTGTGACGTGCGGGAGTTTACCGATTCGATGCCGTACATACCTAGCCTAGATCATTCGTGCATTACAATTATGAATTAAGCACTGTTAAAAACAAACTAAAATAAACTTACCCGGAGCGGCGCGCTGACAAGCGTGGTCTCGCCGTGATATGTCAGGCACAACTGGCGCAGTTTCCTACGTATCTCGTCCCCCGGACTTCACCGCCACTCAAACATGTTTAGTTGTAAAGGCATAACAGCCGATGTGACTTTCTTAAAATAAACTATTAAGTTGTAGTTTAGATAGTAAAGGCATAACTGGCAGATGTGCTTTTTCTTTATAAATAAATGCTATGGTAAATTTTAAAACACGACACGTTTGTCACAGTTAAGCCTTAACAATTTTAATGCAAGATAATTGTGCCTTTTCAATTAGTCAGTTTAAAAATATTTTAGTAAAATAAAAGTACCAACTACAAATTTGTGACCTTTTTACGTTTCCTACGTCAGATATGCTCTTTTTACAAACTACAATACAAAAAATGATTCAGTTGTGCCCTTTAAGCTTAACGTTATTTCGTGTATCTTGTTCTTAAAATATTACTAAAAATTTAGCAGATAAGCCTTTTTTTCCTGATTCCGAATATGTATGTAACTCAATTTTGAAAAAAATGTTAGTTGTGCCCTTCTTTCTTACGACGGCAGAATAATTTCCTAACACGGAACATTTGAATGTCTTGGAAAGAAACACTTTTTTAATAACATTTATTTTAAAAACGTTAAAATTGTCAGCTTACTCGCCTTTTTTAAACTTATCACTTCCAGCCAATCTCGAAAAGCTTTTTGCATGTAACTTGATCAAAACGCCCACGACGTTATTACCAATGCTAATTCAATATCCAGTTGAAACGAATTAATAAAACACATCAATATTAAAGCGTGAATAAAACAAAAATAAAACCAATTCGTCGGAATCTTTTAGAAATTCATATTTTTTATATGGTTTGTTGCTTTAAAAAACATAATAATTTAGTTCTGTTAACTGTTGACAGGTATCTCAAACAATATTGTGTTCCGCATTTTCTACCATATATTATTGAAATCGGACTGTAGATACTCGTATACCAAAGGCAACAAGGTCAACTTCACAACTTTTATGAATTAATACGGATATGGATACGGATTATATGCAGAAATAATATGCGGATGTACTCCTCCTCCTAATTAAAAAATCACTAACAATTAAAAAAATGCAAAAAAATTTAGAACCGAAAAAAATCTAATACGGAAGTTTCGTTGAAAATGCATCTACCACGATGATTCTGTTAAATTATATTTTATTATTTATAAAACAAAGTCTTAAATGCTGTGGCAAAATAAACAAATAAAAGAAATCAATATCCATGGTAACCAAAGATTTTATTCAATTCCCGTCGTTATTAAAAATGACAAAACTGGCACTTTTGACATATTCTTAAGCCATTGGGAACTCAGTACAATAACCTTATTTCATAGGCATTAGTGTGGTCGCGAGGTCAACAGTTTGCAGAACTACTAGTATAAAAAATGAACTGACGTGCAACTGAATATGTAAGACCTATTTTTCTTACCGAGTTTTCGAAAGTTGTTGACCAAAAGTTGATGGTCTTAAGTTATCAGTAACTAAGTATTGGGTATACAGAGTTACAACGCAGGCGCGGCCGTAAGAGGATTTCGCAGTGAGACGTTTACAAGAGGCCTAACAATGTTATTCTTCGTCTTGACATGCTCGCCCGGGACGCACGGCAATCAATCATCGCAAAGTGATGTGCCTGCCTTGTTCGATATCGATAATGTTAACGATACAACCGCGACCCCAACTGACTGTTAAAAGTAAAAGCTAAACATAAAATTCTTGCTCAGTACCTACTTGAATCATATTTCATCCATTTCTGAAAATATAATAATCATGATTAGAAAATGTAATGTAACTTCATATTAAAAATAAATGCATTTTAGATTATCCGTCTAGAGTACTGAAGGAAAACATAGGTTGGAGATTCTAGGAATGTCATTGAGTCGTTTTCTCGATTTCTTCGAACGCTTATCGATAAGACGAGGGATTGGATATCATGGCGCGGCGATCACATAAAGACATCACTATATTTAAGCCCCTTTTCCGAGGGGATTTAATCGGGATAATACATGTGTCGCATCTTATTACCAATCTCAGACTGTGGCGAAAGCAAACAAGCTGTAGTCCCTCCTACATTCGAGTCAACATGATATCACTTACAGGACCTTTCCAACGAAAGTGTATTTGTATTGACAAAATTCTTTCTCATCCTTTAGTGTATCCACTTACACAAAGGGCGGATTGTGTACTTATACGTGTATCGAAGATTTTATTTTTATCGTTGCTTACGTAGGCACGTCACTATTGGTAAACAAAAGCTTGCTTGTACATTTCTTAACTTCTAACATGTTATGTATGAGATTGTTAAGTGGCGTTGACAGGAGGACTCTTTAAATTAAAATTATAATATCTACTTAACATTGTATGTAAATTGACGTCTTGATGCCCCTTATAACAATTAACACCTCTTACTCCACCACTAATAAACCTATTTTAGACAGAACGAAACTTTCCCAGCAGTGGAATATTAAATAAGCTGATACTTTTACTGCTTACTTAAAATAAAGTGTTTATGATTCTCGATTGGATATCCAATAAATAATCTTCAAAGCAGTCGTAAACATATACAATTCCAATCGTCGTGACATAAAATAAGACATGTTTCATTTTATTACCATCTCGCTTTAGGAGTGACAAGCGCAGTAAATACTGCGAGGGAGAAATATACATAAAAAGTGTATTTTATACACTTGTCAGTACTTGATCGACCTATAATTATACCGTACGCTCACGTTATGTTTGTCTCGCCGGTAAAAAGTAGCTTATGGCATTCTTCAGACCTAAGACACTGCAAAAAATTATCGTGTCACTCAGTTGCTAAGGAGAAGACAAACAAACAAACCAACATACACACTTTCTCATTTATAATATGTGTGGGGAAAACTACGTAGGAAATATGATACACTTTTTGGAACAAGTTTTATTATCTCCAAACTCGTATACGATTATATTGACTGACAAAATATTCACGAAATCTGCTTCGAACACGAAATTTATGGGTTTATCATATTACACAGTTGACTCAGGACTGTTTATGACGGCAATTTATTTATATTAATTACTATCATCTGAAGCAAATGGAAGGAGAATGGGACACCGTAGAATGATTAGTGTAATAAAGAATAAATAATTAATGGTATTGTCAGCTACCTCGACATAACTACCTAACGACTCATATACTTAATTATTTATATTTTGGCCAAAAAAATAGGTGTTATTGGCACGAGACAAATATAGATAATCAGATATTAAAATAGAGATTCGTGGTAGCGAAACTGGTTGTATTAGGATTGATTGTTGTCAATTTATATTTATTTACACGTGCGCTAAGTTTAAGATTATTTCATGCAAGATTAGCTTTTAGATAGTACTAGTCAATGTTTTCCTTTGCTATAATGGAACTAGTTCAGTCAATTTGATGGATTTCATCAGAAAAGATGAGAGGGTAACGGTTTTTGAAGATTAGCTTTCACAAGTATCAAGCAGTATATTAATAATTCTTAATAACAAAACTAAATGTAATCCGTTTAGCAAATTCTAGTCAAAATTATACATTATTAACATTTTTTTACCAAACCCGGGCTACCAACAGTTCCTTACCAAATTGTTTATTTGTGTTATAATTTAAAATTTGCTGTTCATTATTTCTATTTAGTAACGCCGTATTATTTACTCTACATCCAAAGTTAAGGATAACTCAAAGTTATCGCTAGTAGCCATAAAAGCCAACAGTAAGTAACCTTTCTAGCTAAAGCTACTCCCTTCTCAGACCATAAAACAATCATAATAATGGCCTCCGTTTTAGTGTTTTGTCCTCAAGTAATCGCGGGGACATAAAATATTTTGACACAACGATAAGGCCAAAAGAGCCGAAGTGGGTTTATCTTATCTAACAATGTGAGCCATTAATGAGGTGGCCGGTCTCACCGCCCGTACGTGTGCTGACATGTTCATTAAGGAAAGATGATTAGAGAAAGAAAATCAAGAGAATAGGAATCAATTACGTTAGTGAAAATAAGGAAAATGTTGAGAAGTGATAAAAGTAATAATTGGCATAAGTTACCTGATAAGCAGATCTTTTTACCTGACTTCTTAAAATGATAAGTTTCTCAATTAAACGGAATTCTTTTTTTACGTATTTAGAGTTAAGTTCAGCTTAAATCATAAAGCCAGCATTATTAGCAGTCTTATTAATGACAGCATTGTAAAGAAACCTGCTTGCCAGAGAAGTCCCTAAATAGTATTTTGTCAAGATATTCAGTATGGCATATATTCCTTCGCGAGGGTCTGTGATTGGCAGTATTATCATATTATCTTCCATGGCTTGATACTTTTACTTCTTCGTTTATTGCTTAATTAATTCATCATTATGAAGGTAAGATAATGGCAGACGATATTTTCCTGAAGATTTCGTGCAGTTACGTACGCTGCACGAAGTCGGTCCTGTGACACGTGATTTATTCCGTATTATTCCTACGTAAATCAAATCTTGGGTGATTGTACCAGCGATGAAATTGTAATGCAGCGCTGCGCTCCTTTGTATATCTCGGAGACGTCTAATCTCATTGGTGTTTTCTAACATCTTTTCTTGTCTGGTTTCACTGTAAGCTTTTCTAGAATGCATTTTACATAATGATTTAGACTATCCAGGCGTAACATTTAACGGTTTTAAAATCTCATGTCAAGGCGAGATTTTGAAATCCATCTTGAATTTAGCGTTGGTCAGGAAGGATTTAAATGGATGCAGATTTAAACCTTGCTCCTTATAATTATTGACGCTCGCTATAAGATTTATTAAATTGATTCATCGAGTCTTCAACTTTTTTGCAATATGATACTCATAAGTGGTTTATTTAAGTATTGAGTTATTTCAATAAATATTATTTTAGTGATAAGTCATTTTACTAAATATTATTTAAGTAATAAGTTACTTCAAAAAGAATACGTATCTATTACTAAATTTAAAACTGAGACATTTTCACAGGAAGTACAGGCGTATCACAGATCCGAATATAGCTTCAAATACAAATCCAACGCATCATCTATTCTAATGGCGGTTATTATTCGTGTGAAGAATTCCCTAATTGATACAATAAATAACACTTCTAAACTTTCGGCGTCTCTGATAAGCCTCGGATCCGAAGATTTATTCGAAACTAAACGTTGTCTAATTGGTATTTTATGGTTTCCGTGTCACGAGATGGACGTTTCACTATTGTTTGTATATAGCTACAGTTGTTAAATTATTAATAGTGTCTGAGACAGACTTGTAATCGTTTTAATAATTTAAAATATTTTTGTGGATGCTTTTACCGTTACTTGAGAAGAATAAACTTACTAAGAAATTTAAAACATTATTGACGACAACTCATGTTGTATAGATAAATAGTACGGAACCATTCGTGTACGAGACCGACTTTCACTTAGCCGATTTTTTATTAATAAATTAATACATTCTTATTGTAAGCTGAGTTTAATTAACATGTATGACAATTGTAATAAAAATATTATTAAATTCTATCGTACTACAATCAATATGTTATCGACTACATTTGCTTTACCTTACAGTAACTATAAGTGCTTCTCGACAACCGGAAGTCTAAAAGTTCCCACGGGATTTGCCACGAATCAATCGATATCCAGCGCAGGTTCTAAAGCCAATCTAGCGTCGGGTATTCCAATAGATTGAAATGGTATCATATATCGATAGGATATTTTATCGACAACTACATATATTGGTTCTATACTTTTTATGCTAAACTTTATAAACAAAGTTTATATAATTTTGAGTGCGTGAAATGTGCGAGTCGGACTCGCACACTAAGGGTTTTGTACCATTATCTACAACATTAGTTCGAGTTTCCAAAAACGGCATAAAAACACGTTTATACGTTTTATAGGATGCCCTTTTTAAATATTTATTTTATACTGTTTTTAGTTATTGTTGTTATAGCGGCAACAGAAATACATCATCTGTAAAAATGTCAACTGTCTAGCTATCAGGGTTCATGAGATACAGCCTAGTGATAGACAGAAGGACTGACGGACAGCAAAGTCTTTGTAAGGGTCCCGTTTTTACCCTTTGGGCACGGAATTCTAAATATGTTCTACCTGTCTCACTCTTGGCTTATTTACAAATCACGAAAAGATATACTACACTTTACTAAATACTCGTCCTTATATTATAAGACCTTTTATTACTATTCATAGTGAACTGGTGATCAAAATTAACTTCAGAATGTTTTAATTTACCTTAAGTGATGTTCAAGAAAATAAATCATTACTACAATAATATTCAAAAGGTAATAAGTATGATTACATCTGTACATTAAACAGTATTTGATGACCTTTTTGTGAGTCGAGGGTGACAGCACCTGCCATTGTTCTTTTTCAAAGAATTCACCCAAATTGGGGTAATTTTGTACTAAAACGTAATGTGAATTTAATTCCTATGACACCTTTTGTATTCGTGACAGTGTATTTTTTGAATTACTATTGTCTATAGCTTTTTCTTTGAAATTTTAAAGTTTAATCACAAATTTGTAATGTTAGACAAATTATTCACAGATAGGTATATACTGTTTTTAGTTTTGATAGCTTTTCAAGCTAATAAACCTCGAGTTCTTAATGCTGAGCTTGATAAACAAAAAGCAAAGTAACTAATATGGTAACCACAATTTATCTTTATACAGATAATCTAACGCAAAACTACTTTAGATACTTCTTTGATTGTGTGAGAATATTGGCAAAATTAACATGAACACCGAATCACATAGAGAATCGACATCGATACGCAATTTAATAGCGGATGGTACGCGTTATCGAGTATTCAGTACGTGTCTACGTCGTATTTAGTGTATCGTACGTACTAAGTATCATTACTAGTATCGGTACTTTGGTATAGTTTGTATCAGAATATTAAGCGCGACTACTAGTTTCTATACAAAGGTATCCGTCAGTTCCTCTCTGGTTTTTGATTAGCAGTAGATATTTTGAGCCGATTTTAAAAAAAGAAGTACCTACTCTATTCAAAATTGTGTTTTCTACATTGCGTTTTATGAATACTTTATGGGTAGAACAGGATTTCTCAAAGATGCCTAGACTGAGTCAATATTGTTTTTACCTGACTGCGAAAGAAGGAGAGTTTTGTTTTTCGAGTGTATGTAGGTATGTATATTCAAATAAATGCTATCGAAACTGGTCTAGTACTTTAATATTTAAATCAATATAGCTAAAAACATTGTGCCTGTGTTAGACTACCTTATACATGTCAATTGATAGGTTAGTAATTCGCCACCTTTTTTTTTGATTGGACCATCAAAGCAAAGCTTTATAACGTTCTCTTTTACCACATTTCTTTCCAGTTGTTTGCCAGCTGATACCAGAAACGTGCCTGTAACCAGTTGATACACGGCCATTCATTGTCATTTACCCTGATGCCGTATTGATCCCGTTGTAGTCACGTACGAGCGGGCGGGAGAGTGGTGCAAGTTATAACTTAAGGCGTTTTATTTGTACGGTCGAGTGGGAATATTGCGAATGGACCATTGGGCTCTCGTCGGATTTCGGGCAAATCTGTGTTGTGCAGGAGATTATAGGTTGGTCGGGTGCTGATTTCGTTTCGGTTATTATTGGAGATACTAAAAATATTTTTAGAGATTAAAGTAAAGTATAGTCTCAGATCTTGTTTACAAGTATTTTAAAATTCAAAAGTGTAATATTACAGTTTGCTTGAACTTTTTTATCATTTATTTAGTGTTAGTTCCGTTATCGATTTTTAGATCAGAAGTTACGAGTGGGTTACACTGTGATTTGATTATATTAATTTTGTGTTTATTTATCGGTTGTAAGTTTTAACTCCATTATTTCATAATCAAATATTACATCACCCCAAACTATATCATGTGAAAGATCAAAGAGACTTGTTTAGTAACAGGCTGTTTGAGGGCATACCTTCAATCTCATGCTGCCTTTGTACATTATTAAACAAGCACAGCTTATAATTACTTCTTACTCAAGGACAGTGCCAAAAATAATAACGTAGGTAGGTCATCAGGTAGGTAGTTTATTATATAATTAAATGCTGATGATAAGTAGGTACTCCTTCACTTCAGCTTGCAGATACAAATCTTAGAACACAAAAGCACACGTTACTAATTTGGTTACATAGTTTTTAAAAATTTGCGAGTATATCAATTATGTTGACTATACCATACTTATGATCGCATCTCCAAGGGCGTGTTAAAGATTTAGGATTAATTGAGATAATTGAGATAAGGTAAATAAAATATAAAGTAAGCCCTGACTGACTGATATTCGCTAGAAATTAACATAGAGTCTGAACCGCTAAACCTAGAGACATTAAAATTGGTGCGTGTACTCATTATAGGATGTACTAAGAAATGCTTTTTGCAAATTCAACCCCTAATGTGATCAAATGGGAGTTCAAAGTTTTAATATTATTTGTTATACAAGAGTGCAAAGTTGCTTTTTAACCGCGTGCTCACTTGATAACCCAGCAAGCGAAGGTATCTTAAATTGAAAAATTAGAATCCAGGTGGTCAAGTCTGTTATTTGAATTGCCTCAGAATTACGATTGGATTGTACCAAAATGGCGGTTTTGACATAGAATAGGTCAGAGTTAGTATTAAAAATCTTGTTTTGTTAATACTAACTGTGGTCTATTCTATGTCTAAACGGCCATTTTGGTACAATCCAATCGTAATTCTGAGGCAATTCAAATAACAGACTTGACCACCTGAGCGTTAGCGAGGGAATTAAAAGAGCACAAGGTGAAAAATCTACGCACTCGAGTGCAACACGTAACTTTTCATCCCACCTCAGCGAGGAAATGACTACATACGAAAAATAAAAACTTGAATCACTCATTTTAGTTTTTTCACTTATTTGTAACATAAGGTTTTAACAATATGACGTGAAAAGATAATAGCACGCGCAAAACAAATTAAAAAAAATAAAGGTACCGAGTCTGAGTTTTTAACAACAAAAAAGGTTGTATGATGAATTCGGCACCAAAGTAAGAAGTAAATAGGATAAATAAGGTTCTTAATTCACAAACTTAGTGCACACGATATTCTAAATTCAAATTGATTTTATCCTCTAGCGGATAAAAACGGCTTTTGCACTCAGATATCAAATAGCAAAAGTACTCTTCCTGAGATGGTGGGATTAAAAATAATTTATAGGTATTTATTTTTTGTCGCGTGCTATGCTGCGGGTAACGACTACTAGTTAATATATAATAATTGCTCATGTTAATTATCAGCAAGTAAGCATAATAATCAGGGACCCCCTTCGGAGACGTCAATCCGAGAGTCGTTAGTGTCACGACACATCCTGCGTCTTTGTACGGAGCTATCGTATCCAGTCGGATAATTAACTTGTCTTTTGTCTGCTACCGACAATAGAAAGACTTTGTATACATAGTGGTGTTCTCGAAAATTGTAAGCGTGATAGCTGAATAAATATGCTTAAATCTTAGCTGACCCATTTTGTTCGTAAATAATGGAAACATCATTTTTCTTTTAAAATTTTATAGTATGTTTTAGCATGATATAGAATTTAGTAAACAATATCCAATAGGTACGCAGTCTCAATAACTTTGTTAAACACACAAGCAAAATGTGCATCTTAATAAGCTTCTCTTATATATTTTTCGTAATCGGTTATTAATCCATACATTTTGCAATATAATGTACTGTTATTATTATAATGCTTAGATTCATAATTACTCAACTGAAATTAAAATATAATTACTCACTAAATAAGTGTATCATAAAGCACATTATAACACTAGTTAATGCAACAATTTGCATAATACACACACGTCGACAGAGACGTATTAATACGCCCGCCCTAAGCAATTTTCTTTAAAAAACAAAGAACTGGCTTTAAAAGAAACCCTCACTAGCTCGCATGAATAACTAACCGCGATCACGCCAAACGATCGGAAAAGCTCTGTAATTAAAGAGCTGGAAGGGAAAAAAGAGGAAGTTCTACAGTCTCTATCGAATTGATTTTGTTAAAACGTGTCAAAGCATTCAAATTTAATTAAGCACCTGCTTGGTGATATCTATCTCTGTCTTTCTTAGAAGGATGATAAAGAGACAAGGTGTCGATAAATTCCCGGTAAGTAAAGGTAAGGAAACGGCGCCGGAGCGCACATCCGGGCCATTGAAGTTAATACGACCCTTGGAAGTCTGTCGTAATTACCTGCTGTAGGCGTAAACAATTACGGCCGTGATTCTGGCGTTTTATCGTTTGTCAGAGTTAATTTAGTAAATTCTCACAGAAGCTATTAATTGATACTGAGTGTTTAATGGTCAATTAATAAGTGATGAGTTATTAGGATCATTTTATTCTGTGACTTATTAATTTAACGAGCTGAAGGATCGGCTATGTAGGTATAATTCTGTGGCTCCTGTGCAAAACGATCTAACTCGAGTTATATCAAAATACGTGTTTTTACACGTATATAAATTTTAAAAAAATACAATTTTTTTGGTCTAACTCACGTGTCGATATCTCTATTAGTTCCGGAGATAAGATGATACAACTAGCACTTTTTTTGCACTTTAACTCAATTTTTTCGTGTGTAATGATCTATCGGAACTTATATCATATGAAAAAAATCAATTTTACTTAATTTTTTGTAAAAAAAGATACAACAAAAGATGTATTAAAAAAATGGTTCACTTTTCGACGTTTTTTTGGGTATTTTGATACAACTAGAGTTATCTCCAATAACACAAAACCGTTTTGTATCAACGTTTGATACAACTCGAGATAAAACAAAATAATTTTAAAACAAAAATATTTTTTTTTGTGTATTATGGTACAATTCGAGTTTTATTATTTAACACAATTATATAATTTGTGTTATATCAAAATATCAATGATTTCAAACAAATTTTATTGAAACACTTGTGAAATATGATATAACTTCGTACTTGTGAGGCCTGGCGCGGGGGTGAGGTGAAGCGAGGGCAAGATATGTACTAACGCAGCCGCTGAGTTAGTGCCGCCCAGGAGGTAAAAAAAGAAACCAAGAAAATCCGATAAAGATAGAAGAGAAGACAGAATCAAGAGACAGTATTGAAGAAACAGAGGTTTAGAATATATTACTAACAAAGGAAAAATTAAAAAAGCTCGAGTAATGCAAGATTTGAGTATATGCCGACTGAAATGTAAAGATCGTTTCGAAGCACAGACAACAGATATAGAAAGAAACTTTTTAAAGAGTATTAGAGCCTCTGAAATCCTGTTAAGAGAGCTGTATACGTGGAAAAAGTTTATTAAGAAAGAAAAAAGGGTCATCAAAAACATCACCCAAAAACGAAAGACATTTAGCAAACATTACTATGTTCCGGATGGTATATAAAAAAATAAAGATTTGCAAAGGTTGTTTGCTGAGAACATTCGATAAAACTAATAGGTTTCTCCAATCAGTTTATGAAAATAAACTTAAGTACGGTCCAATTCAACCACAAAAAGACGAAGAAATAGCAGAACAATATACCAGAAGATAAACTTGAAGAAATCAAAGCTCACATCAACAGTTTTTCAAGCTTTGATAGTCATTACGGTCATTCGAAAACAACAATAAAATTCTTGAAAAGTAAACTTACTTTGCAAAACTCTGTTAGTAATAAGGGCTACTAATATACTAATCTACTATATAATATACTATATATACAATTTAAGGCATCAATGGCAGCCCGAGATATTTCTCTCGAACTATAGGCGCCCTCGCTGCGCTCGTGCGCCTATAGTTCGAGGGTGCAATTGATGCTTACACCCGAGCTAACTACTCTGCTTTACATCTCGATTGTGAGGTAAGTAGAGAAAAACCGGCATTACAATAGTAAAACATTTTATTAGTTAAAATTTATAGTGATATGAGAACAATTTTTAAATTTTAGGGACAGGTGTTTTTTGTACCAGGGCACACGCATATGGAAGCTGACAGCGACCATGCTCTTGTGGTGGTGGTGGTGTCTGTGATATGCAAAACGAGGAAAAAACTACGATGTTATTACCATTGATATAGTTAAGCACTACTTATCTGAAATTTCCATCTCTATAGAGAAGAAAGATCTTTGCCAATCACTTTCCTTCATCCACAAAAGTGCTCATGAGTTTTATCGAGCACTTTTGTGTAAAACTGACTAAAACCTTAACTACGCTCTATTAAGACTGATTTGCCGATCATTACATTGTTAAATACTAACATAACTGATTTAAATATCTGTAATGACTTGATTCTACTGTTGTATCTACCTCATGAAGTTTATTGATTAATATTATTGACGACTGATTATTGTAATATGCCTTTGCTGTGATCTCAACGAGAACTGTTTTCATTTTATTTATTCATACTAAGTTTTTTACTCTAGTAGAATAAGAATATTAGACGTGATTATTTATGAATACTACCTATTGATTTCAATGTGCCTTATGTCTTACAATGTGCAAAAAGTGTTTTTCAGTAAAAATTAAAATGATTAAGAGGTTAATAATTACAATTTTCAATTTATTTTCATTTCTTATTCTTTTTAACTGAACTAGTACCAAATTACACATTTTGTTTAACATTTACACAAGATACAACTTTTGATAGACCATCTTACACAAAACTTTTAAAATTTGAATTTTAGTTTAAATAATACATGTGCGTGCAATGTTGTTTCTGAACATGTTTGATCGGAAAATGTTAATTCTCTATTAATTTTTAGTTTCTTTTATTTTGGAACTGTTGTTGTTGCATTTAAAATAACAATGTTACACTTAAAATAAAATTGACAAATATCAATTTTCACCAATAGCTTTTCTTACGTGTAAAATGATATAATTCTATTTATATCATTAGACACGGTATAAAACTCAAATTAGAAACTATATTTGGTACAACTCGACACTGTTTTCAGTCTTGCTGATATTCTATGCACTATATCAAAACAAATTCCTTGCTGTATGAAAATATGCATTTGTATGAACCATAATTAGTTATTACTTTTCAGCTAATTCATAAAGTAAACTAGATATATTTTTTTGAAATTTGTTTTTGCTGTCTTGAAAAGTCATGATTTTCCAGATATATCGTTTTGCACAAGAGCCACAGAATTGCTTCCATCTTTCAGTAAGCATAACTATTGTAGAATCTTTGTCATGACTTGAACTGGTTTTAAGAAATTTCAAGAATTTTTCTAAGTAACAATACCCATCAACAGTTACCGTATCTCAATACTCTTCCGTGACATAATCAGTATTAATACTTACTATAACAGCATTTAGTTCGGTAGTCTTCTTATTGCACTAAGGCTGAGATCTTGTGCCAAATTGCTCCGCGTTGCCTGCACGCGTCATTTACGTTCTCGCTTGTTTGGTAGACGGTCTAATGGTCCAAGCGAAGCGATAGACGTGCTCTTTTTCTTGCAATGTTATGTATTGCGAAAGTGATAAAAACGGTAAGATTTTTTTAACTAATTGAGTGTAAACATTTAAATGAATTAATTTGTTACCCGTTTCACGTTAAACCGGGTGAACGGATTCATATCAAATTAAAGTAATAATATCTTTGGCTGTGGATTAATATACAAATTCAGCTGATCAATCATATTTTCAATTATAAAAGATATCCTCCGGTTGTACTAAAAAAAACTTATTATTTGTGAATCTTTATTTAAGTAGAATATCTGAAACCAAAATAATAACATTTTTCATTTGCCTTATGTCTATTCAGTATTATTTATTCGAGCTGCTAAGACTTTCTACATTTTTCTTCTAACATTTTCATTTATTGTATCGTAAAACTCTCCAACTTTGTGTATAAATCAAGCCATTGTTCTAAGCAAATAACTTTATGGCTTTACAGCTTTCTGGAGACTGAGGTTCTTATATAATGTTATGTACTTGCAAAACAACTTAAAGAGATTTGGCAGAGCTTCCGCTGACTTTGAATTACCTATCACCATTCTGCGATGTGAGGGGGTATCGAGTGATGCCAAATTTTTGGGACGTGGAGACATAAAAACGTAAAATATGACACGTTGAATCGTGAAATAAAATCGCCATTTAAAATATGTACATGCCGAACCGACGTGTATTGAAAATCAACAGGTTGTACTGCCAATTTTCATACGGCGACTGAAGTTAAAAAAACATTAGTAACTGAGAATGCTTTCCAGATAAAAAATATTTTGTTGTGATTATTGCCGAGTTAAATGGGTCTGATCTGATCCGAGTTATCTGGTCTGGTCTGTTAAATGAAACACGATTAAAGAGCCTGAGCTACGGGTGAAGTAAACATTGTGAGGAAATCATAGTATTATACCATCATCATTTTCTTACGGTTGCTAGCTGGCTACCACCCTCAAGTTATAAAATCCGCCGCCAAGCACATAACGGCGTGATCTGACAGCCTTCCTTGAGACACAATGTATTCCAGACTAGGTATGCTTCATCTAAGGCCACAGTGTCGCTGACTTCCGTCATCATGCGAGCTGGTGGTCAAATGCCTGGCTGGGGTCTTGAATAAAAATAATGGTAAAAAATATATTTTGTATGATTCAAAAATACGAGCATAAAAAGCGAGATCATGTATTTGAACCCTTCGCCCATGTAAATATAATACTTCGTATTATCCACTACATAGTACTACATTAGTCTGTTTCCTTGTGGTATAGTCTCGTATTCTACTCGTATTTACGATCGAACTTTGTATTTGCTATAGTACCTACAGTCCGAGTATCACTAACGCCTTTCCTATCATTCGTTACCTACCGTAAAGGCTACATGCACCGTTTTGTAAACCCAAACTTAACTCTCCGAGTCACGAAACTATTTCTGTTAAGAGTACAATATAAATAGGAAACCATTGTACCAGACCGTCTAAGGTGTCTGCCAAGTTAAACTTGAATATTGCAGGTGCTGCTTCTCTCTTGCTCTCGTGTGAATGCTTGTAATACATATTTCAATATTTAATGCGTCTAGCCGCTTCGGCCGCAAGGTTTTACTTCCTCCTGACACGGCTTAGTCTTAAGATACTGAAGCGATATTTTGGAATTTAACGTCTTCGTATCTTTTCGTTTTTTAGACTTCAGCGTGGAACGTCATTATTTTCTGAACATATTTTGCATACCGTTACTTCGACTTACCTTAGATTAAGAAGAGATTCGTATCAGACCAATTTATTGGATCGGATCGGGCTAATTTATTTAAATTGGAACCATTATATATTCAAATTAAATTTGCCGATTGTAAAATATAACTCCGGTCCGTAGTGGATAAGTTAATTGACTTTCATTAGAATGCAGTATTCCAGCTTTAATTAGTCGCTTTCAAGTAATAAAAGCTTTGAACACTTAAATTATTTGTATAATTCCTATAGCATACCAAGCTTAATTATATTGTAAATATGGAATGCTTAGTTTTACAGTGCGTTGTTACTTTCGCATTCAATTAAAACGTGAACGTTTATGTCAATGTTGATTTGCAGGAACTTTACGCAGAAATTACTTAGGTTAACTTAAGTACTTTATTGACAAGTTTTATAAATAGTGTAAACGTATGCTAGGGGTGGCTCACAAAATTATATACCTTCATTAACTGTTCGATAGCATTATCGTAAAATCTGTCATTGTTGTGGTTATTAATCATATAACGATTTTTTGTTTTATGTGTCCCATTGAGTACTTTTAATATTATCAAGATATATTTTTTCTTGCGTTTTTAACGCAGCTGATATTAAATGCTCAGGGACGCTCTCATCCGTACTTAAAATAATAAAATAGTAAATAAATAAAAGTCATTTATTTCAAGCGTAAATACCAATAGTTACAATACTATTATACTATTAATCAATATTTTTTACAAACTTTGTATAGGGGTGTATAAGTAAAAAGAACAATACAAATAAAATAAATTAAAACATGACTGTACGAGTTAATACTAAGTATAGGTATAGTGAAGCTAAAATTAATAGTACAAATAACACGTTCCACCGTCATACATCCAAACAGTCAAAATGTGTTCTAGATAAGCTTTGGAAACATTAAAACCACTTGAAATAACAATAATTCACTAGGCTTCAAGTGGTAAAACTTTACAAACGTCGGGCCTGAAAGTAAAAATGTGTATAGGCTTTTGAATATAATTATTTTTGTGAATAATTTATGAACCTTATACTACGAGTAGTATAATTTAGATTATGCTTGTCTGAACGTAGACTTTGGCCACACTCCCAAAACTTATAATATTTTGTGCAATTTAATTTTTGTTACATTCGTGGGACACCTCTGATGATATTAAATATTTAAATAAAATGCGAGATACCTCAATGATACTCAAGCTATATGATAAGTAAGCTCAATGATACTAGATAATAGTATGTACACCTAGTATGTACATAGGTACGTATATGTATACATAATTGTAGCGTATTTAAATAGGTGATGAAATATAATGTCGTCACATGCGAGAATAAGATTTTTAATCCTCATATTACTTGGGCATAAACTTGGATTTAATATGGATTTTGCTTTAAATATTGCTATATGTTACACTAGTAACTAAAGTTTTGTAAGCTTCATATAAAAGTATATAATTTCATTAATAGTACTTTCGTAGCAAACGTTAAATAATTCTAGGTCTAAATTTAAATTTTTTATAAACGCCAACGTTATTTTGATTGGAAGCCATTATGTGGAACATAAAAGCGCAACAATAATAGTTTCTACTTCAATAGCTAGGCTATAAAGTCGGCTCGCCGAGCCTTTGGCAGCCATAAATAAATGTTTTTTCTTCTGTTTTTCTTTCTATTTTCTGTGATTGTTTGGGTCACGGCCGCGATGTAATCCCGAACAATACGCGTGCGCTTACTCGTAAAATATGAAACGCGTTTAACGTAAATAATGAATAGCGAAGTGTAAATCTGTGTTTCATTCTCTGAGGCCTTATTTTTGAGATCGCTCGTATGAAATCACCGGTGATTGGAATTTCGGATGGTACTGTTTATTCGAAAACCGAGTTACCATTTTTTGTAGGAAAATTTAAATTACTTCATTTAACGCAGAAATAGTTTGTCTTCATTCGTAGTCAAGTGGAAAATTTGGATGAAAGTGAAATCTTAGGATGAGGATAGCAACTCTCTTTCGCCTTAGTACACCCCTAGCCAAAAAACTCTGTAGACCCGTTTTTCAACGTTAATGATTTATTTCTAAATATGTTTGTTATTATGATTCCTATGTCAGGAGAAAATCTCATAATTAAAAAAAAACACTACGTAAAAAAGAAAAAATAAACAAACATCAACGGAAAAGTTACGTTTGACATTTCTGTCTCGGCAGTTAAAACAGTAATTACGAAAGAACCCGTCTAACGTTTCCCTCGGGGTATTCTACTAAAAGGTAATTTACGCCGCGGCGAACTAAACCGAGGGTACCCACAAAAAATGCGACTCCGTATCTACGAGTACATGTCGTGCATTCGACGACGCGACTCATTTCTCAGAAGACAAATTACGGAATCCGAGACGCTCGGGCGCGGAAAAAATGCACCAATTAACAAACAGAACGAACCTAAAATAAACTTAACTATTCACGCGAACGATCATTTCACTCGTTATTTTAGTCTGTTTACGTTTTTTGTCAATAAAATTGGTGCGGTCCTTATCTACAAATTATTGTCACGCGCTCTCAGACTTCAAAGACTTCGGACATCTATTTGTCTAAACGAAGCCATATCAGCTTCATTCGTATACATTAATTTCAATACATACCTATTAACCAAAAAGTGCATACACTGGCAATAACAAATTGTTTTGTTTGATATTGATGCGTCGGCTACTATAGCCTGCGGCTGCACTCAAGCCTTGCGGAATTTATTGCTGCAAGTACAGTCTAAAGCTAAATTGTTAAAACGAAAGGCAGTTAGCGTTTGGAACATCAATAATGTTATATAATAATAATAAAAAAGTTACATTCCATAGCAGCGGGATACAAGACTTTTTATTAAATTGATTCTATTTTGTCAATTAGGTACTCATGATAAAAGCATTTTTAATATGAATATTCAGGTCAGCGGCTCGCACTAGATTCAAAAGTATCCGTAGTGAGTACTGCCTAGATATCTCTAGTCAATTAATTATGAAAGCAAAATGCAGTGTAACATAATCAGTTATTTATCACCGATGTGACAGAATGGCTCATTTGTCACCGGTTTCACCCACGGTGTGGCTATACTAGGATATTTATCACCGGCAATTTGAACCTTACTTCCCAATTAATACAGAAGATATTACTTCAAAACATTCCTATTAGCCTGCGCGATGACAACCTGAGATCGTCGGATTATCTGATTTCAACGACTCCAAAGACTTATTTTAGAGAGCATCTAAATTTAACCGCGGCTAATCAAAACACATTCACATAAATTACGACGTCTAAAATTCAAATAATTAAACAGTAATCATATTGTTTATACTTTAATTGGTTAAAATAATATAAATAAAACCATTAGAAATAATGATTACGATTAAAAGGAGCAAATGCAAGGTGGAGTCGTGCGCTTAAATCAAAAAGCAGGCATCAATGCGGCTGTCTTCTTGTGCGACGAACAGAATGCAATCCGTGCAGTGGCGGCTCCCACAATCAAACCGGCAACCGCCTGACTAAAGAGAAGAATTCGAACAACGGCTTTTTGAGCGGCCCTTCGCCATTCAAATTAGCTTAATGCATCGAACACAAAGCTGAGCGATAAACGACGAAGGCGGAAAGCATTCGGGAGGTTACTTGCTTCGCTCTCCAAAACGAAATTCAATCAAAACAATTCGGAATTGGAACACGAACGTTGACAAATACGCTGACAACGTTCGAAGAATCGATTGCGTTCTATTTGATGAAATTCTTATATGAAAAAGAGTTGTATTGAGTTCCGGCGCAGACGATAGTCTCCAACAACAACAGTGACAATTCTGAAAATAGAGGACAGATGTAGGTATCGTTTGCAAGCATTCGTCGTCGCCCAACACGCGCGCTCGACCGTTGACAGATTGGACGATTTATATTTAGAACGCTCATCCCTTATTTTGAAAATAAATCTGGAATGAAATATTGCCAGTCAGCTTCGATCTTTCAAATTATTCTCTCATCTGGGGCATCCGTTTCTGAGATTGACGTTTCCACTCAAATTATGGACCTTCTGTTTTAAGAACGACGTGCAAATATTATCTGTGCTTTGAATTTGTCAGTGTGAGGATGATTCACTCTAATCTTGATGCCATTCCATTCTCCATTTTTCATTTCGCATTTTGTTATATTAAATTAAGAGTTCTTTAGCTTTGATACAAAAATAAGATTTTAGAAGTTTTAGGTTGATCAACACCTCGCATTTAAGTCGAAGGAAACTTTATAAGTGACAATGATCTTCCAAGAAGTATTCATATAATATTTACGATACGACTGCTCAGTCGCCCGTTGTTGGCATGGAACGCATCGGTCGCCATGTCAGTCGCTGCCCACGTCACTCTTACAAAAGCTATTGTTTATGCATTTCGTGGTTTATGCTTTACAGAATACGCCCGCGGTTTTGGTTTACAAATCAGTAAATTGTATTATATTGCATAGTAAGTTTCAATGAATATTTTGAATGTGGTGAGTTTATTGGCCGTTAAATATAGATGAATTTATTTAATGGTAGCGATGTTGTTTTAGGTAAATGCAAATTTTTGCAATTTACTTTTATACAATGGTTAGGTTTAAGAAGTTTTGCAAATGAGGTATGTAAAGCATGATTTAATAACTCAAAATCTAGCTCTACAACATCCAACTACGTAGGCGTATGATCACTAAATTATGCATATACGCTTTTGTTTGTATGTAAAAACTTTCAGTCAGCGATTCGTAGGTCCATATTTCATGAGTCATAACATGTAGTTACTTCACAGCTGTGTTATTACGGCGATAGTATCACCCGACGTGTTGGGCACCCACGTTTGTATTAAAATACAGTGCCTTATGGGCTGCTATTGCAGAGGACAGTACAGTATCTTAGAGATCGCGCACTCCGAAATTCCATTATACTGCACGCCCTTATCCGGAAGGTCTTTTTCATTAATTGACAGTTTTCAGAAAACATGTAAGAGCTCAGCCATACAAAATCAGCTTATATTACTTATATTACATCAGCTGATTTAGTTGAAGTTACAACAAAATCAGTTGAGAATGCGACGGACTAACATTCGCAAGCATATTAGCCTAAACATAACGGGAAAAAGAATTTGAAAAGAAATCGGCGTCAACAAAAAGAATCAGATGATTGTCTCAATAACAAACTGTAAAGTATTTTTAGACAATTACATTTTGCGGAGGATTACTTACACAAGATAAATTTAATATGTTACGAGGTACAACTAAATATTAACCATACACCAACGGTATTTTCCAGACATGTTAAATTAATTGAATAGACGAATGATAAAAACACATCTGACTAAAATTAAATAAAAAGTTTGTGTGAAAAGTTTAAGTAGGAATATTACGATAAACCAAGTTAAAGCAAGCGTACTGACATAACCAGCATGAAGTCTCAACCACGTCAGATATGAATCTCGGAAACAATTCGTCAATGTCGATCTCGAAACACGCCGAGATGCCCAATTGCCCAATTATATTTGTAATCATTGGTTTGTCAGCAATTTACTTTTCACTGATAGGAGAATGTAGGTGCACGCCGCCACGCGATTTCACTGCGCTCGCCAGCTTCTCTTTCGTGTGGAAGTGATTTACTATACTGTCTTTATTTTTGGCAGGCTCATCTGTTGAGTTTGTTGAATAATGATTGCGAGAGTTTTGATTTCAGTTTATGTTTTAATAAACAACGTTATAAACTTTATAGGTAACTGTATCGTAATAAGTAGAACGTTTATAACTTGTAATAGTGCCGTCCGTCTTTACTATATCATAGCTCCATATAACCACAAGTATAACACATAATATAAAATAAAACAGTGTTTATCTGAACTTGTAGTATAAAAATAGTAGAACAGGAACTCTCTTTCTACTATCAACAAAAAAAAATGTCGGAGCTTTAAGCGATAAGTTCACCATCAAAAATCAAGTATTGTATGCATGTATAGGGTTTTCTTTGTAATAGTCATACGTTCTTGTTTTGTTTTTGTTAATAAATAGTTAAGTTTTATTGAATTTATTAGTTTTTACTAAATATACATACACTATACACAAACCGAAGCTGTACACAAGTATACTGTAAATATTTTATATAGGATTGTAGATATGTATAAGAGATTATTTATCGAGATTATAATATGTAAATAAAACTAATAATGTATATCGAATGCCTACTGTCATCAATAATATCGAACATGTCTAACAAGAATGCTATTGCTCATAGCGCTGATATTTATTCTTTAATTATAGAAAACCACTAAGCAATATTGGTACAGTAAATTTAGATATGGAAATATTTAATAAAGTATCAGGGAGTATCGTAGCATCTGCTCCACTTATAATCTATGTCTGGCATCCAATATTGTACGAAACATAAAATATAGCGAAAGATGTGAGTTCTGTATCATTTTATTATCTTGAGGATGCATTAGACTTGTCATATTCCTTACAAATGACAACAAATTTCAATATCATTCCGTTATTTTCTTTGATTTTACTTATGTAATACATAACGCGTTTTTTTATTAAATTTTTAGAGCTAAGTGACATCATTAGTGTTTGTGTAAATTAAAACATCGTGAACAAAACCTGCCTATCGGAAACTTTCGAAGATAAGTGAAGTCCCCGATCCTCAATCAGGCTAGCGTGGTGTAATATGGCCTGGCAGTAAGACGCTATTGGGTTGATATTTGTGTGAGTGTATGTGTGATAATCATGAAACTCGAATATCAATTTTATTAAGTTTAAAAAAATTAATTATTGTAGGTAGTTTCATAGTGACTTGATAGAATTACTGTCACGAAAAAAATTACTTGAGAGGAGGATATTGGGTCATAAAAATTGAGGACAAATAAATTCAATTCAAATTATTTCCAATAATAGAGAGCATGAACACATACATGAGTAAATAAATAATAGAGACTTATAGAGTGTAACATGACACGACATAAAAGGGAAAAGGATAAGATGATGTAACATGGTGTATGCTCCAAACTATACTAGATGGCGCCGTAACCATAAAATACTCTTAAGATCATCAATCTGCTTCATACGAGCTGAAAATTATAGATTCTGCTACTACACTTCAGCTTCTACTAGCTGCACATTATTTTGAAATATGATCCCCCACCCGAAGTCGTATTTCCAATATTTGTAGCGGTATTAAATTTTACGAGTGTCGGCAGCCATGTATTTCACGGGTTATTGTTTGGGTAATCTTTGGCTAATAGTATCGGATCTCTCATGTTTGCCATAAAGCGGTCTGAAATTGGCTGCCGGACTTAATGTTCAGTAGTTTAATTTGGTTGTTGAACCCCCTAAGAGAAATCGTTACAATATGTAGTTTTCATTCAGACCTATTAAATTGTATGGTGTTTGACAATAAGTAGTCATTATTTTTAGTATTCTTATAAACTTCTACGTACCTACTTAAAGGTCGATGTCTTAAAGATTGTTGCTTCCGAATGGATGGACCGATTTTGATTTATGTTATGAAAGGTGTATTATTCGAAAGTGTTCTTAGCTATATTTGATGAAAATTGGTTCAAAATGACCGCCGCCAAAAAAGTCTAAGTACAATTTTTTCCATAACTCCCTCAATGTGAGTATCTAATGAAAGGGCTTAACTAGTAAAACACTATACCTTATGATACTATCAAACCCAAAATGGGTGTCACAATAAACGTAGGTTTTAAACTTTACAATTTTACATGTTATTGAATCGCATCTATAATATCGCTTGTTATTTCTATTGAGTACCGTACCTTCTTACTGCTTTTACTCTTTTTTTTTCGTTTAAATAACAAATATTACACATATCACATAATGGAAGTAAATAAAGATAAAAATTAATATGAAAATTTTATTCCGTTTAGTTTTGGATGAAGCAATCAAAAGAATCGCGTTTGTAGGTTTGATTGATAGCAATCGTAGATCATAGGCTTTCGGGCAGTCTAGAAACTTTGACACTAGAGAGAGACACTTCGTTTACACGAAGATAATGATGATGATCGCGTTTAGAACTTAATATAGCAGCAGATTGGCACGCGGAACTTTGTCTTATTGTGGCGGGAGGTTTAGGGTTATTCTCGTGCACTGTCTGTATCTCATTGTGAACGATGCGACTAACAGATATATCTAATTGTATGACACTTATCTGACATGCTGTATTTTCAGGGTATTTAAAATAAAGTTTACTTTCACAACATTAATGCGACAATGCCGCAGAGGTCCATCATAAAGTAAGAAAAAAATTGAATAGAACTGCGACGGCACGCTAAGCGAAAAAACAGTTAATATCCTCATCTGTAAAACTAAACTATTAGTTCTGTGAACTGTTGACCTAGGGACCACGATATTTTTTCGGCTGTAAAAAAAACCAAGCCAAACACAAAAACAAATATTAATTTTATCTAATTTAAGCTTCCCAAATTTCAGCAATATTTTATTGTAAACTAGCTGAACCGGCAAACTTCGTACCGCCTAACAGTCGATTCTGTAAGAGTAATGTAACCATCGAATAAATATTAACAAATATCGAGATTAATATTTTTACGATACTAACGTCACTCCATCATTGTTTTCAAACTTAAACTATGGTATGGTATTAAAGTTCAAATTGACTTTTAAGTATTATTACGAATCGATTGTATCGATCGATGAAACACAACACTTTTCTATACTCCCATAGTATAGAAAAGTATAATATATTATTTTTCAAGATTATAATATGTATGTAAAAAAAAAAACGAATAATGTATATCGAATGCCTATAAGTGACATCAATAATAATCTAACATGTCTAACAAGAATGTTACTACTCATACCGCTGATATTTATTCTTTAATTATAGAAAACCACATAGACGAGTAACGAGAAATTGTGTGAGTAAAATAGCTACATACACTAACAATTGGTATTGAGCAGTTTGGTTTTCTTCACGTTAAAGCAAATAAGCAATGCAAGCAACAAATCGGAGATCGTTTTGTGAATTGTACTTAATCGAGGTTAAGATAAGAAAATTACAATACTTATTGTTAAATACTGTTCACTGTATGTTGCTGTTAGTTTTTCTTATTTTCTTTTGTCTTCTTTGATAATCGTATATTATTTTTCATTTCATTTGCATTACATATTATGACTGCAACGATACTAATTGACCGAGCAAGGGAAGCGTCTCTGCTGTCTGGCAATTTATTTACTCGGTTTTATATGTATATTTGTGAAGATGATGGTACTCGCGTCCAGATCGTTCTATTCAACCAAGCTTTTTAAAACTTGTTCAACGAGTTATTAGAATTTTTAGCTATGGGATAGGATTAACATGAAAAGGGACAGTTTTGCTACAGTGCCTTCTACCGGCTGATTTTAATTAAAGGCAGGGATGTGCTCTACTTATTTTTAAATAAGATTTCTGAATATGAAACAATTGACCAAGAGATCGACGAAATAAAATCGCAATAAATGTTGTCTGAGGTCACCTGTTTTAACTAGTAGTAGCATTATTAGAGTCATTTTTAGTTTAATGTAAAAGTAAAAAAATTAAATAAATGTGCTAGCACGTTTAACGAGAATCGATTGTGAATGCGGGTTTCCCGGAGTTTTACAAATAAAGGATAGGGCTACCTCGATTAGCAACTATTTTATCTTGTTCATATTCCCAGTAGAGTAATTGCGGGTAAAACTAACACAATTAAAAACACAGTCGCTCTAAATTATACTGGGTAAGTAAGTGGTTCAATAATGCAAAAAACTATATTTTTTCCAAAAATATAGTCTTAGATTATATTTTTTTTTTGTTTGAAAGAATATAAAACATACTAGCCAAGTTACATATATTTTTTTATAAATCTGTCGTGTATGGTATAAATCAAAACAGAAATAAAACGATTAGCTGCTGTTGTCAATTTTTTTAACTAATTACTTGCAACATTTTTATACGTTACAGTTGACTGTGAAATTATCATGCCTTTGAATATCATTAGAGCCCAACCAGGCACTCAGTATAAATATGTGTCTATAGTTATTTTCTGCTCCATAAAAACATACACATGCACTCGAATCAGTCCTCAGAGATCTTACGTCCTAAATAAATTGTCTCGCACGGGCTAAAAGAGAATAAAAAGCGCGTCTGTAACATGGCTTGGTCAGAATGAACGAACCATTAACTAGTGTGTTATCTGATCGAGATTGCTTCTGTTCTGTTCGAGATGACTGCAGCTTCTGCGCAACATTTATTTATACTCACACTTACGAAACTCTGTATTCTCGCGTCTTCCATTTGAGGGACTCACAAACACCCAAATGGAAAAAGCGTCATTACATCTTACATTAAATTTTTGAAACAATGTAACTTTTAAAAGCATGTAAGAAATTACTTATCATAACGGCTATTGGTTTTTAGAGAAATCGGCATACTTTTTTAAATTTCATTTTATGTCAAGTATGTTTTTTAGAATTTTAAATTTTTTTTTCTGAATATTATAGTATTTTATTTTAGATTTATTTACCTACCTCTCTCTGCAATTCTAAGTGTACATGTAACTGATTGTGTCTACGAGTACTTGCACTTAATCCACTAGATAGAATGGCAAAATTTCTAAACTTCATTGTGTAAGTACAAGTTTCGGTTTTTTTCACCAGCCTCCAGCCTAACATCAGCCCTCCTTAGGATGTAAACAAATTGTCTATGAAATAAAAAACTGCAAACTTCTGTATACCAGTTAAATGCTGTTCATTTACTCAAGCAGATACCCTTGATAATGGGTGGAACAATTAAAAAGCAGAAAACTCATTTACCGGCCATTACCTCGCGACCGTCTAACTACTAGTAAGCAGATTAAAATGCACGCCAAAAGTTTAAATTTATGTACCGGACGCGGTCTTCAATTAAACTTGTTATAATGAAACTGCAAAAACGGTGTAAGGCACGGAGCACACTTTCGTGACAAGAAAACGATAGCGATGAAATTATGGACCTGTTAACATTTTCAAATGTTGAAATTTAGGGAAAAACTGTCATATGTATGTATCTTTATATTGGTTATTTTGTAGGTAACTATTGTCGCAGAATTGGGAATTGATTATATTATGTCTAATATCAGGTAAATATTTTAGCAATATAGAAAAAGCATAACAGATCTTACTTTAACATTAGATGTAAGATTTTTCCTGTATATTTGATATTTGTGTGTCTTGCAGACAGAGTTAATTCATTCATTCATTGTTTAATTTTGCATACGTGATGTAAGAATTAAATAATTAGTTCTTGTTAAATTGCTGTATGTAATCCTGCCTTTACAATGAAAACGAAGGAAATTGCCGTAGAAATGAGAGGCAAATATTTCATAAGTTTTGCAATTTATACCAATTTTAAAGGAAACTTTAGCGTAGACGTTGTCGCCGACCTGAGATTGGAAATGATTACTTTAATGCTCTCGATTTTTTGATTAATGGTGAAGAAGGTAAATGTCTCAGAGACTTACCGTTCATTATTACTCGTGGAGCTATGTCATTTTTGACACTTAATTAAGTACGATGATTTTAGCTCAACGCGAATTTTTACGTCAAAAATAATGAATGATTCATTCATCACTTATTTAGGTTTCGCAGTATAAACAAAATATTCGTACAAAATTTTACGTTAGGTACATTGCAGTAAAACATTTCTATTCAAACATTGAGCTATAAAACAAAACAATATCAAGAATTCCAAAGTTTTGTTTCTATTGCCGAACTTTTCGTGTGGTCGTTTTTCACCAACATACCGACTGTCGTTGCGAACTATTCAATGAACTCGTTTCTATGCTCTAAACGACTGGACGTGGTCTAAATATACGATTTAAATTCAAGAGCGGTAAGTATGCCTTCTGGCGTACCATCATGAGCTATTATTGTCGCCTTTTAAAGCTATTGTTCAACTTACTTCATCTGGTTTAAAATGCGTTTTGTACTTGACTCTGAAATGTATTATCTTTTCTAGAATTTAAGTGGAACAGTCTCCTCGGTCGTGGAAAGCATTGTCGAATTCAACGCGGATTTCTATTCAGACTAACAAATTTCTTACGAGTTTTCACAAAGCAGCGCCCGGCCAGCTCGTGGGAGTTTCGTAGAAAAATAAATAAAGGCTCGCCGCATCAAATCGCGCGGAGTGAGTGCGAAGCTAAGTCCCGCGAGCACTTTTTCATGCAAAAGTCGAACGGTTACTTTAATTCTTAGTTGGAGCACTTGTCGGTTTTACGAGCGTGGAGCGATTTAATCCACTTAAAACCCTGAGCACAAACTCGTAGCCGACAAAGCTCTCAGCCGCTCTCATTTAAAAATGGAAATAAACCCTCGACCATCTTTGACTCGGAGCCACCGCTAGTTGAATTCTAAGTGCGGCGCTCCACTGATGTACTCTCGATTCTTTTTTGATCGATCGATGAGGTTGAATCGTAATTGATGTCGATTAGGTTCTCTTGCGTACCGATAAATATATAAATATGCAACGCCTCTGCATCCCGTGTGCTACATTGAATGTTCCATGAGGCGGTAGAGAAAAATGTTTCGTTGAAAAACTTTTAATGTCCATCTATATTAAGCCTTGTGACCTTCGAAATTTTATGGTCATCAATTCCAATTACTAAAGTAATTACTGGCTGACACGGAAAAATTACCAAACTGGAAAAAAGCGTAATTATCCCACCCGGAGACCTATTCGGCTGAAGTGATCCCTTCCTTCCACGCGATTTCCGTTTCGGACTTAAAATTGGGGGAAGACGTACCTTCGTAAAGGCAATAAAGATCAGCAAGCAAGAGTTATTGCCTGAATCTAAGAATTAGAGTTTTAGCAATGCCTACTAAGTATTGCGTGTTTTTATTTAAATACCATATAAAAAAAGAACCAGTAAAGCTCAGATCAAGATAACATTTAATATATACCTACCTAATTTTTACCTTTTGAGTTAGCTTTTAGGGTAGCTTTGTGATAAACTATCGGAATGGTTGTTTTGGTTGAAAACCTTTTTGAATAATTTTAGATAATAAATAGCTTTAAGTTTATTTTACCATTATTTTAATTTGGATGTACCTATGTACAAAGCTCTGTTAAAATCAGATAAACACGTTAGTCATTGAAACGTTCTTCTTAATAAGAGTGCGACGAATAAGAAGTACGAAAACAGTTTGGAATACATCGTTCTGCATATGTCAACAATGTGTCGAAAAGCAATTAGTAAATAATATTTCTGTAATAGCTTTACTGGCAATATAACATATATTGTGAGAAGACGCTGGTTTCTGCAGCACAAATCTTTCGATTATTATTGCTGGAACGAGAGACTTTGCTCCATATTTTGTATCTAATGTGTCAATAAAAATAATAATATAGGTATTTATTCTTGTAGCAACTTTGCTGACATACCAAAATATTTTTTTGTTTTAATTAATGTTCTCATATTTTTTTTTATGATAAACTTATTGTTAAAGTCAATCAATCAAATATCACGGTATTCCCAAACGATCGTCTTCCGTAGAAGAAAAACATTGTTCTAAGCGGGATGCATATATGTTCACCCATAAAAACGTTTATACGTAATAGAAAGTTTCATGGGTTTCAGTTTAAATAAATTTAAAAAACCTCACACTTAAATATTTACTACAAACATTTTATTCGTAATACGTAACAAGTCTCAGAATCGTTCTTAATTATGCAGTTTCCACTTTCATAAAACCTATGTTAGTAAATCAAACAGTGGCGTACTTTGTACTGTGTCTTAGGTAGAAACATGTAACAATCCTCTCAACTATTTCGTATCTTCCACAGGACGGTGACCGAGGGTACCTAGAAGGCCTGGCGTCTCGGTACGCAGACCTCTTCTCTACCCACTACGGCGATGTCCTAGACCACCTGGAAGAGCTTCGTCGCCACGAATGGGATGAGATGTCGCCCCGAATGAGGGTTTTAGGAGGCCCTGGAACACCACAAACCCCACCTTCCGCCAGTCCAGGGTCTCTGGCGTTGAGCAATCTGACAACTTCGCATTCACAACCAATTTACGTGCCAGGAAAATATTCGGTGAGTTGATTTATATTTTTTATAAGTTATTCAGTCATTGATTAGCTGAGCAATTAGTTAAAAAATATTGTAGAATTAATTTTAATTACGTTTTACTTCATAGCTCCACAACCAGGCCCAACGACACCTCTAATAGTTTAAACTCATCGATCGAACATCAATCTCGGCCAGGAATCGAACTCGGGACCTCTGGTAGCAAGCAAGCATGCTAACCAATAGGCCACGGCGGTCGTCAATATTTGCAACTTAAATAATAAAAAAATAAATTAAGTGGTACTCTAAAAATCCTATAGGTACAATATATTTTTGATAGACACAGTGTGAAGTTTTTTGCCTTTTTTATATCTTCTTCATTTAGGAGCAAAATTGTGTCTGTCTCTCATCATTAGATTAAATTTTTATTTCCATTGTTCATTAGAAATTCTAGTGTTTTCAAATGACGGGTCGCAGCTTTATCATTACCAAGCGTGCAATATAAATGACCGGCGTAAATGCATACCTGCAGGCTCAATGTTTCCATCCAATTACTAACTCAATATTGTAAAATGGCGGCGTTGAAATAACCAAACCACAAATACATACTAGTTCTATGACCAACGAAGAAACAAATCGATAGATATCCAATATGTTGAACATAATTCTTGCCGACAACACATAAAATACGTAAGTGTCACAACACATTCGTACGTTTACGTATAGAACAATGCTTTGGACGGAGTGATATCAGGCTGATTCTGTAGTTGCAGGTTCAATTAATACTTGTTTTTAATTTCTTAAAACAGCGTGTAGTAAACTTAAGTTTCCATAGTATAAATATTGGTAAAAAGTTCGATTGATCATGCAATTTTAGATATACAGTTAATTTAAAACAGTATGTGGCGTTGGACGACTCTGACGAGTCGTTTTTTTATTTATAATAAATAATTGTTGGTACTTGACGTTAATAGTTTTTAATAATTTTAACCTCAGTTTCTCTAATTTATTTATCAATAAATAATTTACTAATTCTTATTTTACTTTTTGGAGAAACTATGAATATTAGTAGTGTGCATATTCTAAGTACCTATAGGTTACCTTTCTGCAAGAAATGTTATCGATGTCTAAGCGTTTGAATTATGAATGCGGTTATAGAATTGTGGCTTGTGAATACATCATTTATAGCTCTCAATATTATCATACCATTACATAAAATAGACACGCTAAGATCATAAAACATAGTTTATGACTTAGGTATAAAACTGTGTCATTATAATATTTAGATTATATTTATAGTTCAGCTGTAACCTCTTTGTTTTTACACTATATAGATAAACATTATTTCTATCTAAACTTCCCTAAAGGTTAAAAAGAAGTTAGACAGTTCTTCTCTTTTAAATCGACTTCAACAATGAAAGGTTTTTGTTTCAGTATTTTTTTTTGTAATTTGGATTACGTTATCAATTCTGAATTAATTTGGTTTTATTTTACATTGTGATGAGTATGGTAACAAAGACGTCTAAACTAAACTTTGTTAACTTAGTAAGGTTTTGCATTATTCCCGTTCCATAAATAAAAATGTTCGTGTACTTATTGTTTAAAGGTCGTAGTCACAAAATATACTATAAATATAAATATACTAAGGAGCAAATCCTTTCCTGAACCTTAATTTCTTCGTCTAACACTTCCCATCCGTTTAACAAAGTCCGAGAATAACATACCAACACAGTTTTCTTCCCTGCAGCCGTCCAGCTGCTTGACTGACAGGGAAGAAGATGAGATCTACGGATTCGGGTACGGCGTTTTCGGGAAGCAGATGCTGCAACGGCAGCAGCAGCAGAAACAGTTGTTGCTGGCGCAGCCCACCCAACCTCTGATGCACAACCAGCCTCATAATTATCAAAGGTAAGCATATGTTACATTATTTATAAAATTTAAACTACCTTTTCATCTCATTATTGAACAAAGAAAAATTTTTTCGTTCACAAAATGACATAATTCGCTAAGATTGTCACGCTTCCTTTTTGTCGGCTGACTTCATAGTATCTAAAGACTACAATTGAGTGACGATGTTTGCCCACCTCATTTGACCCACGCTAAGGATTTTATTATACTTATGGAATTGAACGAGGACATCACAGCGGGCAGGATTTAAATCAATTTTCCTTCGTGTAACAAGCCCAATATGGTCACTGTTGAAATGCGGTCAACCGCAAAAATTAACTGTCGTTTAGTACTACGGTTCTAAAGAAACTAATATCAGTTTTATTTACTTCCATCGCTATCCAACATAAATCACTCCAGCTCAATGTTAACTTTTAGTCTCCTTATAACTTATGACAGCAAGGTACGTTGGTTGTAAGGCTCATAGCGCTCAATTGCAACAGCCATTCTAGGGTCACCAAATTTGAACTGACAGACTTATATTTGCTGGAGCGTCTATAATATTAAATCAGGTCTATTCTTCTAGTCCCATGGCGTTCTCGATATTAGCAAATTGCGACCAATTAAACTGACATTAGAATTAAATATTGATAAATATAATTACAACCCACTTACAAATAAAACGTTATTACTAATTCGTAATACTTTTATTGAAATACAATAAGCAAATAAATTACATTTAAACTACGCCAATCCCGCTTTTAAAAGCCCATTGAATGGAAACGGCACAATCACAATAAGTCGCAATCAATGTGGCCATTAGGGAATCTCAACTTAGATAACTAGGCCGGGAGACATTGTAGAAGTTACTCACTAGATGTTTGCTATTGCAGTTAAACATCCTGTGACCATGAGAAACACGAAGACTGTATGAGCGATCTGAGCATTCAAGATAGTATAAGTGTGTACATTTGTATCTTGGGATTCGATCCATGATTACGTCGATGTTCATCGATATGTTATTCAAAAAGTTAAATAAGGCGTCCAGAAATTAGAACGATGATAAATTAGACTTAGGTCCTGAAGAACGTCGTTATGGTTTTACGAATTTTCACTATTTATAGTCATCGGGTCGTCTCGTTGTAGTCGTTTATGATTGGGAAGTATTACCGGCCGATTTCAAAAATATTTGGCAGGGACATACAAAAGATTTCCAAATAATCCTAAAAAACTTCGGTTAAGACCCTAAGAAATGCAATATTATTGTGGACGTGATATTAAATATAGATAGATAAATGATAACTATACAAGAGTTAATTATCAAATCGTTAAAATCATCATCAATTAAACAATCTTATTTTCATCGAGACATTCTGGGCATAGCAATTTTTCTGTATGTTAACAAACTAAACTCTTACATTAATGAAATAATCCTAAAAAACTTCGGTTAAGACCCTAAGAAATGCAATATTATTGTGGGCGTGATATTAAATATAGATAGATAAATGATAACTATACAAGAGTTAATTATCAAATCGTTAAAATCATCATCAATTAAACAATCTTATTTTTATCGAGACATTCTGGGCATAGCAATTTTTCTGTATGTTAACAAACTAAACTCTTACATTAACATTTTGCTATGCTATAATATCAACTTGTAGTTTAATAACAGTGGTTAGTTCCTCCCACTATATTAGTTTACTCGTTACAATCCTCTATAAGAACAGGAAATCGCGGTTTACACTTTAACGACGCTTCTAAGGGACGTAGTCATAAATTATTTCGACTTTAACAGGTGTACTTGTGAGATAAGGTTTGCGCTGCATGTTTAAGTCGCTAATCTAAATTGAAATCAGACATTCGATTGGCGACAGAGTACAGACACGGCCTCCGCTTTTGTGAGGACATGAAATCCACAGTTATGCAACTTGACTAATAAAAAGTACTAATTCAATGCAAAGGGAAATAATGTTTCAAATTTAATGTATTAGATGTGAAGACTTGGAAATTTTACTGTTGTGATTTTGAATGTTATCAGGCAAAAAAATTTTTAATCGACTTTAAAAAAAAGGAAATTCTTAATTCATTGGAGCCCTTTCTTAAATTTTGGTTTTTATTCAGGTATTGTGTCTAAAGCAGAGTAGAATTAGTAAAGCATATTTTACAGTACATTTTTATAATAATTAAAGTAGTGAACATTACAATCACTACTTACAAGGATTTCTTGAAAGGAATACATAATCCAATCTCAGTTACAAAAGCAGAACTCGAGATTGCTCTCCAACATTGTCGTATCAATTTCAGCCATAAATCCACAATGGCGGGCAGATTCTTAGAACGCTCGGCAATATATTCGTCAAACGTAACGACCGTGTGTCACATGAATGTGTGCGATGCAAAGGTATCATTACTTGCATGCTCGCCGGTAAAATAAATTCAAATTAACTGCTGATGGATTTGTCCGGGCTTTTCAAAGAAATTGTCCGTATGTATAAGGGTTCAGTACTCGTTTAATATGAAGTGCATGTTTGTTAATTTATTTATGTTGTTTGATCAACTTTATGGTAAGTGCAGCTCGAATAGAAGTTCTAAGTTTGCCAACTTCGTGTTTTCAATTTATATTATATGATGACATCTCAAGTAGCTGGTTTATTAAACTTCAATGACTTTCATAAATACGAGTACTTGAATAATAGTACCGTCTGATAATACAAAACTACATAATTAAATCAAAGACATTTTAACTAAATAGCTTTAAATTTTTACGTGCTTATTTATGTTCTATTGTAACATTGCGCAAATCTACTCATCTTTTTTATGAATGAATGCGTTAATGATGTATTCTTTATAGAGGGTATTGCATCACATCAAGTCAATAATCGTATTATAAATAAAACTAGAATCAATCTAATCCAACTTTCTTTTTGCTAACCAATACAACATTATACATAAGCACTTCGTGATCTCAATGTGTAAATTTATCTTAGTAAATCCTCTAGAACATGAGAGAGAATTCTCGTTTCTGCAATGTAATGTCCGGGCACATTTGAACCCACGCACCTAATCCGCGATGTCGTGCAATGCTAATTAGGTTCGGGAGCAGTCTGGTCGGACAACGTGTTTCCTTACCTGATGGTAAAGCTGACCATTCAAATGCCAACTTGTTTGACATACTTTGCTTTAGTGTGTTTTTGTGCGTATATTTTTTTTAATTGACCAAGTAAACAAAACTTGTAACGTATTTGTTTCAAGTATGGCAAATTTGTTTTCATTCCTTAGTTCTTGTAATATGTTTGTTTTAATTTGTGAGTATATTTGTCTGGATGTCGGTACTCACGTAAAGATTGTAGATTTTGGCCAATCCTGATAAACATCTATATAGGTACTAGCTTTAAATTATTTTTATATATTAATGAATGGTCGGTAAGTTGCATGTGTGGTTCTCTATGGCTACTATTTACCGGCAAATTTTAATAAAATATAACAAAAACACATGGGACGCTACTATATCATAAAGCATTCATTTATAATAAAACTAAAAAAATGCTATATTTTTGCATAGGAACGAATAATGTGTCACAAAGTCAGTAGGTCAGACTTCCTAAAGAATTTCTTTACTCTGCATAGGCATCTCTCTGAAACGACATCTAAGTATAGACTTAGATGTCGTTTCAGAAAGACGCTTTGCCCGCTCTTTTAATAGCTTGGCCAAATATTGTAGAAAATTTAAATTGATATGCCTGCCTTAATATCACGACAAACATGTTAAATTGGATGATCTTGTCATGCATGATTTCTATCTAAATTCGTTATCGACCTACGCTAAATGCTAATGAACTCCGAAATATATATACAAATTGTATTTGAATGTATTTCATAACACACTGACGCGAACGAGTACTATTACACTGTTCATTATCCTAAAGTTGGGAATAATTCGGAATGAGCTTATCAATTTATACGTGCCATTAAAATTTTATGAGTTAACATTTCCGATAAGTGTAGAGATTTTCCTTTATTTATTTTGTATTTTATTGTTTTAATTGTAATAATAATATGTTTTGTAAGATTACGTATGCGTGCTGGATAAAATGCTTATCGAACGGTTATTAGAAATTTAGCGAGAGAAAGTAAATGTATGTATATCCATTTTTAGCTGTTTTACCTGTCTTCGGTAACTAAACGGAAATGTAATATTTTTAGTAACGTACATTACAAAAATCTATTCGTTTTATTATGATAATCCTCGTGACATACCAATTTGCGATCGCAACTTGCATTACAGCTTTTTGAACTTTATTTGCTACTTTTTATTTCTCTAGTGTTGATTGAAATTGTGATTCAATACTTGTCTTGGGCAATATTAAGTATTTGAATTATTTTAGTTTGCAGCTATAGGAAATATCAATGTTCCCTTACTGTTATTTCCAAACTAAACTTAAATTGACTAACGGGAACATAGCGACATTTTCTCTGCATTCCTAGTCCACAAAACACGCTCAAGCTTGCTCCTGTAGTACATTAACTACGAAATACGCAGCCGTTACTCAATTAACACAATGAAGTTAGTAATCATACTAACAAGCTGTGAGATTCGGGAGAGATTGTAGATTTGAATGTGCTTCTTATATAGTTATCTAGTTTTTACTGCCATTGTTTTGTTTAGATTTAGGTACAGAATAAGCACAATTTACCCACAGAATTGAAAGGGCTCTGATTGCGTTTGTACAGATTAATTTGATTGAGAAATATTTACAAAAGTAATTATATTTTTACAGGATGGATTTTTAAATATTCCTGTCGGCTAATACTTATTGATTTTACACTATTACTAAATTAATTATTATAAGATTCAATTTGAACGGCACCTTACTTGAAGAATTTTTTTGGGAATATCGTTGCGTTATAAGTAGGTATTCGAAATTCGATGAAGTTTGATATTACCAACCTTGTCAGAAATTATTTGCTTGCTAGCCTAATTCTTGGATATAGACATACTGATATCGGAATAATTTCAGAATAATCAATATTCTTCCGCGCACTATTTCTCTTTAATAATTCTACGTTTTCCGTTCGCAATTATGGTTTTTCGAAATCCAATAACAACATTTTTGTTCACTATAAATCAGGATTATTCAGTATCATGTCGGTGTTACGAAATGGCACAATGCAATATACGAACATAATAATTCCACAACAAGTATTTCATCGTAATACAAAAACTGCCATGTTTGCTGAAAACTGACTGATTTTTAACTTTAATCTTTATTATTTTCCTAAATGAATGAGTTTTAATAACTGGGATTTCACCCAGAACTTACTACCTCCATTAATGATCTCTCGGTAGAAAACTAAAAATGTACCTAGTTTTCTGTGCTGGTTGTTGTTAATTTATGTCTTTTACGCTTAACATGACCTTTTAATATCGCGATTGACCTAACAGTCACTATGAACTTATATAATATATATATTTATTTTGTTTGTATTAGATTATCGTAGTAGCATAGTTAAAATTATGTAGCTTTTAATGTATTTTTTTTCGTTAAAATAAATCAATACCTATCTGATTCATAAATGCTACTCAAGTTCTAATGAATTTAGTCCAGGTATTATTAAACGATATTAAGATTTAACGTCTCTACATTTTGTCTTGTTTTAGACAATATGCATCAAAAGTTAAGAGACGTTTATAAGTAGTACCATAATGATAACTCGTATCACATGACCCACGTTTATTAAAATCGGGAAGGTTCATAAAATAAACAGCATACGCGGCCTAATCAACAAAGTTTAATAAACACGAAGTCCTGAATACGAAGGATTTTACTAATTTACGATTCAATTTTTCGGGTACTCATTCTCTCTGATGAAAAAAATAATGAAAGATACGTCGCTCCCAAAAATGTTTTATGTTCAGCAAAATAATTAATAAAATAAAGTGATTTATGTATTGTTTTATTTAGACTACGTAGGATACAATTTTTTATTTCATATATTTTGGAAAAAGAATATTTATTCGTACATACAAAGTACATTTTAAAAGTAGTTTCTTATTTATGGATTTTACATAATTACGCTTACTAATGCCATATAGTAAACCAATTAAATGTATAGCTTCATTCGTATAGGACGTTCCAAATAGTACATAATATTCTGGTTTAAAGATCAATTTGTCATTAGTAAGTACTACACTGTATTTTCGTAAATTACTATTCTATAACTAATTGGTACAGGTAAATAAAACTTTCATTTGCTAATGAAATGTATCTTATATATATATATATGTCTTTTTATGCTATGCGTCAATACAAATATATCATTGTTATACTTTTTTTCTTTTGGCATTGTTAATTATTGAGTTTTTTGACTTGCAGGAACGTATCTTTTTTGTCAAGGTTCGTTTTCGGACAATCATTATCATTAGCGAGGTATTGTTAATGTCGTTGTCGATTAATTTCCCATTTTCCGAATGCCAGAAGTTCCTGTGTAGTTTTTTTTTGTGATTATCTGCGATATCGGTTTAATTAATAATAAAATGTGTAGGTAGACTATTTTATGGAATATATTGTTTAACATTTCAACTTTATAGTTAGGAAAAGCTAAGTTAGTAGAGGACTTTCTTTCACTTAATTCATACGTATAAAGTCATGTTTATTTTCATTGTATACGGAAAATAGAGGTAGATAAAAGATTTATAGAAAAGAAATGATGTTTTCTTTAGTGAAATGAAACTGTTTTATGTTGCGATCAAATATCACTATTCTCACGAACATTTTGATATAAACACTAACAGATTTATTTTGATAGTAGATCGCAGTACCAATCTAATGCATGGTGGTAGGGCCGTTTTCTACCGCTCGCCTGGCTACTATGTACCACCATCAAGTCTAAAATCTGTCGCCAAAGCACATAGAGTAGGCATGAGGTGGTATTCCAGACTAGGCATACTTCATCTAGGGCTACAGTGTCGTTGACTTCTGTGGTCATGCGAGCCTGTGATCAAAGCCTGTTTTGAATAAAAAAAAGTTATAATGCCGCACAGCCTACACTGACGTGACGTCGTTGTTTGCCAAATTTCGCGTTGTTGACCTTGTTTAGTCTCGTCTAAGTAGTTTTCGTACGTTATAGGTCTATTAGTTTTAAATATTAGGAGAAGAAGAATTATTACATGATAAATAAATATTTTTTTTGTTTCAGCTGTCTCAGTCCAAGGTCAGCGTATTTCTACGAATTTCCTCCGAGTGGTGAGAGACTATTTTTTATTCTCATGTTAATAACACTTATGTTACCAAAACGAAAGCATATTTATTTATTTTATTTTTCATCATACAAAAAAGCATTTTATAGTAGATTGAGTAATTTAAAAACGTTTAATAATAATTTGAGACACGCTATATTATAAATAGCATGAAGATTAAAGTAACTTACAGACTTTATTAATTGTCTAGCTTGAAAAATAATTAATGTGTGAGGTGACAATCAAATGTATTGTAAAAAAGTATACAATAAGTAAATACTGTTTTACTTATTGTTATACTTATTGTATTATATTGGAATTACCAATTATTTAATTTTGGATATTATTTTACTTTTATTGTATGTTCATATAGACTCAGTCAGACTGAGAGTCTACGTTGTTAGGTGACATCCGCCTTATACAACAATTCTTTAGATTCGAAATATATTTAGAAATAATATATTAGATATTTAATACATTCGCCGCGCGTATTATTCTGTACAACAGCGGCACTTTCAGCTGATATGTACAAGTATATCACAAGTAAGTAATTTTGCCAAAATTGCTAAACTTCTGTGAAAGTCTATCAATTGTTTTCGAACTTCAATTGAACTCAATTAGGGTTTTAATTGGACTTGGTAACAGGATGTGATGAAAGTAAACACGGGGTGAGCCGGGGCGGGCGCGGATTGAAATGTGTTTGAACTTATTGAAGTTAATACGGAAATTAAGTTTGTGTAGTTACCGTAATGGATCTTCTTATTGGTTTTCTTTATATGAGAGTAAATAGTTGGTAGATAAACTTAAATAAGAGCAACCATGGGTAATTAATTTAGTTAACCCCCAACGTTAAAAGAAGAAAGGTCAAACCAAAATATAACATAGGTTTGACCTCTAATTGTTTCTGTCTCTGGTACCTTAACTCTTAAACGAAGAACCGATTTGAAAGCAATTTTTTAATTTGCATGCCGTTTTCATAGCTGTGGTTCGTTCATATGTTCTATCAAAAACAGTTCAGCTGTTTCAAGGTCATCAGCTCTTTTGTTAGCTGCGGTAGTTATCTCAGGCCAAGGGCTAGATTTTTTTTTAATTCAGGTAATATTTCAATTTATCAAAATCGATCACGTAATAGTAAAAGAACGTATTTGATGTGAATTTGACTTATCCAATTTTTTTTTGAAAAATAACGCAGGTTTGAATAATATTGTTTAAGAAGACGGGTTTTTACACGTACCTGATTGTTTGAAAAATTTCAACTATAGTTTTGTTCATATTCGGTGAACTTTATCAGGGATGAAATGAATCGTTATTGTCTTCAAAGATAACACATCTTCGTGTTATCGTTGATCAATCTTAAACAATAATCTAAACTTTTGTTTTCGTTTATTGTGTTTTAGACAACTGCCTCGGCACAGCCAAGAAGAAAGTGACGACGTTTTCGAGGCTTCTACGCGGATTAAAGTCACATAGAAAAGAAAAACACGGCTCCTGTTCGCCGAAACATTCTCACAGTCCACGACAGACGATGCCTCCTCAAAGAGTAAGTTATATTTTAACTCCATACTTTAAACGCACCATATTAATTTTAAGAATTTCAAGCCACAATTTAGTTACCAGATTTTCAAGACATCATTTTTTGGATATAGCTTGCGTCAAATGTTCAGTTTTTACCTTTTAAAGCTAAACTTCGGTATTCGATTATAACATAACTATCCATTGTCACCACATAAATACAACATTAGACATAAAATACGACTAAAGCTCGCACAAAATGTCGACCTAACAGGTTTATATGAATACGCGTTTCATAACAATTAGAGAGGAAAATTAATATTGTTTGTGTACTTTAATAAATCAATATTTGATTGCCGATAATTATAGCCACCAACCTAAATTAATTAATTTCAATCTAAAGGATTTAAGGTATCAAATGTTTTGCTAAGGTTATACAGACTGAGTGGCTGGACCTACTGCATTGTGTCTCTCAATTTAAGTGATATTCCTAAGTCTTTTATTCTAATACTTTATATTTAGAGCGAGTAAAGATAATAGCCATTTGGAACTCTTCTAAAACATTACAATCATAGCTCTTTTTTGTTTCTTACGCAAAAATGGCTGGACTTAAGAAGGACAAATCTCGTTAACTTAGCCCTGACAAATCCTCTAATCGTAGCTGTACTCAGCATGGTCAATAACCAAAAAAAAAACAACTCGTGGCGGGACTAAGCCTAAGTGCAAGTCCACCGATAAGGATTACTCCGCCGCTCTAATGGCCCTGAGCCGCTGGCCCAACAAGCGCTCATAACTCAACCCCGTCTTGGCTCAACCGACTTAACTTTGGCAGCCGTCATTTCTCAAAAGGCATGCGGTGACGTACCCCTCGCGAAGATTAATAAATATAGGTGGACGTGGAAAAATGTAGCACTTAATTCGGTAGGAATGAGTTGCGTATCTAATGTGAGCACGCGCGTTGCTCTCCTTGATAACTTGGATATTAATTGTGTGATGCTGGCGGAATGTATGTTTTGATGAATACTGGGTGGTGTGAGCTGGCTTTGTAATTCTTGTATGTCGTCACGTACCAACTTTTTTCTCTCAATATAATTATGTAAGCTTTTACTTCCTTGGTTTAAAGGTTTGCTTTAATTACAGTGACGATAGGGCACTCTTAACAAAAGTTACCAGTATATCACCCAAAGCCGAAGCATACCAGTGGCTAACTTGATACTAAACATATCAGAAGTTAACCTTGACACTGACCTTCAATGGAACTGCATTATCCTCTATAAAGGATGTGTGTGTCGCAAATGTGTATGTATAGCAACATGTAGCCAAACCATTAGGGCTTGTTGCATGTTTCTATACAAGTAAGGAGGTATGATTCTGTAATCTGTCAATATATTTAACTGCAGGATTAGGTAGCTGCATAGTAGCAAAAACGTGAATTTATATTTACACTTACTTATTTAATCCAAAATATTTCTAACGATATATATTATTAATGTATTATTTCATGTCATGATTTAAATAACAATAGTGACAAATTCCGCGTCAAGCATGTCCTCAATGTGTGTCTCCATAACTCAATATACGCCTATGTAATAATTGCAGCAAGTGCATAACAAGGTTAAAAACTATTGCTTAGACTCATCACTAAAATAAAATTTTATTTATCGCATAGTGTTTATTCTCGACGATGCGAACAATAGTGACGAATTCCGCGTTAACAGTGTCTACGCGTCCCCATACCTCCACATGTGTCTCCGTACATCAATATACGTCTCTGTACTAATTGCAGCGAGTGCATGTCAAAGGCGGACCGGCGTCGCGCCGGATCTACATAATGGGGGATGGGGGTGGTAAAAAGGAATGTATGAAAAAAAAACAGTGAGACAGACACCCCGCGGGCGCTCGAAACTAAGATTCGGTTACGTACGGTTGTAAAAAGAAACGAGAATCTGTAAGACAATAGATAGTTATGACGGATTTTTACCGTCAACAGAGTATTTAAATACACAATATTTAGTATGTACCTAAATATTGTGTGTTTTGTAATGCTCCTAGCACGATAACGTTGGATTACTGCAGTGTATCGGGTTACAGGTTATTTGAAGATCCCTATTGATTGACTTAAAAAAATTAGGCGGTGTTAAATGGTCTACTCTATCTTTAATGTGTAATTTTTCTAATTATTTATCGATAAATACCTAAAACGCAGAAAGCGCAAATTCTTATTTTGTTTGAAATGGTTTATATTTCTAAGATGGTTTAATATAATTTGTATCGAAATGGGTCCTGTTCTTTTTTTTTTTCAACAAAATTCAAAAATTTTATAGGCCTAATTGAAGTTTGTAGTCACTTTTCTGAAGTATACACTTTTTTGAAGTTATTTACTGGTTTCAAAACATTATAGCAATATTGTATCAGCCTTTATCTGCTGCTGTTTACAGTTATCAGCCAGTAAACTTACTCAATAGCAAATAAATAACGTACTAAAGAACTTTACTTTCATTAATTAGGATATATTACTCTAACCTAGGACCAGAGTCCTTGATAGCATCGCCTAACTCAATCTAGCTCTCTTCAACCACTCTCTCTCATTAGCTCAAATGAGAACTCTGTTGAAATTACTTCAGTAAATTTTCATTACTATAAAATTTAATTTCTCTTGCGTGCAATTTCATCAGTTACTGCTATAGTTAGCTCGGTTAAATTTATCCTAAGCGGCAATTAACCTTGACTGTCAGTAATAAAGTAGCAATAAAAGTATCTACGACTAACTATACTAACTGAAGTAGATTATTAAAGTAACAAACAGCCTTAACATTAACTGGATTGGATGAGAAAAAAAAAATCGTGTTATTTTAACACCAAAATATTAGTATATAGATTTTGATGTCTTAATGATCAAGTCGTACATAAAATAGTCATAACCTATTCAGGACGATTACAAAGTCTAAAACGATAAAATATATTCATGTCTACTATTTGATGCATCCAATACTGTATGTATTGATACAAGACGTTACGCGTTTACGATCTATGAAACGGTCGGGAAATAACGTAAAAGCGCGACTTGCCATTTTATTGCCTTATCCAAAGCCAGCTTAGCCTCGGTACAAGAATAATGGTACCGCAAGAGGCTACGGCAAGGTGCCAATACATCGCATTACAGGAGTCGACATGATACTGAATAACAAAACGGAAGTACAAAAGGCCAGAGCCGTAGTAGGGACTGGATTCGAAGGCGCATTTATGGGTAATGCGCTGAAAATGAGCCGATCTAGTGTGCTCAGAGAAGGAATTTCCTTCAATTCTACTTTATCAGCTCATCGTAGTTTCTCTGCTGCGACGATGCAATAGGCACATATTGTATTTACTTCATTACTTATATAGACCACGTTTACTCTACTAACGTTTACGCTCGCAATTAATTCTAATGCGAAAATTTATTTCAGTTATTAATTTATAAATAAATTAATACAACTCTAATGATCATAAAATCATAAAGAAGAATTTGAATCATAAAGAAGAATTTGAACTTTTTTTTTAGTTAGTACCTATTCGTTTTGAAGGGAGTCAATACTCTCTCTGTGATCATTAATCGTGCTGCAGTTTTGATATCATAATGATGATTATTACAGGGACATTCTAAAGAATTGATTACTACTTTAATGCTAAAACGTATTATACGCATATCATCTGCTGCACTTAAGCTTTATCAACCAAAACAAAAATACAATGGAAAAAAGCGGCATTATTTAGATTGCTGTATTTAGATGTTTTTCATTTCAGCATGACAAAATAAAAAACTAAGTATAAAGCTTTCACCTGAATACCGTTCGCTAATCCAAATTGTAATTCCTTGAACCCAGTTTAGAAGAGCAAGACAACGATTTGTTTAGATTAAATTTCTCTACATATTCTTTACCATTTGCCGAGAAATAAAACTTGAAATTTTTATACCGAAATGTATGAATTTTTCACTCATATGTAGAACAAATTTACAAATTTACCTTCTTATAATATTGCTTGTAATTTTGAAGATATTTTTTTATATCCGCAAATATTAGCGTTTAATATTATACTTGTATATAATTAAAAACGTTTCCTGGAATAATTGTTTGTTAATCTCAAATCGGCTCGTACAAAATTAAATAAAAAATCGCGCAAAATCTTACGCAATGAAAGAAATTCGCTTAAATTTATCATTTTATTAATATAAAGTAAAACCTTTCCGGTATGTTTCCGGTTCAAAGATTGGTCATGGGTTCCTCTAAATTACACTTAAAACTGTCAGGGACTATTTACTTGACTATTACCTACTAGTCAAGTAAATAGTCCTTAACTTAAACTTAACTTATTGTAACTGAGATATGTAATATTTTATAAAATAAATAAATACGTACAGACAAATCTGGCAAATATTAGTTTTGCAGTTTGGTGATAGCTACAATCTTATAAATATTGAATAACTTTGATTGGAACTGTTTAGTCCATATTATTTCTTTTTTCTATTGAAATATTTTTTTATTTAAACTAAAATAAGATATTTTTTTTGTACATAATAAACATTAAATATTGTTTTTTTTTGGAATAATTCTTATAAATATAGTGGTACAAGTGGCGGCCTTATCGTTTAAAACCGATCTTAACAAGATGCAATACAAAACAATTTTTATTATTCTGGGACTTCTACATACTTTGGCTCCCTTACTGATTTAATGTGGTTTACTTCGTTTTGCTGCAACTAGCAAAGTTATTCCTTGCGGCACATTTATCACGTTAGCCGAGGTTGTATATTCATAACAATGTTTTTGACACAGATTACTTTCTTTGCACGTTGCGACGTAAAGTTTTATGTTAGTTCCTTTGAATAATTTTGCATTTGTACGTAAATCACTTAGTTGACTTTTGTTGCATTTAAAAGTGCTTTTACAAGATGCTTGCTATTAGTTTCAGCATGTTTTTTACATAAGATTCTACAACAATAGCTTTTAAACTAGTGTGGTACGGTAATTGCTGTTGGATGTATAATTATGATACAATACTGGTATGCATTTTCTGTCATTGTAGTATAATTTCAGATGTATTGTGGAATAAATCGAACGCAGCGAATTAAACAAACTAATTGGATATCTCCCATCGGCCTGTCAATTACTTTGTCAACTACAATCGAACTCGATATTGGCATCTAGAATGTCAATCAATGATTACTGAATTATAAATACAATATACACACATTAAGCTCCACACACAATATAGAATTTTTGAATTAATTTTATTAGAACCTAAGTAGTGACTTATTAATTTCGCCAATTGACCGTGGAAGGACAGACTTACTTTCTCAGATTAAGGTTTTCTAGGACCACTGCGGCAGTGCCTCAGTATTTATTCTCGGGTGGTCTTGATTTTAATTATTGGCCGTGTTCGTAAGATGACAATTGCGTACCTTTTTAATAGCCTGAGTTGTTGCATGCATTCGTGACTGTTATAGGTTATTTCTGACACAACAGAAATTCTATTGGGGGACTATACATGTAAATTTTAATTTTTCTTATTGATTTTGTTTATAATCACAGTACATTACATTCAGGGAATATAATAATGCTACGCACAGTGTCAATTTTCTAGTTTGATACAATATACATAACAGTTCACCTCAAGAGCGTATCATTGCATTAAGGAACACATATTATTATATTCAGTTAAATATAATAACAGAAAAATAAAATAATACCTATATTTTACTACGCAATAAACCAAAACAAAAAAAAACAATAAAATTTAAATCGAAAGAAGACAATGTGAGCCATTGATAAGGGACCAATAAATTTGGCTCGTAAGGGCGTCCGCAGGCTTGTCGTATTATAGGCGGCATTGTCGACCATTCGCATTATTCCCTTATCAAGTGCGAAGTTAATGGGCAAGCTTTGTGCCTCCTATGATTAATTGATTCGTTCCTACCCTCATTGTGATGCAGAAATCCTTAGCTTTTTCCATGGTTAAGTGAATATGATAAATGACCGTCTTGTATGTAGATTTCAACGGCCTCTATTTCACCCCGTACCAGCCTATGGTAATTACCAGTAGTGTAATTTGCGTTTGTGTGTTTAGTTTGTTAGTTAACATGAATGGGAAATATTGAATTATTAATGAAGTTACGCTTCTGAATAAACAAACATATACGGATTTTGTTGTTTGAAGCGTTGCTGAGGCTCGATCAATCGTTTCGATGGCTAAGTACTTTCTACTGCTATACATAATGAAGTATAGATACATGTTATAATTGATTGATTATTGTCTGTTATCTGTAAAAAATATTACGAATATTTTGGTAACAAAATTAATTTATACGAAGCTTCCGGCGACTGGGACTACAATAATAGAACCGCGTGCCCGGATCGCATGTATCTACTTAATTATTAAAATAATATTACTTTAAAAAGCTCTATACATCCTTTTAAGTTTTCGAAAAATACAATGCTATTTATACAGATGAATATTATACAGAAAACTGTTTTAAATCTATTTATAGCCATAGCTAAGAGCTTATGCATCAAAACATTAACGAAACTAGATATCGCGGCAACTCTAAAGTTTTAGAGTTTCTTTCGGCTGTCAAACTAAAAATAAGATCGCTCAAAAAGTTTCCCGCAGCCTCCCAGATAGACGTTAATTTATCATACAACCGTGATTCGGATGAAAGTTAGAAAATTTGAAGAGAGTAGGTTATTTGCGTGATATACTTAAGAGAAAAATGACTCTATTAGTAACTTGATAAATGAACCAACAGAGATTTTTATTTATTCGTTTTAATTCTTCATAGTAATGACTTAAAAAAATGGTTAGGCGCTCAATAAAACTACTTTTAGTTACTGATACCTATTACGATTTCGTTGTGTCCATTTGTTGGGAAAAAGGCCCTCTACTTTCTTTCCATTTAGTTCTTCCTTGAGCTAAACTGGATCCAATCATTCTCGTAATTGTCAACGTCGGCCCTCCAACGTTAAAGTTTCAAACGTTATCAAAGATATCAATTTAACTAAATAAGATGCTCAAAAAATACCAATTTACAAACCTCTAAGCATGCATCTGTTTAAAATCGTTAAAAGATTAAGGGAGTTTGGTTCAATATTTTCTTTCCATTTCAATAGTCAAAGTTTTAACAGCGGCGGCGAGCGAAAAAGGTTTGATATAACGATAAAAGTTTTAACCGTCGACGATAAATTGTAAACTTTCCTCAGGTGGACACACCAGACAGCGTGCTGCAGAGCGGGTTGGGGTTGGGCCCCGGGCCAGACACAGCCCTTCGGTCCATGGTGGACCCCAGGGACTATGACCGTCTCAGATATTTACAAATGAACGCCGCCCATCCTAACACCTTCGAAGATACTATACATAGGGTGAGCCCCTGCCGCTTTTCTGCTATACGGTTTTGGTATAAAACAATGTCATCATCATTTCAACTTTCAATATTTGTCAGTTCACTCTGTGTTTTTAATTAATTATGTTTTGTAATACGGAATCCAACACGTATCTGAAAGTTGGAAAATTCCAACTATAGTTTTGGTCACATTCGGTGAACTTCATCAAGGTCATTATTATGACGTTTGTGTCCCTAATGAACTTCGTATATTTTAAATTCATATAGTTAGACTTTTACAACCTTCAAGTACGTCTGAAAACTCGTGGTATAAAACACAATGCATGTCATGCACAAATTTTAAACGTAATAGATTTAAATTATGATGGCTCCATGTTTAAAGTATTTTTGAATCGTATAGCAGAAAATAATAATCTATTATACTCTGTTTGGCTAAACTACGACATAATTTACAACATTTAGCTGTTGCTTTTATTACACAGTACTTACCTAAAAAATAAGTTCCTTCTTAAAAATATCAGTAATGTTGTTGACTTGTAAATGAAGTCAAATCTTATTACATTTTAAGCTAGTGCTGTACACATATTACTTATTTATAAATAATTATTACAAATTCAGGAAGTAACCAATTATTTAATTAAGTATTTTTATTGTTAATTAATTGTGCCAACAGAGTCATAATGGGTTTTATTCAAAATTCAAAATTTCATATCTTTATTCATTTTTGGCTTGTTATTTCAATCGGCATGCTCTGCAAAATGTAATCAGAGGCAAATATATTGTTAGATATAAATTAAATTAATTATAGGCCATTTTAATTCAATATCATATAGCAAGTACGTTGTAATGTCCGAGTCCTTCTTTTTGTGAAAATAAGGTTTAATTTTGACGAATTTTATAATTTTAAGTAAAAAATTCGTTATTTTTTTGTTTTTATTTATTAAATTTGTCAAAACGCCTAAAGTTAATCACAGATAATTATCTGATTAATACAATAGTTTGCAGCTCATAGCTCATTTCCCAGGTAATCCTAAAGGATCCACTCTTATCTCGTTTTTCCTGTAGGATGCATTTAGCACATTTATTGTAGAGTCTATAAATAGTTACAAAAATATAGAGATACAATCGAGCCGTCAGTGGGCGTGCATTTGACTGTTTAAAACTAAAAGTTCTTTTCTACCTGGAGTCCCTAATTCAAACGAATTTGCTTAAGTACTACATTTATGAACAGTGCACACAAGTCAAAGTTCCCTGAACTTTTGGGTGCTTTTTTTAACGTGTTTTTTTTTAAACGTCCATCTCTCGTTCTCATCTAGTAAATAGATAACACATGTTTCTTATGAAGATATAGTATAGGCAATTTTTGCATTCATATAAATATTTTTACATAGTATAATAATCATAAAGTATGTCAGTAAAAGGGTGCGGGTTCGATCGCAAGTTCAAGAGCTACTTTTATGCATATTTTAATTAATTACCAATAGCTTCAACGATGAAGGAAAACATCGTGAGGAAAGATGTTTGTCGGAGAAGGTTAATAACTTTCGAAGATATGTGAAACCCAACACAGCCCGCAATTCTACACCCCTTTAAACATTTTAGTCGTATTTCGAGTTTTCATCTATTAATGCACATGTTTGCACTGCTTGAAATGTGATGCACAACCACATAATCACCTACTTATGTCACCTATTTTTTATAAAAACTTTGCACTTTTAGCAATTCATTTAAGAAATGCATGCTATTCGTGTTGAATTGCATGCAGGTTTTGTCGTAATTATTTATAGGTAATATTTTGATAATAAAATAGTTTTTGTTTGGAATATAATTTATTTATTTTGATTACCTATATATCTCAATTCTATACAAACTCATATTTTCAAATTACTAAAACCAATCAAACTAAATTGACGTTCATTTAGAATACCTAACGCCGGAAACTTCAAATTAAATTAGTATAACTGCTTTGTTACAGTTAAAAGTTCAGGAAGCGATGAAGAAGAAAGACAAACTAGCAAGAGAGCAGGAAGAGGTAAGGCTTTCGATGTACAAAAGAAAATGTATACCATATAGACTGAAATTATTCCAGACAAAACTCTAAAAAAGCTGTTTAAATTGCCTGCAAAACAAACCTACGCAATACAAAATAGTCCAACATTTTTCGGTTCTCACTTATAATTAATTACCTCACATATCAAAATATGCATATAATATGTATTACAAAACTTATTATTATAGTTCTTCGTCAGTTCCTGTCTACGCAAAAATCCCTACCCTAACAGCCAAAGTAATCTGATGTGAGAGTCGCATTTGCTTGTGATCTGACAAGCTCAAGCCTCGGGCCGACTCATCGGCTAATCGTGCCCTAATCTCGAGCTAAGTCTATTAGTGGCAGTCGTACGGCTTCACGACGAAACTTTGGAAGCCCTTTCTCAGCACATTTCGCTCGTAAAACTATGCCGTACTTTGGTATATTGAACATTGATATTTTACTGCATCAATAAACTGTTTGCCGCATGAATTTGGGTGACACCGTGCGGAACGGAGTCTGTTTTGTGGTTTTATTAAAAACTTGGGGCGAATATCGATTAACGCTTGAATTGATGTATTGATAGAAAATTTGATAAGCCCCGATAAGCCAGTTTCTGAAAGGTACAATTGTTCCGAAACTTTGAGGTATCATATTCATATAAACAGTCTTTGCTGTTGAAAATAACATATCTTCTATCATTATATTATACATTATATTATCTTCTCGATATGCAGTGCTTGAAAAACCGTAGTGCGAGTACGCCCGTTAACTTAAAACCTAATAAAAATAATAAGTTTAACATTTTCAGCTAACGAATGCACCGCTACAATCTCATTCAAGTGAACAACACGTAAATCCTTTCCGTGTGTAAACCCGTGCCGTCTTGGTAACAAAGCGTGCATAAATTAACTTAATGTTCAATACTTTCGTACTTACGAGGAAGTGGTGCTTTTATTGCTACTTCTGAATATTTATCACCGTGTTCACGCATTTGAGGAATATTTTTCTTTAAAAATATGATTTTCATAACGCCCCTTGTTATTTCTGGCCCACACCTCCCGGCCTTGCAAATAACGAAATAACACATCTTTTTAATACATAGCTCGTATAATATGAGCGCACGTCAACATTATAGGCAAATAACTCTGCCCTTATTTTCTTGTAAAAATCCATAAACTTTTTATGTGTTAGGCACCGTATTTATGACTGCTTATATACGTATTATATTTTATACAGGCCAGGAAACCAAGATTCAAATGTTAAGAAGAGCTAGGAAGGAAGAATGATACAGCTTGACAAAAATCGCTTATATTTTTTTAATTTAAAATTTTCCTATCTTTCCGCTCGGTCTCCCCTAGAAAATGGCAAGCTCAGTTTTCTCTCAAAATTAAAATTACGCCATCTTATTTAAGGGATGCCAGAGTTTGCTCCGGTTATGTCAATGCTGGTTACATTATTTGTATAATGAAATTGATATTGTTCCAGATTTTAAGAGATATAAGACATGGACTGATGAATATGGGAAGAGATGGCGTGAGAGGACCTTTCGGAGGTATTGCTTTATACGTATTTTGTTATGTTTTATTACAAATAAGAACTTTTATATAAGCTTTAAGATTGTTGTATAAACTGATTGGGTGTTTTTCGTTATTTATCTTTTCTAGTCGCTTCCTGGTATTTTGATATTAAAATCGGCTTCTCGTTTTTCAGCAGCTTCTATGTATTTGTTTCAATCATTTTTGTCTATTTGCGTTCACGAGTAGATATTTGTCGAAAAATTATATAGTCAAAATATCAAAGCGCCTAGAATATTTCAAAAGCTGAAATGTTTTAAAATCAGCATGATGCTTGCATTTGTTTAATGATAAAACACTTTTTGGCGTTTATGCATCTACTACATAAAATATCAATTAAATTGTGAATGTTCGATATGCTTGTTAAGTGAATCCATCGTGCATAAAAAGAGTCACCATGAAAGTAAGTTTCTATAGGAATCTTAAAAAAAAAATACATAAATAAAACATACGTTCGAAACTCCGAAGCGTAACAGAGTGTATGCAAGCAACTAGGATCATCTCCATTCATCCGATCAATGTTTACTTTGCGTCAAAGTGCTGAATGCATGTTATGGAACAAAATATTTTGCAACCACGCACGGCTTTACGATGTTCGTACACAGCTTTTAATCGCAGTGTTGTCAGTGAAACCGCTGCTCTGCGGGAGGCATAGTTACGGTAAACTTTTTTCGCAATTTTGTTAGCACGTTATTTTTTATTTGCATCATCGCTGGAAGTCTACGCTACACTAAAGTCTAATAGAGGGCTCGTTTACAGACGACACGTATATGTACGACGACGAAGCGAGATGCCTGTCCGGGAGGGGTCACTGGTATGACGAACCGCCTTACGAGAGCGACCCCGAGGACTTCCTCATGGGCGGCGGCCAACCGGCTGCGACCTTCCAGAACGGAAGAGTTTGTTTCACGCTCAATCTTCGAAACGAGCAGAGAGGTGAAGGCGTGATATCCCTAAGAAGCGCGGGCGATATAAGCTTAGCGAGGACCCCTCGGAGAGGATTAATTATTCCGCAAAGTGGCCCCTACCCAACCACGGTGATCCCCCTGCGAACAGCGCGAGATCGGGAGAGCGGGGATTACGCCGCGTCTGACGTCCAATCTATAGGATCGCGGCTATCTGGCATTTCGTTGGAATCGAGCCGATCGGAGCGAGACTCTAGGAGGGGTTACCGGCAAATGTCGGGCTACCGGATAGGTGCAGATACGCTATCGCCTGCGTCCTCAGATTACGAAGATCAGGAGAGTGAAACAGATTCTCAACATATAGCTACAGTACATCAGGTATTTAAATGTTTATATATTTGAGTTAATTTTGGCATCGTGAATATTTTCTTTACTTATAATGCTACTTCTGCTTCTAAATCCTTTGTCAGATTGTCGTATGATTGTGCTTTCAGTCGGCTGAAGAAAGCGACGGGGTGTCCAACCTTGCCGGCAAGGTACGAGGGTTAAGGCAAGATGTCCAAAGAAAAATATCAAGATTAAGACAAGAAAGAGGTCCTGATGGTGACAGAAGACCGGGTGGAGACCAGGCTTTCCCGTGTTCAAATAGTTCTTTTGAAAGTCTTCCCAGCGGATCAGGCAGTAGTGAGTGGATTTATTGAGCTATCAGTTTTGTGTTAATATAAACGTTTTGTAAATATGTATGTCTTTCCTTTCTATAAACCGTAACGCCCCATATTTTACTCACACCACACTGCATCGTCTTCTTTTTTATTTGCACACTCTTATCCAATGTAACCTAATTAACTTACCCTGTCTATCCACAGTCGATCAAAGATGTATCTACAGGTATATCTGTTTTTATTGCGCTGGTGGTAGATGGAATGTAAAGGGTTTTAAAAGCAGCAATATTTATGTACAGGCACCCAAGCTTTGGTTCGCGCCGGTAGTAATCACTCATCTCTCTCGGCAGAAGAAAACATAGAATTAAGTCCAGCCGGGCGGAGTTTACTCGTGCCGCAAATGCTGTGCCGAGCTCGAGCACTCGTCGATTACGTACCCAATATTTACGAGAAAGATACTCTGAGATACAAGGTAAGACCTCGTAATAACTCATTCGTACCGCTATGAAACGATTACGACTCAATTGCTGACTTCCGTTTGTTTGTTAACAGAAAGGAGACATCATAGAAGTTATAAACATGAACGCATCTGGAATCTGGCGGGGAGTACTCAACAATAAAGTTGGTAACTTCAAGTTCGCAAATGTCGAGGTGCTATCTGAAAGAGAACCGATGAGGTCAAGACCATTAAAATGGTGTAAGAGTCGCGAAAGACTTTGGGAGACACGACCGAGGACAGTAGAAGAATTGCTAAGGAGGATAGATTTACCGGAATACATAGTGGCCTTCGCTAGAAATGGATATGAAGATATAGAGTTGTTCAAAGAAATTGAGCCCTCAGATTTAGACTATTTGGGTATTATGACACCGGAACATCGTACACGAATCCTAGCTGCTGTACAACTTCTGCATCAACTTGAATGTAAGATATCTGTAATTATATATCGTTTATATCTATGAGTTAATTGTTTTTGTCAAAATTCTACATCTGAATCGACCTAAGTAATGTAAATATTTGTCATGAGAACTATTAAACTAAGAACTGATATTAACTAATCGTATATAAATGAGAATTATAAGTTTTTTTTTAAAGTAATTATTAATTAAAATGTAATTAGACTTGCCTGTAACGAACATTATTTAAAGGTCAATAAATGAGTCTACAGGAAAATTACTATAGTGGGCTATTATTTTTTAATTATTCAGGTGGCGAAGCCGAAATTGAAAATGAAGGAGGTGGTTCTAGCTCCGAAGGTGGAGATTCTCCTTTCGGAAGACGACAATTTCCTCGCGACTCTGGCTGTTATGAAGCAGGAGTTGGCGTTGGTGGTGTCCGCGTACGCACGTCTCCTCTGGTTCACAGAGCGGACGAGCCCTCTCACAGGCTACCCGAACCGGCACCCCAAGCAAAGAGGTCCATACGACGCAGACAACCTGACGATGCAGAATGCGATAGGATCGAAAGATACCCTGGAACTATTCCAGAGCGAACGGCAACGCGTGGCGGGGGTCTTCCGGGGGGTGCTAGAGATGACACGTGCGAGTCAGACCACAGACTGAACGTGGTGAAGTTTGTAGCTGGCGGTGAGCCTTGTGCTTCTGAGAAGAGTAGCGACTCTGGTGTGAGTAGTTCTTCCTTGAGCTCTGCTCATCCACATCGACCATGAGCGAGGATTTCCGCGCCTGCGCTCGCATAGGTGAAGTCGCGGGCGTGGGCCCCGTCGGCTCTCCCGCCCGTTCTCTCAACTGATATGGAGTCCACACCACCCGATTGTTAAAAAAAATTACCGTCATCATCTATCTAAGAAGGAGACATTAATACGAGGATAATTTTGTGGGCATCATTTTAAAGAGCGTTGATACGTTTACATTGCAGGTGATTTGTCATAATTTTCAATTTGAACTAAGACTGATCATCCATTAAAGTTCGTCTTACCGTTGAGGTGACCTTATATTTATTTTTGTGTGGGCAAATTCAATGTTATCAAAACATGAAGTCGTCGTTTTTAACTTTTCCAATTATAGTATAAAATCCTTTTCATAGTGTAAATCACCTCGGCGAATGCCTAATACCTTCACTTACTGATTATTCATTATCAAAGTAATTTAATAATGTAGGTTTTAAAGACTGACCTGTGTTTTTAATCAATCTCACTGTTAGTAGAGTACACTAAAATAATAGTTATTAAATAAAATTTTCGTCTTCTACTAAAGATAATAAAATTATGGTGTTATTAGGTCAATAAATATGAAAATGAAGTTATTATAGTAGATATCAATAATATCTAAATTTAATTTGAGACGTTTACGTTGCTTGTTAATACATTTTGAAATCGCTTTATAATCATTCCGTTTGAATTTAAAGGCATATCATTAAAAGTGGCAATTTTATTATAAAAGCTTATTGATTTGCATTTTGTTCAAAATTATAGAGAAGTTAAAAGAACAAATGAAGAAGAAATGATCTTGAACAGAATACTAAAGCAGAAAAGCATAAATCATATATATTATTTGTATCAAAGGCAATAAGTCTGTTTTGAGTATGTTTTATAAATATATATAAGAGCGTTGAAAGCGCAAGATTTGATAGCAATAATTGTAAATAAATTATAGATAGGTTAATTATGTTGAGAATTTTTGTATTTTTTGTAAGAGAGCTCTGTGCTGTACAGGTTAGGTTTGGGTAACTGTGAAATTCTAAATTTCACTGTGAATCTTCAGTGTCGTGATGTCGTTAAGACCTTTACGACTGGGGCACTTGTGAGTGAGACGGATCCTAAAATTGGAAAGGTCAGAACACACTACATCACGGATCATGGACGCTAAATGCACGTGTAAGGTGTTGACAAATATTTAAATTGACTCTGTATATATGTTATAAGTCTTTGATTCCAACCTCAAGTTTTTGGCTCCACTTAGTCTTTGGCCATAAAAATTTTGTAACACTTTCACTCCTTGTAATGAAATTTTGCTGGTATTGTATAACAAACCTTAAACTGTTGCAGTCAAAATTAGAATCAAACTTCACAAATATTTCTACAAAAAAACTATTATCCGCAAAATAAACAAATGATATTGCATTATGCATATAAATCTGATGATTAAATAGATCACTCATTGATTACTTTTATGTATAATTACCATTTATTTTGAATGCTGTTGTGATCCAAGTATTTTAGTGTGTTCTCACCATATTGTAGTCGTATCATGTCAAATGTACTGACGGTATACATTCTGTAGTAACGCGCAAATAACGAAGTCCTGAGGCGTTTTTTGCTATCGGAATTTTTGTATTAGTGTTCTGAAGCATTCTTGTGAACAAAATATCACTGAATTTTCGTAACTTACAAGACATAGTGTCGGCGTGAAGTGTGATGTGCGAAGTAAGTAGATTTATTGTAATACAGTTTATAGTTGCTTACTGATTGTAACTATTACAACATATACTTTATTCGTTAAATTTTAAAACTTAAAGCACTTCAGTAGGTACTTAGTAATCAGTATAAAGATCATTTGAATGGAAATCAATTTCATACAACCGCGATTCCTACCTTCTCGTAAATTACATACAAACTTGTTGTTTTATTTATTATTTATTAGCTCATAGCTATTATTTATGCAGTTAATATGAGTATATGACTGATATAAATAAGATTGTGAACATACGTTGAAAATGTTAAAAATACAAATTTATTAGCAGTGGAAAAATTATAAGTAAAACACAGTTCTTTTGTATGAAATCAAGGACAAATGAATCAGCTGATAATTGGAGTAGTCTGTATTAAGTTCGTCCTCTATATGCCGTTTCAATAGGTAAATCAGGCTGTAATTCCTATTCTATTCTGAGTTCACGCTGTTAAAGACTTTGTTAGGAATATTTTATAAATACTAATCTGGATTATAGGTTTGTTATTGGGTCTTTATACCTTATTTCTGTCCTTGTTGAACAAGCTTACAATGTATCTGATTCAATTTTTTAGATGTAAGTCCAACGCAAGTGCTTATTCTACACTAGAACACCCTGACTGTCTGCCGTGTTCCTCCTAATGTAAATTTGTATAAAACAATAACTTCAAAACCTTTTTGACTATAATTGTGTACTAGTCCGACTTATATGTATATAGATAAATGTTTGTTACATGTATATTGTAGATAGAACATTTATTTCTTTGAACAATTATTGTACATTAAAATAACTATTGTAAAATTAACTAATCAATATTCATATTTCAATGTTAAATATTAATTTATTCATATACATAATTATGCCTAATTTATATGCTCACGTAGGTTTTTGAATTTGTCATAGATTTGCTCTTATAATTAGTTATAAAGATTTGTGATTATAAAATAACTGATCTATATATTTCACATTTTTATTTGTGCTAGATTATAACTGATTACAGTAACTGTCTTTTCCGTAGCCATATTTATATTTTTTTAAACAGTCCTTAATTGTAAGTTACGACATCAGTTTACAACATGGATTCTAAATAAATAAATCCAAAAATTACACTTGCTATTTTTTTAAATATACTCTTTAATTAAATAGGTACTTAAAACTCGGTACATAGCGGTACTCGCGATACTCGGTCCGAGCTACACTTTACAATATTACTAGATTAGAAGTGTACAATTCCACTCTATTCATTATAATCAAATTTCATTACAGAACAAAAACAATACAAGAGAAAAAAATTGCCAGTCCCTTAGAAAAAAGTTTTTTGTATGTCAACAAGGATCAACTGCAATATTATGACTGAAACAGCTTGAAAATTTGTTCAATCCCAAAAAAATAATTAAGTGATACTTATTCTTGTTAGGGTACTCGTAACTAAGACTACAACATTAAATGAACAGTTAGCATAAAGCTACCATTCATTATCACGTTGGAACATAACGCAGTTTAAAATTATTATAAGCCAAACAAAGCGCCGTGAGAGCAATCAAAAAGACAATAAAATGTAATGAGCTTACATCGTAAAAGTTTGGTTGCTTTACGCTATTAACTGGTACTAAAGTAGGTTAAATTGGATGAACTTGTTACTTGTGTTTGCATGAATGACTAGCGATGAACCGAAATTTTATTTATGGAGGCTATTTACTTAAAAAAATAGTAAACGTAATGCCATTTTACAGGAGTAGTTTTTCTAGCAGCATTATGTAAAGTCACTGCTAAAGGTACAGTAGTAAGTTTTATTGTTTTGTACCTTTAAAATTTTGACAACCAACAGTCCCTGGTTTTCTTCAGAGAATTTTAGGAGTATTGTCACCGGAAATGTAGATGGCTGAAACAAACATTGCAAATGAGGGCATTGCTTTTGACTCTGGGTGTCAATTTTAAGCTTTACGAGTGCGATGATCAATCAGTTTGTGAGTGTGAGGTTCATTTTAGGATGACAAAGGAGAAACCCTAGAGGAGAGCTGTTTAAGTGAAACCGTAAGTTGCCATTCCTTTATATTCTAATAAAATTATATTCGCTAGCATCACATCGGGAAAATAGCGCGCATGAATAAATAAATGATACGATAAGGTATCCTAAGTAACAATATTCTGCGCAATCATTTCATAAATCAATTTGCAATATCTGAGACATAATTGCATAAACAGATCGCCGAGCCAAACTCCCGATATTATCTTTCTTCGAGTGAGTTACAAATGGAAAATGCTTTATCAGTGTTCGCTGTTTGCAATAACTTGCAGCTTACCTATTATTTGTGCTTTCATAATTAAGCGAATATCAACCGTATGTCCGGGTAATTAAATTGTGATAACTTTAATAATTGTAGGCTAGAAAATTAAATTAGTTGAAATTTACCTATATTTAAAAAAAAAACTTAGATAATAAGTGTTAGGAATATCTTGAAATAAAACTTATTAAGAATAAAATAATTGTTAAATAACAAATTTTCCTCCTTAGCCGAGGCGGCAATATTCGTATCGATATAAAAAAACTTATGGGTATAATAACATTTAAAAAAAAAACACTTTTAACTATAATGGCCAGAGTTTTGAATTTGTATCGTGTTAAAAATAATGATATAACAACACAAGCACGAGTTTTGTATCGAGTACAAAATTTGAATGTAATTCTAAGTGTCTACGTTTCATTGATTAGTTCAAACAAATTGAATCGCATCAAAACTGTACAATTTATACCTAAGAATTTACTGAGATTTGATAAAGCCATATATGTTTAACATCAACGCTATGAATTGTCCTAAACCTTGCCATTTTAAAATAAATAACTGTTCTTTCATACCGATATACCATACCTACTTACATAGCTGCTATAATTACCAGCCGCCTCGATGACTTATAGCGGGCTCTGTGGGCCTTTTATCATTCACCTTCGTCCATTTTTCAATTCTTGCGTGCATAAATCTTAGCAATTGCAAGAACTCGTGGGAATACCGCACTTACATAGTAAAGGAAGTAGGGTAAGTTTAAAAAAAGATTAAATAGAGCTTTTGTTACTAGTTAGAAAAATTATCTGTAAATATTGATAAGCTGCATTTTTACCCCCGTCGTAAAAACGATTGGGTGTTATAATAAAAAATGAATTAGCGGTTTCGTTACCTAAGAAATTTCGTTTTTGTGATCGTATTGCCTGAGGTGATAATCATGTTTTTATTTGATAACAATAAAAAATATTTTTTAAGTATTTTCGTTCACATTCGGTGAACTTCATCAGGGATGAAATTAGTCATTCGTGTCTTTAACGATGACACGTCTCGCGCGTGTGTGCGAGACGTGTTTATAGTTGGACCTTTCCAACTATCAGGTACTCTTGAAACATTTTTACTAAAATAGTGTATATACTATTTTATAAAATAGTGAATAGTGAATACAATTTGACATGAACATGTGGCCATATGCAAAACCACCACAAATACTATAACTATAATATAACATGGTCTTGTGTGAAAATCATAAAATTTGTCGGTTGGTGCTAAAAGTAAGTAAAGGATGGTGCAGGAGTCCATAATCGTAATTAAAATGATCCCTTAAAAATCTAGTCTTGTGAGCAGTTTTTTGATACACAGCAATAATCACGAGTCGAGTCGAGTGTTCCTTCTGTAATATATTACACTATGTATTTCCATGGCTGTAAAATTTTCTATTAGCTTCCTGGCTCTTAATGAGTTTGCCGCTTGTTTGTCGGTAGCTAACAAAGTTTTTGTGCAGGATTGAGCTATAACTGCAAACGGGTGCATTTAAAAACTTTTCTTAAATTGGCTTTTGCAAATTTTTGAGATTATGAAATTTCGAAATATTAGTTTTTAGTGAAAAATATTAAACTTGATTGAGTTAAGTTTCAGATATATGATATACATGACTGAACAGCCTTAGACTTTTGTTATTTTCATTCAAATTAATAACAATGTTTGTGCTGATTGTGTCACTTTAGACTTTGCTTTGCCTAGAAATTAAGACACGCGATAAAGCGAGGCTTGATTTGAAGGGAAAAAGATAAATAAGGTAATATGAAACCAAGGCCTTTGTCTTAAAAATACAAAAAGCTTAAAAAAAAGCTTAAACAGAAAAAAAAATACAAAATAAGAACACAATATACTGAAACAAGAAAGCGAAGAAGTGTTCATATTCTTAGAGCTTTGAGCTCGCAGTCAGCGCAATGTTATATCAGTAGAAAAATGTAGTATACATAAAATTTAAGGTTTAAACATTGAAATGAATGTGTAAGTATGTACCTACTGTACTTTAAATGCGGCGAAAAAATTAAAGTATAGAAATATATAGTGTTGATAACGTTTTTTTTTAAACACTTACATACACATTCTACCTATTTTATTATCGGAACTGTCTATGAATTAGTAGCATTATGCACTCACACTGCTTCAAGCAGATGCAACAAACCGCAAAATTAGTTTATTTTATTGTAGCGCGTCGCTTTATCTAACTAAACATTAGAACATAATCAAAACTTAACAATAGCCACTACAGAACTATGGAGTACACACGAAAATAATCGCATAAACACAAACCATTTAGTGGCCATCCTGCAACGCGGGTGTCCCGACTTGTTTACCTGTCTGCTGTAATTAACTCTTTATTTTTAAACTACGACAGACGCGGCCTGCATACTGTAGCCAGGGGCGCGGATGCGGTCGCTAAAATAGGCCGTGGTTGAAATTTGTAGCTGTGTTGCTGTAACTAATATACTTGGTGATACTATCATACTACAGGCAAAATCATTAAAATTTTAATATTTTCTCATTGATTTGGTCATTAACGGTAACGGTTCTCACCGATGACGTAGAATGTGTAAGGTACTCAATTATTTATTAAAATAATTTGCAATAATTTTACGAACAAGTGAACTAAATGTATAAAGCCCTTGGTCTAGTATATATACCGCTGCCTATATGTAACTTAAATAGATATAATAGATATATGTGGGGTACAATGGGGCACAATTTATCTGTACCTATCCTGGTATAGATAAATTGTGTATTTGGAATGAAAAATGTATTTAGTAGTAGTAAAAAAATAATTAACAGATATAATTATTTGAGGGAGATGTTGTGGTGTAGGTAGCTAAGCTTAAATATTATATTGATTTGGTACTGGAGGGTAGATAAATAAATCAGTTTTTGTCGAGACTTATTACATGTCATTACAGTCTTTAACCTATATTGGCAAAGGTCTCCCCAATATTTTTTCACACTTCACGATCCAACATTGTTATGACTTTGTTTATTAACATTAGACAGATTTATTTTTTGTATCTGTATTATGGATTATTAATGTTTGAAATAACCAATTTTATTGATAAGATTCCATCGTTTCAACTATTACGGAAATATTTTTATAACAAATTTTTAAGCATAAGACAAAGCTTTAAAAACCCTTGAAAGTAAAAAAAAACAAACAAGTACAAGTACATTATCATAACATACCCTCATTTCAAATCCCAGAAGATACAAAGTTATAAAATACATACATAAATCGTTGTTACCAGCCTTTTAGAGACAACTCCTATACTTTTGAAGTATTATGCATATAAAATGAGTATTTATAAAGATTTGGCATTGAAAAACAACTTGAAAGAGTACAAAAACTAGTTAAAAGTATCGGTGTCATACAAAAGCCACAAAAGTCTTGCTTTTGGAAAAACTTTTCTATTCAAAGAAAATCCCAGATAAAAATTATTTTTTATCTTGTCTGAAGCTGGTGTATTTTAGCGAAATAATTAACAAATATTCTGAATAGCACTGTGTTGTCTCTATTTTAACGAGGAAAAATACCTTTGGTTGATATATTTCAGGCCGTATGATTATGACAAGAACCATGATTTTAAAGGAGAGCTTTCGCTATTTAAGCAATGTGATAAGCTCTTCTGGAATTCAATATGGCTAACGTTAAAAGTTTTTATATTCTAAATACAACCTAAAATCTGCACATGGGGTAGTCAAAAATTTTTTTAAAGATAATTCCTGCCATATTTCTTCTATTTTTACATGTCCATGCATTTGTATAGAAGCTCTTAGCTATTTACAGATAGGTAAATTTTTCGGAAGGATTGTTTAAATTAAGTGTAACTTTTTATTTACTATCAAACTTTTGTATTGAGCGTAAGTAGTATCTTTTACATTTATCGAATAACAAACCTTTAGTGTCCACTACTAATTCAATTTCAACTGCGTCCGACCCAATCATCACTTCGTACCCTTTCAGCAGCCAAACTACAGAAGCCATGAAATGTTTAATGCAGCAGCCAGAGACAATTTAGCAAATGCATACACGATGGGGCATCCCCGTTTATGGCGCTCGTGTTTGTGTCTATTATTGCTAGTAAGTATAACAGTAGGGTAACTTTATGAAACCTCGTTTTAATGAATAAGAAGGAGAACATGGCTAAGTTTCTTAACATTAAATCTTATTATCATATTCAATCAACTAATTATTTTATCTTTGGATGCACAACTAACTGTGTAAGAAAAAGTAACTTAACATAAATAATTAAATGAACATACCTACTCTATCGTCAATCGTATCGAAGATTTATCCGATTATTATCCTTAAAAACGTATAATAAAATAACCAAGGAAATTTCCTTAATGCTCTGTAGTTACCACCATTTCACGACCTAAGCCTGCATTTTCGTAATAAACATTTCCTCTATTCCACACCTTTCCATCAAACCCACTTCTCTACAAAAAGGAGCAAACTAAATAAACGTGTGAGCGTGTCGAAAGCAAATATAATAATCTTCAAAAGCAGCCGCGACATTTATATTTCAGTGCATGTAAATCCAGAGACGTTTATACGAGCGTTGAAGCATGGACTTACCGCTTCACAGTCGATAGAGTAGCCATAGAAAAAGATGGTTCATTCTTGTTTGTCTCTGTCACTTTAAGAAGACAGGCAGGAATTATTTTTTCCTGTTGTCTTCTTGCGATATTTTTAAACTGACAAACATGAATCGAATTAGTACTAAGTTTAAGTCTTTCTAATATTGACAATTACTTTAAATGTTTTAAATCACGGCTCTTTTCTATGGTTTACCTTTAGAAAATATTTTGCTAAATTCACAGTTGTACACAATCAGCTTTATTAGTAAAAGCTTTGTTTAATTATCTTTATCGGATAAAATAAATGATCAAAATTGAAACTCGTTTATTAATAAGGCAGTTTATATCCAGATTCCACCTCATCGTTTGATCACTTGTTCCGGCTAAGAATCGAAAATAAGACGCCAGCTCTTGAAGTTAGTTTGTTAATCACTAGCCTATGACGGTTTTACGCGCGTTACCTGGATGTAGCATACATAAACCAGTCACATTAGGAAGAAATTGTTGAGGCACAAAAATAATATTTTTATCAATAACATTTAAAAAACATATTGTTACCAGTTAAATAGAAATAATTGATTTATGACTGTCTGTTTTTTTTTCCTGTTCTGCAAGTAAGTACCTGAGAAATCCGTAATGTTTAACTCTTCATTAACTTATTTATTTACTTGTACTATTTCACTGAAAGCATGAGAATAGACAATAATAACTCATAACTCGGTATAAATTGAATTTGTTGTTATTTCTGCATTTTGTTTGAAATAGTTTATGACCTATCTAAATGTGATTTTTTTTTGTAAATCCACGGGAACCAACGAAGTCAGAGTTAGGTTAATCTTACTCAGATTAACCTAACTCTGTTTCATATTTAAGAATCTCTTAAATATAATAGTTAATTGCTAGTCTAATTCTTAGGGGGATTTACAATGCTTTTGTCATGGACCTTTTTTATCTGAGTATGTAAAAAAAAAAAAATTAATAGCGTTGTAAACACTACAAAAATAATTATTGTAACTATACACCTTTTATCGGATAAGATTATATCGCATTTACGAGTAATGTACCTATTTCACCCAAGTGAACTAAGTGGAATACCTAACTGTACTTACCAATTATTAAAAGTTTCCACTACTAAGGCAGTGTTCGTACTAATTGAATGTGTAAAGTTTCAATTGACTTAAGAGGATGATTAAAATCTTATAATTATTAACGGGTATTGATATATGCACCTACTTCTTAATTGTCTTGTCATAGGACTTCGAGCGTCCCATAGAAACATTTATATATATAGAGTAGAAAATGTCCTTACCGCGCGTCAAGTAAATTTTACCCTAAAGAAAATTAAAGACTTATTTTTATACGTTTTTTAAGTTTGTGATTGTCTGCAACTCGCCCGATGTAAAGTGACGAAGAGGCCTAAGATGCAGTACGCTGCGATGTAGCTGTAGTATGTTTTTGTCTATAATCCACTAGGACCAAATTCCACTTATTAAGGGTTTTCTCAAATTACTTAGTAGAAAGTTATCCTAAATTTCGTCGAAAACATTCATTCCTAGGAACTTTTTGCAAGGTATTTCAGCGTTTTCTACGTAAAAAAAGAAAATTAAACAAATACAATAACTAATCCCTTCATATTTAATTTTAATAGAAAAACAGATGTAACTAAGTAATTTATTTTATGCGTTGATATTTTTCCATTATTGTGGGAACACATCCCGATGTTTTTAAGTGCAACATCAAATACTGAATTACATTAATATTTTTTGGTTTTGAGTTTTGCTTTTTTACATTAATATGCACAATAAACTTACTTGTGGAAAGTAACCTCGCTGGATTTGTTATGTTTTTAAGTAATTTGACTTTTACGACACATTTACCCATATCGAAATATTTTTTGAAGAGCTTTCGCTCGCTTGGCCTCACACCAGGCACTGATTTGAAGTGAGCTGAGGTAATGCTATGGCCTTAAGTGAAGCAGCAATGCATTGAGGCGGTTAGCACGCATCTAGTACATGTACGTCTATGCGTAGTGGTATGGTACTATGTGCTAAGGTAAGGTAAGGTAAAGTATGTTATGAAGACTAGTGGCTATGTGAGTTGTAACATCGGGGGCTAATCTTTGCTGAAATATGATATTTTTTTGGTTTTTTACATTCTCTGTAATTTTGAAACATTTTATATTCTTCTTATTGCATCGCTTTTAGACACGTAATGTGTTATTACGCTCATTCGCTCTTTTCACGTTACGGTAGGTACCGCGCAGGTTTTTTTAAGAAGCTGTTTTTATGTCAGCATTTCATTTGAAATATATTTGCGCAGGTGCTATTTGGACGGTTGCTCTAAGTAGAATATATCTTGCATCTAGCAGAAAATAGTTTAATAAATCATTTGACTACATGTCAGAATATTTTTCACTAACTGAACTTTTATAGTTAAGATTTTTTTTAATTTTTATGACATTCACTTTTTTTTTAGTTGATAGTGAGTTGAGAAGCTTGGTTGTACTAATCACTATTATTTGCAGTTATTTATCACTATTTTGCAAACTGAAACGAAGATACGTCTTTAAAGAAAGGTTAGGTTTAACATGTATGCATAAATCATATTTTGTGTAACTCAACATGAAGCATTATTTGTAATACCCTATTCCTTTGGTTGTCTTTATGTTCAACCTTAGCAGAAAATAAACAACTAATGTTTTGTTACATAAAAGCTCGTAGTGGCAGGCTAGGCCATTATCCACAGACAGGTCTAAACTTGTGTACCTCGCTTATTTAACTAAGACACACAAACATACAGTTTTGCGAGCAAACTAGCTAGTTTGTGCGCCAATTGATGGAAAGTGTTTTATTCGTATTTAATATAAGGAAAAACAAACAATGCTTTCCAACAAAAAAGGTTTATTATCAATATTACCTTCTTGACTTTCCTGACTTCGATACCGCAGAAGCCTGGCGCATTTTTTTTGGTTATTTAGACTTAAAGTCAAAGTCACTAGACTTATATCGATAAATTTTAAATGGGACCATTTAGATTTTTATAGAATTTTTTTATGACCCTTTTAAATTAAAATTTTATTTTGGAAATCCGTCCGAAGGCCGATCTGAGGAGTAATCGGAGAGAATCAATAAAAAAAGATCAATTACTATTCATCAATAGTACCTTCTTTTTTGAAATCAGTTGAATAAGCAAATTCAAACACATATTACGTAATAAATAAATGTAACCCAACATCATTATTGCTTTTATTACAATTTCGCTTTGTTCTCTGAACAATTAAAAAGTACTGTTTGCCTACACGTTTACATAAAATACTGAAAACATACGAGTACCTACGTGGAAACATACAGTTTGAATATAAAGCTGTTTAAATTTGAAAATTGCTAAGGTATAAAAGTATTTTGTTAAGTTGTTAGGCACTTAAAGCTTACGTTTGGACCAATCACTTGCAGCATTACAACATGACAAGATCACTTAAATCAACACTAAACTAAAGTAAATAATAAAACATTACTAGTTCTTCATACAAAGTATCCGAGTGTACCTACAAGCGAGTCATTGGCAACCTGTAGTAGTAATTGCATATTACTGCTTCGCAGGTGGTCTAAAAGGAATGTATTTAACTACCAATGATTTCTACGTAAACTTGAAGTTTCAATAATAAGTAAGCAACTATTATTTAAAGTTAAGGGTTTTTTAAGGTTGATTGTTTTTTGTAATTTTTTTTCCTTGATTGAAATCACTCAGTTTTAACTAATCAAGTAAGGCGTTACTTTGCGGACTTAAAAAAAACTGGTGAATCGATTTTTATAAAATCCATATAGAATTGGACCAAAAAAGAATTGAAAAAATTTCTAGAGCCATATCTGAGAAATAGTGGAACAAGCATAAAGAAAGTATTTTTTTAAAGCATAGGTAATATAACACTTCCACCTATTTATTCACTTTTTTAAAAAAAGATAACAAAATTAAAATCAGTTCTTCCGTTCGGAAGCTACGATAGATACACACACGCCGACACGTCATACTTATAACACCCCGTCATTTTTGCGTCAGGGGTTAAGTAGGCTCCGACGAATTGAGAACCTCGAAAACTCTCTAAACAATGTTGTTTTACTAACACTCTGTGGCGCTTTTCAGCAATAAAGAGCTCAAAATCAATCTCAGAATTTAAATATATCTCTTATCATGGACAGCGCCGCTCAAACAAAAAAATACAAAGTTTAACACACTTTCAAGCAATTAAAGTTTAAAATATCCTTAAAATCTACATTTCAACTTTCAATTTAAAACTCGTGTATGTACGTACATCACCCGCATCCTCCCAGGTGGTCTGTAATTTTGTTAACCATCCGCGATCCGCCACTCAGTTGATGTTTACATCGATAACTTACAGCCAATTTTTATAATTTCTGGGTATTTTGTTCCGTGAGTAAATAAGAAAGCGGATAAATTCTGTAGTGTGATACTTAATTCGCTTGTTGTTGTTGTAAACGACCTTCGTAACCTTGTTTCCTTGATTGATTTTGATTAACTCTGGTTTTGGACCTTGGTATTGTTTTTTTAATTTATTTGTAAACATTGCATAAAAAATCATTAGATTTTTTTTTTCAATAATAGTAAAGTATGAGTGGCAATCGCATATCGGACCAAACAACAAAGTTAACAAGTAAAATTATATTATAAAAAACTAAAAATCCGCGGCAAATCTTGGATTCTAAATTTATCATTGTGTATAGTAGATTTTCTACTAGTCATGCCCTTTCATTTGATATACCCATATTGTGTGAGTTGTGATAAAATATGTAATACCTACGCCATTTTGTTTCGGCGGCCATTTGGACCGATTGTCATACAAAATACTCCCGACTAATTAGCCTTTCAATAAAATCAAAATCAGTTCATCTGTTTGGGATCTGCAATGCCACAGACAGACACACATACACGCAGGGACACGTCAAAGTTATGACACTCTCACGCTTTGCGTCGAAGGTTAAAAAGTGTTTGTCGAGGTCATTAGTTGATCAAGTTTGATAAGACGTCAGATTTTAACACGAATATCCAGAGATGACGTTAATTTTTGTCAAGAAAATTAGCTGTTAGACTTCTTAGCGGCGGCGATTATCCTCTGTGGAGAAAATATCTTTATATTTAGGTATATCTTTGTATGACTATAAAGTATGCTGTACAGCGTATTCACAGTAGTCACGTGTTTGAAAATAGGTAATAGTCTAGACATTGGCTGTGCATTCAATCCTGAGAATCCTAAAGCTGCAAGTCATTTCAAAAGTAACGTTTACTCAGCGTCCCAAAGGAACTCGGTCGCAGTTTTTCATAACCCTTCCCGTTGACCAAACTCGCACTTTGCAGGCGTCCGGAAAAACTCTCCTCCCATTTAATTTTATGGCTGGGGTGGCGAAAAACCGTCGGTAGCCTGCTATCCTCGCTACTTATTTCATTGTTTGTATTTTTTTCGCAACATAGCATGAATTTAACAATTTGCTCTTTGAACAGCTTTTAATCCGTAAAGTTTTATGGAACTGACTGATTGTGACGTTTTAAGCATTAATATGTGCCATTTTTTTACAGACTTCCTAGAAAAATATGAGGCGTTCTCATTTTGACTGTCTTTTTTGATGTTGTTACTGATTTGATAAAATAATTTTTGTTATAGGATAGCCTCATATGTAGTTCCATTTTGATTTTAATCAAAATTGGTCCAGTGGTTTAGTACTGAAAGAAAATTAACTGAAAAAATTGTATCGGCACGTGGCAATATTTTTTGTGGAATGTCAGACATTGGATTTTTGCAAAATTCGCTATTGTGGTAACGGTCATCTTAGATATGAAATTTATCATAGTGTTCTACTAGTCAAGCTCTTTTTTATATGATATGAAAATCGGTTCATCCGTTTGGGAGCTACGATACAACTGGACACAGACACTTCGAGCTTATAACAACCCGTCGCTTTTACGTTGGTTGCTAAAATAATAGTGTAAAGTGGTAAAGACTTTAGTAGAGTATCAAGCAAGATTTTTCGCGTTTACAAAGGCCTTATGCTAATATGAGAAAACCTCAATGGACTGTAATAAAATCGATATATTTTGATGGTAATTAATACAAAATAGGAAGTATATTGACGTCTATTCGGTTCTTTAAAATGGCAAATTGTAAAAGTGCGGATGAAAGCTTCTCTTTGTCACGTTCAGGCATATATGGCAGCCGCATATGGTGCGGGCGGGTTGGCGCCTCCCTGCACCTTACGTTGTTACCGACACCACCTTATAATCACTTGCCCATATCCGTCCACATAAGAGTATATACATTGGACATTGATCGTTAATAATCCACCATTATACTAGAAACACGAGGTTTGCAAAAATATAAAATTGAAGACGCTATTTCCGGCGAAGGCAGAAAAACTATCAATAGAATTGAAAACTGAAAAGAGCATGGATTATATGAAACGGTAATTGTAAACAAAAATTTTACACAAATTATTGCATCCTAAAAACAAAAATCTTGGGCTACAATAAAATAAGGGCTGTATACGTACTACAAAAAAGGTTGGATTCCGACAAGGTTTTACAAATGCTTCGGACGTGCCTTCAGACTGGGTCACTAGAGAAAGTCAAAGAGAGGGTACTCGTATTTATAAAGTAGGTTGTGTTTTTAAATACCTATCCAGTATTCTGTTGGGCCCGAAAAAAAGTTTTTTGGTTCTTCTTATACCTGTAAAAATTGTTCTCAGACTTCTGGTTTTTTAATACGGCCTTAGTATAGAACATTTATTGTATCCGGGGAGATATGTGTGTCATGTCCTAGCGCGGCTTTTCAACCTCTGCGTGAGGCATTGTTACTTACCTGAAGAGCTCATGCGTACCTTAGTTGTGCCAATACCGAAAAACAAAACGGGTGATATCTCGAGCGTGTCCAATTATAGACCCATCTCTCTGGCGACGATTGTGGCTAAGGTACTTGAACAGATTATACATTCACACACAACAACACTTAATTTGGATGATGATCAGTTCGGCTTCCACCCGCAAGTTTCTACGGATATGGCTATATTTTCTCCAAAGGAAATCGTCAAATATTACAGGAGAAATGGTACTACGATATATGCATGTTTCTTGTGACAGTATTAATCATCATCTCTTATGGACGAAAATGCACGGCTCGGGGGTCCCCTCTGAGGTTGTTGGTTTACTAGCCTATTGGTACAGTAATCAGACTAACAACGTCAGATGGGACTCCGAGGTTTCGGACAGCTACAGACTATCTCGCGGAGTGCGGCAGGGGGGGTTACCTCTCCCGTCCGGTTTAATTATTACATGAATGACTTGATCGTGGAGCAGATCAGCACCCCAGTCAGGCTCATGTTGGATGGCAGATTTGGCAGACAACCTGAGCTACGCTGATGACATGGTGCTGCTCAGTCCCTCGATCAAGGGGTTACGAAAACTCCTGAATATTTGTGAACGGTATGCGACAGAACATGACCTCTTCTACAACAACAAGAAGACAGAAATGGTTATTTTCAGATCGGGAAAGGGTCCCGATAATGTACCTAAAGTTCGTTTAAACGGCCAATCAATACGTATTGTTGACAGTTTCAGGTACCTTGGCCACGTGGTAACGTCCAAATTGACTGACAATGACGATATCGAACGACAGAGACATTATTTGTATGTGGTTGGAAACATGACCGCGAGAAGGTTTTATAATGCCGCGCCGGATGTGAAAATCACGCTGTTTAGATCATTCTGCCAAACCTTTTACACCTGTCAACTTTGGACCGAATATACTGTGCGAGCACATAGCTCCATCAGAGTGGCCTACAATAACATCTTCAGGCAGCTTATGGGGCTATCAAGGAGTTGTAGTGCGTCCGGCATGTTTTTTGATGCCCGCGTTGATACATTTAACGCCATACAGCGTAAGAGGATTGCCTCATTCTTGTCCAGAGTTGACAGATGTAAAAATGGTGTCATACGAAGTTTGGCTGATCGTCTACCAAGATCTGCAACGTATCGACAATGGCTGGCTGTTGCCAACTAATTTAATTTTTAACTTTTCCTCCTTGTTTGTATTTATACCACCTTATTTTATTTGTTTTTATGTATTATTATGTCTTCTATGGATCTATGAGTCTGCAATAAAGATAAATTATTATTATTAATATTAGGAGAAGTTTGCTACGGTTCCATTTCCTTGCTGATTTTTATAGCAATTATCAACACATACGGAACAATAGTAACTCTTAATACAAAAATAAAACAGCTATGACCTTAATTATCTTTTTTTGAGTTACAAAATTATTATTGTAAATTTATAGTCCATGAAGGGCAAAAGGTTTTCAAATTGCAGAACAACTAGGTGTTGGCATTAACCTTAGTTATACTTAGATTATTAGAATTAACTTGTATTCCATTAGGAATATAGGAGTAAGTTAAATCGGCCACGATTGTGTCAATTCATCTCGGGAACCAGTACCCAGTGTACAACTAGTAAATAATCTATCGTTACTTATAGGTATAGCTAGTGAGTAGTGACGTGCCGGTTTACATCCTACGAATCGATTAACACTCGAGTCGAGTGTCCATCGTCAAGGGACGCAATCGTGTATTGACAGCGCCACGGATATTAACCACTCGATGGCTAATTGTTCCCAGTTCAATTATCGAGCAGCTGTCACCGTATTCAACTGGACCGGAGTGGACCGAAGTATTGGGGCGCGATGGAATCCAGTGCAAGACATCGAACTCCACTGTGCAAGCAGATAATTTCACTACTTATTGCGATAGACTTCGTTAATGATTTACGTTTCCAGGGTACCTCTGTAAAAATACGTCCAAACCTACTCTAAGTAGTTCACCGTCATTAGCCCGTCTGTAGTGTTATAATTGTAAAATTAGTTTCTTAAAACTTGACACAGCTTTTATAAAGAATTTGTCACTATCGCTGTGCTTATATATTTAAATGAATTAACTCTGCCAAGAGCAATCTTTTACTAATACAATTAAATTTTACTGCTTTTATTCGAGTAAATATTATGGTTGTAATTAAAAAATTATTAGAGGGTAACATTTATACATTTTCATTGATCCAAAGAACTGATTCCACTAATACACCGCTTCACAATTCAACAGGACAGTAGATATTCGTACCAGAAACAAAGTTGGCGTATTCGATTAACATTTTGTTAAATCGATATTTCATCATAGAGTGTGCGAGACAAATTGTTTGTTACTTGGTATTTAACAAGGGTTACTATATAAACCGTTGTGTAATATTATATTAGTGTATATTGTTACTAGCTTTTGAACGCGGCTCCACACGCGTTATATCTGTTTTATTTTAAACACTTTCCTATATATATATACCGCTTTAATTGCCCCAAGGGCTTTTTTTAAGAATAAAAAGTATCCTATGTCTGTCTCCTAGTTCTAAGCCTACCAATTTTCAAACAAATCAGTTCAGCCGTTCTTTAGTTATAAGTAGTGTAGCTAACTTGACTTTCGTAACACGAATAAGTAAGAGATATTTTTATGCAACGAATACATTGCTTTTACTAAAACTAAGATCAGTTTCATTAGCAGTAAGTTCTTTATTCTTAAATATCACCGAAGTTCAGCGTTATTTAGCAGAGGAGTCATTTATGAGCGACCCGCAATCATATTATCTACACGTAGTCATGTCATAGTTTCATGCGTCGACACGCATTTGACAAATATAATAACTTTGACCAATTCCATGGATTTTTTCTTCGTTATGTTTTGAGACACAATCCGGTTCTTACCCAGCATTTTACGCTGATTAAGAACCGGATTGTGTGACATCCTGATAGTGTTAATTATTTTGTTATTATTTTTACCAATCTCTTCACTACAGTTATTTCAAAGACGATCATCAACTTTATCCCAGCAAAGTATTGTACAATTTTCCAACTCAGAAACTTCAGTCTTCCTATCTAGCATGTTCAATGTTGTTGACCTACTGTTAGCTTGTTGGTCTTTGTATTCGGCGTCTTTGTGTTGAGTCAGACTTAGCTAATTGAATTATGATCCCTTAAGAAAAACCTACAGTGAAGATATCTCTACAGCCAAGTTTACGCAAAGTTTGCGTTGCGACTTAATTAAGTTTTGTTGATTTGAAAGCTTTTACGCATTGCTTTGTCATTCAGATTTGTTTTAATTTTGTTTCTGTTACGAGTAGGTATTGTTAATGGTTAATTGATATTTATTCAAAAAATAAGTACAATTGCATTTATTGTTTTACCTTATTATTTTTGAACTAAAACATGTTTTTATAGTAGTTTAGTTGAGTCAGCAGCAATGATGGCACTAGAAAATAAATGTTTTCGGACATAAAACTGATCTTAATAAAGTGTGATGGCATTGCAGTTGATCAGCCGTCAATTACCTTAGAAACCAAAGGTATGTTTTATTATATCATAATAACGAAACTCATGTTCTTCATTTATAATTCACCTCTCTACCTCTATAAAACTGTTATTGGTCGGCAGCAAGATTAATAGAATTCAATATAGGAATTAGCTAATATAGATTATTTATTTCGTTTCTATATTCTCAGAATTACAAAAAATACAGTATTACTGTACATAAGGCTAATATTTTTTTTTATCCAACACAGCTAGGCATTTGACCACAAGTTCGCACGACCACGAAAGTCAGCAATACCATAATACACTACAATATAATAGAGCAAGTATACCTACATTTATTTTATCATTTAATCACATCCGTTACGCTGAATTTAAATATTTTACTCTTTTTAACTGTTACAGCTTGTAATATTTACATTCCATTCCGTAGGTATTTTAAATTGAATCTTTCGCAATATTTAACATCAAGTGACATAAATTCGGTACGGACAAGGCACATATCCGAATATCTGATTACCAAAAAGCGTGGGCTGACACCGTTTTGGGTGACCCTTTAAGTATGTAAGCGGTCCGAACGCCATTCTTGATGGTCATAATTTTTATGCAAATGTCCCGTAAATACAAACAAATAAACTTTTAAAAGCGACTCCTATCACACTAAAATCAACTTAGTTTCATAAGCAGTAAGGTCACAATTTAAAATAAGAAAAGATATAAAGAGTACGTGATCATCCGGCTCAAACAAACACAGCGTTTTCTCCACACCTCATTATCGGAGTCAAAATTCTGATTCGGATTATTTTCATTGAGCGGGGATTGGATATCGGGACGGCTAATCAACCACAAATATAATGAGCGCTCGATTTTTTACTCTTTTGCTGGCACGGTTATTGCCCTCGATAAATTATTTGGAGTCGTAATTTTTGCTGATTCGCTTTGCCTCGGAGTTGATGGATTGATCAATCCATTACGGATTGAGAGAGAAAATATTCATTTATCTTATTGTTAAGATTATCTTATTGCAAAAACAATAATGCATATAATTTTTTAACTAACAAGTTGTATATATTTTGTATGCACTCCCAAGGCTATAATTCATTTCATCAAAGTGGAGATGCAAAAATTGCAAATAATTTGAAGCGAAACGCTCCGAGCGCCTAGTTTACGACAGGACAAGAAAAGCATTAGCATAAAATATGCATCCAAAATTATAGCTTAATGCATAAAGTTTTTATGGGTCTCTTAAGGGGATCAATAAAGAGAAGGGTAATGACTTTTTGGGGTTTAATTTGTTTTCTTAATGCCGTACCGCTGTAGGTGAGTGATATTTTGAAGAGCAGCTTTAACATTCACTTACGAAAGCGAGTCGTGTCAAAAAGGAAGTAGTACAAAAGAGGTGCTGTCACGCAATATCTGTGGGACAGTTTGGGCGGTAACTGACACACTGTACGAATGTTTAAGAATTTAATTAGACACATTAGTAAAGGTTCTCAGAGACAGTTTAATGCCATGCTTTTGAAATAATTTCCTAAATAGTTTGCGTTAGGAGATTGTCCACTTACTATTTGCCTGAAACACTGAACTACGCAGAAATGCGCACTTAATTCAAAATCACTATGAATTAGTAATTGTAATATCAATGCTATTACATTGTGAACTCTAGAGATCGTCTTGACATTATACCGTACACAGAGAAGTAACAAACTTACTTAAGTTTAAAAAAAGTCTTCTAAATGTTGAAGTTCGCAAAAAATCCCTGGCAAGCAAGATAGCAGAACAAAACGACCGTATGTCAGTAAACTTTTAAAATTATAGTCACGCATCCTCCGTCACGAACGATGCACCGCATACACGGAATAATAAATAATTATGGCGGAGCTCATTATGAAGTAATTACCATTAAATGCGTCCGATGCATTATTTATTGATGGCCATCGTCACTTTACTTTGGAAATGTCCACTATAGGTTCGCGGGACTTTTGATCGTGGACGTGGAACGGTTGATGTTGATATTACGAAGTAGATGGTTAAATTGTTATGGTTATTGTGTCATTTTCTCTAAAAATTATGTAAACATTACAAGATGTTGGAATCACTTGCTTTGAAACTATATGGTATGTTTTAGTAATACATAATATCAAAATCATAACGTCCATTTGTAACTGACTTACACCTAATCTTAAAGCTTGAATTTTAGACAGTATTGCATCCTAGGTTACAAACTGTTTTATGTAGGTAAGTAATGCGATATTTAACTATAATATAAATAAAGTAAATTTAACTATTATGATGTTGAATCTTAAATAGTGACGTGTTACAATTATTATAAATGATAACATAGCATAGGCAATTGGTAACTTGTGTTTCGAGTTATTTTTTTACTAAACACGATTTCATATCAGTTGCTGCGTTTTTGTTCAGATCTATCAAATATTTTCACCCCATTTATATCGTTATAAGTAATGCCATGTAACAATAGATATATCAGACTAATATTGCTACTAAATGTGTACAATAGAGGTATATCCATCGGCAAAATTAAATAGGAACGTATAGATAGATATACAGGTAGCAGCTATTTGTATTCTTATTTAACCTCGTTAAGTATAATATATTGGTAAAGTTCCCGAGAATACTGTCATGACATCGTAAGTATAACACCTTTAGTAGATACTATTATCTTTTCTGTGGTATTACGCACTTTGCACCAACAAGGAACGCCACTCTCTACCTCATTAGAGTTTGAAAGCTCCGTGTTTGGAATCGAGCATATTGTTAAATTCACGGCTAAAGTTTAGGTAAATAAATTGTTAGTGTGATGTTGTTTGACTTCGTGCAGTTTCTTTTTGTAAAGTTTAACTGTTTAGAGACTACGAGGGAAAAATACTTATTTATGTTAGCAAAAAGATTGAGGTAGTAATTGTAAGTATAGGACAAGTAATTGTTATGGAAATTAAAATGACTAAATACAACAAAAAAAAAGTAAAAGATACGAAAACAGTTCGTAGATAATTCTAACATACTGACCATTTAAAAAAAATCTAATTTATGTTAGTTAAAATAAAAAAAAGCATTTACTGTTTTGATGATAATTGACCAAAACGTCTCTAAATTGAGTCTGACCAATGTTTCGTTAGTCAATCCATTTTATAAGTTAGTAAAGTTTGTCTGATAATTTTGTGCTTGCGCTGTAGTGTATACAGTTTTAACGATTTTAATTAAATCATAATACTCAAAAAATAAGTCAAAGGAGGGTTAAGTTTTTTAGTATAGAGTATTTTAGAATAGTGTAAGAAATTCTTGTTTTTTTAGTTTTTGTCAATAAATAGTTTACAGTCAAGAGATTGTCTGTTTCATGTCGCAATCGCAAACGCCACGTAATAAGCTTGCAGAAATACTAGTAAAATTGTCTTTCATCACAGAGGAAATAATAGTATCACGATTTTATTCGCCAAAACTACATCTCAACATAAAAATCAAGAAAAGGGAAGGCAAATTCGTAACCCTCGTATTCCCGGAGGTGTTTCATCCCGGAATGACCGTCACGGCACGTTTTGCGGTCGCCGTCGTGACATATCGGCGGGCTTACCCAGATCCTTGACTGATTTATGTTTAACGTAAATCTACAATTTACACGACACTGTAATTGCGTTTGCGTGATCTAATCTGTGATCAGGCTTCTGGAGATTTAGTTTTGACAGCTTAGATAAAAGTGCTTATGTTGCGATTAGGCTCTTGATTGGCGCATTGCTTTTAGCTAGCTTATCTGTTCGTAACGGTTTGTTGAACTTCACAAAAACAACACATGTTCCAAAATTTGCACGGATGACAATTGAAAGGCTTTCATTCAAACTAAAATTTATCTTTATTGCATACCAAAAAAGTAAATAATAATGATAAATATAGATAACATAAAACATTGGCAGTACAATGGTTGACCTCATCGCCTAAGCCGTTCGCCTAAACTTGATCCGACTTGCAGTGGTGGTCAGATGTAATGAACGAGGATATATAGTCTTGGTTTTTTCGCTACGTCAGACGTCCTATGATAGCTTTTGAAATCTATCTATGACGGTCTGTACAAAAATGATAGCACACGTTTGCTGAATACAGCTTATCGATTCTGCTATTTTCATCTGCTATATTCAGTCAAACTCGTTATTGTTTTTGACAGCATTTCAGATTTTGTACAGAAAAACCAAAAAGAGTTGCAGAACGACCATTCATATTTTATTCTAACTCTTAATTTGTGGGTTAACAAGTGGACATACGACTTTATGCAATCGTATAGACAATTGCATAAAGTCGTATGTTCACTTGTAAATGTTTGTAATGTAATGAGCGGTCCCTTTTAACATAACATTTATGTACTAACATGAGATGCTTTGACCACAGTGCAGAATAATGTCTAGCAGAAAACTTTTTTTTTTCAATTGATTAACTCCATGCTAGGGCATCCTTACAATATTCTACTAATATTATAAACGCAAAAGTTTGTAAGAATATATGGAAGTTATGATGAATTTTGGAACGGACACAGCTTAGATTAGACCCTACATTAACACATAGGATACTTTTAACCTGTATTAACGCGGGTGACACCGTAGAGCGCAGCCAGTACAAAGTATATATTACAATCTAGCCTAAGGTTAATAAGCCATTTGAATTTAGTTTAAGCTTCTACAAAAATACTTTACTTAAGAGACTTTATCTACTGTGTCCATTAACACGTATCTTAAAATCTCTATTAAAGGGCCTGACACTTTGTTCATGTGTTTCTTAGACGTAGCAATTGCATTAAATTTCACTATAACTTTTTAAGCAGGTACAGTAAGTGTTGTGTCAAATTAGTGAATTAGAACAGTTCGTTCTTAAAGCCTACTTACAATGTCCTTGGTGATAACTTAACGTGTATAAAACTAAGCGTCTGCTTTTTGTTTTCGTGCTTGGAGTCTGACAATAGAACTTCGTTTCATTTTCTGCAAGGACCGTGAACGTCTACCAAAAAGTGCCTAAAGATGTGGTAAATATTTATTTATGAAATCTGCATCAGTTGCCTACTTCATTGTGTAAAAAATATTTGAATTCTAAGAACTAAAGTGGAATTATGACATCCTAGGAAAATTTTGTATCCTATGTTGACCTCCAATGGTCACATCGGTTTATAAATCGTACTGACTGTCAAAATTGACACATCAGAAACGCGTAATTGCCTAAAATATGCCTATTTGCGTAAATAACAAACTGAATTTTGTACAATGCGATCCGTTACGTTATTTTCAATTTGAAAAAAATTAAAGATAAAGTATTTATGGTATCAAGTACTCTGTCCTGGCCGAAGCTCCATACATTTCTGAAACATCTTTTTTACTGTAGTCTATATGTTTTTCAGAATGTTTGAGGGTATTAAATTTTACTTAATACAAGTTAAAAGTTGGCGAAACTTTTTGGCCGTCTAGTTTTATACAGTCGTAGAGAACACTCACTCAAAATTTTTCTGTGGTTTGGTCGTCACATTGTTTATTCAGTTCAGACCTTTCGGCTTAATCCTTATCGACCAGTCTATCCGTGGTTAGAAATCTACATACCCATGCTACGAGTATACTCGTGCATGTGTGTTGATTTGACTTATGCATGTGTGTGTTGCGATAAATTTGATGTTGGCTTGTGGAGTTAATCTGTAATAAATCTTTAGTGAGTGATCCTTTAGCATTACTTTGTGTAGTTTAAAAAAAAAGAGGATCTCAATTCGTCTGTTACTCGATTTTTCTGCGAAGTATTTTCTAATTAATATTTTTGTAGGAAAAAACAACAGTTTGTTTTGTAAAAAAATGAGAATTTTATCAGTCAAATTGCTCTACTATTAATTGAATATTTTGCTACATAAATTTTCTTGTTGGATTTGAAGAAACAATGTGGTGCTATATCTACTCAAATCGATGAAATACAGTTCAAAATATTTTCATTGAGTTGAGGAAACGAGTTATATTTTAAATTTTCCATAATCCCATTATAATATAAACATATGTGCCTAGCTATACATGCATTTTTGGCTATATATATATATTACTGGTGACGCATTTGATTACTAAACAATGCCAGATTACATCCCCTAACTACTCCTTATTCTGGCTAGCCTTTGATATAAACCTCAACCAGAGTCAGAGATCCCTGTTCCCCTTACCTTATCTCTAGATTACAAGGGATAAAGGGGAGATCGAAAGCATTATCAAGGCTCTCTGCACATTGGACGTGTTTACTTAAAGCGTCAGTGACTCACTCTCGATTTTGCATGGATGTAAATCTACAGTGCAATAGGTTTAGGCTTTTATTTTTGTAAACATAATCTTACATATTGTTTGTACCTTTTTAAAGATTAAAATTAAATTATTTTTAGCAACCAATGTTTGCGACAGCTGATTTTCTGCCCAACTGGTGGCTTTGTTTTTACCGAAACATTTTTGATATCTATACAGGGTATTCGTATAGATATCATTATCGATACTTTCATAATGGAAACCTCAGGTTTTCTGAAATTGAGAAATAAAAACAGCTGTTTCACAGAAAAAACTTGATCGGTCGTCAGCAATATGTATGATTGCTAATAGCTATTTTTTTTTCATGAATGCGGAGTGGGTCTTATAGTGAGAGTTGTTCATTGGGGTGTACATTGTAACCTCTTTTTGGCTTAGAGCACCCTTAGCCGATAACCGTATATAAGTAGATAAATTTGTTGTGAAAAAGTCAAAATAAATTACATTACTTATATTCTTGTCTAAGGGTTATATTACGTCTAAATTAGGCCCGTTTTATCCGTTTTTTGCTTGGTTTAGGGCACGTAAATATACCAGTGGTTCCATCGCGTTGAATTAGCGGTGATAGAAGTAAAACAAATAAAAGCAATCTTTGTTTTTATTGTTGTTTTAACAGTTCAACTCTGTCCAAACCAAAATGAATTTAACTTGTTTCACTACATTCACCGCTAACGCTAATTCTACGCGGTAGTACCACTTTATACTATACTATTCCTGTACTATTTCGGTCATATTTGCATTCGAGAGACGGTAGTTGTCATCGGGCAGCTTATGCACGAGTGACCCATGTTTATAATAACTATGCAAATTAAACCGATACAGCCTCAATCGGTCCACCGGTGAGCGGTAAATTCAATTTGTAAACATGATTAAAGCCCTTTTTGGTATTCAGCGCAATGGCAAAGGTTTCGAATGGATTTTTGTAGAATTTATATATCTATGCATATATTATGGAATTGTGAACGGATTTGATATGAAATTAAGCAAAATTAAATGACGAGAGAAACAAAGAAAAATAATTCAAGATAGTGATCATAAGTATTAAAGTTGTAAAACAGAGATAGTTTTGTTATAGGTAATTGTACCACCAAACTTCCTACCTAACAACTGTTATCTACTATTCAAAGCATTATAATATATTAGCTTCGCCCTGCGGTGTTGCCCGCGTTAACACAAGATCAAAAGAAGTCTCGTGTCTTGTGCCTGTGTCTAGTCTAATCAATCCCTAGTCTAAGCTATCCTTGTACAAAATTTAATCTAAATCGGTTCATTAGTTTTGCGTGAAAGAGTAACAAACATACATCCACACATTCTTACAAACTTTCGCGTTTATAATAACTAGTTCAATTTAATGAAAATTGCAACCAGCTTTATTCATCGTCCAAATGTTCTGTATCACACTATCTTTCTAAGGTCCTTAATGTTCCCGATGTGCTTAAAACGGCTATAGAGATGTTAATAAAACATGTCTGAGAACCAAAGCTGGAAAATTAGCTATTATAAAAATACACGAATCCATCCTAATAGCTTTAATCAATTAAGAACTAACACTGGCCAAGAAAGACAAATAAACACATAGCAACAAAAAATACATTACTATCCTTTTTGCGTCTGGGGTTAAAAAATAATGACGTTTCATACAAATTCATTATCAGTTGTTTTAAATCCGGGGGTTTAGAGTCGCCCTACATTATTCTCTATGGATATGGTCGTCCACGTGACGGGGTGTTGAACAGAAATATACACACGGCCTTTTCAAACTACATGCAACATGCTAGAGACACTCCGAACCAAGTTTGTTGATTTCATAATCATACTCTAATATTAAATACAAGTGTAAAAATTTAATATATTTGACGAGATATTTCAGGTTTTTTTACAACTTACGAATTAAAATAACCAGCTTTTACTCATAGCTTGGTCTGGGTTATATTTGTATTACCGGAAAATATAGAATATGGCGTCACTGACGAATAGAATGACAAATATACCAACAAACGCATTTTTGCATTTGGATGCGTTTGAATAAAGGTTACAGTGTTTTGTTTCTAAGCTAGAGTGATTACTCTATCTTAAGTGATGTAGTAATTCTTCACCTAGATATAGTTAGCTATTTTGGTATAATATATAAACTAACTTTATCATAGTGACATAATAAAAATAAAAATCATGCCTTTAGTGTAGAAAATAATTATGATTCTAACGATTGTATGAGGTCAATAAAACTGCTAGACAAATATGAAGGCGGTGTGTCACACGTCTAGTCACGCACATTCCTGAGCGATTATACTAATGCTCTTTTGATTAAAATTCACTGCCTTTTTCAATATTGAAATTTTACGCTTTGCTTGATTTTGAGTCCTATTTGATGTAGGATATAAAAATAAATTGAATCTGGTATTAAGTTTAATTTAATTTTTCTTTTCAATATGGTTATTGTTATTAAACCCTGAAATAAGTATGCTGAGACAAAGGTGCCTTGAAACGGGTTGGAAATCGAATTTTATTCCAATTTATAGTCAGTAACTATGATATATTTTAGTCGATGTGTCTAAAGCGGTACTCCCAGTTAATGTTGTCAATTCGCCAATAGCGATTTTCGAGGATTGTTTCTTTTTGACCCTTCGATCGAAGTGCCCTTGCTTCAGTTTTGGCAATTTTTTCATTCGTCTGTCCGTTAGAAAAATTGTATGTCGCCTGAAAGTTCGTGCTTTCGTACAGGTCGTAGTTACCAACCAATCTTGACAAACGTTGGTTTATAGAGTATACGAATTTTTAGTTTTTTAGTTGTCGGGTATTTTATTGGGGGTTGTATCTGTCAAAAAGGGAGAAGTTTGTAACTTCGCTATTTACTGGTTAATTTCAATAATATTTGGTACAGATATGTGGAACACAAAAGTAATAATGATGCTTGAATATGAAAATACCTGGTCAAGTGTCGTCTTTGATAAAGATACGAAGATGTTGGCAGGATACAGAAATTACTATTTACATCTTACTTATGATGTAACTTAGATTTAAACTATGGCAGTTTCAATTTTTGTGCGTACAGTGCTCCTCTGATGATGTCACTGACTCGCCAATATAGCCTTGTCCGTCTGTAAAATTGATTATGATTGCTTTATAAACTGTTATTGTTAGGTTGAATGACAGGACAAGGCGTGTGACAGATGACAGTGGACCGGAACCAAATAATGACTGACAATCCGCCGCGCCTCGAAAATACCGTCCACTTCAGAAAGAGCCCTGACCCTCACCAAGCAAGTTAATAAACCAAGAAAGGCTTACTTTTGTTTACGCATAGATATGTTTTTTCTGGAGTGATAATGGCCGACTTTTTACGGGTGACATTAACTATAAGGGAAAAATAAAACAGAATCCACGTGTTCAAATCCAATGAAATTGATTGTTTCGTAGATAAAGTGTTTAACCCGCAATCAGTAAGTAATAGCCACTACTCGAGGTGCCACCAACAAATTTCTACCTCTTCCTTGTAGAAGTCCGTCAGTAAAGAAAAACTAAAAAGGACAAATACAGTAAATATAATTGCACTAAAATAAACTAAGGTATAGTGGTGAACAATCTTACAATAAGCATTACTTGTGAGCATTTCCATTTTATAAGGTGTATGTACCCATTTGACGTAATGATTTTTGAATGAGGTTTACAAGTTGCATCCCAATATTGGATTTTCAAACTTTAAGACATAAAAACTTTTGAATTTAAAGGTCTTGTTCAATTGTTTTAAGCCATTTATGCGTCTTTCGATAACCACTTGGACAAAGTTATTTATTTCTTTAATAATGAATAATTCTAGGGTAAGTATTACGTAAATTACATAACACACGATATACCTATAGATCAGTAGGCACTCATATTTTGAATACTCTACGACGTCCCCTGACACGAAACGGCATATTTTGCTCAAGTACCTAAAATATGAATAACAAAACATACAAAGACATCTGCTTATACAAGAACGGGGGAAAGAGGAAAATTTAATATTAAATTAAGGTGTTACGTAGAAATCGAGAACGGGGAAATAAATCCATGTGATATATGAGAGTCGATCCTTGCTCGTTGACAGTTTTTGAAGCAACATTTTTATGTTTTCACACCTTCTTAGGCGTATTTGGTGTGAGGTAATGCGTTTTGTTGGGGTAATACAGGCAATTTATTTCGGAGTCGTGCCGGATTTTAACATGCGTACTAAGTATTTTGAACAGCTGTTTGTTTAAAGTACAATCATACCCAACTTTTATTTTATTAATTGCTGAATTTTTTTTAGCCGACTTAAAAAGGGAGGAGATTTTTAATGTGTCCGAATATTTCTTTGTATGTATGTACCTCTATTTCTCAGTGACACCTGGACCGATTTGTGAATATCATATTTTGTTTAAAATAATATATAATCTAATATATATCTTTAGTATGTGTCAATTATATTCATCAGGTTAATCAAAACAAGCTAGTAGCGTAGTAGTTCATAATTAACTAAAATATTGGTCGGCTGAATATAAGATTATCGGTTGTCAACGTTTCGTCAAATTTGATGGAAACTACGACCTGTTTGAGTACATAATTTCATACATACAAACATTCATACATACAAATTAACAAACGAAAGAACATGCTGCTAGTGTCGACACAGAGACGCTTCGCTTACTTTGCTAGCTTGGTCAATAATATTACTGTAACCCTATACCCCGCGCAGGCCTGACTTCAATCTAAACCCATCCAACCCAGTAGTACTTCAATATTCAAACTGTCAAGTAAAACCAGAATTCGCTCGTACAAAATGCAGGAGTACAATTGCATCGGTGCAATGGCTACGGTTGTCATGAATAACACAGAGGTACCAACAGTGACTATACCCACAGAACATAAAGGAACAGGGTAATCGTCATTGCTATGTCGTTTTTATTTAATATCCGCACTCATGAAAAATACTGACTACCAATATTACCATTAACAAGCTATTTCTCAAAATAGTGACAAAGCCGACTATTTTTTTAAATATTTTTAGTCATGTTACAGTTCATGTAAGCAATGAAAAAATTACAAATATATCTAAGGCTTTCTATGATAGTCGATGCCAACGCGTAGTCAGGTAGAAAAGCGATTATTCATCAAGAGAGAAAGTCCGAGTTCGCTAAAATTTTCTTTCGTACGTCAGTATATTTGTCTGAATGTTGGTACTTAGTCACATTTTCGATAAATCTTGACGAAATTTTGCATACAAAGTTGATTTATTACATTCTATTTGCTCAAACTTTTATCACCCCATTCTAACAAACGTAGCTATTCTATTTACTTTTGATAGTTTCGGTATATCAGCTGTGGTTAAATTTCTACAGGTTTATTCAGTGCACATAACATCTCTTGACTGTTGCTGATAATCTAATTTTGAAAGTTAGCTTCAGAACATTTTGGCTGATATGTTTAGAAATGAAATGATTTTGGTATTTGTTGACACGACACATTTTCAGATTTACTCCGAAAACTATTAGCACGGGTTAAAAATACCTCTAATTTAGGATTAATCTGTAGCTGAGCGACTTTGTCTGGATGTTAGTATTCAGGTTGTAATTTTAAACCATTTTAATGAAACCGGAATACTGGGTATAAAGGTGCTACAAAGTATTTTGGGATTTATTTTAATCTTCCGGGATTTTATATTGAAGAAGTATTTGTCCAAAGATGTGGAAATTTGCTACCCCGCGCCGTTGTTTGTCATCTGATTTCAATAATATTTGGCAGAGAAAGCGGAGCACAACTTTAAATAGAATTCTATTTCTTACGGAAAAATGGGTCCTGAGTAAAAATAGTATTAATTTGCTCAAATATTTCTATAAAATATATAATAGCATAATTTAAAAAAATTTGAGAGCAGGGTTGTAGAAAAAAAATGCGTTCATTCCTACGTATAATTTAGATTGTCATAAATAAATGCTCTATTGCGCCATTGCTCGACGACAACTTCGTTTCCTTTTCCCATGACACCAAGCTGTTAATAAGTAGCTTTTGCATTGCCAGATGTCACAATCTGATTCCTTGCTACCACATCAGGCTAACCTAATGATCTTATTTCTATAGCACTAAGGTTTATAATAGAAGAGAAAACCAGCCCAAAGTCGCAGCTAATTGAGTTTTGATCCCTTTCTGCAGCATCGAAAATTGCTTTTGGGTTATCTCGGAACTAATGACGTAATGCAAATTGTGCAATGGTAAGTAATTTATTTTAGCTGCGATAATCACCAATATATTAGAAGTTTGGTGTCGTGTTTATGATTTGAATACTAGTTGTCTTGTAGTATCAATTTTGAAATTGATTGTTAATGTTTGAAATGCGACTTGCATAGAAGAACAGGCGAACATCACCGGAGAAGACATATTAAGTAATTATCGAATAAATAGTCCACACTTCCCATTTTTGGGCACGGATTTTCCCCTATCAACAGGATGACACTTTCACACTGATATAAAAGAGACAAGACAGATTTTTTCGTTGATGCACTTACAGTTCATTTGCTATAGCGCGTCGGAAATTCACATAATAATATCTTCGAAAGCTGACCATCTCAAGTAGATTTCCTCACGATGTCCCATGTAAGATATCTGTTTTAAATGTCTTATTTTATACTATCCGTGTTATTTAAAATTGCGAGTGACTAACTGTATGCCTGTATTATACGATTTATATATTTTTTTATTTAATTATTAACAATATTAAACTACAAAATTTAATTAAGCAATACCACGTTTACTCACAATAGTTTCGCACTAACAGACGCGTTATACGGAACTTGGCACATCATTTATTTCTAAACGATTTAACTTATTTAATTCTAATAGTTCGCGAGTCGTATATACGCAAATGGGTCGAATACGTCTGCTCTCACGAAGCTCTGTAAACAAATATATAACAGATACAGCAGAATAAACGGTCTATTAATGTATGTCTACTATAATATATAGTACCATATGTTTGACCAATCGAACGAAGCGATTAGATCTGCTTTAAGTCTGGCAAAATTCGCTTTCGCTTGTCAATAGGTATACATAATATTATGTACTCTGTTTAATTGACTTTGAAGTGTTAGTTTGTGAGTTAAAAGACATAAAACACATAATACATTCCAGATGGGGCCCAGACAGACACCTTTAAACAAGTGCCAAGAAATCTCAGAGACGCTGTCAATAACAATAGCCGTACTTTGTCTCGATACGTGTACAATCTGAAATCGCCAATTCTGTGCGCCAAATGAGCTGTGTGAGCATGCTGTTCACGTAATGCACGTCCGACTCCGGTGGCGGTCGGGGCGAGACTGTGGTTGCGGATGTAGTTTTAAGGTGAAGTAATTGCACATCGTAATGAGTTATAAATAAATGTGAAAAAATACGGGTAGTCGTAGCTAAATTGGTTTCTAGAGATAGCTGTCGGTTTTTAGATATGCTGTATTGTATATATGTACATATACATATTTTTTAATATATCATCAAGATAAAATGTTATTCTTGCGTCGGTGCACTATTTGTTTGAAGCATTTGATTTCATTTAGAGCAAATAAGTTTGACCCAGTTTGAAATTGATGCTCTTCCTGCAGCTTTTAAGATTTTCTTGTATTTTTCTGTTATTATTTGTATTTCAGTTTCTAATGTAGCTAATTCGTAGACTCTATAAATATACAAATATTTTATCTATTTATGAGTACAAGAAGAGTTTAACATTTTAATTCTTCGTTAAATTGTAGTTGTTTTTTTTTTTGAAGACTTGACTAATTAGTGGTTTTGTTATTTTCATTGTCATAATAACCGGCGTTGGCCCCAAAATTATGATTAAAATTTAAAATTCATTAAAAATCTAAATAGCATTTCGTTATGCATAAGTCTACTTTGAACTAGATTAACGCAAAAGTACTTTGTGTCTGTAACCGCAGTTCCGCATTGAAAGGGAAGTATGCGAAAGGAATTTCACCGCAAAACCGTGCAAATGTCAGAGCGGTTGCTGACGTTCCCCTTACGTGCCCCCAGAGGGCGATGCCGAACAACGGGAACATGCTTTAATTATGACGAAATATGGCATTTTAACAAAAAATAAAAATTAGAAAATTCTAGACTTCTTTTAACAGGGCTTTTCAAATTGTTTGTATGTGTTATTGTTTGTTTTATTAAATGTTCGGGTCCGATATTGCATAATTAATTGAAATTATTAAAGTTTTGCACATTGGTTTAGTTTGGATGATGCATGGTTCGCAAAGTGACGAATTTCCGAGTAGGGTCGTAGAAATTAAACGTATCCTTTAAGTCTACCAGTAAGTTACTCGTACAATGGTGTCTGTCATATGTCATACTTATGTATTTATTATTTTACCTTCATTCCTACGATTAGAAATGAAGGTAAAATAATACATACGAACATACGTTACACCGATGTGTGACGCCATACAGTTAAGGACTACAAAACATTATTTAAAAATTATTCAACAGCACAATTACTTTACTAGTACAAAATTGCTAAAACAAACAAAAGTTTTCCATAAATATTTTTCCTCCAGACCCATACCTTAATTATGACAAAATATCCTCTTTGATACATTTAAAGTCCGGTTTAATTCGCGGAATGCTCAAAGGGGTTGGAAAAGTTGCCGATAAAATGTTATTTATACTTCAACTTTGTAAATTCTATATAAAGTTCATAACAACGCTGTAACTTCCTGTTCAAGCAAACTTCTTTGCTTATTTTCTTTGTAATTTAAAATTTTGCAACTTCATGTGCTGCGGTACCTATTTAAAGTTGGTTCGTCTTTGTTTATACTCCTTCTTGGTAAATACATCACATACGAATAAGTTGAATTTGTTCTTTAAAAACTCTGCTGCTTTTATTGAACAAAACCAAATTACTTTTTTACAGTAAGATTATATCTTCTATTTTATGGTAAAGTCATATAACAGTGGTTAAAGATACCTACCACAAAATATAACATTACTTTTCTGAGTAGAGTAAAAGCTTCGATGAAATTAAAAAATGACTTATTATTTTTTTCAAATACTCTTAATTTCAAAAAATGTTTTTTCAATATACGAGTAAATAGTATGCAAATAAAATAACACAATTCCAAAGATTAAATTCAACAAAATAAACGGAAGCGTTTGTTTAAAAATGGAATTAAAATTTGGAGAGAGAGGATTTTAAACGGGGATCAGAGTAACAGAGTAAATCCTCTCCATAAATAACCGTTAGTGAAGTCATCAAAAGGGTGGGAGTTTCGGTAAGGGCGAGCGATGTCATGTGAACCTACCATCAATCTTGGAGTGGGTCGCGAGCCTCACGCATAGTGTTGAGCAGGGCGGGGCTTGATGATCGTACGCTAGCGGAAAATTGCTTCCTAACAATCCTCTTAAAAATAGTGGCAGCTTAGTTGGAAAGCCGGTCGTAGAAGTGGTTGCCAGGCTAAGTAGTGTTACTCGAGTTAAAGTAGTCAGTATTGGTTATTTTAACCTTACTATTTTTACAGGGTTACAACTGGCTTGAACTTTAATTACAGTATGGTACAATTTGGTCAGCGCACATTATTTCAAAACTAGATTACTGGATTGATATATTGATCAAACTTATATGAATATATCTATATCATGCTAGAAATATCATTTTTTTTTTATTAAAAACAATCATTAGAAATTCTTCTTATTTTAAATCACAAATGTCACAGATAAATTTGCAGAAATCGATTAAACTTTCTAATGCGAAGTCCTCCTCTTGCATTGAACTTACGAAGACTTATCCTTCAGCATTTGTCGTACAAAAATACTGAAGGATAAGTGTTCGTAAGTTATCTCTACAGATAAGTTTTTTTTACTAAAATTGTCTGGGGACTTGCTTGAACTTTAATCAATCGCAAAGAGTTTGTTGTAGGAAAATCTTGTTTATTATTAGTCAAATCTTGAAGAAAGTTAAAAAATTCTGTTTACATAAAACATATAATATAATATCAGCGTTTATTTATTATATATTAAATTTATCAAACTCTCTCATACTCTACATTTAAATAGGGTTATCAGTCTAGGGTGTACTAAGCTGAAACGAGGTCACTACTCATCTGGGTCATCTGGGTTAGTCTGTTTATAAAAAGTTTTTTTTTACACTAAGTTTATCGGTCACGGAAAAAATATCAAAATGAGTTGTTCCCGCTTTCGACATTACACTCCCAACCGATAATCCTGTATTTAGTTTTTAAGATTCTCGTTAGTACCATTTGTCAGCGAGATCAAATATTCGCCAGACTAACTCATACCGCGGCATAACTTTGAACGGGGTCAATTGATGTAAGAGTTTTTATTGTCGTGTGATTAAGTGAACAACAGGAAATAGTCAGATTAAGAATTTCAACTAATTTAAAATCATTCTTACAATTTATAAAGAAATATTTTGAATTTGATTTTATTTTAAAATTATAATTACTACGTTAGTAGATATATCTCGTAACTTCCACCAAGCCTCGTCGAGGGCTCGAAGCGGCTTTGTCTCGCGTCTAGACTCGTAATCCATTATTACAGACGCCGTCCCCACAAACCGAGGAAGGCGCGATTCCTATACCTACCGCCGTACTTAGCATACTCTGATAAATGTGTATTTTTTTTCTTCACTATCGTCTTTTGAGACATGAATGAAGTTATAACGTTTTTCTTATTTTTAATGGAATTGACCCACCCATTCAGCGAGATTTATCCGCTTGACTATTTCTATCTTATTCAATCGATTGACTTTATGCATCCATGAGTTACTTTTGATGGTAGTTCTTTTTTATCAATACTTTCAAAAAAAAACAAAAATACCGAGCAAAAGCACTTGCTCGGTATTTTATTAAGACTACTACTACTACTAAAGTTTTACATATCTTCAAAGTAATTTTACAATATTAAATTGAATAAATAAACTTGTAACTCCTAAAAGTATTTACGCCAAGAATATATGTTTCTGCTTATGATAGTGCTGCAAATTTTTTACAAAAAAATTTAACATACTTCATTGAAATGTATGTCAGTGTAGCATTTTTTTTTACATATGCCTATTGTGTGGCACTTGATTTTTTTTGGCGTTACTCAAGCAAATTGCTGTTAATGTGCCGGTAATTAACTAACTTTGAAGCTACATTCAAAATTAAATCAACCATCAATCTGCGGTGCATATCAAAAAATATTAGAAAGCTTATCAATCTCAATCGACGAGTTGAAGTTTACGAACTAAAGTCTCAAACACAGCTCATTGTTTCCCAAACGCTCAAATTGAGAATAACAATAGAAAATTTAAATTGAGAGGGTGAACAGAATGTATGGCGCAAAGACTAGGGGTCCCATTTCAATGGATCTTTTTATGGTGCAATATCAGCGCTTGTTTTGCTTAAGCCGCCATTAGTTCCTCTAATAACCTTCTAGGGACTTCCCCCTCACTATCACCTGATCAAATTATCATGCATAACTCGGGTTATTGTCGGCCAAATTGCTCATTATATAGTAATATAGTTTGTTTAAATATAGCTTTCCGGTAGCGTTCGGTACAAGGGCTTTTTATAAGAGGGGACAAGTAATTTATCGCTTTGAGTGATAAAAATTTCTAATGGATATTGTACACGAGACAGAGGCCTATTTTATGTCTATTATGGTTGTAGGTAAGGGTCACGTTTTACGGTACGCTAAAAATTAAGAGTGTTTTCTCTGGTGGTGTAATACCATTTACTGACTGTATTGTTTCCAATCGCTGTTTCATTTTAAATCAAAGTTTTACTTAATTTCTTAATGTTAAATCATGATAAATACAATATCGACGCTGTCCGACTTGACCGGCTTTGTACATGTCCGGTAGATGCAGGGTTTTTCCCAACATATTATTTTGGTCCACTTTCTGTCTGTCTGCCGCAGCGTTGGACGCGATTTAAAATGGAACATAAAGAAGTTTCAAAATTTAAACTCCTAGGGGGTCAACCATCGTGGGTTGAATTTCCAAAAATCCACCCTTACCAATTTTGAATAGACTTTTCTTATTTCATGTCTCTAGGTTCAGCAATTTAAGCTCTGCATTGATTCTTAGCAAATATCAGGACTTACTCTTTTAAATATATAGATAATTATTAGCTTTGTAAGTCTAATATTGTTTGAATATTAAATCTTTGTAAATTATCAAGCAAGTTCTTTACATTAAAAATAAACCTTACACATTGAACGCGTTTTCCACATCATTCGAATATGCAAAGAGATCTTGCGAATACATCTACACTTACTCGTACTTGTTCCAGCGACAAAGACACACAAAGCGTATGCAATTCACGCGCTTACCATTTAAAAAGAAAATGTGTGGAATAATTCTGTTTATGCACAAAGTCGCTTTGAATAACTATCTTCTTTTTATAAACTGCATCTCACGTATTCAAACTAAGTACCTAGGTAGGTACACATTTTTCTAAATTACTTATACTTTAATACACAGTAAGGACTGAATTGAGCTTACAATCGCGGTATGTGGTGGTTTAGGCGCCAGTGAATGAATGAATGAACACACTCTTTATTGCAGACACACAAACATCAAATATACAGGAAAAACCTTACATCTAGTGTCACAAGTCTCATCCAACAAGTCCATCCTTAGCAAACTAAATATTTATTTTAATAACTTAACGCTTTTGTTCGTCCTGTATTCCTTCTAAGTACGGTACTTAGTCTAATTTTATTTATTTCGTTAAAATTAATTATGTTTTTAGTTTGGGAAAATAAATACCTTAAACCATAAACTATATATTTTGGAAACAGTGACTGGACTGAAAGTAAGATGGCAGACCAAGAGTAACTTTTACAACTAAAACTATTAAAAATCTGGTTTTTGATAAATTTTATATTTGGACGTGGTCCCACATAAAAATTTAATAAAATTGTTATTTAGAGGGATATTTAGAGAGAGTTCGGAGTTAGGGTATCCCGTAGTAAAAGTTGTTCCTTGGGATGAGTATAGTGGTTACTTTTGGTTTAGTATACCCCAAGCCGATAACACTAAAAAATGTTTATACTTCGTAATTTCGAAAGAGATGTTTCAATAATGTATAGAGCCCCCTGCCAGGACAGTGTAGGTACATGATACCATAAATACGTTTAGAATTAATAATCTAACAAACAAATTCAAAGTAACGTAACTTATCGCAGTGTACAATAATATTAATTTCGAAATTAAAATATTTCCACCTCATTTACGCAGAAAGGCAATTATCGTGTTTTTGATGTGCCAATTTGAACATTTGTGATGTATAGAAAGAACACTTGATAGACCACTAAGACCATTGAAGTCAACCTACAATACAATCTTCCAGGGATGCCATAATTCTACTACAATTTCCACTAATTAGATATTTTTGTACACAATGAAGTAGGCAATTGATGCAGATTTCATTAATACATAATATTAACTATAATTGCAAGGCGTTTTTTGGTAGACGTACACCGTCTTGGCCAAAAACAAGACTTTTATTTCCAAATGCCGTTTATATGTAGGTATAGGAAGATACGGACCCTAAATGAGGTAATCTGCTTAACGAAGTGTCGAGGATGCCACGACATATTCACAAACACCCAAATCTTAAAACACATTTGAACTCGACGATCGAGCACTAGGCTGCGGTAATCATTGCAAAAAGATTCGTAAAAGACTACTTACTGTCTGTATAAAGATTTCGTTCTAACCAGTCAGTGTCCTCGTATATGAACCTCACGTATTCTACTAATTTAACACATTGTCATGAGATTCCTCCCTTGATAGTAGTTAGTAGTCTTATTGAGAAATTGAAACGTATTGTTGAATATGCACGTTTGATTATTGCTTGTTTTAAGATTGATTTATACTGTTCGTTTATGTTATTGAAGTAATCTAGAAGCTTTTAATTTTGTGAGAGATAAGTAAAATGGTATACACATTTTTTTACCAATAAATTTGTTTAGATCCGCCGCAGCAAACATGACCCACAGACTTTTAGCCTTAGTTTATTTTTTATCCCTACTTAGTTTAATTTTTGTCATTCTACAATCGGAACAGAAGAGATACTGCTAGACGCCACCGGCACATGATATTCCATGGACATACACATCGCTTTGTGTCATCTTTTATTGAACTAGTTAACGGTTAGTTTTTTCCTGATATAGCTATAATATGTGTTTTATCGAGTCGCGAATGAATCGGTTTCTTCTAGCAAACATGCTACATCTTAAGTCGCATCTTCGCTTTACATCAGAAATAAATCTTTATGGTTAAGATGAGAAACAAAAAACTCGATTATGATTAATAGTATGGAGTTAAAATGATAGCTAATGAAACTATAGTTTATTGATTTTATTTTGAACTTACCTTTCTTGCACTCTATACCCTCAAATCCTTCGCCCGTTGTCTTCGATATTTGATAGGGGCAGTCACGCATTCTCTAATGAACTGCCTGCATCTCACCTCGGAGACTCGTTCTGAAGGCTGGCCACGTCGCGAAGGGAAGACAGTAGTGTCACCCTTCAGTTGGCTGCTTGGGAGCTCTAAAACTACGCTTACAGAACTTGACTGCAATTATAAGTAGTTAGATTCGTTCATATATATTTAAAACAGTACTAAGTTTATTTTTATCTGTGACTAGGAGAAAGCATAGTTTTTTAAGCCGTACTCGTATACCTTAGAAGTATTTTAGTATTGAGTGGCTTATGTCCTACTTAACCACGTGACAATCTCTACCTGCGAAAAAAAACAAAGGACGACCAAAATTGAGACGCGTTTATTGTTGTGTTTTTAGTTATTAGCAAAACTGTTGAGAATTTAGCATTTTCTGAATTTAATTTTTAACAAACTAGATAATTTTTGACCAGGATCTCACCTGATGGTAAGTGAAGATGGAGTCGAAGATGTAGCACGTTTAACTAGTAAAAACCTATTCACCTTGCGTTTGAACACGCCCGGGTTGTATTTGGTACTTTAATTCATTCATCTAATTTACGTTTTAACTTAATTTATCATTTTAATTGCTTATAAGATGTAACTAATACATTTCCGGACTTGCATGTTCATTTTAGTCGCCCAGAACCCCGTCACTATTAACAATAAGTATTAATACAGTTTCCCCCGATGGTTTCCGCGCTATTTCGCCTCCGCTTATTGCTAGGGTGTCGTCCACGCCATTTTATTGGCACCGATTGTATGTAGTCACAGACATAATAAAGCTAGACAATAGAACAGACTTAGAACTCTATAACCTCGTTTTCTTAATTTTTTCTACACATGCTAAGAAATTAAATACTCTTTAATTATGTAGACCTCTAGACATACATAATAATGTCTATAGGCCATAGGACATGAGCTCCTCCTTATCTAAGTTGTATTTATTTAAAGGTATAACTAATAACTAGCCAATATAGAGTTGTCAATGACAAATTATATTGAGCATCACACGCTGATGACAGCAAGATATAGGCATCACAACTATTACCAGAAAAAGTCATGAAGCGAATAGAAAAGAATTGCTAAGCAAGTATATTCAGTCTATTGATTCTCAATATAAAAGTACGTACATCATTATATTATTTAATTTTTAAATCATTTCGTGATAGTTGGGATTTAAATTTTTCTTTTAGCGTTTTTTTTCAAATTTGTATGAAATATTTTGTTTCCTAAATCACCTCAAGCATATTTTATTTAATTCAATATACCTAATAATTAACAAAAACTATTGAATACACTTAAATTATTGTATATAGATCTTATAATTAGGTAGTAGAGATTGCCTTATCTATTCTGTTTTATGTCTGGTGTTACGTTTGTGTACTTTGCGACACTTTCCCTTCTATGAATGTTATGGTTTATTGCCCCTCCCCTCCGATGGTAGTCTGGAACAAAATGTTAGTGTTTCCGAGAGTAATTGCAGAGGCTACTGTTTTGAGAACATTGTGGTTCTGCGGCGAAAAATACTATGATTTAGGCAAAATAAAAAGGGTAGTATTTGCACTTACTTATATTAAGTCAGAGTTTTCCTGTTTTGTTACTTATGAGAGTAAAGCTGCTCTCGTTTTGTAAACTATTGTTTAATGAAAGCCTAGGAGGAAATTTCCTCAGACGCTATCGATGTTTGGAACGAAAAGTTGACCTGCGTGATATTCAAGCTATATATTCAAACGTAATAAAGATATAACAAGAATCTATAAATTTAATATTTATAAGTCTATTCTTTATTAAATCTTCGTCTCGGAACTTGCAATAAATACCTACGTGCCTATTGCAAATAAAAAAGTATTCTGACTTTTAATCATAAATATAAGTATAAATGAAATTGGCAGAATGTGTTCATTAGTTCTTCTACGCAAGTGTTCTTTTACGAATGACGAGATGATAAGATTTTATTTTATTTTACCCACAGTTAAACTGGCTGAGTTGCTAGAGAGGTAACGTGAAAGTAAAGATAAATTTTTATCGCTGCACTTTAGGGTATTCAGTTCATAAATCTTATTATTATAAACAATGAAACGATTACTATTTACCTCTTACCTTCTTAAGGGTTGAATTAAAAAAAAAACCTTTCTTACACATCCCTACACCCTACAATGAATACACCCTCCAAATGTAATTTTAGGCTCAGCGATTTAGGCATTGCGTTGATTCCTAGCGAAATATCAGTCAGTCAGGACTTCCTCTTTTATATTTATAGATATACGAGTATATAGGTATTCCTAACCGTAACGTAACAGTAACCTGTTTTTGCTTCACAACAGCAAGTTAATCCCTTCAAAATTAGTTTCAGGGCACCATTACGGCATGGCATGTGCACCTTGTTAACCAAAAGTCGATCGAATATCACTCTAGTCAATTGATTGCCGTATTGCTTACGTTATCACCGATTCAGGGGTTCGGAATGTTTCTTCCAAGTTGATTAATTCGTAGGGTCTAATGGTGAATTACCAGTTCCAGCATTCATTTGCTGTCTTTAAGGTGTTTTGTCTTGTAAGAATGTTAATAATGTTTCGAATTACTTGACTGTTAAGCAAATTGGATTGATAAATTATGTAACGTTGGTAGCATTAAATTAATTTGTGAAGGATATATTGATGTTCTTGTGATTCGTAATAACTATATTGTTAAAAGTTTAAATTAAATTAATCCAATTAAATTGATCGGTTTTTTCTAGGTAAGTGTGACCCATCTTAGACCGAAGATAGGCAACGGCCAATCTTCTATAAAATAAATATTGAAATCTAAAAAAGCAAAAAATATGAAGTAGACCTAGACAAGTATTTACGCAAAGATTTATGCGTTTGAAGTATTTCCATTAGTCTCCTTAAAACTTCATACATTAAATATACTCTTAAGATTGTTCCGTATGGTAGTTTCATAACGAATTTACGCCAATACAAAACCGATGAGATCGAATAACGATAAAGAATACAGTTTGGTTAGATTGTGTGTGAAACACGAGTTTTATTCATGTTGTTGAATAATATCAGGTATAATACTAGACTATAGTTGTACCTTTCCAATCAGGTATGCGTGAACCATCTTATAATTAACATCACATCATCAGTGAGTCAGTACTACCAGTTAAATTAAAACTATAAGAGTTAGCTTGTATGATTACTGATAGTACTAAAGGTACAATCTTTTGTATAATTAGTAGTACTAGTCAGTAATAGGTATTATTGATACAGAATATTATGATTCATAATGACCGCAAGCAATTTGAATAATGTTAATCTGAACCTAAAAGCTCATTCAGAAACAATAGTACTAGCAGCCTTTGTTAGTTACGCACAAACATTGGGACATACAAAACTAATACAACAAGAGTTATTCACACGGCCATAAATTATTTATTTGACCCAAAAACGGCCTAACGACACTACTTGTCCAATTCAAAGCCCCTCAAAGTAATTATCGCTAACACCCATCTTCTCCATTACGCCGTATCTGGTTGTTATATCTGTAACAGAACTTAATAGGTCATATTACTAATATGTACCGCGAAACAATAGCTAACACAGTTCTAAAACATCGTATGTAATCTGTTAGTATGTGGAGATAAGCTTTTTGAGAACGTATCGTGCGATCTTTGATTATGAGAAATGTTGTAAGTGTCACATGGTATTGGTAAGATAAGATGTTTTGGCAATTAAAGTAGTCAACTAACTGCCCTTAGTCCTTTATAGCTAAAGGCAGATTAGTATTAAATATATTATAATACATAACCGTCTCAGGCCGCAAACGAACTCCGAAGCTACGGAGAGCTGCTCCGCATAAAATTAATCAATTAATACTAATAGCTGTCACCTGCGGCAGGCAGGGATATTATAATGAATTATAAAGAAATTTTAAAATTTTAATCCCCATTTGACCCGTTTAGATTTTGAATTTCCAAAAATTATTCCTTAGTACACCATACACCCTTCAAATCATTGTACCTACGAGTATGTTCTGCAGTTTAGGCTCTACGTTGATTCCTAGCAAATATCAGAAAGACAGTCAGACGATCAGGACTTACTCTTTTATATATATATAGATTGTTATTACATAAAACAAAACAGAGGAATTTTATTAATTTCAGATATTTTAATTTTTTACGTAGAATCCTTGCTGATTCTCACTGTTTCGTTGCAAGGTGTTGTAAAGTCGGATGTAAAACCAAAAATTATCATTTTATTAAGTAAATGATTAAAATTTCTAATAGGTATTTCTTGTATGAATGAAGAATGGCAGAGTTGTTTAGAACTCAGTGCAAAAGCAGCCAAAAACAGGAATTTAGTGCACAGAGAAATCAATTTTTTAATACTTATCTTACTTATATAGTGGTGTTTATTAGCTTTCCCAATGTGTAATAATCATTGCTATTTAGCGTGATAATGGCAATGGCACGCTACAGGTAAGCCCTCTGGTGTGGTCTAACTGCTTATTCTTTGTTTTGATTAGTCATTTTGTAGTTTCCAACAAAAATAATTGCCTGATACTTAGTTTTTATTAAAAAATAAATAGGTAGAAAAATTTGATAGTTGCGCTGAGGAGGTAAGGAAAGGAGTAAGTAGGTACCTACTTATTTAATTTTTTTCTTATACTTACTTATAGATGTTCTTTGTATTCGTTAATTCTTGCCCGTGTTGTTGTAATTACTAACACTAAATCTATCAGTCTTAAGTATCGTAGTTAGGGATATAAAATAATGAAATTTAAAAATAAATACACATAGGCAAACTAGGCTATTTTCTATTTTGTCAATGCTTATTTTTAAGCATCGTCAAACTATATTTGATAAGGAACTACGTAGGTATATAGCCCCCGTTGCTTTTATAAATATAGCCGTGTGACAAATTGCAGCAAGGCTCTGATATATCGACGCGTTGATATTGAATACCGAAGGGTAGGAACGCGTAGATTTCAATGACAGGGCAGAACAAAATTGTCTTGGGAGAATAATTGTGAAAATTATATGAGAAACTACTTGGTTTATCTCGTGGCGAAGTGACTAAGTATTGTTTTTTTTTCCTGCTAGGTTAGCTAACTGCTGCTTCTGTGTTACTATGTATGTGGAAAAGGACCTGGCTCTGGTAATTAAACTTATCAATCGCTTAATGCCCGTTTTTGTTTATTTTTATTATTTCGTTGAAGACCAACATCTATATCAACATAATTTAATTCCCCTTTTGTAAAATCTATCACTATCTACTATCGGACTATCAGAGATACTGCAAGACGCCAGCGATAGATGGCAGATGTTCCACGGATTCGCACTAAACGCTTTGCCTCAACTTTTTCTGTGCCATCGGCCAGGTTGTGGAATTCACTGCTAAGTTATCTATTTTCCGATAGCTATAATCTCGGTTCCACAAACCTATTCTGTAAAAAGAATAAGATTTGCTGGTGAAGGCTTTTCAGTTATAGGCTATTTGAATTATTATAAACATTTTATTACAATCAAATTATTATTGGATAGGATTACGTCGTCCAGTAGTGGCGCAGTCTCATCATGTACATTTGCAACCTGAAAATATAAATAAATGCAAGTCAAGACACTCATACTGCAGGTTCTCATGAGTGATAACTTGAAATATATATTTCCGTTCAAGATCAAAAATGTATTGCTCAATCAAAATGCTACAGAGTAAATTGCATTTCGTCCTAGAAATTTCGTCCTATAAAATAAAGTTTTTATCTTGTATACTATAATTCGTTCACTAACATGTAAACTTCGTTACATGTCCCGTAAGTTAGATAGAACAATTAAAAAAAAAACAAGGTATCAAAACTTGAAGCTGCAAACAACTTACCTGCAAATGATAATGGGCAGTCATACAAAATTCTAGCTCCATTCTCCGACTTCGCTGTGAAACCAAATTGCTCAACTCCCGCGTGGTAATCAAACAGATTGACTAAGGAAAATATAGGGAAAGGGTCACATTCTTGGCCATAAAATAATCTCCCTGGAAAAAGAAATTAAATAAATGTAGATTGTATGAAAAACAAAAAGGTTAAAAGTTATGTTCCGAATTATCGGCACTTTTAACAAAAATTTTGAAACCCAGTTATAAAAACATTTAGAAAAGGTTCAGCATTTTCTGACAAGATATCCAGTACTAGCTGGGCTCCGCGGTGTTACCCGGGAATCTCTATTGCCTATGTTACTCCGTGATAATGTAGCTTTCTACACGAATGAATTTATTAAATCGGTCTACTAGTTTTTAACTACATGCAAAAATACAAATTTTTCCTCTTTATAATAACTATTAGTAAGAAAGTTAGTAAGTAAACGTATAGATTAGTATAGATAGGTAATGACGTAAGAGTTTGTCGAGATACCGTTTCCTTGATATTATAAGTAGGTACTATGTACCTTTTTAAATATTCGCACAAACATAACTTACTTTGGTCTAAATTGATGAAGAATTTCGCATATTTATCGTTTGATATAAGTTTTGGAGTGTACTTCTGCCTATGTGTATCATCTCGGAAACTGGTAACTGTTGTTTTCACAAAATTATTGCCAAAATCTGAAAAGACACACTCAAATTATGTTGTTACAGAGTTATTCCAGACTATGCATGCTGTATCTAGGACCACAGTGTCGCTGACTAAAAATAAATCTAATGCTAGTGGCTAACTGTGCTGATTGCTGTTATCGATATCGATAAAAACCAGTGATGCTCAGGTCCTACTGCCTGAGCAATTAATTTTCTCATTTATCAAAGACAAAAACCACTAATTCAGACGGTCAAAAATCCTAGAGCCTAGAGCTCAACCTTGAGTTCTTAACTATGGTATTTCTATGTGACAACCCAAAAGATATAATGTTTTTCGAGTTTATTTTGAGCAATTTGTAATATTTATACAAAGTAAGTATTTATAGATAAAGTACAAGACAATATGTCCCAAATAATAGTTATCGGTTATTTTTCTAAACCCTTGTTAGCTCTATTAATTTTTACGAAACTGTTAACAAAATAGTTTTCCATAATTGCTGACGCTGCATAGATCATTCTAATTATTTTTTCTAATCTGGTAAAAATATTAATAGAGTAGCACAAGTAGGTGATCTTTAGTTAAAACATGTAAAACTGCATTAATACTTACTGAATTTGAAATCAGGTTCTGTTTGAGATTTGTTGTACTGATTTCTCGAGAATAAGAAAAGTTCTACATCGCCATCCGATCGTATACCGAAATGCATCTGAAATGTTTCTACATTTGTTTTATACGTTGTATTTTTCAATAAAACGATGTTGTTTAAATCCTGACTATGCGTTGAAAACTGTGCAGATTTGCCTTTCTCGAGTGTCAAAATTTTGCAACCTGAAAAAATAAACATTTATTTTTCATTCAACATTCAAAAAACATTGTATTTATGTATTCTAATCAACAAACATCTTGTCATGATTTCTTGCCGTTCATGGAAAGGGGATCAAGACCTTTCAATTGGCTATCACGAAAATTAAACACTGATTAAGATTGCTCACCTGATTTATCAATAGCTAATGACCTGTCCAGTTCATCAAATCCTTGTACCAGATCTCTTTCAATTCTGTGTCCTGGTATAATATTTAAATACAATAAACATATAGAAAGCTGAATTAAATGGTACTTAACCATTCTTAAAATATATATTAAAATACTATTTTAAAATATACCGTAATGACTGCGAAGTGATTTGTTGACAAAATAAATAAATCCATCTCTTTTTATAACCTTCACGAAGAGTGATAAATTGATAATGTTCGAGCAAAAAATTTAACTTGCTCCTACTATCAGACTACAAAGTTTATCTTTTATGTGGCCTCTGGTTCGCACTGACGTTAAAAAGCGAACTAAAGAAACGTTTCACGTTTGAGTATTTTATGTAGTAAGTACTAGGTCAGTAATAAAACCCAAAGTAGTGTACCCAAAATATCTATGTTTGACAAACAGACCCTCAGATCAAAAAAGTAGGTAATATAGGTCAGTGTTTTACATCAATGCTTAGATCAACTAGAATATGTTTTTTTTTGTAATATGAAGCTTAAAACTTTTGTGTTCATACTGTGTATTTCTAGCTTGTAGATTTTATTGATAACAGAAACTGTGTCTCTAGAGCCTGTGGTTTCTCTTACGTGGCGATATTTATACTTATCATTACATTATTCAAAGGTAACTAGAATTAATTTAAAATTAATTGCTTGTGAAGCGTTTACGTTATTACTATATGAAATAGTAGAGATATTGCACATAATACATACATTGTGAAAAACTATTATAGCTTCGATACAATTCCTATATTGACGATTCATGTTAAAATAGAGCAAGTAGAAGTACAATGCATTCTCTATAGATGTACAATCAGTCTCTGCCTTACCGAGAAAGAACAAATTTTCTGTTTAAACTCTGGCTACATAAAGCAATATAATAAGGATTACGTCGGCATATTAATTTCCATTTTTAACTTAACCTTTATTTACATACATTTTTGGCAAAACTCGCGAACGAAACGCAACTTGTACTTTATCCGATGCTTGCCGACTGAATTATTATTTACGATGCAAACAGCCGCATTGTGGGGTTTTTCGAGTTTTGTATAAACAAGCCGATAAGCCGAGGGTGGCGTGTGACCCGTTGGAATTATTATACTCATTTTCGTGGATTTGGGTACTTGTGACGATTATAGTATAGGAGCTGACTTGCTTAGAGACAAAAATCAAATGGTAAGCGTGAAGTGGCCTTTACTTCAGGCGCTTGAGTAATTCTGACACTTATGCGAGTCTCTCAGACTAACAACGATGACGAAGAATATATAAAAAAATATATAAATAACGTTTCTTATTCATTCATAGCTGTTATAGTGAATGCGTAGCATTCACAAGCACATAGAGATCGGAACATAAATCTTCACACAAACTCATGCATCGTTCGAAAACCCGCTCCAGTTGCGAATTAAACCCGGAACCGCTAGCTCTCGAAGTGAGTAGACAACCACTAGGCCACGCCGGTAAAAGGTTTGTTTATATCTTTGAGATGTAAACTGTATGATAAATGCAATTTCTTGTAGTGTAGTAAATTTTATGTCTTAACTTAACTATACTTACTATATATAGATAAAATAGCAAGTTCTGACTGACTGACTGAAAGATATTACCTTAAAATCAAATCAGAGCCAAAACTACTGGGTTGAAAAAAAAATCTTGGAAATTCAACCCATAATCGGGTCAAATAGGGGTTTAAATTTCAAACTGCTTTATATTTCTTTTTAAGTCGCGGGTAACAACTACTAGTTAATATATGTAATAATAAACAAAGCGCAATAAAACGACCTTTGACTCCGCAACTACGATGGCGATAAAATATTATCGTTACAAATGGTCAACGCTGGGAAAGTGGGTACACGTGACCCACTATTTATTGGTTTATTGCACTGCATATGAAATTAGGTCATTATTGGTATTTACACGGAGGTAATACAACAATTCGAGAGGCAAATATACACACGTGTCAGCGTTAATAAACTTAATATGGTTTGGATTTGTTATAATAGTAAAACGAGCACTTGATATTCAAAAAAGAGTAATAAAACCATTTAGAGGCGGCCTGGAAAGATTGTTTTAAATAGTAAGACCGGTCATGTTTTGTTTTTCTAATTTCCTTCTTCTTATTTATTTGGCAAGCAATGTAGTTGTATATAGTCCATTGAAATGTTGCAATTTAAGAGTCTAATATTGCGTTTGTTAGAGGACGTAATTTTTAGTTTTGGTACATGTGTGTAAAAAGAAAATGTTTATAGAAATCTTTTCACTTTTTGCTTGTAACTTCTTTAATTTTAAATTTAGGGCAAAAAAATAAGAACAAATTATGACTTCGGATTTTTTTTGTAGGATTATAGTTTTAGAGATATCGCGAAAAATGTGTTTAAAAAATGTAACATTTCAATAGACTAATATTTATTAATTGGTTTTTTTTTACACACTTTACCTTAATGATACAAGTAATTGACAATTGAAAGTAAATATGTCTATAAAAAAAATCTTTGCCTCTAAAATGCATCTTTGGAAAAAAGTTCCATTATTTTTACCGCTCAGCCAAAGTCATACTCGTATTTAGGCTTTAAAATTTTATTGTCCTCCAAAAATACCTGTACCTGGAGTTTTCCCACGTTTGCCAAAAAAATTGCGTCTCCGTCTGTGTCTTTTTTGCAAAATTGGTAATTACATAAGTTTTAATGTGTAACATTGGTGGATTATTAACTATTAATGCCTTGTTGTTTTGCTCAAGTGAGGGTAAACGATATAAAGACAGAATAACGTGGTTTTTCTGTTCGCGGGAAATCTCCATAGAAACTCTGGTAAAGTGTCCACCACTTTACGAGGGTACATGATGTGACTTTAACTTGACCAGGATGACTTGTTACTTGATGTTTGACCTAACTTGATTGATTAATAATTTGAAAATTGATAAACTTGGCGCTGGTAAATACACAAATTGTATGGTGACATATATAAGAAAAAAATTGTACCCAAATGTTTTCTTCTACTTTCAAATTCAATGATTTAAAACTAATGTGTCAATTTATGTTGAAAATGTTTTGTTGTTAAATTTTGACTGTCCTAAAACAATAGAAGGTTCTTATATCGATTTCATTTTTAATGCTTTGATTTTTCAGAGACGCTCGAAACTATTTAGAAATTAATTCCTCTTAATAAATCCTGATTTTATTAAACACGATTATTATTACGATGCCGTTATCCCTGTTCAATAATTTAATAGGAATAATTAATTTCGTACAATACTTAAAACACAATAATAGAAATAGTTGCGCAATGAATCACGCAAATTATCATTGCATTATACATACTTATGATGACACAGTTTCATTATAAAATCGCCAGCCTCGCATAAACATTGGAATATTTCACGTTAAATTTCAGAATCGCATTAATTTTAAACTGCAATTAAATGCATCATGGAAACTAATTAAGCGTCACCCCATAGGGTAAGCAAAGCCTTAATACTTCGTGTGCAAGCCCACCTTTTTTAAACGAGTAATAGCAGCAGAGAACATGTTTTAGGGATGTGCCAAGCTTGAGGCCACTACTTTCCCAAAGACCGTATAAGCTACTTAAAATTGATGATGATAGATTGCAGTATTTATTAACTAGATTTGTTAATTTCATTATCGTGCCATCTAGTTTGTAAGCATATTGAAACCTATTTGCGGTACTAAAAGGCTGGCAGATTTGCATGATACTTGTTACCATGATACCTTAACTCGGATTAACATATAATGTTACTTTTGATCACAGAAAACCAAGTTTTTCGAAGGATGTCCAAACTAACTAAATAGTATTATATTTTTTATTCCCGATTCGATGGTTTTTTTCCGCATTGGGTTCAGTTTTAATGTTATACAGTTTATTCATTTGGAATTTGTTCAATTTTGTTTCCAATGTTTACTAATTTCATGTCTTTTTTTAGGATTTCGTACCAGAATGGTAAATCGAGGCCCTATTATAATGAGGCGGACTTTGATGTCCGCCCGTCCGTCTGTCTGTCACTAGGGAGCCGTATCTCATTAACTGTGATAGTTAGACAGTTGAATTTTTCACTGATGATGTATTTCTGTTGCTGCTTTAAAAACAAATATTAAAAATACAATAAAATAAATAGAAATGTGATATTTTTTTTTGGTTTTTCTTAGAGATTATTAAGGGCAACAGAATATTTATTTACATAATCAATAAAAAAAAAGTTTTAAGGGAGGTTCCCATAAAAAAAACGTTGCTTAGTTGCCTTTTTTGGCAATATTAATAGCGACAACATGTAGTAACTTGAACTATAATTTATGGTATGAAACCCTTCGTGCGCGAGTCCGACTTGCACTTTGCCGATTTGATTCTGACTGTCACATCTAGTCTAAACGGATCATCAAAAGAAAGTGATATCATACAATTTTATGATAATGGACGTTCACGCAGAATGAAGGCATCCAAATTTATGGCGCAACCCGCTGATGAGAAATTTATGGTTTGCAACATTTGAACTTATGACGTATGGTTACATTGAAACGTACTTTAATGCCGTCAAGTTTTGCGACTTTCAAACAAAAATATATTTATTAATTTTATTGTAATCTACACATGAATGAAAACATAAATGTTACTAAGCAATAGTTCTAATATCCCCAAGTAATTAATAATGTTAAATGAATCATTATGTACTTGAATTTACGAGGGTCGACCAACCAGTCACCCAATATAAGCCCGAAGTTACGTTTTTAATAAGTTTTATGCAAATGAGACCTCAATATAGGTTAGATGATCCTGAATCAAATTGAAAAGATCTCGTGCAACGTCAAGATAGACCCCACTTGACGACGGTCTTGGCTTCTAAGGTATATACCTAGCATACCCTTCTTCCCTTTGATATGGCTATCTTGACAGACCACTGGATATAGGAAAAGTATTACTTGCTAACGATTTGGAAAATTACGTAATTTTTTTGAATGAGAATAGTTCTGTTTCTATCTGCCAAGTCTAAGGGAGGGTTTGATCAGAAATATAAATGAGGGGTTTAATAATTTTCACATGTTAGCCTGTAGCATCATAGTTCCTTAACTAATTGATCGATTATGATAAGTTTTTTAGTCCCATAATATATTATATTATATTATATAGCTCAACTATTTTATATTCGAGGTCATTTTCTTAGTTTGCGTATGCCGAGAGTATATTTTTTTCAACATGTTAATTGTGCAGGTAAGTAAGTTAAAAAGATAGGTGTATTTCGATTATCTCTAACCCCTAAAACAACACAACCAAAATCGCTTTCAGATCAGATCAGTTGTGATTATGCGAAGAAAGAATTCTGCATAAAAAAAACAGTTTAGCAACATCTAATAAAACATTAACGGAAACGTCGCACAGGAATTAACATCAGAAGAATGGCGTCAATCTGTATAACATCAAGCCGGTCCTTATAACGAGCTGGTCGATTGATCTTGCCTGACAGCGATACTGACAGCGATACTCTGATAAACCTTATCCGTCGAAAAGCATTGGCAATTCAATTAACCTAATGATGTCTAGCCCCTTCCACAGTGCGTTTGAAAATACGCAGCTTTTTATCGAGAACCGTTTGACGTGTATAAAAGATTCGTTAGATTTCTTTTCTAGATATACGGTATGTGATAGGTGCTGTTACTTTTGCATATATAGTTAGATTTGTTCAAATAAATTTCTAATAATATCAGGTCTAAGGTTATAAACATGTGTGTACATAAAAATACTCTGATAAGACGTTCACAGTGTTTTGTACATAAGTATTCATTAAAATCATTAAACCTACTCAACTATTTGTCGTTTTTTTATAAACTCTCTTATATTTATAGAAAAAAAAAAATCTATAGGTATATTGTATTTTACTATTTATTTTATAAAATGACATGACTGTGTGAATAAAGTATACCTAACTCAGCATACCCATGACTCACTATATTCATAACTAGTGACGTAACACAAAACTTGAGATGAAGAAAATAATATAGGAATAAACAGCCAGGTATATTAATGTTAATATGAAAGTATATTAGTAGTATATATATTTGTAACTATCTTGTAATTGCTTATTATCTGTTAAAATCGATTATGTTGTTTCACTTCAAATCAGACATCAACGTAACCTGACATTACCCTACAAACTAAGGTGCTAGCTATAAATCACAAAGCCTCTATCAATTCCTATAATGCAACCGAAGGTAAACAATCTCCCGTATTTCTTAACCGCTGGCTTACTGTAAATTCAGTGGCCCCTTACTAGAGATGAGAAAAACCATAATATTTTAACCGGAAATATTATAAAGTTTTTTCTATCTGGTGTCAAAATTTTACCAATAGTCAATCCTTTTATAGCTTACTGTGAAAAACAACAACTTTATTTATTTGATCGAGTTAGCGAAGTGTTTTTGTTTAGAATTCGGCACAAATTTGCTTGCTTCTCTACGTTAGTAAGTATGTGAGTTATATCAGTTACTCGTAATTGACCAAATAAGCAGAGCGATCAAAACGCATCTATTTGTTTTTAAGTCTTTTAATTTTTTTTACAAAAAATCTTTTACTATTTAAGTGTCTATCTCTGAACTTTGTTGCTCCAATACAGTAAATTTAGCCTTCTACGGTGTCATTTACTGATTTCAATGACATTTTTCATTAACAGCCAAAACCAAATCCATTCTTACTGCCAAGTATAAAGAACATGTCTCGAAAATATTAGTAGCTTGTTTGTAAATTATTTTATCAGAAAAAATTACTTCACTAATTGTGAACTGCCAATCTTATTAGTTAAGTATTTATGTAAAGCTTTTACACTTATGTAACTTTTCTTACCTTTACTAGGCCGAAATAACTTATCTTTGTGTTACGTGACATACGACAACGTCTCATTGTAAAAAGTGTCTTAAGAATAAGTTTATTGTTGTGAATAATTTTTTGCACAAACATTCATTGTTGTATTTTTGACTAAGCAACATAAAAAGCAAAAACCTCTATGATGGGAGAAAACTTACTTCTGTGTGTTCCCCATTTGTCTACGACGCCTATAACATACGAATTTGGAATTAGTAATTTTTGGTAGAAACGGTTTTCTTTACAAGTAGTCTCATATAATTTTTGATAAAACCGATCCAGTAGTTTATCACACTGAAAACAAATCTATATAAGCGCATGCCGAATAAAACTTTTTTAAATGGAGTTTCTTAAATATTCCTACATCGTATACTTAAAGAAGCTTGTGTCCAGAAAATGTGTAGGTATAACTCTAGCTCTTACATAATGTTAGTTGTTATACAGTTTATCGCGAGTAGTTTGAACACCGGAACCGACAGTAGGCTGATATTTCAAGCGCATTATCAACAATCCTTAGATCGGTATCTGATTCTGTTTAATAGGGTACAGTTATTTTGTACACACTGATCTTTAGAATGGCAAACTAAGGAATATGGCTCACTAGGATACCACAGCTCTACAAAATCCATAAAGTAAAGCCTGGTAAAGATTAGCTAGTAAGGGTCTCTGACGATTCTGTTTACAGGTGAAATAAATAAATAAATATGTTGCCTATAATGAGAACATTTTGAAAAATACGGTTATAAAAACAGCATTTTTTAATTCGTAGAATAATATCTCAGATAAAATGGGGAAAATAATCCATTAAAATTCATGCTATGTTTTGTTTTGGGACAGCCAAGCGCTACCAAGATAATTTGAAAAATGTGTATAGACGTTCGCTCCCTTCTTACTTATCTTCGAGTATAATATAAAAATGAATCGCTGTGTTGCTAAGCGCAAATCTCGAGAACAGCTGAACCGGTTTTGCTAATTCTTTTTTTAGGATATTCCTTTAATTACGAGGATGGTTCTTAGACAGATAATTTTTTTTAATTACTGTCAAGGTCATAAACAACACTTTTCTGTACTTCCTTACAATCGATTCATAATAATTCTACAAAGTTAATTTGAACATTAATACCATACCTAAAGTTTCAGTGTTAGTGGAGAGGTTCCGGGAAGGCCAAAAAATTGAGTGACCTTAGTATCGTATAAATATTCATGTCAATATTTATACGATGGGAACAACGACCGACGACGAAGTTCGCCGGGTCAGTTAGTTTTTAATAACTTTAATGTTTCGCAATTTTGTTACCTACGATTCAGATTTCGCTCGTCATTTAATTCGTCTGTGTGTTACGAAATTAGGTAGTAAAGTCCTCAGGGGTCTGTTTACTAAGCGGGATTTTCGCTTATAATTTTGCCTTTGTTTTATAGACCGTAATGTACAGACTTGATTTGCCCTAGAGGGACCTTACTGGTTTTTACCGTTCTAGGTCCATAAATTTTATATCAGACTTTTTATTTTATTTTGATACTCTACATAACTTTTTAATTACAACATTTAACCGTTTGATCTTTAATAAACAAGTTAGTATATTGCTTTCTTTAAAACGGTATATAATTATTGAAATTGCAATTCAAATTATTTATTAAGCAATACAACTTTTAAAAGGCAAAAATGACATAAAAATAAATCTTGCATTATTGCGATTGCGAACAAAATCAAGAAATATATGCTTATTTCATGCAATTATAGTTATAGAAATCAAATTTGATTCTCAAAAAACTAGAAGAAGGTCCTAAAAATTAAATGAAGCAGTAATCCTATTTATATAGCAACTATTTGACACTAAATCCGCATTATTTGGGCCAATGACTCAATAATAAAACGTCGGATTGCACTATCCCATACACACTGGACCCAATGGTTAATCGATGTGTTAGCGTTGAGCTATGAACATAGAGATTTGGCATTAAATGTAAGTTACGGTCGGTTGCAAGAGTAGTACATTTGACCAGTGCGTGTAGAAACTCGCATAACTATCGATTTCCGGAGCATAAAGTTATTATTTTGACGTTGTTATTGTAAACTAGTAATTCCGTGAACTGTCAACCTCGTGACAATCCACGTGAAAAACTAGCGAGCAAAGCGTCTTTGATCTGGCAATGTTTTATTTAGTCTGTTTGTAAATGCCAATAAAAATATTTAAAAAAAACTGTTCGTAAATTTGTGGGTCTTTATATCTCTTGAAATTTCATTGTAGCGTACAAGTAACAGTTTTCAAATAATCTTGACGAAAGTTGCTGTTTTACGCATTGTTTAACTTTTTTTAGTCGTTCTTGATTTATGATTAGAGATTTAGAATATTTTCCGAAATCTAAAGGTGACCACGGTGCTATTTAATAGTTTATGCCAATAATATTCAGTACAGGCACGCAAACGACAATATTGATTAAAGATACCTAAATATGAAAAAAATACGTCAAGTGAAGTTCAGTTTCATGTAATGAATAAGTTCTTTTTATTCAATTAAGATTACCGATTTCGATAAAAAAATAAAATCTAAGGACCAATTTTGATACATTTTAAATGGTACTCAAGAAGTACATTTACCAACAAAAAAGGATTTTTTAAAATCAGTTAAGCCGTTTCCGTGTTTTCTAAAGACTTACCTACCGAATTGAGTAGGTACCTGCTCTTTTTGGAAATTAGTAAAAAGTACGTGTTTTCTCGTTACTTTATTCTAAGTTTCTAACTTGGCTCCAGTATTGTATACGGCCGAGGCGGGATACTCGCGTATTTGTTAGCCCCACTGCGCATTACCCCGGTACGTTATCACGTGTCCCCCCGGACAGGGCACAGGTCGAGGGCGACGACTAATGACAGAAGGTTACGTTTGTTTTTACGACGAATCGCACGCTTTTTGTCGAATAGGGGCTTTGATTTGTGGATGTGTTAGACTTATATAGGTAGTTACAGACAAGGTATTTTTTGTTTCATTATTCAGAGGATTAGCGTCTCACTTGGCATTTGTTTTTTTTTCTTATTATAGAATATATAAAATATTATATATTATCGTAAATAATACGTTTAAAGTAGCCCCGTATATTATTTTATCAAAATCGGTTCAGTGATTTAGTTTGTAAAACAAAAAACATAACTGAAAACATGATATACGTGAACGTACCAAAAATATGTTTGTAGTATTTACTTGTATATGAAATAACGCATTTTCCATGAATTAATACATGTAAAATAATGTAAAGACTCATTTTTATTAACTACAAAGGCCAACTTTGGCATCAAAAATGTACTAAAATCATCCTGTAGATGTTCCTGTAAAGTAATATATCCCTAGAACACAGATTCAATGTTAACATGAGACGAAATTAATTATTCACAACACATTACCACTACACACTAATTACATTAACATAATGAATTAACTAATTAAATTTAACCAACGACCAAGTTTAAACGTTAACTTTTACTAATTCTCGTAATAAAAGCTCTTTTGTAAATCCATTCTCATTAAGACTGTTCGCTTCCCTCGGTGGCTTTAAAAGAGAAAGGATTTGTTAAAAACGTCTTACTTTCGTATTTTTAACTTGCTCTGAACAAGAAAGAGGTTTACATTTTGTTTCAATAAATATGTATATAAATGGGAATATAATGTGGATATGGTAATAAAAACCCGGTCCTTCTACCAATTTCAGTTACTCGCAGCCTATACTACTTACATGCAAATACACAGTGGACAAATATTAACATAACCTCTTTTAATGGGCAGTTGCCAAAACAAATAGCCTTATTCATATAGTGAGTTATATTATAAAAGTTATTTCAACCAATTACTACGCCCTTCTCCAGTATTGCAGCTTCATTTTAAAGTCACGTCTCTAACTTCAATATCGTGAGCGAAATAGTTTCATTAGCGGATTATTTTCCCAGTAATTGTTTAAAGAACACGACACTAGTTAATATCGCTTAATGCCAGTTAAAGTTACCAAGTTATTCTTGATTCAACTTCAGTAGATTTATAATTCCATTAACTTGGAACTGAGTCGGGAACAAAACGTGGATTCGAATCGTACAATGTCCGCGATAACTTTGAGCTGTGGGGCTTTAACAGCTTTCGTTATAAAGTTGTACTCTAGCTTAATGCTTGGTGTGTTATGTAGTAGATAGTATTTATATTGCTTCACTACTGCTGATAAGCTAGAGATACATTTAATTGCATCATAATCTTCCAGCCCTTATCCTACTACGTTGGGTAGGCACAGCATGTCTTTCTCTTCTATTTTACTAATCAGCCGACTATCGCTGATGCCATCATTTACACCCCTTTCACACAATTCCCTCTTCATACAACTCATCCACATATAATCTTCTTAGCTCGCCCTCTCCCGGCACTACTGCTTACCATCATTCTGATTAACCTTGTCACAATTATTTGCATGTTTTTAATAATAGTTAATAACGTAAGTGATCTCTAAGACTTTAATTTAAACCTATGTATCTGTCTGTATCTGCCCAATGAAATAAACAGCCTAGTGTAGTGATTTTTTTATCTCAGTAAAAAAAAACACTTGGGCCTGAAATATTAGTGGCAAGTGTCATTATTCAATGAACCGAAACAACAACAATGTCATAATTGCGAGGCTAGTCTAATTAATCACGTCTCGCTACACGACACGGGCCGCACCGGTGACACCGCAGAGCATGCCACCACGACGAAATTACTTAGAGTGGCCATTATAAGAACTGTATGAGAATTAGCTGGACAATTAACATTCTACATTAAATTGATCTTGAGAGAGAAAAAAAGTATGAGTTTTAACCCATAACCTCCCACTGCTGGGCTCGGGTCTCTCCTATGAACGGGGTGTAGGGGTAGTTACCCACGCTGACTAAATTGTGGATTAGGGACTTCACTAACACTTCACTTATACTTTCTCCGAAAAGCAGGTTTTCTTACGACGTTTTTCTTCACCGTTTAAATATGTGGTAATTAATTATAATATGCACATGAGAGAAAAATATAGAGGTGCATCTGTACCTGGGATTGAATCTGCGCTCTTGCGTTCCGAAAGCAAGGGGTTTACCGACTAGGCTACAATTAACTTATAATACGATATCATCTAGTAGCATCAGATGTTGCAGCGAAGCGCTTATATCAGCGGTTTGTTTGATCAGTGAACAAATGAACAATTGCTCATGCGCATAATGTTAAGCTAAGTTTTCAGCTAATGCATACTATGTAAGATATAAAGTTAAAATGTTGATGCTTTTTAAAGGTTAGATTTTATAAAGTAAGTTAGTTTGATAAAATTTAAACACATGTTTGTGTGAAGAAATAACTTTACATAATTTATGGTCTTAAATAACTAGTAGTTGTCCGTAGTAGTAGTATATGACTAGTTTGTAAAAACATATGATTGTATGTTTGTTACTATATGTATATTTCCCGCAGAAACTGCTGTACCGATTAGGATGAAAATTGGTAGGTACGGAGATAGTTTAGATTCTGGATTACAATTTTGGCACTTGGCACTACAAGTAGACTATATTTTATCCCGTATTAACGCGGGTAATACCGATGGTTTATATGAAAACTCGATCTAGTCTAAAATCTTAATCGCATTTTTTCCGTTCTACCTCATTATGAATCAAAGAGGGATACCGACTAAGTTCATAATTGTATTCCGTAGTTTGGACGCCGCTTGATTGATTACCTTGTCCTGTGTGTCCCGAGTGTATATTAGGTCACCTGTAGATTGCCATTAGATACTCTGTTATGTACATTGTCATTAGCAACTGTAATTGTATTTTCAAATTCAGTAAGCAGTGCAATATTCGCTGCTCCAGCACCAATTCAATGAGTAAAGCTGTTGTGTAAAGCGAATTTAAGGTCAGCGTCGACAATTTCTCCATTAAAGTTAAAAAATTACGAAATACTAAAAATACGTGCAGGTTTATGAAGGTATTAATGATTTTTTTTCTACTTACCATCTTGACCGCTTGATCAAAAACTCATTGTACGAGCGAGCGTAACGTCACTGCTTCGAGTCCGGCAAAAATATTTGTGGCATTATGAACGTTGATGTTTCTACTCAGGCACAGTTCAGTACCTTTATTATTTGGAAAAAATCTACCTAGTTATTAATTTATTAAAAACTCTATTTACCACCTGAATTTGTAATATCTGGCAGAGACAAGCAAAATATAACCTAAATATTTACAACTCGCGAAATTAAAAACAAAGTCAAGCAGTTGTCTCATTATCCAAATTTCAAACTAAAAGTTAGGGTCGCGAGTTAGCAGTTTCCAGAACTACTAGTATTTCAAATTAAAAAGAGCTTTAACTCATCGTATTATGACATCGCACAAACAAAGCGACCGTTTTTAAACTACACACAAGCTTGGCGGCTTATTTATTCCACCTCGCTCGTGTCATCTTCTGAACAAAGGTTTATTAAACGTGTTGGTAGCGGAAGAGCAAACAAGAGCATTTAGTTTATTTATTTAGTTAGTTGTATATATATAAGCTAGCATGGCGCTACCGTTGTATATAAAACATTGGAACAGTCATGGAGGATGCAAAAAGAGCATTAATACGAATCAATTTCTTCCAAAAGTCAAGCAACAATCTGGGATTTTTCTGTATTAAAGATTAAACTTTCTTAATTTACTTGATAGGTTAAAAGCACTGTTTTTTCTATTTTTTTAAATGTGCATGTACCTTTATATTTCTGAAACGAAATGACTTACCACAACTAAAATAAAACTATTATAGTTTACTTACACTTTTTTACTTGAATGTGTATTGTAAAATGTATCTGTAAATTTTAATTGCGTCGCGATTCCAAACCTCGCATTCTTTAATATAACATTGGCCTTTACTCTGACTCTACTACTCAAATAATTATTTAAAGTATCAAACATAGTATTGAGTATCTTTAAACAACGATCGTGAAGTCATGTCAATACGCTTTTCTCAAGGAATATAATACAATATGACGCTTCTTTATTTAGATGTTTTAGCAGAGGTAAGGTTTTTTTTTGCATTTAAAGATACCAAAACACACTTAACTAATACCAACTCTAACCATAACCATAGTGTATAGGATTAAAATATTAATTACAAATGCGGTTGTAAAAACTCTCTTATTTATAATTGTATATTATGGAGTCATAAAATCGTTAAGTACATGTAATGGCATAATTATAATATTATTTGTCCTAAATGCTTACACATAAATATAGTGGTGGTACGAGTGGTCTATTTCGCGGAAACTTCTAGTTTGAAATTTCAAATTTCAAAATCCTCTCTTTAGCTTAGATAACTAACTTATAGTTTGCAACGGCGAAACTAAATGTGGAACAGTGAGTAAGTGAATGCAATTTGCTAATTCGCTTCATGTTCGTTAGAGCGCGGACTGTTTGGTTACAACCTGCACCAACATTATTGTCAAGCAGCTGTGTAGTTATATAATAAATAACTTGAAAAAGCGACATCTGTTATCTATGTGAAAACTTTCTAAGATTGACTAGCACGTGAAATAATCAAAGAGCGTTGGACTCTTCTAAAAGTAACTTATTTCTTTTATAATACTGAGGAAATAATAATTGAGTGTATTATGTTTTGGAATGCATTATCTTTTTTGGTAAATCCTGTTGTGTCACCACACGATTTTACCCCTACCACTGAAAATAACTTATGAAATGAAGGCAATATTTTTTTGCTAACCCTGACTGTGTGTCCTGATGTTGGTACCTTTCACCTTGCATATCCAAATTTATAAAATATACAATTACAAATACAATTTTTCAGACTGAAATGGTGGACTCAAAATAATCTCTAGGAAAATTGTTTTCAACGAAATAGGGCTAAAAGATTTGTTGAAAATAAAACACTAATAGGTTTTGTTGAAAATATTTCATCTCTAGTTCAAATGTACAGGAAGGGGAAATACTGCCAAATCGATACCAAGAGCTATTCAAAGTTTAGCAGTCGCAAAATTAATGCATTTTTATTAATAATTGTAAAATTGGATCCATAACGGATAGACAGACAAACAGAACAGAACTACAAGGTTCTTTGTAGTACAGCGAAAACCTAAAAAACGTTTAAATTGTAGTTTTCATGCAAATAGAACATAATAAACTACTAATACTACGCATAACTCAATTTTGCATTAACATTATGCATTTTTACATTTAGTTTTGTCCATAAATTCAATGAGAGTGTCGATAAATTTTCAAACCATAAATTTAACCCTGAGGTCTGTCGCGTGACGTCGTAAAGCATTTTATGGTCGTTTACTTGAAATGAGAAGGATGCCCAAAGATATGTTTAAAGTTAAATACTCAGTTTTTGGGACAACCGATATTTATTATGGAGAGGTACATCACTGGAATATTTTAGATGTCCTTTATTTAGGTTTTTAGTTTTAAGTATACTTATGAGGTATTTTTTATCGACTACACAGTTTAATTTTTTTATTTTTTGTACTACTATACTAATTTTACTGTACTACTATACTAATTTTACTGTACTACTATACTAATTTTACTGTACTACTATACTAATTTTACTGTACTACTATACTAATTTTACTGTACTACTATACTAATTTTACTGTACTACTATACTAATTTTACTGTACTACTATACTAATTTTACTGTACTACTATACTAATTTTACTGTACTACTATACTAATTTTACTGTACTACTATACTTATTTTACTGTACTACTATACTTATTTTACTGTACTACTATACTAATTTTACTTAGTACTGTAGCCTAGTCGGTAAACTCATTGCCTCACAAGCGAATGCTCGCGGGTTCAAATGTAGGTTAAGGCATTTTCACTCATGTACATACTAAAATTAATTACATACTAAACTTTCAAAGTTGTACACTCATGTACATACTAAACTTTCAAAGATAAGTGAAGTCCCCAACCCGCAATTGGGCCAGCGTTGTGGATTATGGCATACACCCCCTTCATGGGGAGACCCGTGCCCACCAGTAGGACGCTATGGGTTGATACGTAATTACGTACTTGTAACTTTCGAACAAATATGGTACAAATTGACAAAAAAATAAATAGTGTATTAAATTTATAGAAGAGAAAAGCCGCAGCTCTGTCGGCTATCTCAGAAAAAGCTATCCCAACGATTTTTTATTAATAAATTTCAAGAACTGGCTTATAAAGTTTAACGTGTTCGATCGAAACTAAAGAGATAATGTACTTGGAGTTCTATCAGGCTATTCTTTACCTTAGCTTAGAGTTAACCGAGGTGCAACTCTAAACAGTTCGGAATAGAGTTTATTTTTACAGTATTTGTAAATTCGATTAACAGGTTCAGGCATTTGATAGTACAGACTGATACGTTGCGAGTGATAATTGATCCATTATTTAAGGTTGGAAGATAAGCTTAGAACCAGTTTCTATCTGAAATTCCATTGCAGGTATTTCTTCTAGTTTGTTAGAAAAGACATGCAGATTTATTAATTTTTTAATGTAGTGCTATAATACTTTTCGTATAGGTAAGCAAAATTATAGAGCCTTCTTAATTTTGGCTTAGTTTCACTGGCCAATGCCAGTGAGGGCGTCTAAATTTGAATTTTCTTACGCATGTAATGATATATTTATGCGTTGTTTTAGTCTAGTTTTAGATTTATGACCTGTATTTTTATTAGCTGAGGTAAATAAAAAGTCAAAGATTCTTTATATCTATATTTACGTCACCCAACAACATTTGCGTAACGGTTTAGGTATATCGTATAGTCGGTAAAACTTTTCACGTTCAGAAATACAGTCCAAACATAAATTTATACCTACCTATTTCTAAAATTATTATTTATCTACATAACTTCACAAATCAAAATTACATAATATATAGATACAAATTGAGAATCGAAACTAACCTCACAAGATTGTTTTAGCCTTCCTACCCTTTTACTAGTAAGTGGTGTGTTAGTTCGCTAATGTGCTTATACTTAAAATATCACTACTTTAAAATTAGATAAATTAACAGAAATGCGTTGTAACAGATTTGAAATACAAAGTATATTACAACAAACATCACAAATTACGGTAATAAAGCCTCGACGAAAAAGCCAGATGCATTACACAAGAGTAACACTTCTCCGTGTATCAAACACAGACAAAAGATTGTCCGTGACAACAACAATGCTTCAGTTACCATTGTTGACGCCCACTCCCTAGTTATAGTAGCAATAAGTTTAATATTTTAATACTGACCAAAGGAATAGAATCACGTTCAGCAAATACTACGGTAAAGTACAGTTGCAATAGGAACAAAAGCTTTTGAGAATGCTTGCCTTAGAGTATGATGTATCAATGGCTTGAGCTGGTAAATAATGTTAATGTGATATCACATTGTAGTGTCTTATATTGCCTTTTTTGAAAAATAATATCTCAGAACTGTAGTAGTAGTAGTAGGTCGAGAATGTTTTTCTGTGTACATACTGACTTTGTTTTATGTTACACATGTTCTGTGATAATCAGTAGCGAGAACAAAGTTGAAATCATTACGTACTTTCTAACTTTCATAGGTTTACATTACATATACCAATTCGATCAATCGATGCGAACCAAATAGTACTTATGTTATTTTAGTGATTCATTAAATATACTATCATGCACATAGTGCAAAAGAAACAAGTAAAATTATAAAAAAAAACATAACAATAGAGTTGTGAGTCAATTGATAATGGAATTTTGTAATTGACAGTAGGATTACGAATTTTTTTATCTCTTTGGCACTGCATTACACAGTCGCCATGTTGTGTTAGCGAAATTCACAGCTTAGATATAATGTACAGATCATTAGCGTACGGTTTGGTCAAATTAGGGTCAGCCGCAGTCAAAGGGCACTGTTTAATCAGTTTTGTTTGTATAATGTTCTATTTGTGTTAACTACTACCATGTTGTTGGTGTAATTGTAAGGATAACCTGTTCCAAGTATAAATGACTGCGCGATCGAAGAATCCCTACTTCATTTAGTTTTATTTTTTACTTTTAATTTGAAAAACTTGAATACACATGTTCTACGAATTTTATTTTTCTTTCCTAATCTCTAACCACTCTGATCTATTCAAAAATATATAGATAGATCAATTTTTTACACGCAAATTCTTTGCAGTCACACATAAAATTAAATTACAAGTGAACAATTTTTACAAAAAAATATTACAACAAGTGCTAAATTCAAGCTTAAAATTCTAGATTTATGATAAGAAGTCATTGGGTCTCCAAAAATTAGAAAATTTTACTATGGTGGCCATTACTTGCACAATTTATAAATATTTGGTAAGACATACGGAAACTACATTTAAATAGAGAATCTAAGAAAAAAATTGGTGTTTCGGTTGTCTTTTGTTATAAAAGATCGCTATATTATTATATTTGGTCGTTATATTGTAAGTGACATGTAATAAGCATTGGTAATAAGTAAAACTATTGAAGCGTAAACGAACATGCCCGTATCATCTGTAACCCTGTCAATGTTACATAGATACTTACCTACTTGTGTGCTCTATGTCACTCGCCCGCATTTCACTTATTGATAGATATTTAGCGTGACACTGATGTCACTCTATATAAAATCATGTTGTGTTATTTTCAAATGATTACAAAGGAATATGCGCTGAAAATACTATCGACGTTAAAATAAACTTGCGACATACCGACCAAAGATACTGTGATCTAATGTAAAGTTTGTCTAATCCAAAATTTTTACTATTGAGTTTTATATTTGATTTAAATTAAATAACTTTGCATAAGCGGGCTCTAGATACATTTTCAAATTTTTAAATTATAGTATTGGTACAATATGACGTCGACCAAAGGTCATGTTACTTGACAATATTTAAAGAAGATAATTAACAACTATCAATTTCTTCAATTGGGTGCACTAAGTTTCTTTAAGTAAATAAAACCGTTTCCTGAATATTACCAACGCAGTTAGTCGTGATAGTTAATTAAGCGTACGGTCTATGAATGCTTCTCTTTTGTTAATGTTATCGACCACAGATTAAATACAAAAGCAGAGGAGAATGAAAATGGAGCGAGCTACATCAATCATTACCAAACAAAATTAAACGTCACACGCCCGATGCTCTCCGCTGGACACCGGTGCGTGTAGATAACTTTGATGCAGAGAAAGTCAGATAAATGTATTTTACATACTATCGTAATTATCCTACCTTTACGATCGAACACCAACGAAGTAAAAAAGCTACAAGGAAACGCAGAAATACTGAAATTCAGACAGATTAATATATTTAGAAATCTTTTTATGAGGGGTGTAGGCCGTAGTCCATCAAAATATATGAAATTTCGTTTATGTGTCAAGTTCGGTTTTCTATTATTAAATTAGTATATCACAAATAATAATAGTTGTTTGATCCAAATAATAAACTAGTTCTAAAAATACCTTTGCAAATCCACGGGACTTAAAAATGAATATTTTAATATTAATATTTTTATGCTGTTTAATTTTCTTTTATGTAAGGTACATAATGCCACGATATGTTAAACGAATTACATGTAAAATCTATAACTATCAGTCTAGTCAAACAAACAGCCCTTGACTGTTCCTGGCGCAAAAGTACCCATAGTACTGGCCCCATTGCTACGCTGAATAGCGATGGCCATACCTAATTAGGTACTTCAATATTATATGGAAATATTTATAATAGTAAAATCATTAGTTGAAATATTCTTAATAATGAATATAAAAGACATTTTTTTAAATATTTTTGCTCAACTGATCATTTGTGTAATGTACCAGGAGAGTCATTAAACGCTAAGTTTGCTTACACTCGTATCTCTATACTGCGGTTTCGCAGTTTCGTAAATTTGTTTATCCCACTGCATTTTATTGGAATGAAAGCATCATGTCAATTCAGGACATAAGCTATCTTGTTGCCAAATTTCATACACGACGTTTTTGAGTGAAAGAGTAAGAAATATACATACATCCAAACATACAAAAGTTTGCGTTTATACTCGTAAAATTATTATGGTAAATTTTCTTAAATTTTTGTGTTGGTCTCTTTCAACTCCATACATACCTACCTATTTATATATATTATTTTTTTATTTGGTTCACCAACACGATGATGCATTAAAAATTTGGTATTTGCATGACAAAATTGGAAGACCTTTGCAACAGCCCAATTAAAAGTAAACACAGCATTATTATTATATGCAATACAAAAATCAGAATAAATCATTAAATTGAGTATTACTTACTACATGCAAGTGAATGTTTTAATGTTGCGCACTTGAACCTCTATTAGAAACTACTCTGTGTATTCCTCAAAACGACTCACTCATTAACAAGGCATTTGTCTCACAAGAGGCACATTTTCTTCCTTATTCGCCATTATTAATATTATATTACCGTCATCCTTATCTCGATCAATCGCGCCGGTGTCATAATTAGGTTTATTGAAAATGGGATTATTAATTCATATATCAAAGCTTTTTTTTCAGATTATTCTTTATTATTCTATACCTGCGAATAAATTGATTTGAACCTAAAGTACAAACCATTAAAAACTTAGATGTATGGAAAAAACAGATTTTACTTACAGTTTATCGGCTATCGGTGAATTATTCCTCTTTGTCACCTCGATTCTTAGATTTTCATTGAAGGGACAAACAGGAATAAAAATTCCTTTCTGGTTACAATATGAACTATGTTTTTTCTATGTTATATATATATATATATATATATATATATATGGTTCTGGAGTAATTACCTATTAGTTTCGGTTTTTCCCCGACTGAAGGTAATTCTTATATACACATCGAAATTCGTATTAATATTTTAATAAAACAATTTACCTTTGTAGTCACTCCGTCATTCCAAGAAACGCCATAAAAACAAATATGCAGAAAATTGTGTCAACAGCATAAGATAAATACAAGTCAAAGATGCACGGAATAGACTCAAAGGAACGTTCATAAATTATGTCCATCGTTAACGTTATTAATAGGACCGTTATTAAAAATGCCACAGATTATTTGTGGATTATTAATAAACAAATAGACGGACGAATATATTAGCCGAGACTCGGTAGATCTGAAGTGGGGTCGATGACGTATTTATTTTCGTGTTGGAAGATTGAGGCAATAAATGTGAAAGATAAATCAATGTGTTTGTGGTAACACAGAGTAAAGCGGGCGCAGAATTATTATTATATGGAGCGTTTCGATTATCTGTAGATTTTTATAAAACATTTAACTACTATTTTTTATTGTAGTTTGTCGTTTTAAAGGTTCCGTACCCAAAGGGTAAAAACGGGACCCTATTACTCAGACTCCGCTGTCCGCCCGTCGTCCGTCTGTCTGTCACCAAGCTGTATCTCATGAACCGTGATAGTTAACTAATAACAAATACTAAAAACAAAACAGGTTAACAATATATATATATATCTTCTTTGAGATTTCAATTTTAACTATGTGGTGCTCCTACACAAAAAACAAGATTATTGCCTTTTCATTGCTGGACATTAAGAAAGACGAGCAATGTTGTTTAGATAATAGTATGGAACCCTTAGTGTGCAAGCTCGACTCGCACTCAGCCATTTTAATTTGTCTAACGAAATCACTTCTACTTCTACTTATTACTTACCTACTGGATTGTTGGCTAGGAATGTTTTTGTGATAATTGAAAGACTCTACAATTCTACCGGCTTTCCTTGCAATTAGGCCTACTCAACACGTACAGAATTAATACTTTAAGCTTATATAATGTTTGTGTCAATACACCGTTAATAAATTAGCTCATACATCGTGCATTGTATATTCTATATATATTTTTTTAATAATCATGACAATGGAAGCACTACGAATATTAGTCATGGGTTTACATTAAATTCTTTACTGTAATAACAGCATGATTCCTAGAATACTGCCGTCCTTATTAAAAGTGCAACAACTCGACTTTTGGGTCAAATTGAGTTATATACATATTCGTGATCAGAAAAAAAAGCTCTACATTTTATTCTTAGACAGTTTTTACGTATCTATTAACAATCCTTAGTTTTCACTAAGCATAACTGCAATAAATTAGGAATTTGGTAGTATTTTACTAAACAAGACCACAATAACTTGAGTTGAGGTAAGGTAAATTCTAAATTTGATGTTGAATTACTTGCAAAAACTACAATAACTACGAATATATTAATCTTTATTAACATATTCATAATATGTAAGGTATAATTACTAGTCATAAAGACAATAACTTAAAATTATTACACTTTACTAAGACATATCTTTATTTTGTGACATCGCTTACTAGTGAAAAGTACAATAACTAAAAGTTACAACATTTTTATTTAGATAAATTATTTTTTTGTGATATCGTCTACAAGTCATAAGTACAATAAGTACGAGTTATTGCACTTATATTAAGAAGAATTGGCGAGTTATTTAAAAGTTCACTTATATTTTAACGTAAAAGATAAAGTTATGGCTTTTATTATTAGAAGAAACAAGCAAAACAGAGTACCTACGCAAAATAAATCGTAATATTTCAACTAGCTAATGCGTTCTTGGTTAGCAAATTATGCTTTTTGGAGTAAACTAGATCAGTGTGTCTCAGTTCAGTTAGACGTTTACGTGTTGGTATCGCCACTCACACTCACGACGCGACAACGCATTTACGCGTTAGTGGTTTACTCTCATTTATTATTATTATTGTAATTCGGTACACACATAGTTTATACATTGAACAAGCGGATATGCTATTTTTCATCAATGCGTTTCTAGTAATAATACGTATTTATTAATTCTTAATCAACTTCGAAGAAGGAGTAAACCAATAACATTTATAAATATATAATACCTATTAACAGAACTATATATTATGTTTGAACCGAGTGATGTAAAGATTAGAACTAAAAAGACAGTAGAAAACATAAAAAAGAGAAATGTTTCGTATGAATCATTTTATGCTCCAAAATGTTAAAATTGCTGCATGTAAAACCTTTTTTTAACCACACTTGGATACAACTCACTAAATAATACGCATATTCACATGCCCTCATTAAAGAAATAGATGATCAAAATGACAAAACGATGCTATGAACGTAAAAATGTTATAGACAAAAACAAAATCAGAGAACATATTGAGAAGTATGAACCTACTAACGCGCATTATCATCAGGAACATATTCCTAGTGACGTCACTATAACTATGATGCACAGCTCCTTCATGGAAGAATATCCCGATATGAAAGTATCATTCGAGACATATCGTAAAGTCTTAAAGAATATGAATATATCCTTTCCTAATCTCGGTCATGAAGAATGTGAGCAATGTGCTCTATTTAAACTACACACTGGATGTTCACAGGATGCCTGTGAAACTTGTTTGGAAAATACTAAATATACATCACGATACACGGACTCCAGAAAACAATACAAAAAAATAAGGAACATGCCACTATCGACAATGAGAATATCTACTTTTCTATGGATCTTCAAAAAGTCATCACGCTTCCTCGCATGGAGCAGTTCAAAAGTGCCATATTTTGTCCACGTATTGCATTTAATGAAAGCTTCGTTTCTCTAGGAAAAAACATAATACGAGTGTAGCTTACGCCGTACTTTGGAACGAGACTATCTCTGGACGGAGCTAGGAAGACATAATATCTGCCCTGAGGTCCTTTTCAACACCCAAACGTGACGCACAAATGTTGTATTATGGGCAAATAGCTGTGCAGACCAAAATAAAAATTGGTCGTTCATGAGTTTTTGGTGAACACAGTTAATAGCGAACTCATTTCTGCAGAATCTATTACAGTCAAATATTAGGTCCTTACATATGAAATTGGCGTTTTGTCGTACTGGCCACTTTGATCTCAAATATCTCTTCTTTGGTTAGGGATTCCAATTTCAAATTTATACAGCTATTTATTCATACATTTGTATTTCGAAAACCGTAATTCATTTGTTTTGTCCTCTTTTGGTTTTTTTCTTTGCTTCACGCAGTTTACAAAATGGAAAACTTGAAATATCGCGTTATTTACGAGTACGAGTTCCACCGTGGTACCAGTGCTGCAGAAACGGCTCGAAGGATTAATGATGTGTATGGCGGCGGTGTCGCAAAAGAAAACACAGTGCGTTTTTGGTTCCAACGTTTTCGTTCTGGAAATTTCGACCTGCAGAACAAACCCCGTGGACGGCCGGAGACTAAAGTTGCTAATGAAGAATTGAAAGCTATTATGGAAGCAGATCCAACGCAAACCACGTACGAGTTAGCTGCAGGCTGCGGTGTTAGTGATAAAACTGTTTTAATCCACTTGAAGCAAATTGGAAAGGTGAAAAAGCTTGAAAGGTGGTTACCTCATGAATTGAGTGCAGCAAACCGACAAACGCGCGTCAACTGCTGCGTTACATTACTCAACCGGCACAATAATAAAGGGATTTTAAATCGGATCTTTCGGATATTTCAAGTTTTCCTTTTTGTAAACTGCGTGACGCAAAGAAAAAACCAAACGAGGACAAAACAAATGAATTACGGTTTTCGAAATACAAATGTATGAATAAATAGCTGTATAAATTTGAAATTGGAATCCCTAACCAGAGAAAAAATATTTGAGATTAAAGTGGCCAGTACGACAAAACGCCAATTTCTTATGTAAGGACCTAATATTTTGAACCTGGCCATATAAATTTTGTGCCTTTAACGAGATGAGATTTAAGGCTAAATTTACCTAAAATCTCTATGCTGCCAAATTTGGATTGAGCAAAGTTTAATCCAAGATAATCGTATATATTTTTAGACTGATTGAAAGATTTATGTCATTGTACCTTAAATATATGTATAATTATTAATAAAAATATTATTTTTGTTAAATTTATCACACAAATTATTATGAGTGATATTTGTTTTAGGTAAGGTACCTTAAAATTTCCTAATTTTATAGTCGTTAACTCTCATAGTGATGTGCTAATGTTAAGATTAAGCCTCAAAAATTATAAGAATATCATTTCAAAATAAATGAACCTCATTCTATGTACAAAATTAAACATTGTCTTAATGCCTTTTATTTGAATCACATTCAATAAAATTAATTTAACTCTACTGAAAACTGTAATAAGTCAGACAAATATTGCACTAATCGTTAGAATTACCATACAGACTATTGAGAAGTACGGGTTAATCTAAATGCAATATGTTGATTTACTTGCAAAAAGTACAATAACTATGTTACTTATTGCAGTTATGACTGGTCATCGTTTACACTATTTATGAAATAGTTTTAAACATAAAAACAATGTTGTCATTTTAGTAGATTAAATAACATAATATACGATTTTGAGATTTCTGGTAATATACTTAACAGTTTTATCTACTGTCTTGTTCAAGTTTCAAGTTAATACCTTACATAGGTGCAAAGATACACTTAAAACAATTTTTATTTTTTCTAACGCTATTTTCTCAAAAGTTACTTAAAATTAGTTATTGCACTTTTCATAAGGACGGCAGAATAGTCTGGAAATTAATACTTCCATTTTGCAATTTCTGTCAGCATTTATTGTATTGACTTACCACTTATCTACACAATAAGCAAATAAAATACAAATTTTGGAATCGGTCCCGCCTTCAACACTCGAACAAAGCTTGTACAAATAAATCACTAAACTGTCAATAAAAGCCAAAATGGGGTGGTTTACGTTTATAGGCGCGTTCAACAGATGGCATCCGTCAAAGAGTGGAGAATTAACCGTGAATTAGTGGTTGACACTTTAACGCAACGTTAACGGCAGTTTAACACCTGGCCTCGGATTTTATCTAATTAGAGCATTATGGACAGATGGGCTACACTTTTAGTGGCGCGATAAAATAAAATGTCTCCCGCGCTTAATTTGAAAGGGTGGCGAGATCAATTTAATTTCCATTTTGGAAGCGACGCGCTACCAAATTTCAGTTCTATTCGGAGCTGAATTATTTTTTATATAAAATACAAAGCCTATGAAGATGAAATTGTTCATTTTTAATAATACTTTTAATGTTGGTAAACTAAAGTATTATAAAACAGTTTAAATAATTTCTCAAACACGAGACCATTGTTTTTAAAAGTAGGTAAATCTCAAATAAGTTAATACTTTTCCTCTCAAAAACATTATTAATGATAACTGTCGTAACTTTGGCCACAGATTAGAACGTCTATATTATTCGATATTGTAGTGTTTTTAATTTCTATACATTTCAAATAGGATCTCTACATTTCACGTGCTAAACAAAAGAAAGATCTAATGAAATCAAAATCTATTCCTTACTGGCAAAGTAATCACGTAATAAACATCGGTACAAAAAACACATGGTCATAAACATAGTTAATCGTACTCGTAGTTATCAACAATCTTCTTCAGTATTTTATTACTATTTAAATTATAATAGCTAACGAAGATAGAAACTGTCTCTCAAAGAGAATGGCCTCAATTTTCTAAACGAAGAGTATAGCCTCATTTTTCTAAACAAAAATAAATAGTACCTTTATTACATGAGTATTTCGTGTAAATTTTTGTGAATTCTTTGGCATGCACTAATGGAAACCAAATCGTAACATATTCCACGTAACGTCTAAATACGTGACTAGAGATAAAATACCGTATAATAATAACATACTGTATTTTGATATAATAATGGTTACCAATATTTAGATGCTTATGTATTTGATAGAGATTTTGCAATAATTTGTAATTAAATATTAGTAAATATTCAAGCCATTTTATTTAAATATATATTTATATACCTAATCCAAAGTACCTATGAAAACTAAATGTATCTAGGTTGTTATATATATATGTATGTTAGTATAGGTATTTTACTAGGTATCCTTGATAAATTGGACAGGTTACATATCCTTATCCTTTTTTGTATTAAAAAAAATAGAATTTAAATTTTATGTATGTAACGAATAAACATCAAACATACTAAACCGATTTTAAAAATTCTTTAGCCGTTTGAAAGCTACATGATCACTTAGTAACTATGCTATATTTATTACTAGAGAAAACCACACAACTATCCGTGCAAAGCCAGAACCGGCCGCTAGTAATTAATTTAACAAGTGTTTAGAAGCAGATAAAAAAACCCGACTGTAAATAAAATATTTACTAGATATCTTATCGACCAGTATAGCCTGTAACCATTCGCAGATGAAGACCAATCAAATTACACCTTGCACATTCAAATCGGTAAACCGGTTTAGGCTGTCAAGGGTCACGAAAAGTTAGACATGTTAGTATGTGACTACATACTTATAAACATATATACAAACATACACTTAAAAAACATGACTCTTTTTTTGGACAGTCGGATTAAAACATATTTATTAAAATAGCTAGGTACTTGTTATATGAAAATAAACTTAAGTTTTTAATTATAATACCGGGCACGTATTAAATCTTTTCCTGCGGCTAGTGCGAGTAAAAAGGTCCAAGGCTTAGAGGGCTTCGTATTGGAAAATTCTCCAATACGTAACATCCTAGATTCGATATCCACATTGACAGATTTCATACCGTACGCCTATCAAATATTTCACAGCAAGGTGCACCGGTTCGCGTTGAAAAGACATCTGGCGGGACAAGCGGACAGAATTCAATTATATAGAACGGGAACACAGCACCGGTGTCGCATTAAAACAAACAGGCCCCTTACTGTTAGTTTTCGTATGGTATTAGCTAGATACGAGTAGGTATAATAACAAGCAACGGTTCCTTAGTCGTACCTATGCACTATGCAAATTTAAAGTTGATTAATATGGATACTGAAACGCTTTGTTCCGATTATTTATAGTACGTAATCACCGTAATCACAGTTTAGTAAGTTTTTATATAGTGGATTAGCAATATATAATTACATACTCTAGACTTTACTCGTAGCAGTCAACAGTAGCACAATGAAATATTTATAAATGTAGTTTAACTATTACTTTCTTGAGGAATGTTAAAAATTAAAAACACTCTTCAAAAATATACTAGAACAGAATACCAGAGATCGAATGTCAAAACTGGTTGTCAAACACTGGTTAAACAAGGTTAGGTATGTGGTTGCATAAACTTAAAAGGGGTGGTTATCTTAAAACATGTGCTAGTTCCGGATTTGTATAAATGAATGAAATTAACCAACATATCTGCTCAATAGGCATGTCCAGATCAATTGTAATAAGTCGCTTGAAGTTTTCAAATTATGCTTTGCCAATTCTAACCGATTGATTATTGATTAAAATTTACATGGGTTGGTTTGCTGTTACTTTTCTATAAATACATGAAAGCTAAACTTCTGTATAAAGTTACCCAAGCTCGCTCTCTCAACATAGCATATCTAAATTGATGACTAGATGTCTGACAAAGCCATCAATCTAAACTTCCTACATCCAAGTCGAAGTTCACTAAAGTTAGACGTTGCCTACGTCTTACATATTCCTAATCTTCCAACCCGTGGTAAGGGAAGCCTTAGCAATAACACCGCTTTATGCTCTTTGCATTTACATCGCGCGGGTGCACGTATGTTATTTTCTTTATTTCACTCCGAACGGGACCTTGTTAGAGAGTTTATGTTTGTATTTGTATCATTTTATTGCGAGAACTTTCCCTATTTTATTACGTTTTTGACATTGTTGTGAATCTCATCTCGGATCCATCAAAGTTCAAATAGGTTGCATAAAACGTGAAATAGTATTTTGTGTAGAAAATATGAAACTTTTTAATTTATACCTTTATAATTTTTTAATTACGGATATCAATGGATTTTTTTAACAAGCTAAGATAAGGGTAAATTTGGTTTTTATCCACGGATCTCGTGATCAGACTGAGTTGGCCAAGGATCACGGAACGTTGATTCCATTGATAAAGTGATTTAAAAATCGCCCTCATCTATTTACATCTTTCTGTCACAAAAATTTACTTAGGTTTCAGGAAATTCTTAAATTACAGTTATAAAGTAACTGAAGTTCTAATACATTCTTAAACCCGCGTGAGTTTAAGGATTAACAATAAAAAAACAATACATATTCGTTCCCAAATGACTTCTATGAAAGCTGACGATGACATACAAAAGAAAATATTTGAAAGTTGTGATTTTAATGTTATGATCCTTTATCTTAGTAATATTATTTAAAAAAAACAGCACAATACATAGAACAATAACTCAAAATGTCTAAGAACACCGAATATTGGCATAAAATGGCCAGTCCTATGTCCATAAATAGACATGAAAGCCTGAAAGAAAGTTCGACATATGATCCTTCGCTACAAAACCAACACAGATATCTTACTCAAGAACAGAATAAAAATATTATAACGAACCTATTTACTAATACCTAGTACGTAGCAGATTGCACAAGATCACATTTCCTAGGAGTGGCTGAGGAAATTCAATCCCAACCGCACAATGTATTCGGTGGCTGAAGGCTTCACAATGGCGTTGCGCACACATTCTTCTTGAGACGTATTCTACGTGCAGTTTTTATTTCTCCAAGTTTTGTTTGCACATTCTATGACTCGAGTGTAAAGTGAGGCGGAGATTGAATTTTCCGAGTTCGGCTGTAAAATTTTAAGATGAGAACGTTAAATCAGTTTTAAAATTGTAGATACCGATATGAAAACAAGTTGAGATAGAATAAAAATGTTAGTTGCAAGTTTTCTATTCATCAATAATATTGCTCCTCTTACTTAGTTATATACAGATTACCAACAAATGATGTTGAATTCCCGTTTCCCCTTTCAACCCCCTTTGATTTTTTTTAACTTGTATCAAAAGTTAATTAAGCCTTAAAACATGACAAAAGCATGTCAAAAACTGTATTAAATTCTTGCTTTGTTATGACTACTCTTATTGTTCCCTTGATTTTTTTCTATAAAAATGATATACCTAGATACGTCCGTCGTTTGGTCGTCTCTTTAAAATCCAAATATAAAGTTACAAATTCAAACTAGCCTGAAAAACTATTTTATTAAATAAACTTTAATTCTTTACTGAAGTTTTAACATTACATACTAAACATGTCTTTTGAAATACAAAATGTTCAATTACAAATAGGTATAAACGGTACACAGAACTTCTCAGACTGTAAAACTAACTTCGCGATGTGAATTTGAAAGATGTTAATAAAATGTTTACCTACGATATTCCAACATTCTTCAGAAACCAACAACACGGAGATATCGAGTCCCTCAAAGTAAAATTCCTTGGTAGCAATTTAAAGTTATCCCGCGAGTCACTGCGGGGAGCAAACTTAAATCGCTTCTTCATAGATGGCTCGCGAACGATTACCCCCGTACTCTTTGATGATACCACATTTTTAGATTATTTTCCGAAAATAGTATCTTTTAGATGTTTGGCATTGTAAACGAGATCTTGAGAATAAAATGGGATATAAGTATTATTGCTCTTTAATAATATTTACACATTTACTGAAACCTATCATAACAATTATTGAAATATTAATAACTTGCAGTGTTACCACAATGATTTTTTTCACATAAGATAAATCAACTCTTTATTAATAATAAATCAATAATATACTAGATTTTTAAATAGTTTGAGCACAAAAAAATAATTAAACATAGTTTTAGACACTCGAATGACAAATTTAGTTATTAGACACCGATATAACAAGATTATGTTATTGAATACTCTACAATGTAATGTGGCAACATATACATTAAAAGCTAAATTCACAGCCAAAATTAGAGTTTAATGTTTATCAAAAGTAATCTGCCTGCCTGTTATTCAAACACACGCTGTTATCATCCACGTTCGATGTAAAAAGTGAAAAGCGAGAAGTGAGTTAGCTATTATCTTTTTACAATTTTCGCACTCATTTGACACACGCCACCGCTGAAAACGCGCATACCCTTTCAACCTTCAAACAACTGCCATAGCCCGGAACTCAGTTATTGACGTTTAAAACAGTCGCCCACCTACGCGCGGTAATGGCAACCGGGCGATCTCGTAACGGCAACAACCGGAACAACGGACGTAAACAGAAACGGTCCGGGACGCTTCCGGTCCGGCCGTCCGACGTTCACTGTGATATTGTAATAGCCATTGAGGGATCTGCAATTGTTTTAGGTGTAGTCCTCATTGTACGTATTTTGAACTGTCTGTTTTCTATAACTGGGTTTAATGGATAAAATTGGCCAGCAAGAATTTTAATATTGTTTGTTTTGCGAAAGAAGATAATTAAAAGCTTTAGTTACCTACTTGTATGTAAAATGGAGATACTTGTCACTTCCGCTTAAGTCACTCTAAAATTAACGACGCCAAACATAGCTGAATAATTAATAGGCCTGCTAGATTAATTTAACAACTTTCAAGAGCCTTCAAATAAGTAAGTTGATTGATCGGTCCCTAAAGAAATACACAAATGTATTTTAAAAATATTGATGCATTTAAAAATAGTCATATAATAGACAGTTATATAGTCTATTTGTTGAGATTTTTTGCTCTTTTGTTAATAATAGAAAAGAAATGGTTTGTACAATGCGACAATAATATACTTCGAATATAATAATACCTATATAAAAGAGTAAGTCCTGACAGACTGCCTGATATTTGTTAGGAATATACATTTGAAAATTTTGAAACTTACCTCATTTTATCGCGATTCGCGCTGCGGCTAATAGCTTCTTATAATATTAGATTCATGCATCCTAACATAATACCCCAACATTAAATATTTTTTAACAAACTAGCCAACACAGCTACAGCTTACTTCATCACGCTCCCTATTGTACTCGTAGTGTAAGTTAGCTCGAAGCTTGTTTATTAGAAATTATCGCCTATATGTTTGTGCCGAACAAGGCATGGCAGAAACGCCATTCCGATATGAGTTACAAGGCTAGAATCTGCGCCAAAACTGTACACATCGATTCGACGTAGTACTCGCGTTTCCCAAGCGGATTTATGCTAGGATCTATAAGCTTGGGACACACGGTTTCGGAAAAGATTGAGCGGTAGCACGACACATTTTGTTATTTTGTAAAGACTTTCCAAAAAACGAGAAGGTACTCCATTCAATTGTATAATATTTTTACATTTTTACTTAGAGGGATGAATTGATTTAAAAAAATATATATTACTTTTCAATCGACCTTTTTAAAAAGTAATTAGAAGTGTTTTGGCGCCTGCCGAAATGAAGTCAATAATTATTTTTTCAATGTAGTGACCTTTAGAAACAAATGTAAAATAGCTTAATAATATTTATGTACAGTACTCTTGTACTGTTTACTGTTATTGGAAAAGGCAGAAAATGCACGTCAATATAAGCAACTTTATTAATATTACAAAAATACGCCCATATTGTTTAAGAAGACGAGTTTTCACGCGTTCCTGATTGTTGGAAAGGTCCAACTATAGTTTCTAAGTGCGAGGCGTGTCATTGTTGAAGACACGAACGACTCATTTCAGCCCTGATGAATGTGAATGAAACTATAGTTGGACCTTTCCAACAATCAGGTACGCGTGAAAATCCTTCTTCTTAAACAATATGAAGCAAACACACGTTAGTTTACTAAATAAAAAAAGCTCTTAGAATGTTTGAAAGTGTTGCTTCTGAAAAATTATGCCTTCATTGTTTTTCAAAAGCAACCAGCTACTTAAGCAGGCAAAATAGCCAGTGGCTACCTTGATTATATCTGAACTAGTACTTTTGTTGTTGAACTTCTAAATATCCTTTCTTAGTAAACCCTTTTACCCTATAAACAATACACCCTCCAAATTTCAGGCCTCTAGGTTCAGCAGTTTAAACTCTGCGTTGATTTGACCTACCAGTCAGTCGGTCAGGACTTACTCTTTTACGATATAGATGAAAAACAATTAGTTATTACTCAAACATGAGGTGCGTGTGTAACGCTGTAGACAGGTCTGGCAGGCAGCCACGAGACTCGTTTATATATTACCGTGTTTTGACGCAGCCATACACCCTGACGACGCCGGTGAAATTGCAAAAGAAATGCACAAATTGATGCCTGCATTGTACCGTGTTGATTCACTATAGCCGTAGAACAGATAGGATTTCCAAGAGCCAGTAAGAAAGACCGGCTCACAAATATTGTTTAAGGAGTCAGTGTATTTGATTTGCCTTATTTTTTAACTCAGTACAAGTTCACCCGTTAACGCTCTATACTATGATTGTAAATGAAGAACACAAACTTAATCATTTTAGCTTTTTTAATTTATTGCATAATTTTGTAAACAGATTATTGTAGTTTTATAAAATTTCATTTCATTTAATAGTAATATTAAATTCTTTTGGTAATCAATCTTGTTGACTCGCTTATAATTATCATGAATCAGTTTGATATTTGTAATCATTAATTTTTTCTATTGCTTAAGAAAAACCCGTAAAATGCTTAGATCGGTATGATTAAAATCTCAGATAAGGCTAATAAGTAATTTAAGTGCAAATTAACCGTCTAAAAATTAATGTCTCCAACAACTTGAATTTTTCTTATTCAAGTTATTAAAGCGAAGACACTTTCATGCGTTCTTTAGTCTTAGCACTTTAATTATTATATTTCACTACTTTACTTTTTATAAACACTACGTTGGAATACTCGAATGGTTTAGTTATTTTAAGTTCGTAATCACGTTCATTTGTAATCTTAACCTTAAATTGATTCATGTTTATTAGCTAAAGAGGACAGCTTAGAGACAACATGCTTGAATAAACCACAATTACAAGCTAATAACCCTATAACAAATAGCCTTACCTAATTGGTTTTATCGACGGGATATTGTATCGGGATAGCATGATTACCATATTAACAGCGAAAGTTTCAAACAGTACTTTCACCTTCACCACCCCTGAGGCGAAACATTTGTAATTAGCAAGTCCAAGTCATAGGTGAAACCTGAAGGTTAGTTTGGTTAGCTCTCCATTTTCCTTTCAACTTATATCGTGTTTGAGAACGACCTCTTCTGATGAACTTTGATAACATTACTCTGGCTCTTTGATGCCATTTGCAAGAACATACTAGGTTAATTGCCTGATAATATATTAGAATTTTCAACAGTATAAATTCACTGATCAAAGGCAGTCTGAGCTTACTCAACCTTTGACAAAAGACTAGCAAAGAGAAAAAAAGAGACATGAAAAATACGACCCGTTCGTTTGCAACGAACGTATGCACCCGTAATTCCTAGAAAGTTCGGAATCCAATGAAATAAGGTGTAGACTGGATGGAGCTATAAAATCTAGAGCTTCTAGAACATTCGGTCATCAATAATGTATGAGTGTCGAACAAAGTATGAGGACAAACAGACGTTTGTGGGTTCATTTGCACGTCTTCGGGCGACAGAATGGGGTGATGCTCACACTGAGTCGAAGCGTTAGTTAAGAGAGCGGATTATCAGCGTTTGTTACTTAACTGATGGTGAAGCTATGAATGCAGCGGAGCGATGACGATTTTGTACAAATTTTACTGAAATAAAAATCAAATTCCGAACATAACTAAACATTAACAAGAACTACGACAAATATTCACTATACAACGTGTATCAGAAACGTGTGACAATACTTAATAGTATTAGTTTACCCATCAAAGTGAACCCACAGTAAAACAAAGTTTAAAAAAAAATGTGTCATCTGCGTTAGGGGTGTACTTAACCGAAAAGGGGGTTGCTCAACCCTGTTCAACCCTCAAACAAGAAGTCGATCCACCGTCGACGAAATGTATGAAACAGCTGGAACTAGCGGAAGCTGGAATATTTAGTTAATATTATTTAATTTAGTAAACATTATTTATATATATCTAGATCTGAACCGTACTACGTACTCAAAACACTCTATCAGGGTATTGGGATTCTTATTGTGTTAATTATATTTCATAATTTTCTGACATGATGATCTTTAGGTGTGTATCTGAATTTGACTTCAGACTTAATAACTGGACGGAACCTTTATCATACAATGTTATCGTTATGGTATACTAATCAAATAGGGAGTCAGTATACTCACCAACAATACAACTTTCCTTATGAAACTAACGCGGAGTTTGAAAAAAAAACCTACTATTCATGCTGTTGGCGCCTGATTATATGTTATGAATGAGAAATAATTTGATAATTTTATTCTCATATTCTGAAATGATATCACATTAAAAGTCACGATGAGTACAGTTATTTTTTCGGCACATTCCTAAACGAAAATTCTGTAAAACGTATGCACGTATTTAAAACGACGAGCAAAAATCCCCGCTCCCCGCTCATTTCCGCACCAAGCCTACTCCCAACTAACCGAATACTGTACCCGGTCGCGACACCGCGTGCCTTGCATGCCTAATGTCCAAGGATTGAATGAAAGTATTGTTCGGTGGATAGAATGTAAAAACGAACGAGCACAATGCCTTTCAAACTGTACCGCTGAACAGTTGTCTCCGCATTCCCACAGTCAAATTGAATAAGTTTCCTCGCGGTGCAATATTATTGGAAGAGAGATTGTAGGTCCACATTAAACAAGACACCGTCTTGTATTTTATATTTCTTGGATTCATGTTAATTTTATAGGGATATATAATTGTATTTAACTAATTAAGTAGCGTGTAGTCGAACAGTAGAGAAAACTAGACTTCGTGGAGGGTCACGGACACCATTGACCGATTAGAGCGTTTAGTTGGATGCTTGCAATGGAATGCACGTCTTGGTCATTAAATAACATTCCGTCTAAGCGAAGATGATGATGGTGGGTGTCGTAAAACTTTGAAATCGGCAGTTATAAGAAAAATGTGTCGGCACCAGAAACCAATTCGTTAAAATAATTTTACTGTTAAATTATGATAATACTAAAATAGTCATTATCACAAAGTTACATTAACTGCAATAATTCTAAACGCTCTTAAAACTTTCATGTCGGATCCTGCTTAACCTAAATTGAGCAAACATAATATATAAGTGTATTTTTATTTGGGTACTTATTCACTTAGAAAAATTAAATCAAACTTCACTATTCTGGAACAAAATAAAACAACGCCCCTACCGGCCATTAAACTCCCACAAACGAAACACGGGTCGATTAATCAGAGCAGTTAATTCTATTACGTGAAACGCGGTTGTTTGTTAGGCGACGCGTCGGACATTTGTCAATTGACACACCGTGCCGCCGCGGACTTACTTAAACGTACCCTGAAGACAGAACCTCTAGTTTAGCAATACATAGCATAGTAGCTTGATATAATTATCCACATTGAATACTGTAACATTAAATACTATTATGCTTGAAAAACTTCACGGCTGGATTTGAACCTGCATATTCTAGGTAACCCACTCTGCCTTAACCATTAAGCCACTGACGATATATTTCTAGATGAGGTTTAACACTTATAAAAATAATTAGTTTTCTTGTGATTTGGCCTAATAACTTATTTTTAGGTCTTTAGTTTACCGACCTTTGTTGCACTTTTATTATACTCGTATAAAGCAGTTATTACAACATGAAATTTATACCACCATTATGCCTTTTTGTAGTTCGATAGTGTCACATAAAACTATTACAAAATACTTTTGTTAAAATTTCTCTATTACTTTCAATTTTTTTAGGCAACGTTTGACCACGATCTGATCTGGTGGTAAGTGAAGATGCAGAACGTTTACCTAGTAAAAACCTTTACCTTTAAGCACACCCGGTTTGTATTTTCCTGGAAATATGGAAAATGGCAGGTTATTCCAGTGTTTAGCTGTTCTTATTAAAAAAGGATGGAGCAAAACGTTTGGTACGAATTGGTGGTATATCTACCATAAGTGGAAGACGATCATCTGTAAGTACGGTAGTGGAATGGTGAATTCTCAATACTTTATTCCAAGTGATATCTGTGTTTGTAAGCCAAGCCCAAGAAAGTAAATTAACTGCTATCTCTTTCTAACCACAGGGACTCAATCCTTACTTACCTGTGTCAGTCAACCAAGCATTTTGCAATTTTACATTAGTCGCAAGTTGCAAGCTACCTACATAAAAACCGCTTGCAAAATAAACTTTTGCTTAGAATTAACTATGACTTAATTTTGTTTATCTCAGTAGGCCCAATACTTTATTCAAAGCGATATCTGTGTGTGTAAGTCAAAGCCAATGAAATTAATTCACTGCTTTCTCGTTTGCAACCGCAGGGAGTTCCAGTCCTCACGCACCAGTGTCAACCAAGCAGTTTGCAGTCGGACTTGTTTGATTACGTCACTCAATCAAGGCAACCACTCCGTTTGAATTTTGTATTAAGGGGAGGTACGAAACTAGTCCGTGCTTTCTGATTGAACTAGTATTCTAGAAAGTTCGAACTCGTAATTAGAACAGTAACATGACTGTTACTTCGTTGTCAAATTATTAGTGTATCAATTAATTTTATTGCTTTGTCTATTACCTTTGGGAAAAAAATCTTCCTATTAACTGCCGTTTAACTGTAGTCAGGCAAAAATAAAGTAAGAAGATGCAATGTATTTATAATATCTTTTTACCTACTTTTCAAAAAAGGAGACAGTCCTTAATTCTACAGGTATGTTTTTTAAATGTTTGTTACCAGGTTTCTCAGGGACGGCTGGACCCATTTGATTTTTTTTTCTTTGAATGGGAATATATGCTTCTCGAGTGGTATTATTTAAATTTAATAAAAATCGGTCTAGAGGTTTGTTCGTTATATCGACACAACTGAAAAGGTGCACTCAGCACCTGCTGTACTAGAAATCGGTAATTACTTATTTCATTTAAAGAACTTATAATATTTATACATATAATAAGTTAGCGGTAGCCTAGTCGGTAAACCCGCTGCCTCAGAAGCGAAATGGTGCGGGTTCAAATACAGGTTCAAGCATGCACCTGCATCATGTGCATGTTAGAGTTAATTACCACGTGCTTAAACGGTGAAGGAAAACATACTGAGGAAACTTGCTTGTCGGAGAAGGTTTTGTTAATTAACAACAACCAGCACATGAGTATAAAGCTCAAATCCTGAACTTAACATCGAATCCACGATGTTGAGAGGCAAGAGATTCACCAACTAAAGTGCTACTGTATACAACGTCTGATACATACTCGTATATACTAATATCAACGTAAACAATATTTATATTGAGGGACAGTTAAAATCAGAGCGCTCTGTAGACCTTTTTATTTAAGAACATTTTCTAAGAAAACTAGTCCCGTGTTGATTTGTTTTCGCCACTGCGTAAGTGAAAAGTAAATAGATTGGCAGTTGTCCAACTTTGGTCTTGGCCAAGTCTAATCTTCGTAATGACATTTATTCAGGTCTAGTTTTTAGAGTTTCATATGAAATGCCAAAAATGTAGCTTCATGTTTATAAATTGCAGCAAAATATATTTTTGTTCCAAACAAATTAAATAGCAGAATATTATACTTTAAATAAAATCGAAATATGAATCGAATTGGTTAAGAAGCTATTAAGATTTTTTATCGGAAATAAGTTTTATTCTCACGAGGTCAAGTGTTTGCAGAACGCTACTAATTTTTGTGTTGATTGGTGGCCTTCTTCTAAAAATGGCGTCGCCTTAAACACGTTATTTGTGGAACATTTACCTTTTCAACAATTCACACTGTAGTTAATAATTTACAATTAATGTTTACTAGCAGCTTCATCTTGACTATTGCTCTTAATAGGTTAGTTCTCAGACCAATAATTTATGCCGCGATTCATTTCCATTAAACAAGAAATATGTTAACCAGAATCGAAAGCGGTGAACTAAGTAAGCAGATGTTTTATTCATGCCACCACAAATGGCAATTACAGTTACAGAGTGCCAGGGACGGAACACATTGTATAAAAAAGCTTTGCTCGCTCTTACACTAGACGTAGTAGAAAGCAGAGACTTGGACTCCAGCAGAGATGTGAGAACCGGAGAGGAGATGTTACTTCTAGTAGATGTAAGCCACAAAATAAACTGCTAGTTTATTATGTTTATCTCGCTAAAGTCACTCTAGTTTTGTTATATATTGTACGTGCATGGTTGCCTGGAAGAGATCGCTTTAACCAATAAGGCCGCCATTAGAAATCTAGCGTGTTTTTGTATTGTTTGTTATAAAATAGTGTAAAAAGCTGCTTTTTTGATAAAGAGTTGTGTAATCTTATCTTATCTTACTAGTTTTTTTTGTCAACAGTTGACATACCAATCTGATTAATGCGCCTGTTTTGTTGAATATGGCTTAAAATTAGCCGGTAATTAGCACCGTAGAAAACTGCTGCTTGGGAGAATGTTAGTCAAAATCGTCAAAATCGTGACAAAACAACACCAAACATTCTTAGAAAACTTGTTGAAACTATAACGAGCTATTCTCGAGTACGTACCCACATCCAAACAAATTAAAATATACTGTAACCTGGTGCGCCTTACGATATTACTCCTGAAATGTGATGCACCACGCAAGCAGTGCAATTTTCCTTCCGGGATGAAAAATAGCGTATGTGTTAATTGGATTAATTATTTAAACCAAGGTGCCAAACTCCATCAAACTCTTCAGCCACTTGTAAAGGAGCTCTCCTCGATCAGTCAATAATATTCTAAGCGAAGGCAAGATACGTGAATGACAAAATCTTTAACAGGAAAATGTTTGCAACACAAATTGTCATCGTACGACTTGACTGGTAAGATATTATCCATGTGACACCGGAGCAGCATGAAATGCTTAGAAATGCAGCGATAACTGACTTGTATGTCATCAAATTGTAAACGTTGAATTTTTACATTGTGTAAGAAATGCCGTTTTTTAAGTGCCAAGCCTGGCAACTAAACTATCCTTTTCCTAACTATACTATTACTTTTGTGTCTAAATACGTATAGATTTATTCTGTTAAAGTTTTGGTACTTTCTCTACAAATACATTAAGTCTTTTGTGACTGCTAAAACCGGACGATGGGACATTGTTTGGTGGTTAAATTATGTCCTCAAAATGTTACGGTTCGCCATTTCCCCTGACCTAATATCATTGTGTTCCGCTCACTCAGATATCTTTTTGACTCATTTTCATTTTCTGTGTTTATTAATATTTTCTTCTTTCAGTGGAGAAATTGTGGCGGCTTTGATAATCGCGCCTTTAAGATTTGATAAACGGAAAGTGTTTTATCCTTATTCAAGTCATCTTTTACTCGTTTATCACTCAAGCGCGTTTGTAAGGTTTATCGTTTAATATTTTCTACCTTGTTATTTTTTTACCTCATTTCAGGTGATATTCTCAATTTTTTCTGTTTAAGTAATGATTCTATTATTTTTATCAAGCGATTGCCATTTTTTTAAAATGTATATTGACTATAATAGTAATCATCTTCAAAATAATATGTACTATGTATATAACTGGAAACGCCAATTTGCAATCTAGCCATCGTATTGGATACTCTGTATTTATTCAATTTATAAAGGTGTAGCAATGAGACGCTACCTTTATGGGTCAATGAGCATACGCATATTTATATACTAAGTAGCTTAGTTTCTCAAAGAAAAATAAAGAATAAATTTTAAGGCTAATTATAATTAATTAACTTGCTCTTTATTACCATCGCCAACTTGTACAACTACCTATTTTATTTTACTAAAAATAAAATAATCCCAGTGCGTGACTAAAACGCAATTGTACCACTGGGGGTTAGCCTCTATTGGTATTTTATTGTACAATTTGGCTAAGTATTACAAATGGTGATGTGACATGCGACAGACTTGCTGGTAGCTGCAACAGGCTACGTATTTGCTGGATAACCACGGAACTGTTTGAGTGTTTTTAACTAATATTCTTCTTCCAAGTTGGTCTATCCTCAATCAGTATCCGCCAAACTGTTTAGTTTGAATAAAGATTGTGACAATGAAATGAAAAGGAACTGAGAGAGGCCTTTGCTTAGGAATGGGATGGCATAGGTTAAAAAATGTAATCTATAATGGGAACAAGTTGATAAAATATGATTATTATAATAGTTGCGTGTGACTAGTAAATAATACTTAATACTTGAGGGCACGCCGGACTTCACATACTTATATGAACAGTTCGTAGATAAGTTTTAATGACTCAAAAATGAGATTTCTAGACAACAATAAATACATAAGTAGAAAATGTAGCGGTATATGTTCCAAATACAAAATATAAACATAAGATTTAGTTAATAATTTTCTAAATAGTCACACAGCTACGTATGATTCAATTAGTACTCGGTCCGCTTTCATGTTAGCTCGTAGTTAAGCAAAATGTGAAGGTATAACAAGCTCTACGTGACATTTAAATCACTAATGAAGTACAAGTGTGTGTTCTTAACGCGTGATATACATGCCTGAATAGCATGGCTAAATGTACATTTAGCTCAAGCAAAACATAGGAACAGAAAATTATAAACCAAAAGCTTTATAAACTCGAATGATAATGCTTTAGATATGGAGCCCTACAATCCATGTCTCAATAGTCCCTGACATTTTTTATTTTAGATCATCTATCACTTCGACATTCATTTGAAGGTGCAAAAATGTAGCAATCTACGTCAAATGCGATAGACGTTTTTTGGAGATTTATCATTCCAAAAAAAGAGCTCCAAGCGCAATAACTTCAGCAAATCAAAGAGAAACTGCGAAACGTCGAACGCTAACGTTGAGATACGTAAAGAGTCGACGCGTTGTAATTCAAACGGGGCTCAAAGTAAGAGGCTATAAAAGTGATAAAATATCTATTTAGCTTTTTTCTTCGCAGCCTTTTCTTCCTTCTTTAGCCGACGAGAGCGTTCATTTCCTTCCAAAAACGTTTGGAAACTGGTAATTGCAGTTTATGTTGGCTGAGATAAACGCGATATTTGCCGTCTCTTCGACGCTTCCGAGCTTATTTTCGGAATAACGATAATGAAATGGACTTTACTGTTTCGAAGCTACGATTAGATTGGCGTTACGATTGATGGCTTCGAGCGCCGATAGTGGATCTAAGTGGTTTATCTATAATCAGTATCAGTTTAACGGATAGATAAGGAACCTGGGAGTGTGATTGCATTTCTAGTCATAAATAAAGTTCATTCAAAAGAAATTTATGACTAAGCGACTTAATTCACCTAAAAATATTCAATGCATAATTAATGACATCAGTTTGAGTTTCGATTTGAAGAGCAATATCAAAAAGTGTTATCAACTTTATTTCAGCCAAATTTCTCGCGTTCCATTAGAAAAAACACTCCGCTTCATATTGAAAGCATAATTTTCGAGATTATGGAGTTAGCTCCATAAAACCTAAAATGCTGCTATCAACCCGTCCAAGAACCCTTTTTGGTATTCGAAATTACCGTTAAATGAAAAATCCTCGGCTGCGGTAGAGGCGGGCATTAAACGTCCGGGCTTCACCGCTGCTGTCTATCAAAAAGCAGTTTGCGGCGCGGACGCCACGTGCGCGGGGATTTACCGCCCGCGGCATTTCCATGTCGGCCACATTCCGCAATGTACCAGACATGGTGAAACTAGAAACGACACTTTCCATTGCGAAGTTGACCAAAGTCAGCGCCATATCCATCAAAGTGTGATGGGTAATGTGCTTTCGTACGGTAAATGTCATATTACAAATGTACAGTAACTTAGGCACGACTGATTAGAAGGCTTTAAATAATGAGTATAAGAAAATACATACTAAACAAGTGGTTAGGAGCGAGCTCGAAAAACTCGATTGCTAAATCGTTAAACCTGTGTATCATCCTCTTTTTATTTTATTTTGATATACCCAGTGTCTTTCTCACGACTAAGACGAATCTATTGACACTACTTACAAAAAATACGAAAAGCCGTTTAGGTTCTAGGGCGTGCCAATGAAATATAAATACATATATACATTCATACACTCGAAAACAAAACCATCCTTCTTTCGCAGTTGGGTAAAAATTGCAAAAACATATTATTAGACAAGGTTATTGTTTGAAATTTTTCAGTGCTGATTCAGAACATTCGTTCTCATGTAATGATCCGGAATATTTGCATGATCTAGTAACTCTTACTCTTTATTTCAGCTTGCTATCGGCAAGCTGACAAACGAAGGCTACAAATTAATTTCAGTAAGTATAGCATTGCTGACTCCATTCTGGTGGAAGAATTAAATATAAACAAACCAACGATTTTGAGATTTTATTATATATTTTATGTATAGGTAAGTTATTTTGTCTACTGAGCATATTTAATGTATCTATAAGGAGTAGTTCTTCAATATAATGCATAAGTACGGGTCTCTTTTATGCGGAGGGTGTAGTCTATCCCATTGACCAATCTGCAAGTTTCACTACATCAGAATAATCTTCCCCGATATGCAAGTTTCCTTACCGTTAAAATAAATTCTAATCTGCCCTGAGTGCAGGCCTGAGCAGGATCTGTATTCGCAGCTTTCCGCTCGTAAGCTCATTAGTTGTGGTAAAATTAATAAAATCGGCCAAGTAAGAGTCAGACTCGCGCACGAAGGTTACCGTAACTATACATCATTATTAATAGGAAGCAAAAAACGACAAAAAATTAAGTTTGTTGTTTGGAAGCCTTCCTTAAATATTTATTTTATTTTCATTTAGGAATATTTCAAGGTAAATATTTTAATAAGCTACCTGTTTCCGTTATAAATATCGAGCAATAAATGGAAAAAAATCACTTTTGTTGTATGGTAGCCTCCCTCAAATACTTATTTTATTCTGTTTTTAGTATTTGTTGTTGTAGCGGTAACAGAAATACATCATCTGTAATATTATCAACTGTCTAACTATCACGGTTCATGAGATACAGCCTGGCGACAGACGGACAGATGGACGGAGTCGTAATAATAGTTTAACGTTTTTACCTTCTAGGTACAGAACTCTAAAAATACTATTAAAGTTTTGTTGTGGTTCCCTCTGACAATGCTTCACTGATCACAATTTTATAAAATGACGTACTTTTGAAATAACCATGATATCAAATTGTACGAGTAAGTATTTAAAATATTCATACTATAAGTATTAAAAACCCAAAATAATAATTCTTGTAATAAAATTCTGATTTAATATAAATGCAATCATGACTTATTCGAGTCATTAAGCGTGCAGAATGGACCAATTATCGTCGCATAAGGGTTAATGCAATTAATTCGTACCTGCCTACGAGTCAGAAAAGCCGATAATGTTATTTTACAATTTTGTTTCACTGGTGGATTAAATATATTGTAAATATAGCGTGGACTTTCATAGATTTTTTGATAGTAAATAAAAAAAAATACCATTACGGATTCTCATAGGTGGTCGCGAGGATAACTATTTGCTGAACTATTACTAATGCTAAAAATCTATCAGGTAAATAGTACTTAGTTAGTCGTATAGGAGTATTTCATGGGATCAATTTTTGTAATTTTGGCATCCGTGTCAAGTATGGCTTATAAAAATTGTGGTCGCCAGATCTACCGGTGGCAGAAATATTATTCACAATGTTGACTTGTTAATTTTTGGGCAGTCAAAACTGACAAACATCCGTTGCCTGGCTTAAAGTAATTTCACCAGAACTCTTTTAAAGCTCTTATTTTAAACCCACAATGACACCCACAACATTTCTGCAAAGGATGTTCGCAACGAAATAAGCACAAAACTTTTTTAATACAATTCCATCAACAATCAAAAAACCAATTCACAAAGTTCGTACGCAAACATTTTTGTACATGTTTTTCTTGTGCATGCCAATGTTATTGTGCTCACCTCAATAGTGTAGGTATAGTAGGGGAGGCGCCCTTACGTATTCACGTACAAGGCAATTTAGATCGTATCCTGCGGGGTCGAGATCGACTTCACTTTCTGGATAAAGACAGAGCTTCCGTTTATAAGGAGACAGTGAATTAACTCTTGCTTATTTGTCGAGTTTAATATGTTGTTTCTATCACTAGTGTATCACTATCTGATTCCAGCCTCGATTTAGTATCAGAGCAAGAGTTAATATGAACGTAACAGTTCTAAACATCTAACAGTTGCCTAAGCTGTAAAATATGGGGCTTGTTTTTACAAGGTCTAAAAACGTGGGTACTCTTTGGTTTCTAAGCAAATTAAAGGTTCAATTGTGATGGGTAGCACATTTTAGGCCCGTAGTCACTTAGGTCTCCACTCTGTCAACTGTCATTGATGTTGGAGTACGGTTCATAGAACCCTTCATTTATGTGGTTCCTTGTTACTATCTACAGATCTACCTTATTAGGTATCTATCTAGTCCTTTATTTCAATTAGGTACTGATTCTCTACCTAATATAACTAATTATAGCCTGATTATAACTTTACGTAAATATATTTATTATAATGACAGTTAAATAGAGTTCACTTTTCCACTGTGACAGAAGCATCATTAATTTTTCTACGTTTAAAAATTTTGACCCAGATTCCTGCATTTGACTGTATTGTAATTTTTTTTATCAATATAGCACTGATTTTGTTTTGTAAGTAAAATCTACTTACTATGCCATTGTAGACCTGAAAATAAAAGTTTTGTACTTTATACATTGCTTTGTAATGTATTATACTGCGTCGCTTTCACAAGGTATCTAATAACGGCGTGTAAACAAACACGGGCCAAGTACCTTGATTGCTTACGAATTATTCAAGGCTTTTACAGTACGAATACGTCGATTAACCAACTTCTTGTAGCTTTATTTCGGAAATGAGCAGAGCCAGGTTATTATGGCTCCGGGATTAAGGTAAAGGGGCTTAGCATAAACATTACGTAGTAAGCTAACAAGTGCTTTCCAGTAGATACGGAAACGAGCAGCGCCTTTAGATTACCGAGAGAAATCTAAAATTTGTTTACAATTTGTTATATAATAATATTTCTCGATTTATTCTTGTGTTTTGTGCTAAGCAACTGTATGAAATTGAATATGCAATACAACAACTTCGTTTTTCTACATTGTTACGTATGTAGTAATCGAAAGCATAATAGTATTTCCTGTAATTTCATCCTACTACTGTTTCCAATGTCTCTCTGTCGAAGAAGAAGAAGTATAGTCAATATAATTCTTACCTACTATGACTATCCAACGAATACTTTAGCACTTTTAGGTTGATAGAACTCATTTTCAACAAAAAAAATATAAAGCAAGTGTTTAAGTTTTTAAGAACACATTAAAACTATATAATGTAGTGCATTGTCAAATTAACAATGTGTGTTGTGGTTTTAATATAAAAACATAACCCTTTGGAATCTGTTTTCTTAAAAAATCCAGGAAACACTCGTATACAATTTTTACCTACAAAAGTATTTGCCTTGTTGGCTGTTTTTTGAATGACCTCATTTCAAGTATTTACTTTGGGGAAGCTTCCCTGCTCACAGGGTCATGACTTGGTCAGCATTTTATCCAAATTGATTTTATGTGTGCAGACTTGGAGATTATAATATACTTAGGTACATTATACTGATTCCATTAGGCATGGACAAAGTTCACTTATTTTATACATTAGTGATTCAGAAAAACTAAAATTTCTTGGTATAGATAAGTATTTGATATCAAGATTAATTTATGAATTGAAAACTTGTTAGAATAAGACGGATCAATGTCGTGGATTATAATGGACTACTGAAGCGAACCTCGAACTTTATTCAATTTTGAAATAATTACATACGTGCATTTTATGTTTTGAAATTGTTCTAAGAACAAGAGTGGTGACTAAATCTATATTGCATGTTTTGGGTGCTTGTTTAGACCATTTTTATTTATCTGACTTCATTTTTTCGGTTCAGTACACCTCTGAGATTTAATCAGCCAAAGGCGGGTAACTATTTATACTCATCATTATTCATTATAACTTTTATTATGGGACCAATACTGAAATCGAGATATTCCATAACGTTTATAAGGTCATCGACAAAATGTAAAACACGAGAAATTAGAAAACACCTCAAACTCAGAATTGGACCGAGACGTTGGACAGAGATCGTAAAAGTTTTTCTTTAGGTTGTGTATAATGAGCCCCTTTCGGCTAAGTTCATCCTTAGCCGGGGACCCTGTGTATAGGTTTTATGAAATACGTAGGTAAAATGGATTCGTGGAAAACGGATTGGAATTCGTTTTTATTTCTTTTACTCTAATAATAATTTAAGACAATGACAAGTCAATCTTACACAATACGGTTACCATCCCAATGATGACGTGCAAGCAATAGGTCACCTATTTTAAAGCAGCGCTAAAGTCAATGAACTCTAGTATTACACTGTGAACTGTACATCAGATCACAATTTCCCGTTTTTATCGCAAATTTAACAGGCTATCTACAGTAACAAATTACACTGTTTCGCGAGCGATCGATGAGTTATTTATGATCGCTGGAACTCATCAATAGCGCGCTTTGTCTGCCCGGAATTGAGATAAACGACGTACGGAATAGTGTTGAGGATCAAATCCAATTTTCTATTCGCAAATTGAGTAGGGAACGGTGTTTCGCGTGTGAGCGGACCCGTCTCGCTTCTGAAGTGTTACTTGGCACGGCTGGAGTAGCGAGATAGTTGTGGATAAACACACGCAGGGAAAACGTACACACGTATGTTTATGAGCAGAAAAAACGTTTGCTTTGAGGTACTAGTGTACATTATAGGGTATTTGTAGGCGGTTGTTTGAAGCGAGCTATATTAGCAAAGAGTATATAATGCTGGTGCTAAACTTACATTAAGTTTGTAATACAGGTAAGTTAAGTTTTCTTAAATTTTCTAAGTTTCTAATGTACGAGCTTTCCACGAAGTATCAGAAAACATATTAAGAAAAGATGAATGAAATCGGTGAAGTCGTTCTCCAGTTGTAACATGAACAGGAAAAATAAGCGTTAATTTTTATACAAAGACTTGGTCTACTAATTGGTTTCTCAAACGGTTTTCATAAAATACATATTTTACAGAATGAAAATTAAATGCAATCTATTATATAAGTGTGTGCGATTATTTTAGACATCGGCTGTTAATAACTGAATTATTAAAACAAATGTTATTTATCTCTATTATTACTTAATAATCATAATATCTTAATAATTAATTCAACAAATTAAAATATTTAGTAATTAGAAATCATATATTTCGAGACTCATAAGTACGAGTATATCCAATATTTGGAAAAAACCGATATCATGTTAGTTTTATGAACCTATCATAAACAAATTTTGCAACAACTGATGTGTCACAAGAAAATTGAAGCTGAAGGCACGTCATTTTTGCATGAAAAGTAAATAATAAATTCTGCGTGGTAACGGAAACAAATGGCGCGCCCTTTTGTGAAAGGTCAAGACTGGCTAATATTGATATCACAGTAACTAATTATCAGTCGAACTTAGTTCTTATTGCTTTTTGATTATACAAGAGCAAATCGTTATATAACATTCTTATAACAAGCGTTCTATGAGTGTTTTTAAGTATATTCTACATTTAGTTGTAACACGTAAGTCTCCATTAAAGTTTTAACTCACATAATTTACCCTAATGTTGGAAAGGGGTTTCCTAAAAAGCATATACTTAATATCGTAGAGTTATTATATCATAATATACCTTATTTCGAGGTTAGGTTAATTTCCTATTAAAGATTTTTTTACACTTGAAATGTTAGTGAAGCGCCATCTTTTGTAAGTTTAGTGAACAATTAAAGATTTCGTGTAAAATTGATGGCAAGTAACAGCTTATCTTCAAATGAAGCAATGAAATCAATTAAGTTTATTAAGAAGGCTTTGCAGCTTTTTGAATTTCAGGTTTCTACGCTTATTTGTATGGAGTTTTTTTTCAAGCTCCGTATTAATCGTACGTACAAACAATAAGGTACATCTCAAAACTGATGTACCTAAACCATGCCTTGATTGCCTAAATATTCTAATCAGTGACACTTTTTCTACTGCACACAAATGTATAAGCCAAATATTTCAAAATTAATATCCCCCATATCATCAACTTCCTGACCTACTTGTGGTCGGCACAGCATGTCTTTTTCTTTTATTCTACTCTAACAGCCGTCATCTCCTCATTCGCTCTACTTACACACATATCTCTTTTCTCGAAACTCATCCCCGTCTTCTTAGGTCGCCCCCGGAACTACCATATACAATCGTTTTCATACCTCATATGGATGAGACCCATAAAAATATATTTAACGGTTCCAAAAGTAAAAACTACAACCATTGATATAGGATAGCATAATTTTTATCTCGTCGATGACTACAACGCATTCACGAATTGGTTCAGTAAAATCTAGGGCGGATAGCCACACGGATGGATGAACGGGTCTTTGTACTTACCCAAGTCAAAAAAGTATGTATTGGTTTACATACTCCTAGTAAACCAATGAATAACATTATGGTATCCTAAACGTCTCCCATATAAAAACAATAAAGCTCTGCATTACAAGACACATATGCCCCTGCTATCTACATATTTCCCCCTACAAATATGTAGTAACGTAACATTTTGAAATAGTTCATAAAACATATTTGAAAGAAAAACAATGTATATTTAGCTATAATTGAATTCTCTGAACCCTCCTGAATCGTCCCCAAAAGTTTAATCGAGGGGTTGGTTAACAGGTAAGTATCAATGCATAATGCAGTTTCACTGATATCTGTAAAACGTGTAATTTGTGCGTTTCACTCTTTTTTTAGAGCAAATCACGGCAATGACGACAGGAAAAGATAGAGTAAAAAATATTTTATTGACATATACGAGTACATAGCGTTCGTCAGAGGCAGGTCTTGTTGTATTTGAGTTAATAATTACCTAAAATATTTAAATTAAAATATTATACATAAACGAGTAGTTTAATAGTTATAATAGATATACATTAACAAGTTAGAATGTATTTGTATTACGCGCTACATCTGAAGTCCAGTGGCTATAAATGATTATGATGCAGATTCGTATCTTGCCCGTTGCAATTTTTTCTTTTGCTCATAAGCCGCGGATTTGTAGCAAGAACGAAACCGGAACATCTGCTAAATACTTTTCGAAGTAGTAAGACGGTTACTGTCTTATCTACCACAAAAGTTTTGGACATGCCTATTAAACAGACGTTTTGATGCATTTTCTAATGTAAATCCGCGGCTGTAACTTAGCAATGGATAACTATCCCTTTTAAGTCTATGCAACCTCAAAACTTTGTGTAATCAGTGTCTCACAACCAATTTTGACGTAAGATCTGTAGTATTTTGTTCTATGGTGAATAAATATTTGTCATTTCTTAGCAAAATAATAGTTGAAACATTATTTAAAAATATTTAAAAGAATATAAATCTTTAAATAACACGTGTTGCATGAGTCTATTTAAATGAAATACGTATATGATTTCTCCTCATCGAAACTCCGTTTTATTATTTCTAAGGAAGTAAAATTCGCGAGGAACTGGTATTATTAGAGGACTCCAGTTGATAAACGGTCTCACTCGCGCGGTGTTAACACAATGATATATTACACAATTTTCTGTGAGCTAAACGGATATACGGCAAGCGCTCTCCACACATTCAAGGCATTTCAGCTGGTGGTGGAGATAATTTCAGAAAAGTTAAGGGTTAGTACGAGTTTGGGTACAGTCCGTTATTTTAATTCGAGGACGGGGAACATTCAATTTTCTGTGTTTACTCTAAATTCGTAATTTAAATTAAAATAGGCTACTCTGTGTAATTTTGGTTGCTCTTGTACATTTTGGTGGTTGGAATTGGTGAAATTTAATTAGACGTTATAACGTTAAAATTACAAAATGTAAAAAACTAATAAATCTCAAAAAGCTACGTTAGTCGGTTTAGTATCCTAAAAAACCATACCAAGTAATGGCACAAAAAATATGGAAATAACCCATTCGGGGTATTTTTGTCAAACTTACAATCAAATAAATTAAGAACAAATAAAAAAATATAAATGCACTCAAATAAAACTGCTTGCTTTATTAGAATGAGAAATGGAATTATTACGATATTTTTTTATTTTGTAAATCACTATAACTACGCCGATTTCAAATCGGTTTTCATAAACCACATTGTATAAGCCATCAAAAAATGCATCAGAAGAACCCCTACCCAAACATTTCTCCATCACGCCCAAAGCAATACTGCAGACAATCATAAAATGAAACATCATAAGGGGAATAAAAACTGAAAGGAGGTCGTAACGACCAGGACGGGGTCTTAACAAATCGTAGGACATCACTCAAGGTTATAGCCTGAGGGCGTGAGGGTCACGTGTCGGTCTTTCGGACCTTGCGTCCACAGATAAGTCGGATTTTCATTGTGTGCCAGGAAACGATAACAGTGTAGTTCGATTTATTATAAATTGAGGTCTGTGAGACCCAGTCTTATTAGTGGACATAATACCAGCCTGGGATGTGTTCGATACAATATTGTGCCCGGCCATTGAACTGTGCATTTTTTTGTCGGAAAATTGTGGAGGCGTTTTCGTATTTTGGACTGAACGAAGCTGTCGCGTGGCTGGTTGGTGTGGTTACTGAACCAAAATTCATAAAAAAAAATCATACATTGTACAACTATGTGGTCATTTTAGTATAACAAAAATTTACTAAGCTACTTACGAAAAACCAGCTGGTTGCTATGAAGTTTTATGACAGTTTCATTTGCTTCTACGAACGACTAAGTAGGTAAATACAACGCCTACATTTTTATCAAATAGGAAAGTCTTAAATTGCAGTGGTATACTATAAGAATGGAGGTTACTATTCTCTATATGGAATGGAGGTTACTACGCATTGGTTTTATTCTTAATGATTATGTTCACACACCTGCATGTACTTAGCATCATTAATCCACTATGATAACTGATGTTCACTATTTTCTATGATCTTCATAATCGACTGCCCAAAAATGAGGGTATACTTTTTTGAGTGTATGCTAGTATATATTTACATAATCGGTTACAGTACACCCCTAACTGATAACTCTGCATGTATTATCATCTTTCTGACCTTATCCTACTACGTGGGGTCGGGTAATCCTGCATGTATGGCTCGGGTCTACAGAGGGTCACAAACAGCCCTACAGCCTAAACCGGTAGACCGATGTTAATGTGCAAGGTATCATTTGATTTATATTTATTTGCACCCGGAGTTTCACTCGTTTAATAACGGTGGTCTAAAGTTTTTGCTCTTTTTGAAGTCTCTTCTAACCACTTGTCATTGTGTTGTAGTTGCAGCATAATTTTTTTAAACCTATTTTATCGTTATCTTTGATTATTACAATTAACATTATTACTCGTATCTACATGTTATTGTAGAATAAATCACAATCTTGTTCACTAACTAAACACAAACTAGTTTTTTAATAGAATTAATGCGTTTTTTATAAATAATGTTATTTCCAATATTAATAACATGTATAGTCTGAAACTGAAACACATCAAACAAAAAAACGAGAACCATTCAAATGCAAGCACGTGTTACCGAGCTATAGTTATTTATTTATTTATTTATTTATTTATTTATTTATTTATTTATTTATTTATTTATTTATTTATTTATTTATTTATTTATTTATTTATTTATTTATTTATTTATTTATTTATTTATTTATTTATTTATTTATTTATTTATTTATTTATTTATTTATTTATTTATTTATTTATTTATTTATTTATTTATTTATTTATTTATTTATTTATTTATTTATTTATTTATTTATTTATTTATTTATTTATTTATTTATTTATTTATTTATTTATTTATTTATTTATTTATTTATTTATTTATTTATTTATTTATTTATTTATTTATTTATTTATTTATTTATTTATTTATTTATTTATTTATTTATTTATTTATTTATTTATTTATTTAATGTGACATTCCTACATTATTATTTTCCTACATTAATATCATAATGAATCCTCTGGTTTCCGAACTAGTGAATAATGAACTGTGCTACGGAAACCAGAGTCTTCTCAAAAGGGAACGTAATAATATACAATTGTACATGTGTCATAATATAACGTTGATGCTATATAAATCAAAATATCTAAAGTGAAGAAAATAATATTGAAATGAACAAAAAAATACAATATACATTACATCAGCCTTAAAGATAATACGTAAATGAATTAGTATGTAATGTTTGTTAGTGGCCCTGCGGTACTCTCAAGATATCCATTCAGTGTACAAACTGATGCTGTATTTGTAAAATGTAAGGAAGTGATTTAGTAGCAAACGGGAGGTACCGCCGTGTCTGTGTATTATTATTAATTAATGGACGTAAATTAATGTGTGTGTGTATTCATCATAGATAAAGTATAAAATGTGTTTATGTGATTGAAATTATGAGGAAGTAAGAAGCTTGGTCATCTCAGTATTTATAATGTTAGTATAAGTGCGGTAAGTGTAGTAATTATATCGTTATATTTACTTAGAGTATAACTTTGGCTAACATATCCTCAACTTCACTGTAGTCGAATACGTCAAGCCATTTGAATATCACCTTTTGAAGTTCTTGACTAGTTATATTTTTAATGTCATATTCTTTACGCAATTTGCGATATAAAAGTGGAGCTGCTACATCAAAGTGCCTGCTTGCGATTAGACAGCTGGCTCGAGGTATGGGCCACCTGTCAGTGCGTTAAATACGCCTTTCATTGTCCTACCCAAAGCCCCACGAATGTTCAGTTAGTTATCCAAGCACGCGTTACTAAGTTATATTCAAATACGACTTTTATCCTCCCTCTCTCTTGAACCCCCTCAAATTTTTGGGATAACATTTTTCAGTTAGTTTTCATTCTAGCAAAAAAAGAATTATCCAAGTCAAAGTTTGCGTTACTGAGTTAGCACTTAAATTAAAATATATCATAGTACAAACTATATGTAGGTATTTAAGTTTCATTTGAATGTAACCAGTTGTTTTAGCAATCATGCTGAAACAATTGGTCAGATTCAACATCAGATAGAAGAAAATGAAAGAAGTTACAGATCCTGTTTTAACATTGATAACATTCCCATTGACATTTTTGATGTATTTCGAATGTATGGAATACAGTCCGGTCGTCCGGTTACATTTTTATTATAAGTATTGATATAGATATTGAATACCTAAATCGATTCAAGAAGCTTTTTTCTTTTCAACTTGGAAAAATCAATTTCAATAAATGTTTCAAATCTTCAAAAGGTTTCATTTATACATCACGTTCGATAAAAATGAAAATATTTTATTTCGACAAAAATTCAATCACTGGCAAACAGCTCGGAAAGGATTATCCGAAAACCCATATTCCCTTACAAAAAATGAAATTCCAATTAAAATGTTCAAGAGAACTGCTGAATCGTTGTAATAAAAATCAGTGATGAAATAATTTGCTTAGTATGATTAAACATTTTAAACGATATTTTTAGCACTTAACTACAGTTAAAAAGTATACTCTATAAAAGTATATAATTTTACATGTAATGTAAAATTTAATGTATCTTATAATTTCGTAGAAACACAGAAATTATTATTTAATATTATACGTTGCCTGCAAAAAGTAAAACTGACTCGTTATAAAATTCTTTTTAAAAACATATTTTACTGGTTACGATGTAAACATGCTGTGTATTAAAAAAAACCGAGTTGATGTAGGCATTTACACTATATTTAAACCAATACAAAAACCCCGTCTTAAAATACGCGTTAGTGATTAAATCATTGCGCAATTCACTAAATATTTAATTTGTTTATTATATTTTAGTGATATTTGGAAAATATATAGTTATGTCACCAATAAAAGTTATGTTGTAAGTTCTGATGACGAGTTATAATTTTTTGGTGAAATATTTAATGAATACTGCACCGTAAAATCCATGTAAGTTTGGAAATGCAATCACAGCAAAATCTTTTTTTTACCTACTTTTATTTGCTTGTCTAAACTGATAAAACTCTGTTTATACAATCGTCCTTACAGATTTATATCATTCATTATACAAGCCCAGTAACTTTTTAAAACAATTTGTCTAATGGAGAGGAAATCTGTCTCCGGCAAGAGAGAAAGGAAAAGTTTAGATCAAAAGAAATGTTTTCGTAGACACTTTCAATGGTAAGTATTGGTTTGAACAGCTATAGAAGTAGCTGTTATATTGACTTCTTTGGTTACCTACCGTAATTTACAAAGGTTAAAACTAGTGCTCTTAGCCCACTAGGAAGGGTATTTCAAACCAAATCGAGAGCGAAACTTTTTTGGTCATATTATTCATGCCAGGAAGCGCCACAAGTTATATTTAAACTTTATGGAAAAATAAATGCTGCTGAATGAAATACATAAATTGGGACATTAAGTGAGACTCTTTCTAGATCATTTTTTTTGTTAATTTTGACTGAACTATGTAAATATAGAAATTGAGGAAGCGTGGTAGACTAAGGCCGACACCTATTCACAGGACACCTGTGCTCAGCAGTAAGTGAGACGTTATGAATTATAATACGATCTCTGTGACTCTAATATGTAGGTACTATCAATGTCAATAGTTGAATTCAATTATATAAAGGAATTAAATTAAATTACACAACTGAAATGTATCTAACTGTAACATTTTCCGTTTGGTTACTCAAAATGTTCAAACAAATCGCAGTCACTGTAGCCATTTCACAAACAATAAATTTCCTGTTACAGTATTTCCATCATTTAAAAATCCGAACCGTCTATTTGTCCTGTTCATGGTTTTTAACAAATATTTACGGTGATGTGCGTAGCGGCTGTAACCGTATGTCAGGGGGTGGGCTTATGTTTAAATAAATATCAGTGGGCTGATCCTGTGATGGGAATGTCGAGGTGTGGACTTGAGGATTTATGTCAGAGGGGCTTTAGCCCCCGTTGAGTGATCGACTCTTTCGTAATACAGTCCTTTTTCAAATCTTTCAAAGATACCAGTGAATACAAAAGAAGTTTTTTTTTTAATAACACCTTTTTACTTAAGGATAAAGTACGATTTAAACCGCTATTTATAGAGGTTTTACATGAGTATAGATAGTTTGCTTGAATATTTTTTTTAATTAAAATAATTGTGACAAAATATTTATAAAATGTGAATAGTTAATTCACATTTTATAAATATTAGATCTCTAAATAGTTTCGGAATCAACAAAGACAAACTTTTTTATTCATACTAAACCATATAAATGGACAATTAAAAATTTTCGGTACAAGTTTTATAGACATCAAATAATATATACTATAGTATTATATATAGATAGTCAAAGTTTTCTATAGTATTTAAACAGTTTTTGTTTCTATTGATGCCTAAGGCTTAAATTTCTACAAAAATAGTGTCTATAAGAATGTATCTATTAACACTGTTTTAACTGAACAGTTAAAATATTGCATTTAACCGTCTAATTTAATATAATCTTCACATTTTACTTTACTCGAATATAAAGTTTTTAATTTAATACTTAATTCGTACCTTCAGCAGTTCATTCGCACGTTTCATTATATGCTATTACAACCGATAAATGTAGGCGGCGAGTGTATACATAAAAATATTTGGCTTGCTATCAGCACCCACCCTGCATTTGTTAACTTCAAATTTTTTGTATGTGAAAGCTTAGAACTTTGCAGAGTTTAAACGAGTCAATTGATATTAAAATTGCGCTAACTAAACTTGTTTCTGTACTCAGCACTGTTACTGCATCTTATTATGCCGTGCTTATTACACCAGAGTTTATTTAGATATACGAAGATATAGGTAGATACCAAACCTGACACATGACAGACGGTATCAAATATTATTACGTGTTTGATTGCCGGACTTCTTATAAAGTGGGTGCTGCGAAGCTTATTCACTTTGTCTAGCTTTTTAGACTTTCTTTACTGTTAAAACAACATAAAATTAGTGTAAATACTCAAGCATGTTCACTAGACACATTGAAAAATTAACAAATTAGGTATTTCGTTCATGACCCGTTTCATAGCACATGTTTATACATAAATCGATTTTAGTAATACCTATGAACAGCAAGGTAAACCGTTATAAATGGAGAGAATTTAAAAAATCTATGTTTTTACTATTTGAATACTTTTACAAAATAAGCATGTTTTTTTCAGCCAAAAACAGTAATATTTATTTTCTTATGATTAATATTTCAAATCAAATCAAATCATTTATTTGCTGAAAACACGGTGTACAGGTCTTAGAGTTTTGCTTTAGATCATTCGTGTCCTGGCCTAGTGTGGCATGCAAATATTATGTACGAGTACAAATGGGAAAATTAAAATAAGTTTAAAAAAAGCTCACCTAGATTATGCCAAAAAACCACCAGCTACAACAAACATAGCCTTGAAAGTATTGTGTCAAATAAACCGATGCCTACATCAATGTGATGTTTACATAATTATACATTTTTTAAACTAAACAAATATGTAATTGGTACAGTATAACATAATAATCGTGTTATTAAACAAAACAATCTACAGAATATGCAAAAGGAATGAGGTAAGCTTCGTTTCTATAGATAAACAATTTCATCCTTCAAATGACATTAAATAAAGCCTATTCACGTTTGAAACACTGAATTGTCAATTTTTTTAATTTTAACATTTATATATATATTAGCAAGCTTTTAACGTAAAATACGATACAATTGAGTCAGAATTAAATGTCAAACAAATTATTACAGTTATAAATGTCAAACAATAAATTAATATAAAATCATAGTCATCTTGCTCAAAATTTGTCGGTCAAAAATTCTTTAATAGTATTAGGTCCTTACATATGAAATTGGCATTTTGTCGTACTGGCCACTTTGATCTCAAATATCTCTTCTTTGGTTAGGGATTCCAATTTCAAATTTATACAGCTATTTATTCATACGTTTGTATTTCGAAAACCGTAATTCATTTGTTTTGTCCTCGTTTGGTTTTTTCTTTGCGTCACGCAGTTTACAAAATGGAAAACTTGAAATATCGCGTTATTTACGAGTACGAGTTCCATCGTGGTACCAGTGCTCCAGAAACGGCTCGAAGGATTAATGATGTGTATGGCGACGGTGTCGCAAAAGAAAACACAGGACGGCCGGAGACTAAAGTTGCTAATGAAGAATTGAAAGCTATTGTGGAAATCCATCGCAAACCACGTCCGAGTTAGCTGCAGGCTGCGGTGTTAGTGATAAAACTGTTTTAATCCACTTGAAGCAAATTGGAAAGGTGAAAAAGCTTGAAAGGTGGGTACCTCATGAATTGAGTGCAGCAAACCGACAAACGCGCGTCAACTGCTGCGTTACATTACTCAACCGGCACAATAATGAAGGGATTTTAAATCGGATCTTTCGGATATTTCAAGTTTTCCATTTTGTTAACTGCGTGACGCAAAGAAAAAACCAAACGAGGACAAAACAAATGATTTACGGTTTTAGAAATACAAATGTATGAATAAAAAGTTGTAAAAATTTTAAATTGGAATCCTTAACCGAAGAAGAGATATTTGAGATCAAAATGGCTAGTACCACAAAACGCCAATTTCATATGTAAGGACCTATAATATGCGTTGTCTTGTGGAAAACATTTTAGTTTCCATTTAAAGATGTGGTTAATTGCTATATTAGTTATGTCATTCGGCAGATGGTTATAGATTAGTGGAACCATACAAAAGACGCTTTGATTTAAGAGAGTTGTCCGATTCATAATTAATTTAACATTATTTTTGTGACGTTCACTATTATATGTGTCAAATAAAGTTGTGTTGTTACGCACAAATATTGCACATTCCAAAATATACATAAAAAGTGTGGTTAAGAATTTTAAATTTTTGAAATATGGCCTACAACTGTCTCTCTGTCCTAGACCACAAATTGCACGCACACATTTCTTCTGGGCTTTTAAAACAGTATCTGATCCAGTGCTATTACCCCAAAATATTACGCCATATCTAACTAACGATGAGACCTGTCTATGGTAAGTAGTAAGAAGGGTATCATTGCTAACTATTTTAGATAGCATATAGAGTGCATAAGAGTACTGTTTAAGTTTAGTAACTAAATTTCTAATGTAGTTCTTCCACTTTAATTGGCAATCAATACTAAGTCCTAGAAATTTAGTGGTCTCAATTTGTTTTACTGTATGGCCAGAATTGCTTACTTTCATATGAACCAATTTATTTACTCGGTTTCTAAATATCATTAAATAAGTTTTACTTAAATTTATTTTTAAATTATTATTAGTTAGAAAATTTATTATATTATTTAATGTCATATTTATCTAATTTTCTATGTCATTTTTATTTCTTCCAGTAAATAATACTGTGCTATCGTTAGCAAACAATACTGTAGGATGACCTGTAATCTTTGGAAAGTCATTAATATAAATAATGAAAAGAAGCGGACCAAGCACACTGCCTTGAGGCACGCCATATTTTACTGTTCTGTATTCTGATGAGTAAATTATTTCTTTTTTTAAATCTGGACATATCTTACATATTTGTGTACACTGCATCCGATTACTTAAATACAATTTTATGAGATTGTTAACATTTCCTCTGATACCATATTTTATGCATTTTACCTCAGTTTGTTAGATAATTGCGATCGTTTGGTTGTATTTTAAAGACATATAGTTTATTCTTGGCGACATTATGATGATTTCACTGAACAGATTACATTTCAGAACGATGTCTATTAAAAACTTTATACTATTGTTAAATTCCGAATTGTACGAAAATATTGTATACACAGAATATTTAATTATTTATTGACAAAACTAAAATAAAACAGGAATTTCTAACACTAATCTAAAACACTCTAACTAAACTATATACAAAGTAACTTAAAAAGACTATGAAAATGATTAAAAGTCTGTAAAAAATGACGTCCGCGTGGCAGAGTCCCAAGAACGCTGGCTGCATTCCCGCGTTGAAGTACCACAGAAATTCTTTGAGCAAGGAATGCGCCAGCTCTCTTGTCACCAGTGGCATAAATATTGTTACCTATTTCATGTATATAATTCTAAGTTATATATGTTAGTTAAGCTTGCAAATATTTTTTTTGTAAATAAACCGATAATTTATCTGAGTCAACAATATTATAATCGTCGATATTACCTATTTCTTTTAACGTGCGTCTCGATTTGTTTTTGTTTCGATTAGTTTTTGGATAAGTACTTTGACATGTAAATATTAAAACACAACGCATCGATTTAAACACAAACAGTATATTTTTCTAAAATATTTAGGTTTATGCATATTAATAAACATACATTGGGTTCGTTAACTTCCTTTATTCTTTTTTTCAGTTGTTTTACTTAAATTTACGGTTCAGCTTAGAAGAAAGAAACGTCACACTGATTGACAGAATAGTTTCAAGAAGACATTTTAAGACTGTGCCCTTGAATGAAGATTATTTAATATGCGACAAGTCCCATATTATCTTCACATTCACTTCAAAGTCATTTATGCTTCTAACCTTTGAAGTAACAACAGTTGTAATTTGCTGCTAGTTCTTCAATGTAGGTCGGTGTTCGGGTTTTACTATGGCCACATTATATCTTCTGTGCTATGACGATATTGTTGCGTGGTTACAATAATCTTCTAAGGTAAGTGTCTCGTTAAGTTTTGTCATAACGTCAGAGGGTTATTACTATTGTAAGTTATAAAGTTTGTCTGACAACACCTGCCATTTTATTATTGCAACAAAGCTGATTCACTCATAGTTATATAGCTATTGTTGTCTGGATTTAAATACATAAAATATACAGTTTGTTTTTTTTTTTTATTTTAGTGTTTAAGGACTATAAATCTCCTAATATGTTCCTAATATGACACACTATAAGTACAGATAGTAATGATTTTTTTCTCGTCAGTTGTTTAATGTTCTAATTTTTTATTGTTTCTCTTATACCTATATTTTTATCTATTGGTCTAGTGATTCTAATAAGTGTTTCTATCAAATAAAAATGTTTCTCTTTATTTCTTTCTTTTGACTACTTAAAACAATAACAACTATCAGCCAAACCAAAAAAACTTGCGAATACCAATAGACATGACGAGATCATACACATCCTCCGGTTTCATAAAATAAATAATTGTCGGTAATTGTTAAGTCACAAACATTATTTTTTGCCTATAATCAGACACAGGCATTTTTCTTGCTATATTAGCTCCACCTCATATATATACTCGTATATATATAAGGTACCTAAGCAAGTATGCATCTAATTGAAGGCATTTGGCCAGTCCGCCAACTACCGTGTGGAAGCTAGGCTCACGTATGAGCCGCTACAATTCACTTATCGTAGCTAGACTCCCCAGAGTTGGTCTACGTGAGACTCCCGCTTGGAGTTAGTTAAAATGAATTCACTGTACGAGTACTGTATGAATGAGACTTTGCTCTTCTTTATTCAAGTAGTTTTGATAGTTTGAAGGCATACCAGAATGATCGGATATTGAGAGAGCTTCAAAATAGTGGCATGATGGATGAAGACTAGAAACTCAAGGAAGCAAGTACCTGACTTAAAATGTAATAAGACACATCAGCTGCCAAGAATTTACTCAGTCTTTATAACTGGAATTATGCAAATGTCGCCACATATTCAACAACTTCTTCTCGTGTAACTACTAACTATTAGTAATCTTTACGAATTCTCGTCCACTGCTTGACATAATGTCTCCTTCTCGAAACACTACTCAAATATTATTTACACATCAAAACTACACAACTGATTGGCAATAGTTGTAAAAACTATTTAAATAACTAATTACTTACATTACCTATTTAACATCCCGGTGAAATCAATAAAACTATTTATAAGTCTTATTTAAAACTAGATAAAAGTTTAAAACTCAAAACTGCGAGTATATTCCTAGATTAGTGAAAACGAAACAAAGTTACACATCCCTCAAATTTTTCTACGATTTTCCAACTGGCATAATTATCGTAGTTTAACCGGAGCATTTGGTTTTATTTCTTTATTTAGTTTTCCACTTAACTCATCGCTGCTGCCACAAAATTTTAAGGCTAAAATGTTATTAACGCTAACTAAAATAAAATCTATTTTGGATTTAACAACGACTAGCACTGAATTTCCATACAAGCTCATTTTTCAATATTGTCTGTAGGATGGATACATTAAAAACCATACATATGCGAGCTATTGACTTCGTAACCGCAATGTGTATTGTTTACGACCCAAAAACAACCTCATGATTAACTTTTGGCATAATTAATATTTAAAGTTGTGTACTGTTTATGTGAAATATTATTTAAGTCACATATATATGGATATAGCACATCAAACTTTGCCCATTTTTGAAAGAATTACTCACGAATCAAAAATCTCTAAATCGTATTAAACATATTTACTTCTGTATCAAAAACCAAGAAAAGATTAAAGAGGAAACATTTGTATGTTGTCCTGGTATTAACTTCTACGCTTAACATACCTAGATTTCTCCTCACAGCGTAACGGCGACCGGCAGTTTAGAAATTTTGTTCACCAGCAATCAGAAATCGATTTAATCACGGGAATCATGCGAAGTTTCAGACAAAGTTTGTCTTAACTTCAGAATTGGTACAAATTGGAGGAATGTGGCCTGCGGTTAGATATTAATGGCAGATTCATGACGCCTTATACATCTCTGAATAGGCGTAATATAGGATTCAATGGTACGACTAGAGGATTACATAGAACAGTATTTGGATTCCAAAATTCACGATCAAGATAATGCTTTGGAAACCTAGGTATAAAGTAAATGATCATTACAAATATTCAATCTTGTATTTCGTATTTGCATGTTCGGATTCATTGTTTTTCTGGTGTTCGTTGGGATAGTACTTACTTTTTCACTTTGTCCCAACAATCCAAAAGTTTCACGGAAGAAATCATTTATGGCAATAATTATTTACCATCAGGATTTATCGGGATATTTTACCTTTACTTTTTTTTGTTGCAGATGATCAAAGGTAGAGTTATCGGTAAAGGGTGTACATAAAATGAGAAATAGCTGTATCATGCACAAAGTTTATTGGTCGTCGACAAAACTTATTATAAACCCACCCACAGTAAAAGTATTTGGTCACGGCGAATAGAGTAACCACTTTCAGCTTAGCATAATCTCTAATTAATAAATTAAATATCAGGAAAGTTATCGCAGTTTCAGAACACTTTGTACAAAAAAGCTTCACGAAATGTATATGTCTCGATAAAATTTTATCGTAAACTTCATTGTCATTCGAGTTGCGTTCAGTAGGAGATCGATAAGCAATACGTACGACCCTTGCTTCTTAAAAAAGTGAGATTCACTGCTTTGCTATTCCAAACGCGGAATTTTGTCATTGAAAAAGAATGATATTGTGCATTGGGCGGTGATAAAAAGGGATAAGATATTATGATAAGTGCCTATTCAGGAAATTTCAATGACAGTTACGGTAATGTTATGGAAGCAACAAAATTTTATAGTTCTTTCAGAAGTAGGTATAAGATTGATTGATTTTTTTGCAATGAATAAGTAGGAATTTTCTTTTAGAAGGTAGAGGTGGACCGGTTTGTATCTATGTTATCTTATTTATAATATATATATATATATATATATAATAGAGAGAATCAACGTAAACCGAAACCGCTGAATCTAGAGACATAAAATTCGGAAATTGAATATACATTCATTAAAGCGTCGAGGGGTGTCCTATGAAAGGATTTGAACTTAACAGGGTTAGATAGGAGTTCAAATGTTAAATGTTTTATAAATTCCATTTTATATCGCGGACTACGCCGCTTGTGACTACCAATACCAGATTACTACAAAAAAAACCTGTTTGTGGAAAGTAAAGTGACAAGCGTGTCTAAATAGTCACAAGCTCAGCTGTTAATCACCAATTATTCTGCATACATACTATATCGGCAGATATCGGCTTCCACGTAGGCATTCATAATATTTCAATTGTGTGATTCTTTGTCAAACTAATATATTTAAATATATTTTTTCAAGGGTGGATAATTGAAAAGACGAACTAAATGAGAATCATGAATTTTAACCTTAAATGAAACCGATATTTTGAGACGCAAGTTATCGTAATTTGTATCTACATTCAAAGAATGTTTTAAGTATTATAAAGAAAGCCAGATAATATGGACCCATAAAATTAATTTTTACTTGTTTTAGTTCGTTTATACCTAATATAGTTATTTGATTGACATTTTGCGTCGGATATCAACTCGTAATTTATGGTTTGTGCAATATCAACAAATTGCATGCTGAAACCACTATAAAATTAAACTATAATTAAACCATCAATCAATTCAAACAGAACAAAAGTTCAGAAAAATGCTAAACTTCTCACCTAAGCTACTACGCTTGTCGTAGTAAGTAATAAGAATTTCAACCTCCTCACGTTTGCATACATACACAATAAATAAATGCAATTGGTTGATTCATTGGTTTGATTATCCGTTTTCTCCTAAACGTCGGAGTGCCTGATTTTTGACAAAGACATAGTCCGGAGATTGCCATGCATGAACTACTTTTCTTCTGGGAAAAGAAACATAACGCCAGCAAATTATAAAGATCAAACAAAATATACATGATTGTTACTCATCAGAACTTACTCTAGTCAGTTTCTAGACCGCCTCAACTTCCGAAATAAAAACTATATATTTTAATAATTTACTATGTATATAAAAAAATACTATCTGCACCCATTTCATCCATGTGGATAAGGTGGATCATTAAATTAATCTATGGTCTTGGTTAGCTCTATACAAAATTATATCAAAATTGGACCAGCCGTAAGAGTATCAAGATGTTACTAACACGTTTACACAGTCACATAATTTAGCCTAGTATTAGTAGACGGGATAGCGTGATGTGATACTACTATATTTTTAATACCATTATGCCACGATCTATCACAGATCGTGGCATAATGGTATTCTTGCAATCGATTGGAATTTTTTGTTTCCCCTTCATAATCAGACCCGTACCAGGAGTATCCTCAATTTAATTTTTGTTTTCGGTTTATATAATCAAATCACTACTACTAAGGAGTAATATTTTTACTTAGAAGTCTCTTAGGGTGGGATATTTTCTAAAATTACAAAAAAATTCTTCACGTTCATTCACCTTTCTAAAACGAACCCGGGTTAATAATACTTTTTTGTCTCCTAGTTCCTTAGTGTAATTAAAAAACGAAGGATGCATTTGTGTCAGTGTTCACTCGTCTACTTTTAAACAAATTTTAGACTTTTGTAGTTTTTCCTTTACTTTGACCCATTTTGAAAAACTTATATCAAGATCAATCGGTTTTGTTTTTTTGGAGAAAAATATCCTAAATTATCAACCGTTTTGTCATTGCCAAGATTTGCACGTATACATTTAATAGACGTCGTATCTTTGGAAGTATTTTGTCTTACTTCATCCGACAATATTAGTCACGTGGCAGAACAACACAAAAGACGTCGCTGAAATGCAATAGTAAGTAGGACGTACATAATTACATAAAACAATCCCACCAATTCGTACCCAAACGCAAACAGACACGGGTTGTCTTAAAGCGGAGTGTACACTGTATACAAGCCACCTGCCCCAGCTAATTGTCGAGTACGTTAACTGGATTTAACTTTGGAATTTAGTTACGTAACGTTTAACGAATTCTGTCCCATTAGTTAGAATGGCTGCGACCACCCGTTCGGAATGGTTTTATGTCGACTGAGAAATGCAGTCTTGCTAGCGTTAATATCTAACACTGTGTGTGAATTTAGATAATTTGCAAAGATGGTTATGCTGCTTACTCACTCAATTTGTAGGCGCGTCGCAATGCGTACTAATTACCAAAACTAGGAATTTATAGATTAGCATTTTCAAAATATCCCTGCGTTTCTGAAGAGTTATCTTTGAAGCAATTGTTATATTTTTTATATTGTCACCAAATGTAGTTAATTCTTCAAATGTTTTAACATCCAATGTGCTCATTAGTGTTGACGTAGACGAGCCCTTTAATCTGAAAAACAGAGTTATAGGTCTGAACCATTCTGAATTTGAATTTAACATTCGCCTACTAAGTTGCTATTACATTAATAATTAACTATCATTAATACCTCTACTATAACGTTATTGTTTGTGGCAAATTACTTAGTCACTGAGCAGAATTATCACTGTCAACGCGTAATTATCGGGATACGTCCGCCTAATCCAATAGCATTGATAATATTCTTGACAGAATATATAATACTAGAAGCTGTCACCCGCGGCGTTGCGCGTAGCATAAATGGGCTATAAACAAGTTTCAAACATTCAATCCTTTTTTGACTTTCTTAGAGCCTGAATTTCCAACTGACTTTCTTAGTACACCCTACACACTATAATGACTACACCCTCCCGATTTCGTGTTCCAGGTTCAGAGGTTTAGGCTTGGCGTTAATTCGTAGGTAATATCAGTCATTCAGTCGTTTTCATTGTTTTTTTAACAGGTTGCAAAAAATATCGCGATTACAGGTCGATTAAGATTCACGGAACTACTAGAAATAGTTAATTATTGTCATAGAATAAACAAGGTAATGAAAATTGCTGGGACAAATTCACCTCAGGCGAATACAGGAGACAAACATCCATACATACAAACAGAGAGACGAAATAACATTTTGCCAGACTCAAAGCAGAGACGCTTCCTTCGCTCGATCAACAAAGAAGATTTATATTATTAATATTATAAAGAGGAAAGATTTGTATTTTTGTATGTAACGATTAAACTCAAAAACTAAGTCCCGGACCGATTTCACAATTTCTTTCACTTTTATCAAGGTACATTATTACTAAGTAATACAGCTTATAAAAATTACAGAATCACGGTTAATACGAGTTAGCTGTAAAGGTTGTTTGTTGTTTTAGTAATGTGTTAAATAATCATTTAACAAAGTTAAGCTCGCTTATCGACAATTATACTGTTAATCCTTAGTTTCGCTCCACAGATTATATTCCTGCCTAGAGCCTGGCGTGTAATCCATTTATCAGGTCACGACACGCATCATGAGCTACTTATTAGACTATAGTGATATGCTAATGGCACCAGACAAGGGGTTTAATTGTGCTTCGTGAATAACAAATAGTTATAAGTACACAGATAGGAAACGCTAAATAGTTCCTACTAACTCAAAATGGAGTAAAACTAAAGTTTTCGAGAAGCCGTCTAAAAGTATTAAAGGTTTCTGCAGACAGTTTTTGCAATATTTTGACAACCTCTCGTTTGATTTTGTTAATATATTTTGTATTCTCAAGTAGAGTGCCGCATGACTAGAGATTGTAAGAGTCAATTATAATTAAAAACGGCCGGTAAAATAACAAATGTAAAGAATCGCCAACAAATCGTAGTGGTTTTTGAAATATTTCCTTACACCTCTACAAATAATACACACACTAAATGTACGAGTACGTCTCTGTATTCATTCAGGCGGGTTAGATTCTACGTTGATTAATACGCAAATATCAGTCACTCCACGGTTGTATTTTTTGTAACGTCTGTTACCTGATTTCTCGGAGACAGGTGGACTGTTTTCATTTTATTTTATTCTGTTTGAAAATGACCACTTCAAAGGTACCCTTGTACATGTAATATTTTCCATTTGGTAATTTTAGCTTTAATTTTATTCGACCAAAATTGGTTAAAAGGTTTTTTGATTTTTAAATCGAAGTAGTTGAAAACGTTCTGCCTGCCGTAATGAATGTCGGCAGTCCCTTTTTTAAATAGAAAACTTGTCAATCGCTTTGCTATGTCATCAAACACAGCAACGAAGAACATTTTAATTTAGAGAGCATTCCTAAAATAAACGTCAGGTAATCAGCCAATATTAATTATTTGTAAACTTTGAGAATTTAACAAATCCAATTCTCTCTTCATCGCACATCTCATGTTTCCTCTATGACAAAGACTTCATTGCGATTTTTTACTTTTGTTTTGTTTCCGAATATTTATCACTAAACCTACATAATCAAGCTAATCATTGTGGTTGAAACTCGTTCATGACTACACTTGTGCTAGTTTAGCTAAAATCTAGTAGCCCATATCCAATAATTGCTCGAACGTGACTAAACGGATCCTAATTAACCTTATTGCTGCGCCATTATTTTGATGAACTAGTATATGTCCAGCGGTCGCATGAACGGACTTTGTTTCAGTTAATATCATAGTACCTACTGCTTTTTTATATTAAAACCAATAACTTAAACCACAAACAACCAAACGACTTAATAAAATTTATAACAAATATATAAACACAATTTTTTTTTGTATTACAGTGATTCCAAACTTAAAGAAAGAAATTTATATTTGTTCCTAATAACATATGACTAATAAATAAAAACAAATTTAACTAGTATATACTTATAGTATATATTTATACTTATAGATCGTAACTAGTATTTCCGCGAAATGTCAACCTCGCACTTTATAAAAAAACGACAATCACTTCACCTATTTTTGCTATATTCAGATATCTAATGTTGTGTTACACAAACATACAAAATCCGAACTGACAGTCGAAAGACCAGATTACTTCGCTCACTCGGTCAATACTACCTAACTTTCCTGGCACAAACCAACTGTATCTTAAAGAGTAGATCTATAAGTATAGAGTCTAGATCTCAGAGTATAAGCTTTGGGATGGCTATATAAACATTAACAGAGGTCTAGTTTTTCGCTGAAAGCATTTCATTATTCTAACAGTCTGCATGTTTTTATTAAATTAAGTCCTGGAAAAAGTTTCTAAAAAAAACATACAGCATTCAACTATTCCCTGTACAAACAAACGTTTCGTATCTGGGCTAAGTCACAGTTCAATAGAGATATACCTACTGCCTAAGGATAGTTATAGGATAGGCCATCGATCCGGATCTCCGATGGAGCGTGACTCAGAGAGCGTATTACAAGCGGTCATCCGATAATTTAAGTGTATCCGTAGTTGCGGTCCGGTAATTGTCCGGAATTGTCCGGATTCGGACATTGGGCCGACTCACTTAGAACAATTATGTGGTGATTAAAGTGATAGCAGGATTAAGTGAGGTCGCGGTTCATTGGCTCATTGATTTTGGAGTGTTATGTGATTAGATGACGTCACTGGAACTCGTCGATAGATTATTAGAGTTTAGTCTGATATACTATGGTAATGCGTTTGCAGACTGAGTAAATTATATAATTGTAATTCGTAATACACATCAGTAAAATGTTTGAATTATCTATTTAATAAAGAAAATTACTATGTTTGGATATAACATACAGTACAGGTTACAGGTACATTTCGGAGATTTCATCATTAAAGAGTGAAAAAAAAAACAGAAATTGTCTGACTTTAGTCATTGTGACTAACTTTTTATTTCTCGAATTTCGGCTGAGTCAATAATGACTCAGCCGAAATTCGAGAAAAAATCTCCGATTTGTCGTAGTAACTCTCGTAATATAACGTCGAGAAGATTGTAAAGAAGAAATGATTTTTCTCTCATAGATTCCCGGTTGGACCCATGGTGAATGTTATTTGTCAATCTTTAAACTTTTATACACTTGACTAATGAACAAAAACCCAGTAACTTACAATATAAAATATAAAATATGATTCTAAAAGAATAATGACCCTTTAGAGCGCAGAAGTGCAAAGCTTTAGACTATGTCAGTTGTTCACACGAACACCCTGTATAAGAAAACTAGTGGCTACTCCCTCAACGTTGTCATACATTTTTGACAAACTTTACAAACTTATTTTCCACTGAAGCTTCCTACATCTTAATTTTTTATCTAAATTTTTCAGCACTGAAATACGCAATTTAAGTTTGCACGTAAAATCTTCCTTACGACCTGAAAAATTCACGACCACAAGTTCTGAGGTAGTATAAACTTTAGTTTTGATGAAGTCACGACTTTCGACTCTGAATTTTGGTTTTATTAATTTTGAGGGAATCATCTGAAAACTGTTAAAAAGTTTCAAGGCTTACAAAATAATTGCTAAAGTTGGTAAGAGATTTTGTTACAAATTTATGTGTGTTTTAACATTTTTATTTTGTAATACGGATTTAACAGTTAAATAGTTTTAGTTTAATAATTACTAGTAAAATAGTTACATTATATACATTAGACATACATACTGAAAATAAATTCCATTATACTTCTATTATCCTCCTGCAGTTTTTATTTTATAGATAAATGTCTGTACGTCGAACCATTAAATTTGTAATTATAATATTGTAGAATAATATTGTAATTATAATAGTGTGCACGAGATGGCACGAGACAAGACAGAATTCAGTATTTCTATTGATTCTCAACTTATGTTCTCTCATCAGCTCTTCTCTTTAGATGCAAGAAATTATACAAAAGATAGATAGGTTCTGAGAAATTCTCAATAACATAGAGACTGCCGACTTAATTATAAGCTTAGTGTATCAATTATCGCGGTTATTTTAAGCTCTTAAACAATTAATAAATATTATATTGAACGTTTGGTTTACGAAGACGGGTTTACACGCGTACCTGATTATGTACCGAATGTGAACGAAACTATTGTTGAACTTTTCCAACAATAAGGCACGCGTGAAAACCCGTCTTCTTAAACAAAATGCGTGTTTTTGGAAAACACGCGTTAGTTTTCCAAATATGATTATATTGTTCGGAAAGAAATACTTAAAGATTTTGTTACAATATCTGTATTATCGAATATTTTTAAGAACAACAGACAGAAACTCTTGTTTATATTGCATTTAAAGATCTACAAATTGTCTAAACATAATTTTCTACGAAATGTTTTTGACCGAAGCGGCTTCGGGCTGTATTTGTTTTTTCTTTCCTTTGTCAGATCGTATGTTTGTGTGTTGTATTACTGCAGAAATTTTAACTCACGTATAGCTCTTAGTTTCCAATCAATCTTAACGAATTTTAGTGCACAGGTTCTACGAAGTTTTAGTTTTTTTTTGTGACCAGGGTTTTTTGATTTAGGGGATATTTTTCCCAAAAGTAGGAGAAGTTTGGTATGGTGTCATTTACTGGCCAATTTCAGTAATTTATTAATGTCATTCCTGAATTGGTCAAGGTTGTCGTTGTTTTTATTAAGTTAAAAACATATCGTAATCGCGATGATTGACAGTTTGCGGAACTACTAGTGATGGTAAAAGTTCAAAATTATAAGCGTAAATGTCACATACTCTTGAGTCTATATTAACGGAAAAATTATTTTTTCGTTCTATTCTCTGGTTACAAAAGCCGAGGTAATCTATGCTTTGGGTGCTCAACTTCTTATATCTATTTTGTATTAGAATAGATAAGCGTACGTATCGAATAATGCCGCAACTTGAAGCTAGGTGCCGGAGTTTTACCTGAGCTCAAGTTGGGAGAGATAAGTTAAGGTTCTTTAGATTAGTTGCAGCGGGTAGGTGAGGTGTGCCTCTGAAGTTTTAACGTACTTCCAAAACTGTAAGTTCAACAATTGTTTTAAAGCCAGATACTATACTTGCAACGTTGGTTAAAACAATTTGTAAATTATATACACGGGACACTTCATTTTTCCGAGATGAAAATATCTGTTGTTTTTGTTCCAAGATATAAGCTATCCTGTTGCCAAATTTCATCCAAATCCGTTTGGCAGTTATTGAGTGAAAGAGTAACAAACATATATAGTAAACCCATGAAAATACAAACTTTCTCGTTTATACTATTAGTAAAATATTCGTTTAGTAAAACATGACTGTAAGCGTATTTAACGCTTTTAAATCTCAAAGCACTTACATTTCAAAGAAAACCACAAATTAATTGTTTGTAACATGTTAAAATTCAGCAACACATTTCTCTCTCACGAAAAACAATTTCAACTCGATGTAATTAGATTTAATCGACAAATTGAGTGCTTACCCTTAATAATTAGTTGTGAAGGTTAGGCGGGTGCTTTCTAGCGTGATATTGATATGAAATTTAATAAACGACGTACTTACTTAACTGTAGTACCAACCATTTTAGACGATTCAACCGGCGATGTCTATACACATAGGTAGAGGTTACATATTTGAGCCATTTGGAGTCGAGACTTTAGGTCCGTGACTTGGGGCTCATCTCATTTTCCAAAACTTATCGGAACGTTAGATCAATGCGAAGCATGAACAGAATTATGGTGTTTATGTAGCCTTATTTATAAGCATTACCATTCAGTGTGAATGGATAAATGAATGAATATAGCAAACAAAAATAAAAAATACAGCAAGACAAATCTATACAATGGTAATCCATAGCGTAACGTGGTGAATTCTGGACTAGCAGCCTTCTGGTAGTGGTGCATTTTGATTAAAGATCAAAAGATCTTAAGTTCTATTTATCTTCTATTTTTCATGTATTTAGTCATGTGACAGTGGTCTAAAGTTTTTATTTAATTTACTTCATTGCGTGGTTATCATAAATTACCTCATCTGATTCCTGGTATTGCCGTTTGATGCTCATTGAAATTTGCCACGAAATTTGAGAGACAGTGTCGTTTTTTCTTCAAAGAAAATTCGTAATATTCCAGCTGGGCGCCATCCTCTTATTAAAATGTTTTATTACGTTAATATATAAAAACTAGCAACCAGAAAAGTGTTTCTATTAAGAAGTATGACATGACTTATTTAAAAAAGTCCCAATCGTCTGCAGTATCACCCATACATAATAGAAAAATATAACAGTAGAGCTCTAGTTAATAATTCAAAAACCCAACCACGGGACCGATGTTGTAAATTTAATAAAGGACCTGGAAAGTAAAACTAAAACTTATAACATAAAGTATATCTCTTAAAAACCCTAATATTCCAACAGTCCGTCGTGGAGTCTCTGTTAAATCGAGGAACACGCATAAGAAAAAACGATGACGTATTTATAAACTTGTTTTGTCTTGGAGTTGGTTAAAAAGCTTAATATGTTGAGCATATCACTAGTTTACTGCTGTATGAAAGCAAGTAGCTACATCTGTTCTTATTTGAATTATTGCTTAAGACTTTATAAGGTATTATAAACTTTACAAGCACAAGCGAAGCAACACAATTCAAAATTAAATTATTAAAATTTAACTAAGTATAATCATCACCTGTATGATACATATATTATAATAGTTTATTGTCGTTAAAAGTGTAACTATATAACAATGTACTTATCACTAAAACAACAATAAACTGAGATACAAAACAAAATAATAGACCATCTCTTACACCTAGTCTTAGATGCAAGGAATTAATGACAACAACTATGAAATCGTTAAAGATCTAAATGCAGAGTCCTAGTCTAAAATTATTATTATATTTCGAGTTCAAGACATGGAAATAAGCGTCCCGAAGAGCTGCGTTGGGGCGTCTTATCGGAACCGCAACTTTGCGCTGCGGGATATTCTATGCTGCGGGTAAGCGCAATCGTGCACACCCGTGCTTCCCTAGGTTCTTACACTACACACGCTTTGCAGTTCAAATGTACTCGAATGTGTGTTACTTTAACTAGGTCACAATGAACGGATACTAAGGAACGTTTTTTGTTGTATTCTCCCAATTATTTGGTTTTACCATGGTGTATTTTTCTTTGTGTAGGCGAAGTGGTTTACCCTGGTGCTAGTTTCATACAAATCTACAATTTAACGTGTTGTCCGAGAATTGGTTGCTCAAGTTGTAAATACCACTTCACGGTAACCCATCCACAACCTGACGGGACAGAACGTTCTTTAACATTGGTGATCGCTCTGAAACACTTCAGTTAAGCGGCAAACAGCTATTTCATGATCAGCCAGTAGTGGCGAAAATACTGATAAGTTATGTTTAACTATTTTTATAAAATAAACATAGTATTAATTTTTATTTTTTTCTGTACCGGTATTAATTTTATTATATTGTAAAATCGGGATAATTTCTTACATATTTTTATCACCAAAAAGAAACATATTTTTTCGGAAATTATAAATCAGCGTCCTTTGTAAACATAACAAACAAAGCTAAACTTTGTTTGAGATCAGTAAATAGTACAAATACAGCCTTAAGCGCCATAAATATTAATACAATTAGGCCAGTACTCCCTGAAGGGACATGATTTATTACTAAACAGGGATAACAAAGTACTTATTATGAAATAAACAAGAGACTCTTGAAAACTGAATTGTATTTAAGACGTATTAGATGAAAATCGAATGAGTGATGTGACACGTCCGTTTGGATAAATAATTTAAATCATAACAAATCGTTAGAAGCGTCATCAAAAAAAACCGACTGCTTAATATTTAAACCCAAGTATCTTAAACTTAGCATCGGTTGTTAGAAAACCTTTTTTCATTTTAGTTCTTTGACTTTTAATGGATGAAAATCGATGATACACTTACCGTCTTATTACAAAAGATTAAGACGCGCCTTTGATAACTATTTGAGCATAGACTTTTTGTTAATTACTTGCTACAAATTCGCGAATATTATTTGTTTAGAGATAACCAACCACCCCTTTTAAAAAGAAAGGCATTTTTATTCCTGTTTGTCTCCTTAAGTGGACAGATTGAGGTGACAAACCGGAATAAAGCATTTAAATGTATACAACCACATAACCCTGTTTCACCATTGTCAAGCGACTAATTTTGACATTTTATATCTAGTATTTTGTTCTAGTATATATTTTTGAAGGGTGTTTAAATTTTTGACATTCCCTAACAAAATAATATGTTGAACTATGCAACTATGCAACAATTTTTTTTTTCAAAATTGTTACTGTCGTATAAGCGTACTTGTCCCATGGTTAACTCCTTGTAAACCAATTTCCCTGTCAATGTCATTTTCGAAGGGCGATAAAAGGCGAATCCTTGAAGACATATCGCACAGCTTTTTCTTAAGAATACTCCATCTTGTAGGAATTCAACGGGTTAAAAAACTCGTCGCAACTTTGATCGTCTTTTGTCTTGTTTTAGTCTGATAGAGAAAATTAATTATAAAAATTAGGATGCGTTAGTATTTGCAACATCTAAGACACAAACTATCACATTTTTCTCCTACACCAATGAACCGCAATCATGAATCACGTCGTGTCTAAACTTCCCCTAAGCAGAGTGACCACGGTTAAAGGTCACTGGGTCCCTAAATCGTAAGAAATGTGGGTAGTTTCTGAAATTGAGCAACGTTGCATGTGAGTAGGCAGTTACGCAGCAGGTTCGGTATGCTTGTGCGCCACCAAATAATTGAACTAATGACCTTAATGACTGTGATTAAATGGCGATTCCTATAATAAAAATGTGTATTTTATTTTGTTATATTGTTAGAAGCTTGCTCAATGGTATTTTAAAGGTATCGCTGTTACGGTTTGTTATTGGAAAGGTACGTCGTATGTATTTTTTTGTAATTAACAGGTAACCTACTTATCCATGTAACGCATCCTTAATGAAAAATAGTATTGGAAAAGAACTCTGCTATACACTAGTTTTTGCGCTGGTTCATGTACAAAGTTTCGTCGAGTTTATTTAAAAATACGACTTGTTCGTTAATTTGACACAAACATGAGGAAATATGTCAAACTTTAAGCAGACAGACTAGGACACTTTATTTGCATGGCCAATTATTGAATATAACACGTTTTCCTCTTAAAATGTCAAAATTTTCTCATAATATTAATAATTAATAATGTATTTTGTACTCGGTTGGTGTTTGTAAACACCGCGTTAACAGTAGCTATTAATTAATTAACATTGTTTCTTTCTTATTAGTCCCACAATCCGAATTATACGAGGGTCCGCGTTAGAGACCCGTATATCGTACCGTAAATTGCCAACAATAAAATCGAGGCGTCACATAGAAACTTGAATGCTGGAAGAGCTTTGTAAACATTGAATAAGTACGATTATGTAGATTGTTTTTTCGATTCCCCGAGGCTTGAACCAGGGATAGAGCAGGCGTTCTGTCGATGAGTTTAAAATTAAATAACAGAATGCTTATTTGATTGCGTTAGCGTAAATTCAGTTTTGTATGGAATTGACATTTAGCAAAATATTGACGCTAGGTAGCGCTGTTTTGATTCCACACAAAACTAAGTTTACACAATGCGATCCAGTATGAAAACAATGTTCTTGGGTCTAAGTGTTTTATGCTTGTATGTGTACATATTACATAGAAGGAATCCTAGTGAAGAAATATGAATGTGAAAGAATAGTAAGTAAGAGTGTAAAATTTGGACACAAAAACATAAACAAATGTCTATCGCCATTTTGCGGTGGCGGATATCATTGTATGTATAGAAATATATAAAGAGTATTCTTCTACTTAAGCTCTTTCATTTGATACCCATATAGAGTTCGTTTTAAAGACATAGTTGATATCCGCCATTTTGTAGCAGCGGTCATCTTGGACCTATTTATAAACAAACATAACTAAAACAGCCTTGAATAATTCAACTATCAAATAAAAAAACAACAACATTGAAATCAGTTTATCTTTGCAGGAGCTACGATAACATACACACTCACGTTAAATTTATCATACCCCGAAGTTTTTGTATCGGGGTATATTCATACTAGAGTTCCGAGAATTAATATTACATTTAACTTATTCATCTCGAAGGCTTTGTTAAATTACTTGATAACTCGATCTTTTAGTCCGGTAAATTTAAAGTCGTCATGTTTTCTTGTATGTTTACATGATTAACCATTTTATTTAGGTAGACAAGTGACTTTGGACCTAAAGGTAATCCCACCAAAAAATGCCAGCCTTCAATCACAGATAAGTTAAGTTGATATAGAAACTAAAGAGTATATTTTATAAAATCAGCTTAAAAAATCAGGGAAAACGAAATCCTGTTGAAATGCTTTTAAAATTTAAAGTTATAACGTCACCATAAAAAATGAAGGAGTTCTCAATTCGGTAGAATCAGTTTTTAGCCTCTATAGCTTTATTATGTTTTACGGGTATTATTATATTTTGTTTCTGGTTTTATCCTACTTGGTGTTATATTTTTTTTTTTCGTATTTTCCTATTTATTTTTCGTATTTTCAGTAGCCACATCCAGTGAAATAAGCTATACTGGTAGTGTTGTACTTCTCGCTGAATAAGCAAAAGGAAAATAAGGCAGGGGGTTGGCAAGGAGAGAGGGGGTCAATGTAATTAATGCTTACGTTTAATTGTAGACAAAATTAGTCGAGACAGACCCTCAGAAACTTGAGACAAGACAGTGAAAGTATAGCAGAAGCTTTTTATATGATAGAAATTATTTTAGTAATGATATAGGAAGTGTAAACGAAATACTTTATCCAGGGTTGTCGGTTGAACTACTGCGGAATGAAGTCATTGTCGTTATCATGACGAACAATTGAGAATTCTGAATAAATCTGTAACTATTTATCGCCAGCCGAAAAATTTACTAAAATTAACTCTATTTACCAGCCGACTTTAAAAATCGAGCATATTCTTAATTTGACTGCAAGTTTTAAAATGATTTATCACATTTTTAGAGGAGAATTAGATTTTAATTTAAAAGGTTACAATAATATCTCTCTCTCCATATGTTTTTTTATCAAAATCAGTACAGTAGTTTGTTATTTAAATCAAAATAACTGAAATACATTTGTTCCCAGTAATTTTTATCTATACTAAATTTTGATGGTATTGTCAACTGTGTTATGGGACAAGATAAATTGAGTTAGTAAGAGGTAGTGTTTGACATAAATTAAAAAACATAAATGTTAATTGCTATAGTTCATCGTCAATTTCACTCATTCGGTCACTAGTGAAGTTTCTCACCAGAAGTTTGAAATGAGTAATTTTAAAGTGTTTTAACCACATTACATTATCACACATTATATTTACAAAATTTAATCATAGAAATTTTCAATGGCAAGCTTTTTAAATTTATCTAAATCATATGTCTTTTTTGCATATCGGATATCAAGGTATATTTGCAACAGCGTCATTTACAAACTAATTTCAATATTATTTGCCAAGAACTCTGACTACGTATTCTAACTACATTGTTCAAGAGTCGTTCGTTAAGATCGTCAATTTGTGGCACTATTATGTAACCATTTTCTAGTATATTTCATGCTTTGTGTGCTTACAATTAAATTAATCAATTAATGAAGAGGTTGTTAAGATCACAAAAAAGATTGTACTGTGAAGTTTTCGACTAAAAGACAGAATGGTTTTTCTTTTTTTTCAAGCGGCCGAAAAACACCTGAGGTCTTTGCATTCCTTCCTCACACTCACACTTGACTAATAGCCCTTTTTCTCACTCCAGACAAGTCGACGATAACATTTTAAAAGAACGACGTACGAGTAATGCCCCAACATGTGATCGAACCGAAAACGGATAAGAAAAAAATAAATGAACCGAGTGTCACCTAAAAGAGATTCGAAAAAGCTCGTTATGCTGATAAATTGCGTCCCGCAGTGTGTTTGGTACAGTTTCCGGAGAATTCTCTTACGTTTCAAGACGACAAATCGTCGCGATTGTGATGTGTTGTGTCGCATTCCAAATAAATTGTGCGTGAATAGAAAATTCGTTGTTGTGAAAAATTTCGAAAGGCTGTTTGACGAGTATGTCGGGATTTGAGGATATCAAAGTTTTACATTTGTTTTTTTTTAATTAAACAAATGAAGATATTTTTAATTCGTTTGAATATATATTACTAAAAGTCAATAGTATTTTTTTTTAAACTTTCGAGGGTTGTCCAAGTGTTTTGTAGCAAAATAACTGAAAAATTAATCAATTGGTTTAAGGATTGCTGGATTGAATTTGGTTGACACATGTTTTAAAATATTATGAAACTTGTAGTAGTACAAAAAGCAGACACGATTATAATATAAGTCTTTTTACCGCTATTATGCCACAAAAAAATACATTACATCATTGTAGCCCTTTGCAAATGCTTAATGTATGCTTGCAATATTCATATAAATCTGACAGATGAACAATTTCAAACAAATTGCCTACCTACTTGGAACAACTTTACTGTACTAAATATAGAAATTTTATTGTTCATATACTACACTCATAATTTGTCGCTGAAAATACTAAATTCATAAACAGACAAGTAAGGGCAGAACATAAGTAATTAAATACAGTGCTCAGTGTCTACTATTAAACGCAGACGCCATTACAGAAAACGTTTATTTCTACGACAATTCCAATTAATCCTTGGGCTGACTCAACAATAGACTTATTAATTTATTATGGATTGAAAAGATAAATCAGTGTGTAGTTCAAAAGCATGTAGATGTAGTAAAATTCTGAGCATACAACGTCATTTAACTTCATATAGCCAACAGCAAACCAGTTGAAGACTTTGCCTGCGCAATAACGATTTTATATCTCTTTGGTGCGGGCTAGGATACGGGACATGGGTTTTGTCGAGACGAGGCCGATGATTCGTCAACTAAAAGTGCGCATGTAATTAAAAACCCCCACACTACATCACTTTACTAAAGAGTTTATTCATTCATTCACAAAGAGTTAGTTCATTCTCTAAATCATTCACTTTTGTTTCAGAAAGATTGCTTAGCACTGTACCATCCTCAGATGCGATCGAACTTTTCACTCTTGGTTAAACGATATCGCGGTTTGTTTGGCGCTTGGCATATTTAGCTAGTAAATATTAATTTACTTACAATAACAGTAATTGCTTGCAAAAATTAGTTTAAGATTAACACATTTTGAGAGTATTATGAGATGCATAACATAAAGTAATTATGAATGGCAGGTACATATTTGTGTCACAATCCACGCCTGTTACAATGCCAAGACCGTAGAGACAATATCTCCGTAGCGCTGGAGGTTTTGGGCATTTATTACAAGTGTCTAGCAAGAGTAAATCAAAGTTCTATGATCGGTGGATCGCTCATATTTCAATGTAACAGAAGGGTTTGAATAATTTTCCATCTGTACTCGCTGTTATTGACGCGAATGTGTTTTTCTTCCTGTAACATCGTAAACTTGATCATAACGTGCATCTTATAATCAAGTTTAGTGCAAGAGCGTGGAAAAAATACTTCATATGTTTCACAAAATGCATATTTTAATTTTGTTATTTTTGAGGCAAAATATTAGAGCCACTGATTACAGGGTAGTCTCTGCGCATCATTTTCTTATTTTTTTATCGTAGCTTTTACAACTGTTCATATTTTTGGGGTTTAAACTAGTATGATTGTTTGTCTATAGTTTTAATGACTACCTGTATTTTGTTACCTAAATACTATTCGTAGTAAGCCATGAGAAAGAGACTCATTTACTTAAATCATTGTGATAGTTGTTTGTTATGATGCTGAGATAATAATGATATTAGCCCTCCTACTCTTCTAACCGATAACTCTGTGTATTATATATTAAAAGAATTGTATATATTGAATTTATTTTTGTACCTCTTCCCATAGTCCAAGACATCACAATATAATCACTCACACACTTATATTTACGAGTAGCTTAAAAAAGTTTAGGTTTTGTTTTGGTCATATCGTGTTATATATTATTATCTTATGCATATTTGTATTGTAAAGACTACGCCAGGCGTTTTTAATACATTTCAATCTAATATATCAATAGTAAAAAACTAAGGTTTAATCTTATTACTTTAATAAGATTACACCTAGATTTTTATTATTTACAGTAATAAACTATGTATGTAAAAGTAATAAAGACCGTTAATGGAACCTAGGCGAGTAGTACGTGGCTAGGGCTCAATAGCCGTTTAATTTGACTTTATTATAAAATGGAATTTTTGATCGTTCACCCGACGGACCGCCGTTTTTATTTTAATTTCTGCATAATATTAAGTTATTGAAGGGTCGGTTAAAATTGCGTATTAATTAATGGAGGAAATATTTGCAGTTAATTAATCGTTAGGGGTGGGTTATTAAAATACGCCGCGGTTTTTCTCATCAAAGATCGGGCCAATCTTAGAGGGTTTTTTTTTGTAAATAGGTCAGCAATTAAAGATTATATTACCCATTTAATTTTGAACCCACAATGAAAAAATGGTCGTCGGCTTTCTATCATCTTCGTGTGCGAGCCAGAAAACCACGTTTGCTTCTTCCAAGTCTTCTTGTCCACGTCCGTTCAAAACTCATCCTTATTTGCACTATTTAATTCACGTAACAGACTTAATAGAGGTATGTATGATATACTGTAAATATTGTTCTATATTATTATTATTTTAAGTCGTTTTAAGAAGCTATTCCGCGACTGAAAGTCCTCGTTCGTTAGCGGCATCAATCCAGTGATCTAGTACTGCTGTTTCTGTTTATTACAATTAAATTTCCAACATTAAACTAATATTACAGTCATATTACTGTTGTATGGATTAGATTTTTTACCTTAAATTGAATGAGAAATAAAAATCTAGACCGATTTTCACATGCGCGAGTTCCGAGAAGGAATACTCAACAAATAATGACGACATCTGTTAAGGTAAATAGAATACGTACTGTATCCATCCGGGATTCACAGAACACCTCTTTCTATAAACCTCACACAGAAAATAGCTATTTGGAAAACGTCGCAATTTTCACCATGTAAATTAGGATTTTCAATCTTATTCCAAAAACACTTGAGTTGAGATTTAACGAAAGATGTAAGTAGCATGTACGATTTTGTAGTTCAGCAGTGTATGTGTTACTCTAGAGCTTTATTACAATTTAAGCGATGTAACAAATTGTAAAACGCGCTAACGTGAATTCTGTGCACGTCCGTACTTTGTTTGGTACTCTCTTTCATCCTTTTGAAAGTAATTTTCTGACATGTTGCCCTTCACTTGGACACTGGATCCTCTGAAACTGGGTTACGTATAGTTACTCTTACCTATTCACGATGAAGCTTCATTTCGTTTAGGATTGGAGTAGCAATAAAATATTTCTTGGACAGAGAAGTTTGGGAACTTTTCTCGACTTGACTTCGGGCGCGAGTAAAGACTTACAGTCTCTGGGCCTCTAAGAGGGTAACTTTATCTGGGAGCTGTGACTTCGTTATGCTTATATGTGTAATGTTTTTTTACCGTCATACATTCGATAAAACTAATTTAATTACATCAGTTGTAGTGTTTTATTTAAAACACTACAACAGATGTAATGTTGTTTAAAAAAAACTGTTTTATTTTAAGAGGTCGTTGTATTTGTTATAATTGTACTTACTTACGTCTTTTCGACCTGCAATACGACAATCATAAAACACCAAATGCAAGGCGTCAAAATAACTAAAAAAATAATATTTTTTATCTACAGAATCTTTGAAAAAATTATGAAGCAGTTTTTTCCAGTTTTAGGTTAGTCTCGTTGCTGTATATAATGGTCAGCATTGTTCTCGCCCCTCGTAATATGATCGTTATTTAAATCAAACCAAATTTAAACTATTTTAGAAAACACGTAAAATTATTGAAAAGTCTAGTATTTGTAGAGTAAGTAGTGGAAAGGTTAAAATGTAAATTACTGTCTGTTATAATATTAGTAGCTACTAAATACTAAAAAAAAACTAAAATTATTAGCAAAAAATAATTAATAATTCTTATTTATTTATATGTTTGTGAATGTGGCATCGTAGCTTCAATATAAGAGAAACCTTAGTGGGAAGTTACTGTTAAAGTACTGCACTGACCCCACGGCTACGCCTGCGTGGACAATACAAAAGAAAACTTTTTTATTCGACGAAAATAGTAAATTCTTACATCCTTCTTAAACCATCGACGAGAAAAAAAATGTGGTTCAAACAAAATAGGAGACCTTGCACGGGTTCAGAGGTTTTCCTCTAGAAGTCCGGAACCCTTAAAACCATGAACGTAGTTTTTATATCGCAGTAATAACAAAGGGCACTCGAAATAATGATATGATATTTATGTAATTGGACTATATCTTGTAGGTATTTCTGCAAAGATAAGCCTCGGTTTTGCTGTGTATCAAGATTCATATCATTCAAATAATGGAGACGTACACCAGGTATCGTAAACGTTTAAAAATACAAACTCTACTTAAGTTTTAACATCCAGACAGGCTACATGCAGAATATACCGGTTCTGTCAACAATGTCGTCAAAATAATATTATTATAAAGTTCTTTTTGACACTGTCTCAGTCATCAGTGAAGACAGTGTTAATGCCGCTGCAAAATGGACATGTCATGACTTTTCGGCCCACGACCACTGCCGGCCACTGGTCTTACCTATAAAGGGGGTGTCAGCCGTGTCTACCTTATTATACCTACTTACGACCTACAAATCCTCTTCGATAATCAGGTTTCTCCATCCTCCGATAATCTTTTCCTTCATTGTTAAAGCAAGTTATAATAATTTCTATAATTAGTTAAAAAATCAGAGGTACACGCACGCCTAGTTCTTTAATCGAACCTGCGGCCTCTTGACAGGCAAGGGGTTTACCGACTAGTCGGCAACTAGTCGGTACTCACATTTGTGCACACAAGAAAATGTTTTCCATTTAATACTCTTAACTTTCCTAAGGTCGTGATATCTTCAGTAGAATGTCCCTCGTGGCATATACGAGCATTTCACGGTGTTTTAACATTTTTAACAAGCCCTCATACTTTCTTCCGATACGTCTTAGATACGGAGAGCTACTGAGACAGTTTTGATCATGATCTTATTATTTATGAGTGTAGGTATAAGCTTACCAGCTTTTTATGAAGGTTTAGATTTAGATTTGTTTAGTGTTATTGTATATTTTAAATTTCTATTTGATAAGTGAAATAAAATCTCTTAACTACTATTTATTAGCATTTTTGTAATATATGATTGTTATATTACCTACATAATATTAACCATTAATTACTAAAATACTTATTGTTTTGTATCAAAATTGAACATTTCAGATCTTTGATTCCAAATTTATTTTTATGAATCATTATTACGAGAAACTTCATTTTTATTATTTAAATTATTACTTTTAAATGGAACCTTTGTATTGTCTTCCTAAAATTGAAATTCAAAATTAATATTATTTATTGAATCAATTATTTACATCATTTTTGAAAATTGCTGGATACTTTGTTTAACTCTAAAATTTGTTCACGAGTTTTTTAGCAATTTCTTAGCAAATGAAACATAGTTTATTATTTATTTTTGCAATCTACATTTTATCGTACCTCTACATTTTTATCGCGCTTTTTGTATAAACCTCTAGTTTTCTCCTTAGAAATAAAGTTCTTCTAGTGAAATATTGTAGAATAAATATCTCAGCAAAAGAGTTGATTGAACCATGCGAGCAGGTTGTGGTTTTATTTTTGTGCTCATAAAAAGATATTGCAAAATTTGTTAATAATCAGCGTATCAAAATAATCATTTGATACAATTTTGTATTTCTAAGCAATAAGCGAGATCAAAATTATTTTGAACTATAATAATTAATAACACTACAACACTTTTGCTTAGTAACCAAATTTTATTATAAACCCGTTGCCTCACAAACGAAAGGGAGCGGATTCAAATATACCCTTTTATAGGGGAGACCTGTGCTCAGCAGTGGGATGCCTATGAGTTGATATGGCACGGCATGACATCTAAATATTTTTGTACAACTAAAACTAAACGAATATAATTCAGCAGGCGTCTATAAAAAAACATTGAAAAAGTTTATCGGTCGTCGACTAAATGTATGAGGCAGGTGATTATATATTTAGTACATCCCTAACCGATACGAGTAACCCTATACACAGAAAATTATTTAGCTCTGCCTCTTCATGTAGCTATAGATACTCCTATAGCCACATCTGCGCAATAAAAGTGGTGGGTGTTAAGACTGTGGCAAGAACTGTCCTCGGGGGCTTTAGATTGATGATTCTGGCCAGGTGATCCCTGTATAAATCGCGAAGGAAACACCAACCATTTGCTTTATGAGGAGCCGTTGAAAATATTATCACGATTATGAAGACAGCGATACAACTAAAATCTCTTTATGAAAAATTGTAATTGTCGCTCAAACGTAAAAGAGCTTAGATCCAGAAATATGGTGCAAAATGCTTTTTAACCTTTTTACTCCTAAATAGAATATTAAAATAATAATAATTACTTTATAATTGACACCTCATTGTACTAGCAAATAATACTGTTATTTCTTATTTACATAAAATATAATGCAAAGAAGTTTTTACAGGAGCAGAAACAAAAGGCCTAACTTTGCTTATGGTTTAAGTAAATAGCATTATTATTGTCATTATTTCACTACACTTTGAACACAATGCCTTCAGTCCGTTGGTTTAGTTGGAGGCGCAACGTTTATGTCTGATTTGGGTCAGTAATTCGTCCAGCGGTGTACGAAGGTAGACTTAAATTAGGGTTGATAGTTTAGGACTGGAGTAATTTAATTAAATTCTGTCATAGTTCACTTTTAGTTGTATTGTTTGGACAGCCGTTTGTTGTTTACTTTAGCGTTTGTGGTTATCTTGCGACAGAAATGTGTCATGGTTTTCTGTTAATTGTTCGAAATTATTAGGTACAAGTTCCTTATGCAGAGTTTTAGTATATTAACACAATGTAAAAAATGATTGTTCGTTTTTAACACGCTTTTATGAGCTTGGTAAATGTATCTAGATTACGGTAACTTTGAATGTGATTTTCACTTTCTCAAAAACATTGCATGGATTTGAAACTTTGCACATTTATTAAAGAATAATGACAATGTAATAATTAATTTATAAAAAGTTTTTAGTTCTTATAACTATTTCAAATTATACATTCATGAACCCGCATACTCCTTAAAGCTTCTTACTTTTTATAATTTCATATCCTGACATAATTCATTCAATTTGTCACATTCTTTTCAGACTATACATAACCTGGTAGGTACTTATTATTTATCACACGGCCATATAAAATAAAAGAGTTTTTATAGTCAGTAAGGCCGTAAACAACAAGCCTCATTCTGCCTCTCCAAAACTGGAACATTATCATTTCACGCGTGTAAAATTAAGCTGGGCACAGACCGTCTTTTCAAGCCTCCTAGTTTTCTTTCGTGTTTAATTTTTATATTAGATCAGTTGTACCTACTGTAAGTATTACGCTACTTGCAAGCGACATAAAATAGAATAGGTATAATGAAGTTTAAAACTTTTCATCCCAGTTTGACCACCTTAGATGTGAAATTCTCAAAATCCTTTCTTAGTACTCCTCTAAACCCTGTAGCGATACACTCTCTAAATTTCAAGTATTTAGTTTCTGCAGTTTGGCACTGCGTTGATTGTGACCTATCAGTAAGTCAGGACTTAATAACTTCCCAATATACAAATAAAACTACACTCCCTTCATAGGGGAGACCCGTGCCCAACAGTGGAACGTTATGGGTTGCTACGTACGTATATATAAATAAGTGTTCTCTAATAATATGTGCAACTTCTTATCGCTTTTGGATACTTTTTATAGCTTGCATTTAACCTATCTTGTCTGGGGTAAAGCGACAATTTGGCCTAAAATTTAGCATTCCTGCGTAGAATAATCCAATTCACTTGCTATTAAGACAGGCCCAGATTATAATTATCAGAAAATTTAAAAAAAACCGGCAGCTAGTTCAATACTCTATTAATTCGTACAATAAAAACTGACGCAAAGCTATTTTGTATGAGTCTGTGAAACCTTCACCATGTATATGTATCTAGCGTATCTACATTTCATTAATCTACAAAGATTATATTCTTTGCCTATCCATTTTTCTGTGTATACGGGGATTAACCGCTTATGCTTGTACACAGAAAAGTAAGAGTTTCAAAAGCCCACAGTCCAGTAACGGTAGGTCAGTTCTGGCGTTGACAGGGTGGCATTCGGCGGCTGTTAAACCGCGCATTATTTTTTAACGGCTTCCATCCGTCACTTCCAGAACATTAAAATAAAATTTTAATACTGAACGAGTTTAAGTTTTATTTTTGTTGGCTGAAATTTTGCCGAGGTTAAGTTTTATTTTTTAACACAATTGTGTTATATAAGAGTGATAAATTTGTTTTAAAGAAAATTTTATGCGGTGTTTTGTAAAGAAAACTTTATGCTAGAGACCAATCTTAATCGGACATCGTTACCAGTTAGGGATGTACTGATTCGCAGGTGGAAAAGGGGAGAGTTTCACCGTCACTTGTCACATTGAATAACTTGCACTGTAGAATCAACGAACATTTTCAAAGAGCAGCATTTTATCGGCAGTCGGCCGATATGTATGATGGCCTGGTTACTAGGATAAAGCTGATTTTTTTCTTGGTTTCCGGATTGGTCTTACAGACAAACTTGATCTAATGCTGACTGCAATGTCTTCTTTTTGGTTTAATACCCTTAACTGATAATCAATGGGGTACATTGGTTATCAGTTAAGGGTGTTACCTGTACCAATGCAATGGTGTACATTCGTTATCAATACCTGAGTAATACACTAATTTTTAGTTATATTCAATAAATTTATAAAAGAAAATTGCTTTAAATTCAATTTACTGGAACGGAAAATTAATTAACTTTAAGCTTCTTATCCGTAAATAAAAAGATTATCCTTTCTAGCTTGCCAATAATGACATAACATCTAACGTAAACAACATAAATCTTCCACGATCCTGAAAAATAATGCTAGATAAACAATAGAAACTGTATAAATGGAATACTTTCTTGGCTTAGAGAGCTAAAACAATAAATGCTCGGCCATAAAACACCGTTTACTATCCAATGTCTGTCGTCTAAGTCTCTTCATACAATATTTATACGCTCTAAGGCACGAGCACCGGAGAGCCAACGGTCCATCTTTTTTTACAACTATTATATTATTTATAGGGACCCGACAGAAGTACTCCTTAAATATGGACTCTGTTATTTTAGGGCCTTTCATATTTAAATCGGAATGGTGATATATCCCCGTGTGTTTGGCCGTATATTTTGTAGATGAGTTCCTTTTTATACCAAAGGAACAATGAATGTGCTCTAGCGAGGTCCTTTTATTATTATCATAAAAATATTGATGGATAAATACTTCTAATCAGATTTATAAAAAAGAGGACTAATATTAATAAATATGTAATTTTTCTTTTATAAATGAATGAGTATGAGCGAACTTAATAAAGAATCATGAAAAATATTGCGAAAATACTGACTTTGATACAGACCCATCACGAAATTAAATATTATAATTATAATATAGAAATTTAACTAGTACTTTATTTTATATTTCTGAAAATTATATTTCATTGATTCCCTATAACAACTTGTCCAACTTGTCTCTTGGGCAAAACAAGAGATCAAAATGACAAAATTTAAAATATCTTAGTAGTTCCGTATTTAAATTACATAAACACAATTTTAGTTCTTTAATTTAATTTATAATATACGCAATATAAAGTACATGATTGCACCATTTTTAATTAGAATAAATGTCGATCTTATTTATTTATCTATGAATTAATATGAATTGCAATTTCACTTTTTAGAGCTGAAGTGAGAATATTTAGAAGATATCTAGAAGAACATTTTTATATTTCTCTGAGTTCCAGTAATAAATTAAAAAAATACAGTAAAGTCTGCATTTAGTTCAATATGAAGTCTCTGTATGGCAAGCATAAGACCTAATAAATGATGCTCCGCAATGAAATTTCACAATATCAAACTCATACATCAATATTTATACGAATAACTCTCGAAATACTTTTATTTCGACTGTAAATCAATAATTCATAAGCCGCGTTCGACGCAAGCTATTCAATATTCCTTTAAAACATTCCTTTTCAATAAACTGACCTAAAATCTTGTCGCTGCTCCTCTATTTGAGTTTAAACTTTGCATAAGCGGCTTTTAAATCAAACTTTATGACTTTCGGATTGCATTATACTGTAAGATGAGCGAAATTGGATTATAATATAACAGAATAAAACAGTATTTTAAAGTCTATTATAAATCTTTCTTATTGTTAAAGTATAACTGAGTTGAGTATTTGTGATAGTTGAACTACTACGTAAGAGTATTTTAATATGATAACTGAGATTTTTACACTAGGTCTAAGCAAAAATTTTCATACAAAAGTTGAAAGCACTAAATCTTCAATAAGTATAGTTCCTCAATTAACTAAACAGTATTTATTAGTACTATTTTAAATATATTTAAACCAGTTAATTAATTAGTAAGCACTCGAACAAATTCATGATATTATAGGAACAAGGTTGAAACTGCAATACCGCAGAAAACATTTTTACGCAAAAAGGAAGGATGTGTATCAATGTTTAATAGTGTATTAGATGCAATGCAAAAACAATAGTCAGTTTATAAAAAAACTAGCTGCGCCCCGCGGTTTTACCCGCAGTAGATATTTGATCATTCTAAATTAAGTATTCTTAACACTTAATTTTTTCAATATTAAAAGTAGCTTTTGTGTTAATCCAAGCTATAAGTTATCTTAGTGCCAAATTTCATCCAAATCCGTCAAGCCGTTTGAGCGTGAATGTGCAACAAACAAACACACATATAAACATTTGCCTTTATAATATTAGTGTGAAATAAATTCATTGTGTTTTTTGGATTCATTTAAAACCAATAGTGGCGAATCAAGTGAGCTGGCAAAGCAGTACCATTTTTTTTTTCGAATAACTGGGTATAATTTTACTAAGAATTTAGGGTAATTGTCTAATACAATTGTGGTGGCAACACTCCAACTACAATAAAAATTACAAACAACTTTGGAAATTCTGAAACCTGGCTTAGGAAACATCTGGTGCATCGGAAGTAAAAAAACATGATAAGAAAAACTTGTTTCTCGTTTTATTTTCCAACTGGCAGCTTATTACATTATTGGCTTTTTAGTAAGAATCTCTAATTTTTTTGAAAATATAATGTAGACTATGTCTCCGGATAATGTAGCTTCTGAACGGTGCAATAATTTTTTGAATCATTGAAGTAGTTTCGGAATCTGTTCAATGCAAACAAACATACAAGCAATGAAATCGTTCCTCTTTATAACATAAGTAATTTAGGAAAGAGTCAGAGAGAGTTGACAGTCTTCATAGTAATAAAGTCTCAAGAAATTAATAACGTTTATGTATGAACTATTTGGGGCCGCAGTTTAAAAATATCAGTCAGTTTTTCCGTTTAAGAAATCATTAGTAAAATATATGATTGAATAAAAATGTATGCCATATCAAATTTATATTCAAATCTAAATTACCAGGAAGCAAAACGAGTGAAGTGTCTCTGATGCGGTAGACCCGCATTTTTTTTATTTCATCACCAATTTAGATGATTCTCTTACGTAATAAAAGTGACTCATATAAAATTGCATCGTAATTTACCTTATTTTAATTCTTGTATGTAGCTATGTTAACATTAAATCAACTAGCTGTTCAGATTATTAAATAACAGAACACTACCTTTACGATTGGAACCGGACATTCACTGATTACAAATTCTCGGAGGAAATTGCCGAGTCTCGATGCAAAATCAAATTTTGTCAGCCCATTCTAAATGAAATCACACGATTTTCTTCCCCTTCTTACTTTCAAATGCTTATATATACCACGTACTGGATTTCTACAAATAATATAATTATTATGTCTAAGCTTTTGATATTCCAAAAAAAAATAAAGCGGTTACTAATGTACCGTAAACGTTCGTGAGGAAAATAGCTTAACAATCACATTTTGTTTCTGTTTTATTAACATTATATTTAGATCATATTTAATTTTAGTTATGAAAGACAACGTGTAGTATAATTGGTATAAATAGAATTTATTTTTATCTAGACTATAAGATAAACTTCACGAGCATAAAGTTTTTGCAACTGCTTTTTAAGTTTGATAACCTTCAAATCAATTTTGTGCATATTTGATAATTTTGCGATATATCAAACATTATGATAGTTTCCCAATTTTGACTAATAATTCTATTTTAAAGAGATGTTTTCCCTTTTCCCTTTAAAATGTACGTAGTAGTGGGAAGTCTTACTAAAATTGCATGAGATAGTTAACGGCAAGAACCCCCGAATAAGAATGCAAATGTTATTGTATTTGGACCCTAAGGTGCATTTTCATCAGTATTTTGATACCTCTCGAGCTATCAACCTTTTCGAGATCAGTTTAATTTCGTAACGTTGTATGTCCTTCGTCTGTTTAGCCATTTTCACTCTTAAAAGGTTGTAAAAGATCTCTATAAAATTCTTAGCTCAACGCAGTTTCATTTTAGAGGCCTACTTGGAAATGTGTTTTCTAGTTTTATTATTTTATTGAGCTTAAACGATGAACAAAAATGTGGGTAGTTTTCATTATATAAAGATAATGGACTTGTGTTTGACCGCATCTTGGCTAATGTAAAGCGACGCTGCGGCCTAAGATAAATCACACTTACCTAAAAGAAGCCAATTCAAAGACCCAGATTGTAGCTATCGGAAAATAGAAATTTAGGGTTTATGCCATTGCAGCATACGTACATAACCCAGGTGAGGTAAAGCAAGTTTAAGTAAAGAAAGCGTGATTATAAAAAAAAGTTTTGTTTTCTTCAAATCTGTAGTCATACCAGCTGTCAAGGTCTCAAAACAAATACTTTATACATGTACCTAATACATTGCCACTTTTAAAATAAAGTAATAATTTAAAAAGTAATATTTTTTTTGGTTACCATTATTTGGAAAGTTAACGGCACAAAATACGGTGGTTCTGTAAAAATATTATAATAGGACGCACGCACTTTACTGTGATACAATCTCTCATACTCGACCAAATTAACCAATGTAAATCAAAGCCTTGCGTTACAAAGCACAAATATGCGCCCGCGCGATAACTTACATCCCATGATGGTCCGCAAGTAACGTTGTTTGCTTAGGACTGTATCACACAGTATAGTGATAGACAGTATTGTAGATTCGTACATCTGAGGCCGGAACAAATACGAAATACTCTCAAGCTGTCGGGCATCTCTTGTTTTTAGCAACCTGGTCTTAATACTCTCAGGGTGCGATTTTAGTAAAGACGCATAGCGAGAGGAATGTGTTTCAAATCGTTTCATTTACCAAACCCCGCAATTATATAGGATCTTTACAAACACATCCGCGCTTCCCATCTTTACTAATCCTTGGTGGAAACGCAACCTTATTATTTGTTGTCCACCGACTTATAAAAAAAAGTTGTAGGTGTTCAATTAGGTGGCATATATGTCTTTTTTAAACGTTATTTACCTGATTTCTCGGGATCGCTAAACCGATTTGAAAACGCTTTCTAATTGAAAAGGTCTTTACGTGTAGTCCCATTTAATTATGTTTTCAAAATTGGCCAGTGGTTTGATTTTTACACCCAAATAACCAAAATAAAAACACTAGTTGACTATTTATAAGTGTATATTATTGTTCAATATTTGATTTAATACCAAAGTTTATAACAAAACTGTATGAAATTGAAGTAATATGCATAACTATATAAACTGCTATGAGACTGTAGGACCATCAATGTGACGATCACGATGATGTTATCCCCCAATCTCATTGCACGGATTTTCTTTGTTGATCATTTTTATAATCAAACATAAAATGATTTAAGTGTTTAGGTACTGGAGTATGTAGTATCCACCCTTTTAAATTATTCACATTGTTATACACATACATTGCCTGTCTGCGGTCACCCCATAATTCTTCGTATTTTTTCAACGCTCGCCTTTAAAATGCCTGCGTCTGTGAAAACATTTGCGAGAGTTAAAAAACGTCAAGTCCCGTGTACAGCCTACGTATGTTTTCTCAGGTTGTTTTAGTTTATGTAGGAATTTTTAAGCCTATTTTCTTTTAGAGTTTTGAAATCGCCGAATCATATCAACGTGTTTTAACGATTGCTTAATGTTTTGATTAGAATATAGTCATGAGTTAGAGTTTGCTCAAAATTCCGTCATTCCAATAAACTGAAAAAAAATATTTATAATGAAATAATCACTTGTTTATAAAAAAGCTCCGATATATTTTCTAAAACATTTCCTCTTCTTTTACTTCGCGTATGCCTCTGATTCATAAGTAAGTAAGGCCTCTGACATGGCCTATACTTAATTGATTTGCGAAGACAAACGATCCTGTATACCAAAATATTGAAAACAAAATCAGCCATCATTAGGGTACAAGAACCACAAATAACGTGCCATCGTCCAGTGCTCCACATAACATTACAAAGTAAAGACATAAACAAAACATTCCGCACGCGGTCACCCATCTAAGAGTCCATAAAGTTCCTTCGCCTTCCCGTTACCGAACCGAGCGTCATAAATATGTATAACCGGAATCAAGCATGCGTCGCGTATAAAACGACGCCGAAAATGCGATCTCCAGAGACGTAGGTTTGCTTTGATGAAAAGATACGCTGGAAGTGAAAATATAACACACATTTCGTAATATACAGAGTTATTACTTAAAGGTGTAATAAGTACTGTTTCCATTTGCCGGAAATTCTGTGGCTTAAGGCTGAGGTACTGATCTTTTTTGACTAGGCAACTATTGAGGCTGAGCTAACCGATCTTTTTGTCACAGCGATACTTTCTGTGTTGTTATGTATCAATAAAATTATTTGTCTTTCACAACTACAGTTAGATACCTAACGCATAAATACTTTTAACTAGGTATCTATTGATCTGTCTAATCTGATATTGTCTGATTTTTTATGTTTTAATATTACCTGTTTAAGATACAAATGATTCTATATTTTCCTATAATAATTATAAAATTTTTCATAAAAAATACTTATATCATAGGGATATCAAAACTTACCTAGTCTATTCTAGGTCAAGTGAATCCATGCACATCAGCCAGCACTCGGTTTATTTGCCCCTATTTGCATAGAAACGTTTTTTTGTGGGCGTCCTTGTTTGTATAGTGGATAGGTGAAAACGCTCCGTAGCGCCCTCTACATAATGCCACGTAACTATCTCTACGAGCAAAACTATTGTAGATATCGTGCCGCTTAAAGTATATGTTACTTTTCATTAGAAGTTTTTTTATGATCATATTAGTAAGAATCACACTTACTCCTTACAATTGAAATCCCACCCCGTTCAACTTTAATTGTAAAAACTGCCAGATTGTAGTACTTGATATCGGGTTCACTATTTCCCGGTAATGTAATAAAAGGTGTGAAACAATCTTTAAAGTTTAAAATAATAAGATAAAACAATCAAAAAATAATAATGTAATAATCACAAAAAACCTGAATAAATATATATATAATATAGCACAGTCGCGTGTAAAACGTTCGTAGAGATAGCTACGAGTGCTACAAAAGTCGTAGGAGCTCCTACGGCATCTACGAAAGATTTGTTTGAATTGAAAGTAGTGTGTGTCAAGCTTTTATATCAACCTTCTCCCCTGAGTGGTATCAAGAACAACCTGCTATACATATTATGAGACAGTAGTACTGTGAATTTTTTTTAAAGTATGAAAGGTAGATGCATAGTTCCTATTTTACTACTTTGTGTCTAAAAGTTTACGTTGTATTAAAGCCAAATTAATTTATTAATATGTTGTTATAAATAGTCAAACAAGCCGGGGCGGGATGTTTGTTCATTGTTTCTGGGACATATAATATGGCCATAGCACTAGCCGCGTGGCCACGTTGAATTGTGATGGCCAATCTTTACCTATGGAATCTTTATTTAACAAGCCCGAAGACTTATTTCTGTTTTAACTTTACGACCTGATCTCGATGTGCTTGAGGCTTAGTTCAAACCTTTGTGTTATTTACGAGTACATTTCCCACGAAGCTTATGTTCCTTAATGCCATCTCAATGTCCACTAGAAACATAACGGTATATCAACCGGCATTTTATTCAATCTAGAGTATCTTTGTATTCTTATCGGACTAACTAAAAGTAGGGTTATATTTTTCGTGTGTATGTTTGTACATATGTCTCTCTTTGTGGTTGTCTATAGCTTAAACCGGTAGACCGATTTTGATGTACGAGGTGTTATTTGATTTGTCTTTATCTGCAGATGGTCAGAGTTATAGATTACAACCAGTTAACTATAGCTATGACCACCGCCAGACAACCACTGTACGAGTTACATCTCGTGATTTCACTCGTTGAGATACGGTAGTCTAAAGATTTTACCTTCCTTCCTTTTTCAAGTTATTTTCAGTTAAGGTTCACTACAGCTTTATGGATATGTAGATATTTGTGTAAATACTAGAATACACGAAAAATACCTATATATATGACGCATAATTACTTTTCAAAGTTATGATAATTGGTCATTCATATTTTAATAATACGTTTGCATCAAACTTGTTATTTTTTAACATATTTTGAGTGCGATAATGTAACAGTATACCAGTCATGTCAAATAAAAATATTTTGTTGTACTAAAAATACCTAATATTCATTACCTAATCACAACGTTACCACAAATATATTTTAAAGCTTAGTTTAAACGCGTTTTTAGCTAGAGAGTGTATAAAAATTAAACACCTTTTGATAAAATATACTAGAGGTCAAAAGTCAAGTAGCAAATTCGAACGAACGTGAACATCTGACCATGGGCTGTTTATCTTTAAACAATACAAATGTTAAAAGAAGAAGGCGCGGGTTTGCATTACGAAATGAACCGAAAGGAAAACGTATTATCAAGATCTTCTGTGTTAAGATATTCGTTTTTAATCCATTACTATATTTACTACTATTTTTGGTGTAAAATAAAGTTATATTATATTATGCATTTTAACTTAAATATATAGTTACCATAGCCGCAATAATCTAGAACTTACGTAACTAAATTCAAATTAGGCAGCAACGTGCAGACTTGAAAGGCAATAACTTCTGTAACATATCTCACAATCTACAAGTTCAATAGATCTCCCTATATTCAGATAAGTTGGCAAACAGTCGGGACTCTAAGGCTGCTTATTCACGTTACAATTCAGTTGGATCGATCAACTAAATCAATCAAATTTGTATTTCGAATTTTAAAAATCCATGCACTATAAACACACAGTATTGAACACTAAATACAAAAAGATAATAAACATTCCTAACATATTATTGGAATTTGCTAGTATACGGCGCCGTAGCAAACATCCTTCCTGTTTTGGGTCCAATATCTATTCAATAAAAAATCCGCGTCGATTAAACCAATTTGAAGAAGTCATACACACACCAAGATTTGTCAAGACAGGTTAGGTTAGACTATTAGCTACAGACATACAAACATAAAAGTACAGAAACTGACAGATAATAGAAAAAATTGCTGGACCCAAAGCAGGGATGCTTTGTTTGCTTCGCTCGCTTGGTGAATTATATATTTTAACAATACAGTTTTTAGACATTTCCTGATATTTTATTATCGCAATATTCGAATGTACAAGTACATCCTAATGACTCTATTCCATTTATGAATTAAATACATTGCCTTGCACCAATGGCTTGCATGAGTAAGCAGTTTAAGGCGCAGTTGCAAAAGTCAGGAGTTTGTACAATCAATTGAAGAGGATGGATTGTACTCTTAAAAGTTTGTAGTTTTGGCTTTTGCGAGGTTGATATCTGATACTAGTAGCAAAATTAAATACTGAACATAAATACCTGGAGCTTTCATGTGTTTCATGTGAAATAATATAGGCAAAGTCAAAATATAGACTGGATTTATTCAAACAAGGTTCTGCGAGTTTTTTAGAATAGTTTAGTCGTTAAAGATTTTCGACCGAGGAGTATTCATAATGACGGGATAATTATACCATGATACTGATTAAATACCGGCCCATTTTAAAAATATTTGCAAAAACATGCAGAATACATCAATTCTATTTTAAATATGAAAAAATCGAACCATTTTTAAAAAATTGAGTCAATAGAGAAATAAGTATCTTAGAAATTCCAGTTATTTGAGTATTCAACTTAACTATTTATACTTCGTAACAATAAAAATACATGTACTCGTAAACAATTTATCGAGCCGTCCATCTCCTAAATTTCTAGAGAGATTTATTAAGGAGCATCCGAGCATTCTTATTTACACTGTTTAATTCTACGTGAGAGACGGTCAGACGCCCTTCTTTAGCCCCGGTATTTGTACACTAATCTTCTGAAAATTAATTACCTCCTCTACCTTAGGGTGGTTTATAGCGACGTTTTACGAGAAAGCAATTCCATGGTTTAATGAATATACTATAAGCATGCATATATTACATTGAAATATAATTTAGATTTCTACATAAGGTAGACTGGAAATAAATAAATAGCAAAAACGTCGTCTTATACATACATCGTTTACGCTAAATTTTACTTCATTTTCCATTCTTTATATTAAATTGTTTGGAGAGATCAAGTAGATCTTGAGATTCGTTATACGAGTATTTATTTTTGTGTAAAACTATAGTTATACTAATGTAATAATTATACTGTAAGATATTTTTAAGTGCTTATTTCTTTATGACAGTAAAAACAATAAAGAGATAATATTTTTTCGTGTGCTGTTATCATTTTCCTACAGATATTTATTTTATATACGCAGGACAATATAAAATACCAACAATATAACTCTGATTTACTCCGTGGCTGGGAACAACAATTAAAACGGACCCTAAGTAAGCACCTACTGCAAATAACTCACCGTTATAAGCTTAAAGCTGCTGCTAAGTTTGTAACATCGATTTAAGTAGCCTCATAAAATATGTTTATGCCGATGTATAACTCTAAACAAAATAAAATATCAATCCGTACTCGTTAATCTCCGAAAGGCTCGATAGTAGTTTTTTAACTAAATCCCTTCTAGAATCATTAAAGTCGTGATTATTAAGCAAATAAGTTTCCCGTATTGTAAAGTTTATTAAAATAAAACCACGAGAAATTTTTCATCACTATATTGTTAATAACATTTTATATGTTTGAATAGAGCAATCGAATACACTTTTCTCTCTCGTCATTTTGATGCAAAAGTCGTACAAATTGCTTGTTCTTAGATCATTAAACTACAATAAAAGAAAACCACAGATGATTTCAAAATTCTAATCGAAGTTCTCAAATATTGACGTAAATACAAACTATACAACGTTTAATTAAAAACTAAAATTAAATTAAAATCTAAAACAAATAAGCAAATTACATATTTAGTTGGCATTCTGACTATTTTTAATTTGTTATAAACGGTAATACGATTAGAAGGAATGTTTAATTTTAACTTCTGCAGCAGAATAGGTTGTTACTCATTCAATTAAAACTGTTTTACATCAGAAAAACGAAGCTTGAAATTATGAAGAAAAAGATACGACTATCAAAATTAACTACTCAAAACATAAATCTAGTAAGGTCTAAGTTGAAAATAATGAGTAGTCATTCTGTGTATGATACATTTGATCATGAATTTATTAATAACTAAAATATTCATATATCAGAAATTAACGTTATTATGATAAACGTGGTTCAACCGTTATCTTTAAGTACTATTCAATTGTTAAATCTCTTACATTTATTATTGAAACTAGCTGTACCCGCGACTTCGTTCGCGGTTGCTAACCTTTTATAATTATTTCAGAGGGACTTATTAAAATTGTGAATTTATATCAGTCGTCCTTCTGAAAGTCTATAATAATTGTCTGAAATGCACTGCGACGGTGCTTGGCGACATATTTTTCAACTTGAAGTGTTATCCTTAAACGTTAGCTCAAGCTCTGTTTGCGTATTGCGTGAGATGAACCTGGTACCTCTCGCACGGTAATGTACCCCCTTTAACTACTCGGTCGCCATCGATCGCTACGAAAATTGTGGACGCTATGTGTTGATACACGTACAATAATAATCTATGCCGCAGCATATAATAATATAATATTAATATAATGATCTATAATCATGATTATAGTATTTTGAGGCCGTATTGTACGTTTAGTCTAACTGTTTCAAAGAAAGAAATATTTTATTTAGATTTCCATTAAAAATAACCTTGTCGATAGTTTATTGAAGATATGAACTACAATACTAATGTCGTTTTTTTGTGGTACAATAAATTCCAGTAAGTTCTTTCTAACGAAAAAAAAACTAACTATGCAAATAAAGTTTCAATAGAAAAATCTTCCTTGCTAATTATAGGAATAAAATATTTTTTTAATAATTATTTGATTTTCGTAACAAAAATAACGTTTTATGTAGGCATCTCCCACAATTTTTTCATAAAAACTAAAAAACCAATGACTTTTTTACGGTACATTTTAGTTCCAAATCAAATTACGCGTTAAAGAGTTATAGTTAAATACGACTATTCCTCCTCGGTCACAGGTACCCTACTAATTTTTGGGCTAATAATTAGATATTTCTAACAAAAAACAAAATCATCTAAGTCGAAGCACCCGTTACTAAGTTATAGTTAAATACATGCCCTCTTCCATGGAAACTTTCACTTATTATCGGGATAACATTTCAGTTAGACCTTTCCAACAGAAAAGAATCATCCAAATCAGGGCACGCGTTACCGAGTTATAGTTAAATACGATTTTCATCCCGCTCTCCCACAGAAACCCCCTACTATTTTTTCGGATAACAATAATTTGAGTTAGTTCTCTCTAAGAAAAAAAGAATCACCCAAATCAAAGCACGCGTTACTGAGTTATAATTAATTACGACTTTCATTCCCCCTCCCACGGGAACCCCCGCTGATTTCCGGAATAAAAAGTTAATAAAATCTTACCGCATTGTATAAACCTTAAGCAAACTAAGTTTCATCAGAATCCATCCAGCAGATTCGGAGTTATGGAAAGTCCAGAAACAGACAGACAGACAGACAAAAATGAAATAAATTATTTATTTGGGGTCTGTATCGTTAATAACAGCAATAGATTTTTTTAAATATATTCAATGTACAGAATTTGACCTGTTACAGTTTATTATAAATATAGACGATCGCTCAGATTTTAAGAAGAGCTAAGGTTCAAAGAATTAAGAAGCTACTCGTATAAACGGATCAGAAGATGAAAAACAATGCAACACAAATTAAGTAGTTAAATGTTTTTGAATTTCTCTTATATTTTTCTTTAATAATATTAATAACGCTTTTGAACATCTAGAAGGTACAATTAAAACTAACAAAAATGTCACCTCTATAATTAACAGCTAAACATAAGTTTATTAACATATGTTATAAAGTTTTAGCGATAATAAAATTGCAACACACAAACTTAAGTGTTTATTTGCTTCGCTTGCTTGTACAAACTTACCATTAAGTACTTTTGTAGCAAATCTCACTTTAAAACTCTCAACAAGATTATGTTCGTCGGTATCGCTGCAAACTTTTTAATAATTCAACGGATTCGACGTAATTTAGCTCAGACACCGCATGTATGAACGGAGTCTTGCCAGAGGTGGTACACTCGTTAATGACAAACTGTCTTACCACAAAAGATTTGACTTGCCTTTGAACAGATGTTTCAGTTCATTTCTATTACTATTTTTATCAACTAGGTATGATTTTGGTGAGCTTTTGTTTATCTCCAGATCTTGAATGGTCCTTAGGTGATTCAAATTTTAATTAACTGTTTTTTTTTGTGGTTAGTTTGTTCCTAATTATGTTCGGTAGTTAATTAAAATAATCAATAACATCACTTCAAAATCAGTAAAAAAGTACAGTCAAAGATTAAGATACAAATTTGGTAAAAAATATCAGACAGGAATGAGAAAACACAGAAAGTATTATGATGCACATAAACATTAATACAGACAGAAAATTTAGCCAGAATTCTAGCATAAACTTAAGCGTCTAGCATAAAATATGAACGTTGTGCCTGATATATAACCATCCGGTAAACACGAAAAATCAACTAATAAAATAATATGGTAAATAATTCAAACAAATATCTAATACCACGACATTAACAAAGGCCTCACTAACATTAGGTCTCTACGGATCCCGCTATGGTAGAGCTACTTAGAAGCTTCCGCCGTAAAGGGCGTGTGGTCAGAAGGATCCCTAAACTTGCCCTGAGTACCAATTTGTTAAATTATTTAACATCCCCCGGGAGAGAAGATGGGTCTTGATACCTTAAGAAGCTTTTAATGTTCCATCAGTATGGTAGTCCTTTTGTAGTTTTAGTTGGCAGTAAAACGGAAATCGTACCCTTAATTACCGAATAAGCTTAACGTAGAGTATTTCAGCGAAATTGCTTGTTTCACGATTTATAAATACACAGTTCGGGTCATTTCAGACTTAATATCTAGAAAAACTAATTGTCCTGACACAATAAATCTGGGTCCTTTAAATGTGAAAGTATCATATTGATAAATGGAACAAAAAAATAATAATATCTGTAGTAGAGATGACGTAAGTATTTTAAAAACTTAATTTTATTAGTTAGTTCCAAGCTTGTTCTTTTGAGTTTCAGTACTACAGTGGACTTGTCGGATTTAAATCGTAATTAAATGTCAAACGTAAATAAAATATCACATGGCAAATCCAATACAAACTTCAAAATTTACATAAAAAAATATGAATTTCAAAACCCTGTGACGTGGCTCACTCCCTTAACCAAATTAAAACCAACGCTGGAAAAAAAACATCTGACGTAAAAACATCGCAAGCCATATCACCAATTTTAATTAATCCCACATTTTTAATCAGCACGCCCGCACCATAAAAATATAATTACAACTAAACAGAGCACCCGCGCCAGCCAGTTTTATCCGTCCACCTGTTCAACAAAAAAAGAAAAAAACATTCTCAAAAAAAGAAGTTAATTAATTACGTATGCAAATTGTCGAAAAAGTCGCAACGAGACGAGCAGACGGGATAATGAGATTGTACGGACACGTAGGCTTTGGAAAAACAGTAAAGAAAGTACCAAAGTATATTGCGGATTTATATTTCGCACATTTTTGCAAAGACACTATTAGTTAACAGCCATGTTAAAGAACTATTAAAACTAGTCCCGATATATGAGATTATATCTTCCTTTTATACAGCAAAAATGTCCTGAGAGTTTATAACTACAAGAGCTTCAAATGCTTTGAAAGTAGTTTAATTATTGCTTTCGCAAGTTCAACAGTTCTTCTACTAGGAACTAGCCAATTTCACTAGTTTAGAGTATGATAAAAAAATGCGAAAGAAGCGGGGATCAAAGCCGTAAAACGAGGCTAAGCGAGGCTAAAATGAGTCGGCTAGCGGCACTACTAGCCACTCAGTCCAAAATAGAGTTTTCCTATAGTTAATAATATTTTATTAACGTTAAATTACACCACAATTTGATCGATAGAGTATGAGAATTAAGAGCCTGCATTGAAGTAAAGATAAAAGATTTTTCCAGCAAGATTGCATACTGCCTTCGTCAACTATCGGTCACGTAGACACCATGATTAAATCATTGCCGCTCCCTAAAAAATGAGTTCTCTAATGACTGTGATGAAGATCTCCCCTAGAGTAACAAGCAGAATGTTGTTTTCTTTATAAGAGAACGCGCAATGGCAGTTGTGGCTATAGTTATTTTTATAACAGGCTTTGTTTTTATTTGTAAGCAGTCTCTTAAAAATAAAAGTACTTACAAAAAATATGTAAAAAGTTTCTTTGATATATATTTATATGGAAAGCAGTGGATGATGATAAAAACTTTTTTATAGTACGGAGACTGAAAAAAAATTATTGTGTTTTTTTTTTTGGTAAGTGCTGCACAATTGGTGCTTATGGCAGTGCATATGTAATTCATAGATCAAAACAAAATACCTCTATGGTTAGGTTAGGTATGGTGTAGTAAAAAAAAATTGCTCGTGAGGTATACTATATTGGAGAAACTAGTTATAATTAATAATGAATACATGCATGAGACTTCCCACAATAAAGTAAATGCTAAGATCGGCATTAAGTAACATTTAGGCTGATGCGTATTGCGCGGCGCTTGCTGCTCGAACGAAACTATGACAAAAATTTATCTACTACTCACATATGATACATACATTATTATAAACGCAAATTATTCCACGCATCTGATTGTTCACCGGTGTTGACTGTCACGAGTTCAATAAGTCAACGCCTACATGGCTCGTTGCGGAATTAAGTAAGACATGCACGTGTATGTGTATTTTCTAGAACATTTTAAACACAAAAAAGAAACATTTAAAAATAAATATACATTTAGTAGCATGAGCAAATGAATTAAATTACATAACATTTTAATTTTTCCAAACGGAGTTTTAGTACCGGCTCAAATGTCACGTACCCACTCAACATAGACAAAATGTCGCGCTTTTTCCACGTGTGCAAAATAAAAAAAAAACAGTTGCATGCAATTAATAAACTACAGTTTATTTTTCAGTAAAGGAATTTTACTACCAACTTAAAAGTCACAAACTAACATACCTTTAGATCCTTGGTTACATATTTTACAACTTGAGAGTGATAACTAGCCAGGCGAACGTAAGAAAATACCACTATACCTCTAATCCCCATGCTATGGCTTACGTAACCAATTAAATAGTAAAAATAAAATATAAAGCGATATTGTATTAGCCTGGAGGCAATTAATAAAATTAAACAACTTATTAATTTTTTCAAACCCTTTTAGTGCTGACTTATGCGTTACGTAAACCGCTGCAATGTGGACTCCCACTCAACACGGCGAAGTATCGTCGCGCTTTTTCCACGTGCACGAATGGTACGCGGATACCGCGCTCGTTACACGTCATTAAGCGATACTTTACAGCAGACGGCCCTCGAGACTACCCCCTTACATGCTCTCGCTGCATTATATTCCTGGATGTACGTTTCGAGCTCCGTCTTTGATGATGGGAGTGTGGTGTAATGTCATTTTGGTTGCGAGGATTATCCGGTTCAGGGTTTTTTGGCTTGCAGCGTGAGTGGAGGAAGATTTTTTTCTGGCTGTTTGGAAATGGATGACTTTATTTGCGGAATGTGGGATATTGACTGTGGTTAGCGGTGGTGTGTCTTTTGTTTCTTGATATAAAATTAAGTCGGTATTTTAAGTTGTAAGATGTAGATTGTATTCCTAGTAAACTAGAACTTTAAAAAAAAATGTTTCGATACGTGAATACCGTTGGAAAATTAATCATTCATTACTATATCATACGAGTACATTAATCGGAAATGAAGTTGGTTAAGTGTAAATAGTTTTTTTTTATTCGAAACATACTTAATTACACAATTTATAATCAGACCAAAGTAACAAATTACTGTTTTCTCTCACAAACCGGTCGCAACTCAACATAATGCTGGTTGAAACAACCATCGTTGATCTTCCGTTGGAACCGGGTGGTGACGATATATAACGGATATTGATGGCTGTTAGAAATTTCGTTAACCCGATAAGAGATATTCTTGCATCATATTTTCTTTTTGAATGTAGAACAGTCACAAAATTTTAGTTTTTACTCTTTCTTTTTTGTTTGAAAGGCATTCAAAGCGTAAGTGTCTTCGTTGGCACACTTAGTTAACTCAATTTCACCAGACTATCAAAAAACATGGCAAATTCGATGAATTTTGCCTCTGAGCGTAAATTCGACGAATAACACGACGTTCCTTATTAATTAGTGCCAACTTAAAGTATTGAGCAGTTCAACAGCACTAAAAAATTGACAAAAATATTTTTCATTTCGCACTGAACAGAGTTGTGCAAAGTTAATGAAACGCTTGATTAAACAGTAACACAGCATTTACATAAAAGAAAGAAGTAGCATCTGTTGTTTTTATGTGTAATCGTTTTCCTATTTCGGCACTGTTAAGCGCCTTAAAGTGTTACCATAAAATAAAAGTAATGATATTAAATTCGCAAAATAGTATGTTGCTCCCATAAAAAGGCTCTTACTCTGCGACTTAAGCGACAATTTATTTTCGTCTGTCGGGTCCCTATCTTAGGAAGTACAGCGCTTTGGTGTAAAAGTTTTCTGGAGTCCAATTGCATTTCTTGGGCAGGGTTTTGCTACAATCTGAAATAAAGTTTTGTTTAATCTAATTCAAATCGAATGTAATTAGTCTGATAACTATTTAGTTGAGTTGAAATTCGTTGTGTGAATCGAACTTGATTCTCAGTTTAAATGGTTATAAATAATTTTGTTTTATTTCATTCTGTACCTATATAAATTAATAGGTTACTTTGTTTTTATCTTAAATATAGGTATGAAAATCGAAATTGAATTTATACCCATATCTAATATTTACGAATATGCAAAATCGATGTATGAGTCGTACTAACTGGCTTACTTACTGACTGATTGACTGACTGCTAGGTCACAATCAATGCAGAACCTAACCCGTTGGACCTAAAGTTATGAAACTTTAAGGGTGTGTTTTTTTTTGCTGTGTACAAACATAGGGTTTTTAGAAATTCATCCCCTAAATTTAGATCAAAGTTGAAGTTCTTTATATTCCATTTTATGTCACGTTTTAACACCGCGGACGACACCTACTAGTATATTGATATGTATTTAAAAATAATTTTATATTATTTTCAGTAAACATCTTTACTGTCACCGCTATGAATGGAATTTAAATTGACAAACAAGTAAACAAAGTTATTGATTCAGTGTTGAGAATTTGCTTATTAGAGGCCACTCAGGAGTATGACTTATTTCGGCGATTTTGTTTTGAATAGCAATGAGGGATACTGCATTGCATATCAAAAGGTCTTAATTTTTTCGTAAGGTGTAGAGCTAGGTCTAAAATATAGGTACTTCTTTACTTATAGAAAAATAATATATACGCTTAAATTACGTAATCAATTGTACGTTATATCAATACTTGTCTATTTCATATTATTACTTATATACTTAATATGTAAAACTATGTAAACATATTTAAATACGTAAAATTACATTTTATAAGACAAATAAAAGAGAGAAAAAAACATTCTTTTATCTGCTAATATACACAACAACATTTCTCGTGGGACAACTCAATAGGGTCAGATGGGACAAACTTGACTTTTATTTCAAAATTAAATATGATTAGTTTGTATTTTAGTACGTTATCAGAACTCATAGAGAGAAAATACTTTTACCCTTCACTATTCTCTCTATAAATTACTAACAAAAAAAAACAACAATCTGAAAATTTACAAAATGCCTGTCTGTTTCTCAACATTTTGAATCGCAAAACGCAAAAACACATTAATCTTCGGCTGCAGAGCCAACTTTACATCTCAGGTGCAATTTATGTCGTACGACGTCAGAAAACATCCCTCTAATATATCAAAGTGTACGTAAAACACGTAGCGACGGCCACAGTTAATCCGAGCACGTAGGTGAAGTGTTGAAAATTCAATGAAAGTTTGCCCAGCGTCTTGCCGAGTGCGGGCGCCGCAAAGCGCTGTCACAGTAAACCCTAAATTAATATGAATCTCTAATTTGAGCGTCACACGTGTTGCGAGCTCGCAACTTTGCAGACTACGCCAAATTGGATAAACATGTGCGACGAACGGGAGCTCGGGTGATGTACGGGAGGAAAGTTTGAGCGGTCACGACGTGCGATGGCACAAGTCAATATATTAGTTTCACTAGAGCAGCTATCTACTACATGACTATGTGCAATGCGATGCAATTGAGTTGTTTTTAGGTTTGTAGTGTAGGTTTTAATCGCACGATATACCTACTTCAGCAAACTTTATCAGATTTTTGATAAGGCAATCACATGATTCTCTAGCTTATTAATGTCGAAATTTTATAAATTAAGGTTGTATAATATGTTTATATATCTCTTCACAATGTCATATACATCATCACAGACAACTTTCATTATGGGACAGATATTAAATACAAGGAAATAACAGCTATACCAAAGAAAAAATAAATCGGTCGTCGCAATATGTATGAAACAGCTTAATTTTTTTTCTCAAGTGCAGAGTTCGTCAAAGTTTTTCTTAAGGATGACTATAGTGACTGTTTACGAAGACCAATCATTAAAACAAATGTCTATTTTAGTACTTATTGTCACAGTCATTGTTAAATTTTTCCAAAACCCTAAATGCTAATTTAGCTTAGACGCAGAAATTGAGTGCCGTATGTTTACATGCCCTTACCGTGCGTTCAAAGTTTATGGTAATGATAATGATTGCGTTTACTTCCACAATTACTTATGATTTGAGCATTAATGATGTCGAATAACAGCTTTTACATAAACGAATTGCGTGCAAAATTACTTACTTTAATTAGAAATGATGGCACCTTCGAGTTGTCCTCTCTGTAATTTCTTTTTGGAGCAGCAATCCAAAATAGTGTAAAAAACTTGTAGATAAGAGTTGAACATTTTTTAAAGTAAGTTAGTTAACCTACCCCAGAATACGAGCCACCTCTTTCAAACCTTCTCCTACAAAACATAAGATTTCGACGAAGATGTCCTCTAATTTATCAGCGATACCTGGACGACATTAAAAAAAATTTTTGGTTCGAATTTTGCATACAAATTCAATAAAATCGTTATATAGTTACTTTTATAAATAACAATTTTCACACTATATAACTCGTTTAACACTTTTTTTAAAAGAATTACTTTTTTTCTAAGGCAGCGGATAATATGAATTATGATCATAACGGAATTGTATTTTATTGATACTTTTTTACTAGGTTATTTGTTGATTCTGCTTTCATTTCAAAACACGCAATGTTCAACAGCGATAAAGGGATTTGTATTTTATTGTGTATGTGCTGCGCAAAATCCTGACGAATAAAATTACTATAAATATTTTTGGCGAACAGTTTTGTCTGTATCAATTTAGCGTTTTTACCTATTAATTTTTCCAGATATCATCTTATCCGGATAGTTTTGAAAAGTAAGTGTAAAAAATTACATTGTTTGCAACTTAGAGTAAGTAACTAAATAGCAAGTAAGTATCTTTAATTACACTGCTATATGAGGAAAATATATTTTATGATTGAATGCAGACTAGACGCAATAAACTGGCATAGGCAGCTTTACATTGTCAGGTCTAGTAGTTCTACAAAACGTGCCAATTTTTTTTGTTTTCGGGAGAAATATCTTCAGGTAAAAAAACCCCTACGACTAAAATATTTTGTAACTAGTCGCTGTAACAATTTGAATATTAAAAAGTTTCAAATAATAAACCCCTATTTGAACCACTTAGGAGTTGAATTTCCAAAAATCTTTTCTAAATATTTATACATTATAATGAATATACCTTCAAAATTTCATGTCTATAGGTTAAGCTGTTTGGGCTTGATTAGTATCTCCGTAGATTCATAGAAAATGTTAGTCGCTCCGCAGAAACGAGTCATAGAACTTAAAAAAATATAAGTATTGGTACATTGAATGAGGTTACAAAAAATAATTATATAAGGTTGAGTAATATATTAGTCTACATACGGGTGATGCGACAAATGACAAATCTTTTTAATTTTTCAAAAGTCTCGAAATTTACACTCTCTGTTAGTTCGATTTCAACATTTATTATGAATTTAGTTATTTCGCTTACAAAAAAAGAAACGAGTTTTTTACGACCAATCTTTTTAAAAACTGTAAATTTTTGGAATATCGTCGTCTTTTCGAAGTTTTTATTTTATATTTGAATATACACATTTAATATTATATTTATTTAAAAAAAAATTGAAATCAATTTGTGTCGGTTATAAATCCAAGTTTAAACTAAGATGAATTGTTTGAAGAGGCAGAGAAAAATGTTCTAATTCTGAAGCAACGTTCCGAGCGCGCGCAAAGTGCAATTCATTCTCATTAGTTGCACTAGCTGCTTTTCTCATAACACGTTATCCTGAGATAAGAATTGCGAAACGGAAAATGTGGAAAACCTGAAGAGAGAGTGAGAAAGAAATACCTAGTTTTACAAGCTATCTTGAGCAAATTTTATTTTAACGGTGTCTATAATGGTAAAACCATAATTGCTAATGCAAATTGAAACAATTCCAATACATACGTAATTAATTTACTTGTTGTATTATTATCATCCACAGCTCTTCTTCTTCTTACCCATTGTTAGGTATAGGCCTCTTTCCTTACAACTGCTTCGGTCCAGGGCCTATCTTGTCCAGGTTTGACCAAGAACCGATTTTATATCATTTACCCATAATACTGGTGGTCGACCGACGTTTCGCTTCCCTAATGTTCTCTTCACTACTTATTGTAAAAAGTCTGCTTAATATAAAAATAGTATATTCACGGCCTTAGTAATAAACGCGTATCATTGTTGCGCGTCTTTTGTCTTGTTTTGAAGCGTGACATTCTCCATCGGATAAAGCAAAACAGTAACAATAGACGGTCAAAGTTGATAAGCGTTAATTAATAAGACCGCTAGTTGTAGGTATTTACTTTTTAGAGTTCCTACAAGGAACCTTATAATTTCGCTCTACCTGTCCCTTCGCCTTCTTCCATTCTAACCTTCAATTATTATTATTTGTTTCAGTTGATTGTTATCGCAAGGTTCATTCAAAGAGACTATTCCAGCGTTGGTCACAATTTACCTAAACGTAGGGAAATTATAACAGCAGAGTCCTAAGTCCCCACCGTGAGCCGTAAATCCTACGCAGGTGCAGGAGGTCTATCCGACTAATTAAGGAGCCGCTGAATCGACCTTCCAAACTCTACTGTCCAACTTAATGGTAACGACTGCCACCAAAAGAAACATTTAAATAAAGAAGTTCTTAAATAGTTGGTTGTTTAGTTTGTAATCTATAATATAAAAATTAATCGCTGAATGTGTTGCTAAGCGCAAATCTCGAAAGCAGCTGAACTGATTTTGTTAGTTCTTTTTTTAGAATATTCCTTGAAATACGAGGATGGTTCTTACAGCCAGAAAAATTAAAAAAAAATGCCCGAAAAGGTCTTAAAACCTTAGGTTAATATCGTATAAATATTAATTTCAATATTTATTTCAATATTTATTTCAATATTTATACCTGCAATAGTAATATTACTCTCAAAGAATCGACTGTTAGGCGGTACGAAGTTCGCCGGGTCAGTTAGTTCAAAATAACTGAAAATATTTAAAAGGCACCTATGGAAAACTTAGATAATGGACAATGAAAGTTTGAAATTCAAAGCTGACACTATCAATGATTTAATAAAACGTACTCTTTGGTTTCTAAGCCAACTGACGATTCTACTGAGATATAGCTATAACATTTTGGTAGAATCAGTTTTAGGTCCGAAGTCACTCATCTTGCCAGTCAGTTGCCTGTGGAATTTAACGTTTGTTGTCATGGCCCTCTTTAAATTATTATGATATTTTAAATATAACATAATTTTTAAATTAAAAGTACAACTTAATATACAGTGAATATTTCAAGCGTCTGTTTGTCAATATCGAACAAAAACGGGCAAAAAAATATGTTTCTTGTGTTTCATCTTATTCTATTTTTAGTTTCCGTTGTTAAGCTATCACGGTTCATGACAGACTTTAGTGACAGACAGACGGACGGACAGACGGACAGCAAATTCTTAGTGAATGGAAACCTAAAAAATGTTATAAATATGTGCTCGCTACATCTACAGTTCAGACAAGATACCGTTTCCTTCACATATTTACATTAATTTATTATTATATCAGCCAACGGTCGTATCATGTGGTGTAAACCGGACTCCAGTTAAGCCTACAATTTTCAAAGGCTCTTCTTAGCCGCAATGCAGCACGTAGAGGTAAAAACTTCAAATTAGCCTTGTAAATCTCAAACCTCATAATAGTTAAAAAGTATGAATTTTTACTAGACTTTAATAAAAATTTTAATTTTAAAATGATTTCTTACTCTTCTTTTAAATAATTTTGAAGTAAAAAGATGTGAATATCTAATATTTATTAAGGTTCTATTATTTTAACTTTAGAATTGGAATACGGCTGGATGTTACCTTGGATATATATACCTTAATTTCGGTAAAATTAAAAAAGCCCCCAGCAGTACTTCGTTACACTAAAGGTAAAAATTCTAGTGAAATTTTGTGTTATTTTGGTGACTCAAAGTTTTTCTCGATAAATAAAAAATAAATTAATAACTATGATATGTTATTATTTTTTACGCAAAAACGAAACGTCACCGTCAAGCTGTGAACCCATAACAAGCCATTTGAAATATGACAGAAACGTAACAAAATCTCGGATTGAATACAAGCGTGGCGCATTGTATCAGTTGCCGTTTGTAGGGATCAATTCGTATGAATTGTGAACGCTTTTTGACATGCAAAAGGAAACATAACGGGGATATTTGTCGCGAGCACACGGCCCGTTTCCGGGACTATTGCGGGAAGTGTACACAAGAAGAGCATAGTGTATCTGAGGTATTTTTTACTCTGCTTTAGCTTTACACACGCTATGCTTTTGCCAGTGTCATGTTCTCATTATTATAGATATGAGATTTAAATATGTTATTTGCCGAAAGAGAAGTTTTAAAAAAAGTCTATTTTTGAAAAATAAATAAAATGTAATAATTTTTTATGTTTCTTTTCATGTTTAAACTAGCAGATTTTTGCACAACCGTAAATTTTCTTCAGAATACCGAATCTTTATCGCTTAATTTACTTACACATGATTTTTTATCTCGCATCACTACTCCCAAGACGCATTTTCCGAGGAGCAGTGGCTTCGAACGAAAAAAAAAGCAATACAGAGACACACAGGCGCTTTGGGATTAATAATTATTGGTATTTCAGCAATGCATTAGATGAGACTTGTATAAAAATTAACTCCTTATCTCAGATAAATATAAATATAAAAACTTATATTTAAGAAATAGAAACATAATAATGTTAAGACTGTTTTTTTGGTTGGCAAAAGGAGAAATATTCAAATGATATTCAGCTGATGGGTATTTGGAGCTTAAAGTCTGAAAGCTAAAGGTCTTATTTTGGTCGCGTCCTCCAACAGACACGGAATATGTAGGATGTATTCTTAGACCCTTGCATTTAATACACCTAGTCCAATTATAAAATTTTATATCGTTTACGTCACTAGAGGTTTTCGTTTACAAAAGCAATGGGAGGTTTGTTTAATTGTCAATAACTACAAATTCCGTCGATCCCTAAACTTGAATAAGCACATACGCTTGATAAAGGTCAGTCCCGAGTTCAATATTCAACAGAGTCAAGCCGAACTAATAATAGGAATATCAAATCAAGTTTTCAGTTTAATACCTATCATATATATAAATATTATATATTTAAGAATTTCCTTTTTCTTAACTGTATATATAATATGTATTTTTAAGTATTATTATGTGTTTAATTGCTTACTAGCGTATAGGTTGATCAATAAATGTTTTATTTAGCATTACATATATGGTTTTCAAAAACCCAAATATGTAAACTCTGCATTAAAAACACTTACTTCTGCTCCGAATAAAACTCGAGAAATTCTAGTATGTAGCACCACTAATACTTCAAAAAACGTGAAATACCGTCTTCTCATTTTTTTAGTATTGTAAAAATAATAAACCATCAGCGCCCTTTGAAGAAAAAAATATTCTTATCGTTCCAGGTGTCTCTGCAAAATCGGAAAACATACATTGAACAAGTAGTTTAAAGCGAATTCAAAAAACCCAGACTGTGAAAATTGTAGATCACTATATCTTAACAAGTGAAATCGCGGGATGCAACTGGTACGGCCTACGACCATCAGATAAAGATAAATTCAATGACACTTTGCTTTAAAATCGGTCAACGGTGTATGGAGAGTCACAAAAAGTTATAAATATATACATACTTACATACAAATATACAAACATACACTCGATAAACATTATCATCATCGTGGGCTGTAGGATAAAAAAAATATCGACCAACTGATAATCTTCTTCTGTTAAAGCGTTATTTGATTAAGTCCATATTAAGGGAGACAAGCACTATACTTCACCGTGGAGTAAACTATGTACACCAGGCTTTACATCTAGTACGGTATGAATATTGTATGAACTGTCCCGCGGGAAACGTCTCCTGGATAAACGCTCTTTTAAACTCAATGGGAAAAATTCAGTGACGCAACTACTGTGGACCTTTAGATAGTATGATATTGTGTAGGTAAGAGAAGATAATAAAAACTTTGAAAACCTGTTTTTAACAGACTTCAAAAAAGAGGTTCTCAATTAAGCTGATTTTTTGCTATAATTTTCGTACCTAGGTATACTCCCCGATTACTCAAAGACGGATGGACTTATTTACAATTTCATAATTGTTCGAAATGCTTTCCATTTCTTTTCCAACTTACTTTTTCATATTAAATTAATCCCATATTTTTTTATCATAATCAATACGTATCTATAGTTTTTGACTTCATTGATGTCATTTTGTCGTGTAACGAAGGTTTTACCCGCCGAATAGAATTCAGTTTTTCTTAAGTTTTTTTTTTGGATATGTAAATATTTATATATTTTAAACTAGCATCAAATCAGTGGGTGATTATGAAAGTTTCTTTTTTTTATCCGCAATAACTGGTGACATGTACATAATATAGTTGCAACATTTGTATTAAAATGTTATAACACAACGCAAACATACCAAATCAAGAAAGAAAAACAAAATTATAAATACAAAGTTAACATACAAAATTGTTTTAAAGCTCTCAGCGATATAAGATAAACATGTCGGCAGCATTCGTACTCTCAATCAAAATATAATGAAGTGGGGTTCCAGTTAAGAAAATAACAGACTAGCCTCAGGCAAATGAGATTCATAGACATTAGACTTGCTAACTGACAGAAAATTAATGTGACCCCCACTTTGTCTTTTTGTAAAGGTAACGTTTAAGCAATTTTACATCAGAATAAACGTTAATGAAAATTGTATGAAGAAATTTCGTCTACAAAATGAGTATTCATGAAATTTTTGATTACAAAGACAATATTTATTATTGTAGCTGCTTTATTTCCGTGAGGGTAGAGGAAAAAAAGTGATGACATTAATATCTATGAGAAGAAATAATTAATGACACCATAATTGTTTTTTAATAATTGCGTAATGATTAGGTTCTTTACAGCCAATGTACGTAAATATTTGCTAATATTTTACAGTATTTGATGAGAAAAGCAGCAAACGTCAACTACTCTGGCCTAGGTCAAAAGAGATATCCGAAATATTGATGCTAGTCTAATAAGATTAGCATTAATATTTTGGAGGAGTCTTGAAATCATATAAAAAGGTGCTTTCCAAATTAAATAAGTATTCTTGGATTTTTAACATAGACTTTACAGGCTAGAATATTGCTATAAAAGATTTGCTGTTTTTTCTTTTTTCCATTTTATTCTTTATACGTATGTTATATAGAAGAAATAAGACTTTCAGAACCCTCTGTATTTATTATATTTAAATACTCTACAAAAATGTTGCAAAGGTGTGAGGACAGTGATAAAACTGAAACAAAATGCTCAGAAGAGATGACCTTATACTCAGCAGTAGTGAATGAAAGTATATAAATAAATTGCGCTCCACAAAGTTTAAAATATAATAATATGAAAATCGTTTGTATTTCCTTATTAAAAATACTCAGTTCTTTTGTTCAATAAACAACAGTTTTCGTACTAACAAAAAATGTCTACCACTGTATAATATTTTGCTTTGAGATTAAAATTTGCGTTGTCTCTGCACTAGCTTTTAACGCTCGGTTGTATTAATTTTATTTATTCCCCCGTTCATCGTGATTTATAAATTAAGCTCTTACTAGACTCGGCTTTTAGGTTTTTGTTGTTAATTTTTGCTTTTAAGTCTTTATCTTGTTAATATAAACTTTTAAGCTCAAAGAAATATTTACATTCGATGTTTAACTAAGATGAGATATTTTGATAAAAAGTCATAATGGTTTAAGTAATCTACAAAGAACATTAGTTAAGCCTTAAGTTGAGGGAAAATGTTGTTGGATAATATTCGAACATATTTCAGCTGGCAATTTATATATGAATAAAGATAAAATAATTTTTGTCCCGAGTCTTTGTTAAATGGGATCTAAAGACTACGCTTATAAATTTTTCTGCACGGAAACTAACATGGATATTATTTTAAACTATTTAACACACTTTTTCATTTTCGTAAAATTGGAACAGCTCACATCTTATCACAGACACAAAACAGTGTTCGAGGTTAGATCAATCCAACTAACCGATCTCTCCACGGATACGTAACGAGTATGTTATGGATTACCCACAGACTGACATCATTTACAATTTTTATATCAGGTCTCAGGCCTAGTCGGAAAACTCCATGCCGTTGCGCTGGTCAAAGTTCAATCCCAGGCGCGCACTACTGACTATATACTTGTAGACTAAACATGACTAGACATGAATACACCCTCCAAATTTCATCTCACTAGGTTTAGCGGTTTAGGCCCTGCGTTAATTCCTAATTTATATAATTCAGTCAGTCAGTCGTGACTTATTTTTTATATAATATAAATGAAGATATTAAAAAATATAGATTGTGTGCCCTCATCATAGTGTAATAACATCCTTAATTGAATTGGAGCTTGCAACACAAGTACATGCAAAGCCATCAAACTGAAATGCGCTCGACGATAATGCTATCTAAATTCAGCAGTGTCAGTGAAGTCAGAGCCAGAACTTACCCTGCGAACTTCAATGTTTGACATCTATAAGTCGGCTATTCGGAAACTGTACAAAATTTTGCAGAAGCGTGTCTTTTGAACATGTAGCATAAGCTTTTTTAGCAATAAGCAGCTTATATCGTTACTACTTAATTACTACGTGTACCGTAACTATTACTTTGCTAGCTTTGAATTGCTGCTTCGCCCGCGTTATATTAAACTTTGGCACTCTCCGAACCTCTAACTATCTCTGTGCAAAAATCAAGTGGGTCCAATGTACTATATAAATTAAACTAACTGATAAACTACGTTTGCCCGTGTTACTATTAGTTTTACTATCAATAGTAACATGTTTTTTTTTTAGTTTTGGTTACCTACTCACTACTCTACACTCTATAGAAATACGACGTCGATTTATTTGAGACGGGTGTGACATGTTGGAAGAATCTTAAAGACTTATCAAATTTAAAATTATGAGCCGACTTAGAAACAAAAACGTTTATCATCTCCGAATAAATGGGTAAAAGTTTATGATGGATTATGGTTCTAGGACCAAAATAAGGGTATTTTTACGACACATTTTTCAGATCGAATAGGAAAGTTTTTAGTATCAAAGTGAGGACAAGTTATTCCATCCTAGGTTTATATCTCCCTTACTGACTACGTAGTAATGCCTGAAAGTTGCTCACAAGGTTTCAAGACTCGCAACTTCTCATGCCCTCTTGAACTCTTAACTGCGACTCCAAGCAATTACAGGCTACGTATAGTCCAGCAACTTGGAAACTTTGTATTTCTGTTACTTTATAAATATGAGCACTTCTATAGGAGAGGGAAAGTGGGAAGGAAAAGGTTTCTTTGTATGTAGTTGCCCAAGATTTAACTTATTCGAAAGAACGAAAATCAACTGCTGAGTCCAAGTCTCTCCAGATTATTCCATTAAAAAACCTAGAAATAAGCTAATTTCCTAGTACTAAAAAACTATGTTTATTTATATTGGGACAAGATGAATTTTCTAACCGTAGGTACTTTAAAAGTTACATAATCTATTTTTACGATTAACAGCAATAATTAGCTACTAATAATAATAATAATTTCAGGTTTTTTAAAATAAAAATTAACCATTACGGAAGCTAGACAAATATGCATTATCATTTTATTTATTTAATAGCTGACCTGGCAAACCTCGTGCCGCCTAAAAGTTGATGAATTATATCGTCAATAACATGAGCTGTCAACTATGCGAGATGGCGGAGTTTTGCAACTCGCACGGTGTCATTCATAGTTCGGTCTCCGACCACACTAAGTTTTTTAAGTACCTGTGCAATTTCTTTAATTTTTTATGTAAAAACCTCTATGAAGTATTATAAAACATTTTTAAAAAGATGAATGGAACTTGTAAAGCCGTTCTCAAGTTATAGCGTGTCCAGGAGAAATAGAAGTTCAAGATTGCATTTATTTCTAGACATTTCCAAAAGACACGGCTTGGTTTATTGCAACTCACTGAAAAGAATGCGATTTTTCCGCCAAACACCTGTCATCATGCAGCGCATTAAAGTGTACATACACCAAGCACCAAGCATACGCTGCAGGCACCCAGACACCCCTTTAATCTCCGAAGTGTCTTCACAAAGTAATTTAGATGCTATCCGAGGGACATTGAATCTACACTGAGATAGGGCAGTAAGTGTCGAAAAGTGTTAAAAAAACTGGAAATCAAAGTCTGGGATATGATGAAGGTACTTTGATGTGGGTGCTCGACTGCGGGTGTGAATATGTCAATGTCTCTCATGGTACGGTCATTAATAGAGATAGATATTTTTAAGTACATACCTACATAGAAAATGATTTTCTGAATTTATGTTCAATATTTTTCAAATTTTGCTCCGCGCATTAATTGTGTTTCTTTATTTCAGTAAAAGGGTTAACTTCGTTTAATAGCACATAATAAATTCTGTGACAGGTACAAAATCTTGATAACCATGTCATACGTAAAGTTTTACCTAGTAGTAATTGTTTTTTTTTTAATACGTGACCTTATTATATTAGCCATTGTATATGCTTTAAAATTATTGCACTGATAATCTGTCGCAGGAGGACATTGGACTTCTCAGCATGGGATTCAATCAGACGCTCACGAGGTAATATGTTTGAACTGGTTGTGGTACGTCATGTGTCTGGCATACTGCAACAGGAGGCAACCTGAAGAGCGAATCCGGTGACGGTTACCCGTGGCGGGTGCCGGACGAATGCGATAGCGTTTCAGTTTACTACCAGAAAACAGCTCCGGGTATGACGCCGTGGAGTTTTAGTCGCTAACAGTCTATTTGGGACCGCTTTACCTCTACAGAAAAAAGTACGTATGTAACCAATCAAACCTAGAATGTTTCATTCGCAAAAGATAACCCGTCAATGCAGAGACAAACGGTCGCGTGACGTAGTTACGGATCAAATTCAATTTGGGAGTCGACGATTGAAGAGGGTTCAGAATGACGGGTGAGAGGAAACGTGACGGAGCCGTGACGAGTCCGGAACGGGAAACGACGCACGGACGAAATAATGATGTGAACTGTGAACGATTGCATGGAAATACTATCACACATACTCTTCAGGACGGAACAAAGTCATACTTTAAAAATGTGAAAACTTACTTTCAATCGGCAAGCAAAATTTACGTTACCAAATCGAATGTCATCATTATAGTCAAAAACAATTGAATTCACATTGAAGGTAACACAAAATTACTAGACTGGTTTTAATAAAGAATATTCTGAACCAAATTAGAAAGACCAAATGCCTTTTCAAAAAAAGATTTTGACGAATTTAGAACCATTGTAAGCTACGCTGTTGTTTTTTATATATTTATTAAATTAAATTAATAAACTAGTACTAATACTCCAAGACGGCACCGGTACTTGGTAGAGGTTTCACGGACTCATGCCAAAACGTCAACTTTTATTGCAACTTCCAGATTGTCAAACTCGTTATAAGCTTTTCTGAACATAGATATAATCTGAGTCTTTTCAATCGTCGCCTGGGTCTTTAGTGAATCGGATTCTTCTAGACAAGCGTGGTACATCTTATTTTGCCACATCATCGCTTCGCATCATAAGGAGATATGCGGTTTAACGCAGACTCAATTTTAATTATATATAAAAAAAAAATTACTCATATCTTAGCACCAAACTTTAGCACAATAAAATATTCCATCTAGTACGCTCTGGTAGTTGGCTAGAAGGAATTTTTAATCTAAAAAGTTTGCGACGAAGTATCTGTTGTCCGGATATTACGACGGCGTTTTCGTCATAGCCTTAGATGTTTTAGAATGTACGAGTAGATGCCCAAATCGCTGAGATTGTTTTAAGGCGACATAGTTTTCAGTCCTTTCGTTTATTTCAAACTAAACAATTGAATTAAATCTTAGTTTTTTGTTAATGAAATTATAAGGATTTTTTGGAATAAAATATCTCTATTACCATCCAAGCTACTAGCTTATGTCCCAATAAAGGGAATATTTTTTTACTATGTACTTATTCTAAAATGTTATGAACTTAGAGAGCACTTGAGAAAAAATACATTACATATTAAACGTTGCTTTTGCAGCTACAAACTATTTTAAATGCACTTAACTTGCCATAATAGTCAAGTTAAGAAATAGGGCTGCTTCAAACTTCCGGCCAAAATTAGCATACCAAGAATATTATAGAATTTATATAATAGAAATGTTCTGTTGCCAAACCATGAAAAATAAAGATGTCCAAGATATTAAAAAAAGTTATATCCCATCGTAATAAATTCCTAACATTTGCAGTTACGATAATGATACGATGCAATGATATTACGACCACTTTGTGATATTATTTTTTGCACCTACAAATTTATAATTTATTTTTATCACATTGTATCGGATAATGATATCGTCATTGTATTTTATATGCTGATGACAACAAGTAAATACTTACTACAAAAGTAATAGCAAACCAAATTTGGCTTTCAAATTGTATGGTTATATTAATTTATAAACCTATTTTTGTAATCAACCAAATATATTCCATAGTACAAATTTAAAAAAATTTTCTTTATAAATATTTTTATCGAATCGATCCAGAAATTTCTGAGATTTCAGAAAACCTACATAAAAACGATTAACAATCAAGAACCTCCCCTATTTTAAATAGATTAAAAAGTAAAACTCCTCGACTAATAAATAACTAACCAGCCGGCAGAAACTAAAGACAACTTTTAGGACATTTCTACGGAGCGTCGGAAGGGAAGTAAGTCTAATGAAGTTAACTGAGCATCTCAGGCCAGACCCTATGAAGCCTGCGCACTACGCAACTAACTTCAGTGCTATATTCTGTGTGTTCTTTGTAATGTTATGTAAAACTTATAATATCTGTTAGTATATGTTTGCCGTGTTCTTTTATTTTGTAAGCAAAAAAAGCTTGTTTCGCGTGTTCTTGTTTTTTTTTTTAAACTGTCCATCAATCATAGTTCGGTGTAGAAAACGATTGTGAAATCAGAAATTGGTACATACGCCCATTTGTTTATATTCTTGTTCGTAATTAATTTAGTAATGAGACTTCAACAGTTGTAAATAAATTTTGCCCAGACGCCATTCAAGTTTACAAGATTCATAAATTTGGTCATTTAAGAAAAACCGTTCAATTAAATCTATAAATTAGTTAAGATATCTTCTGATTTCAGCTTGTTTATTAAAAACAATAATTATTATCGATGGAAAATCGAGAATTTAATTACATTAGTAGTAAAATGTCAAATTAAATACTAAGGACTTAGACTGCCAACGTTTCCTCGCTGAATGGCCAAAGATATATTTAAGAATGTTAATATATTTTTAATACCTATTTTTTGGAGGACAAGACTTTTTGCCGGTTTCCTAAACCGAAATTTCCAGATACCACGTTGAGGTTTCCTTACTATGGACATTGTAGATAACGTACTTATCAGGAACTAATAAAACATTCACTACCCAATAAAATGGGTAAATATCCGACCGTTAGCACCGAATGATGCAATTCGTTTAATTTCAGGAGGTGTTCAGATCGTAGTTAATTTAGTTTATGGTCTCTTATTCTATGATTGTGCTCGTAAACTTAGTTGGTAGAAGTGCGAAAGTGAACTTTCATATATCTAGCTCTTTATTACCTACCTCATGATAAAAATTTTGATTTTTGATTGGCTTTTGATACTGAGTAGTAAAATAGCCATATTTCATAATTTAAATTTTATTATTACAAACTGGCAAAAAACCTGAAGACTTATAAACATCCTCCGTAGTCGATGAGTTTCGTTTTTGCCAAAAATGTTATAATAACCATTTATAACATCTTTTTTTGCTTCAAGATCAAGTGACTAGCGAAATTTAATGACGGCCAGATTCTGTTTCGAATCAATTGTCACTGACTTAAATAACCAACAGCTTGATTAAAATTAATACTCGTATGCTGCAAATGTCTCGAAGAAACAGATTTCTGCTGTAAGGTGATTTTTTTTTGTATGAAGCTAAATAATTTTTACTATTGGATTATATGCACACAACCCCGGCGCACTTACTTTAGTAAACTTAGAAAAAATTGGGCCTTTTTTGTGCTAAAAAATAATTAAAATACACAAGAGGTGTATGAAATTGTGAATAAACACATTTTTTTCTTACAAATTCTGTTGATTTTTGTTGCAGACCCAGTCAAAGGCTACTTAAATTCATATGTGGAAAATAACGTGGCATTTATAAAAAAAACTAGCTGACCCGCCAAACTTCGTATCGCCTAACAGTTATGTACGTTTCTCACCTTTTAAACCTTCCCTGGAGTACGGCAATCATTTCAAGACTAAAATCAGCTACAGTAAACGGATGAAATGAACCCGTTTGTTTCACTAAAACTCGAGAACGGCTGGGCCGATGTAGCTGTAGATATATAGATATATATATATATATATATATATATATTCTGTGACCTTCTCCTGACAACAACAAACAGAACAAAAATTAAATCGGTCCAGCCGTTCACGCGTGATGGTGTGACCAGAGGATATAGGGAATCATTTATATATATATAGATTTAAAGTATGAATAGAGTTTATTCATGTGTTTTTTAACTTGGGTATATCATGTTTTCAAGCAATACTTTGTTGACTTTCAGATTTTTATCGATTTGGTCGAACAGTTGGAGTTCTGCATGCAGTTGATTTCAAGAACACAAACTTTATTGCAACCTCATAAGTTAAAAACCTTGTTACAGATTTTCCTCATATTTTACATTCTTAAAGAAGTTTAGTAAACGACGGAAACAACCATCATAGACATCCTGTCAACACCGACAATTATCCGAACTTTATCATTATGTAAAATTATTTTTATGTACGTAATACCTTATGAGTTTAAAAACTTATAATGTATCAAGTTTTTGCATTCATAAATTGTAACCTAACAGTAAAATAGATATCAAAGTAAGAGGTGCCTACTACCTTCATCTAAAAGCTTTGCAACATAAAACGTGGATTCTCTGTGGAAAAATCCAATTTTAAACGTAATAAAACTTTGCTAAGACTTCTACGCAATAACTGTTAGCGTGATTAAAACATAAAGCAAGCAGTTAACAGCTTCGTTAAAACCTTCGAACAGAATTGCTACTTAGTTACTATTTATATTTGTCAACAAGTTGTAAGCATACGAATTGTGTAAGTCATTTGCGGTACTGTGAATAAAACAAGTCATTTTTATAAATACATTACTCTTGTTCACGATAAAATACACAGCATAAAAAAATGGCATATTCAGACAGTTCGCCGCTTTAAGGTTGTCAAAATCAAATCAAGTATTTTTCACTTTTTTATGTCTAAGTTTCGCCAATACGCTTACATGTATGATTCCAGATCAGGAATCTTTAGTTATGTTTTTCCTAATCTAAGTACGCCAAATTATTCCGTTAATAATACATAACCCTTCGCGTAACTGTCCATTTTCTTTACAACTTCAAAATATTGTGCATTGACGCTTTTTAATAAACGAGTTTTTTTTTTGTATTTTTATTGCCAATAATAAACGAGTCTTGGATAGAAGTTGCCAGAGAAATGACAATTACTGAGCCAGAAAACTGGAAGCAACAGTGCTAATGCACATGGCGTCTCCAATGCACCGTGCATCCATGTGCAACTATGGGTTGAGACACGTATGGTAGAAGTATATAGGTTGAATGTAGTTTTTACTTGACAAACTTAGTGCACACGATATTCTAAATTTAAATTAACTTTATCTTTATATATAAAAACGGCTTTTGCACTCAGATATCGAATAGCAAGAATACTCTTTCCGAGATGATGGGATGATAAATAATTGTCGACCTGATTAGTTCCCAAATAAGGTTTAAAAACCAAGCTTCTAATGACTTACAAGCCTCAATCAGGAGCTTAATGTAAATGTAAAGTTGAAAATATTACAATATTTTAAGTGGAGACTATGGAGACTATTGACCGTGTTTACGTAGAACTCTTACTCAGTAAAGTAAAAAATACCTTACACATTTACCTTATCTTTTCCACTCCATTTAGCACTTCAGACTTAAAGTTAGTGTTTTCAAGCGCGCTAAAAGCACTTTTATAAATAAGTCACAACTCATTTGCTGCAAGTTAAATAACAATGTGAAAAAATCTAGGTCAAGTAAAATTTAACTAGAAGTAAAGCGTCGATTCGCTATGCTGGCTCTGTACAAAAAGACTAAAGTTCTTTTAGTTTCGCACTATCCATCCGCCCCTCAGTCCACAGACTAAATTTTTATAATTATGGACAAAATAGCTCGGGAAATTTGGTACAGTTATATGTTGCGTATAGATTTATATTTCTAGGATAATATTTTTTTTTTTTTTTGTACGTACTAAAAGTCACAAGTTACCAGTGGAAGTTTGTAATATTGTTCTAAGGGGGAGGCCTGTGTTTAGCAGTGGACGTCTTCAGGCTGTTGCCGATGATGATGAGAGGATTCCTTTAAATGTGTAATTTTTGTAACCCAAATCTATCATGTCGGGTATTACCAAAACAGATCTTTGAAGATCAAGGCAACATTTGATATTTTCTTTATAAAGTGTACCATTTTCAAGTAACAAGCCTTACAAAACAAGTTTATAAGTTAGTCTCTCCACATTGGATTCGTAATCTACTTAAAATTTTCTAATTTTAGCCTCATAATGCCAACATAAAAGTGACCAATTGACAAAATTATCCCTACTTTCAAAACAGACCTGGATATAATTACTACAGAACCCCGACCATGTTTCTGTATGTATTTGAAAAAACACGATGTAAATATTATTGAATGAATGAATGAATGAATGAATAGTTTAATTGCGATAATTACAACATTACACATATTATTACAACCAAACTATATATAATAATAAATAAATTAAAAGTAATGAAATATTTATCACAACCCGACTCCAACTCAGCAAAATGCTGGTTGTAACAACCAGCGCTGATCTTCCGCTGGAGCCGGCAAGTGACCTCACGCACGCATTACTTGACAGTTAACAGCAAAATTAACATTAGTAACTATAAAACAAAACAATATAAAATTTAAACTCATTTTAAAACATCATACATATATATCATCAAAGTTACGAAGCAAATTAACAAAAAAATAATAATAACCTAAAAATTTACACATAAGATTTGTTTGGATAACATGTAACATTAACACACAATAACGAATACATAAAACGCATACAATATTATGAACAAATTATATATAACTTAAATTGCGCTTGTGTCTTGGATCAGCTGTTCCTCTCCCCGCTGATGAGCATAAATGAATATTTTTAGCTTATTCCTAAAACTGTTCAAACAACGCAGATTCCTTATGGGTGGCGGAATATTGTTCCAACACTTTGATGCAGCATAGCATCATATTGATACCTATTACTTCTCTTTACTAGAGTTAAACCACCACTAAAGTATACTAATATGATGTAAAGATGAATAGCAAAATTTCTCGACAGGCGGGATAAGATGCATCTCCGTAAAACACTCAGATTGTCCAATGTCGATATTCTGCCAGCTGCGAAATTTTTTGATCGCTCTCTTATAATTATATTGTTGATATTTTTTCAGTTCTTGAGCGTTACTAACTTTCATTCTTAGGTGTGCTTCACTGTCACACAATTAAATTATTCCATCTTGCTACTTACAATAAGCCTTAGGAGAAACAATCACTGCTGAAATACATATATCTTCTATTGCATTAATATAGCATCTTTGATAATTAGTGATAAGCATTTAAGCTGAGCTGGTAACCGTGGTTCATCCTAACTAATATTATAAATGCGAAAGTAACTCTGTCTGTCTGTCTGTCTGTTTCGCTTTCACGCCAAAACCACTAAACTGATCTGGATGAAATTTGGTGCACAGGTAGATTGGACCCCGGGAAAGGACATAGGATACTTTTTAACCGACTTCAAAAAAGTAGTTCCCCAATTATCTCGACAATCCAATGGGGAACTAAGCGGGTGAAACCGCGGGGCACAGCTAGTATGATATAAAATAAAACATATCTATATTTTATCAAAAAAAAAAACAAGCCAAAAATACTGATTTAGTAAAAAAAGACCAGACAAAAAGCAACACTTAATTATTTCGTACCGACATCTATCATGTTGTCCTCAAGTAAATCATATTTTTTGAGCCTCATCCCTTGTCCAATAACCTCTCAATTTTCCTTTAATCATACAGGATTTCAGGCACTTCTTTTCTTATCTTCTTCAAAGGGTCCACAGGTAAAAGCTATTGGCCCGCCTTTGTACTCTGCCCTTGTGAAGGATATGTAACTCTTAGTCAGTTATATACCTAGTGGATTCTAATTGACTCATACTTACATTACATTTTTAGGTCCAAAATGTGACTACGAGATCCAGTTTTATACATATATTTAGGAAATTGGCGGATTAGCTGTAAGGTTTATTAATGAAAACTAAAATTGACAAGATTACACAGTCTCGATACGATAAAATATAAACTTTCGTTTTTTAACAAAGAATAATACTTAAAATTCTAAAACTGTTACATTATGTCTGAATTCTTGTACATTACAGAATTGTGCCACACGGGTAAGAATCGCAAAGAATTAATAAAGTTGAACTACTGTTGACTAAACGCTATTGTAACATAGTCAAAGCCGTACGGAAGCTTCTCTATAAATACAGTATAGTCCATAATTTAATTCGAGTAAAAGGTGGTATATCTATTTAGAGAATACAATGAAGCGCGACCTCCATTCAATAAAGGTTTATTTAAGTATACCTCTACAATGACACGTTGCGGTGGCAAATGCGATATGATTCAAAGTAAAAGGTTAAAAAAATGAGACGTGTTGTATAGAAACTAGACTTTTAGGTTTTAACATATAAATGTTGTTGGTATATGTGATTAATAACAGTTTATTGATATTTAGATTTTTTTTAACATGATTGTTTAAACAATTAATACTTTAAAAAAGTTAATAACCTACTTCAACTAGGCAAGCTACACTTAGGTTACAAAAACTATGTATACTTAAATTATATAAAATGTATACTTATTTATCAAACAGAAATCAAAACCAAAATTGGCTGAACCAAGTTACGATGTGACGATACAGACACATCAAACTTATAACACTCCGTCGTTTTTGCATCGGAGGTTAAAAAAGGACAAACTACTTTAACATTTTTCAGTAACAGTAAAAATAATACTTTAAAGTATAATTTTTAATCATACTTTAAAAACTACAAGTGAAGTAAAGCTAATTAAAAAATCCAAGTTCATCCATAGACTATGAGAAATCGGCTAACACACATAAAAATATTAGCCGAATTTAGAACCTCTTCTTTTTTCAGGAATGTCATATAGTACAGTGGCTTGCCCTAGTGTCACAGTCTTTAGGCTGGTAACGAATCCCAAGCCAAGGCATAATAATCTACATTTCATCTAAACCACGTTAACATCAAGTTAAATAAGCCTCTTCCGGTAACCCGCAATTTGTTTTTCCACAAGATTTTTATTACCAACTCGATACAAAATATCTATTATTTATAATAATTAACAAATAACGAGTAAAGCACTTGAATTACGCAATTTTAAATACATTGGTTTCGGAGCTAACTAGCGTTCTTATTTTTAAGCTCATGCATATTCATTAGTTAAATCAACAGCCACTTTGAAAACCCGAGAGCCGTAATTTTCACATAGCGTCCCATTTTAAAGCTGAAATACGAAATATATTGTTAAAGGTACGAGTATGAGGTGTGGAGAACCGGAATAGGGGATGTAATTATGTAGTATAACGGAATTAGAAACAAAGTTACTGACTGAAAAGACTAAGCTAAGCGTCTTTGTTTCAATTCTGCTTTTTTTTTTTGACTGACAGCTTGTATGTTTGATTTATGTGGTGGATGTTAGAGTTTGCAGATAAATAATAGTTTATAATTGATTTTGATAAAACTTGGTGTATAGATCCTAATTTTTTTCAGAATATGTTAAATTTCTGGCATTTTGAATAGGGAGAGTATTTTTTCCAAAACTGAGGTAGATAAGCATTTCTACGGCGTGGTTTACATGACTTTTAATAATAATAAAAGAAATCGGACAAGAACTTGTTTTTTTATCTAATCATTTTATTATTTTCGCAAGTTATAAATGTTTATAGAACTTCTACTTTAGTCAGGTTACAATGTGTCACCTTTTTAGAAAAACAAGCAACATTATTTTTTTTCGTTGTACACTTGTTATTAAAAGGCACTTGCCCTTTTTTCATATAGCCGACTTAAATATGATAATCTTGCTTTTGTTTTTGTCATAAGAAATTATCACTATCTTTTCAAAGTTCATCTTATAATGCACGACCAATTGTCAAACAAGAGAACTCCCCTATCCGCCGCCAATAACTCACTCTGAATAAAGTTTGCCAATTAAATTTCGCCCAAAAACGGGATAGTCCAAAAAACCTATTAACATAAAACCGTCTCCATTTTCAAGACGAAGAAGTTTTATGGCTTGTAAAATATTGAGGGTATAAATAAAGCAGCTGTCGTGTATTACAGCACGTCGCTGCTCCTACCTACCGCCGTATTTTATCTGGGATTCTCTTATTCTTGGAAATAATAAAAAATGAATACAAAATTGCCGGTTTGCAGCGCAGAGCGATCTGTCCTTGGGGTGTTAGTTGCGATATTTATTATGACCAATTTCGGTGGCTGTTTTTGTTTTGGCGGTAAAATGTTGTGAGATTTTTCAAAGCTTTAGTTTTCGAAAAAGAAATATTAAAAAAAAAAATTACCACTTATGACAAATTCTAGCGATGAAACCGCTACTTGTAAGTACTACGTTTATGTGATAATACTATGTCGTGTGTTTACAATAAATTATCAATCAATTAATCAACCGACTTCCGTTCGATTCGATTTGATTTAGAAATCAAATCACTAACTTGATTTTGATAAAAACATATGGGACTGGAGAATTATAGACTTCAATATATTTTTTCAGATCGATCCAAGCTTCTCAGGAAAATGAGGGTAAATCACTTGTCCTCCTCTTTTTTGAAGTCTGTTATAAATTTGATAGAAAAAAAGGTTTCATAGGCTTTGGAATTTACGACTTAATGGTCCGTCCTAGGAAAACACGGAAAGGCCACGACGATCCTGATTTCGTTTTCCGACTGGGATTCCGTTTGATTCGTTTGGCAGATTTATTTCCTTGCGGGTTGAACGAACAGAAGTTAAATAGATTACTTCTGCTCTATCTCTGATATTTTCAAACATTGAAGATTATAGCGCTATACATAAAAGCGCTGCTTGATTTACAGGCAGACTCTGCTATCTCGATGCACAGTATATAACTACATCAACGATTGTTTATCAAAACGAAAATCTTTTTTTTTTTCATTCATAAAATATACTCGTATTTAGCATAACAGAGTCAATAGAATTAGATGAACGCTATAATAATTATTTTAAAACATTGATTAAAACTTTGATGTAATTCTGCAAAATATTCGGGTAGTTCAGGTGAAATTTGTCTTTCTAAGACGCAAATTTCAAAATCTTTCATGGTATTAGTCGTAATCATAGTGATATCCACGACGAAGGTACCTCTTCAGATAATCCACTGAAAAGGCAGCTTTTTATTACTAAAAAAGTGGTAATTATCTCCTCCAAACCCGGTTTTTTTTTCTATCGTCAGTTTGTTGATAGATTGTCGAATTTAAGTACTTGCACAGGACAATCTGAGCAACCAATCCTGAGTAACGGAACTTGGAACACAAGTTGTACAATATTTTAATTTATTTTCCGACATGATTTTTTACTTTTTTTCCTTTTTATATAATCTTAGTAAAAAGTGTAAAGTGCTACAGCGCGATTTACAGGCCAATTTCAATAATATTTGTTTGAGACAAGTACGAGATGCGAATCACAAACAGAATTCGAAAATTTAAAAAAAATTGTGACTATCAGATATTGCGAACGAATTGGTTCGTAGATCTACTGATTACATATTAAAAATGAGACTTGAGTATTCCAATACCAGCGTAGCATTTCACACAAATAATAATCTACGGCACCTGACAAACGGAAAGGATCGTTTAGAAGAAGCGCGGAAATCTGGTGTCTACAAACTCAAATGTGACGAATGCGATGCGGTATACATTGGACAAACTGGACGGAATTTTGAAACAAGGTTTAAAGAACATCTTGCCGCCTATAGAAATGATCACCCAGAACAATCACATTTCGCGAAACACTTAATTGAAACGGGACATTCACTACAAGCAAGTAACACATATGAAGTCAGGCACATATGTGACAAAGGTTTTCGGTTGTGTGTGTTGGAACAGTTGGAAATACTGAAACACAGAAATCATACCTCAGTACTGTTAAACGACCAAACAAATTTGGTGACGTCACCAATTTTGCGGATTTTTAACCGACAAAGTCCGTTAAATAGCGCTGAGTCATCAAATGCACCGACACAACAATAGCGGTGACGCACAACACGTGACGCGCCCGGCCGCTATATAAAGAGCTCGCAGAGGCGCAACAGCTCACTTTCGAGCGAGCGCTTGAAGAGTCAACATCTCCTGAGGATGCCTTGTGCTAAGGCGAAACACGTGTCGAGGAAGTCGGATACTGAGAGAAAGAGAAATAATAAGGTGAGATGTGGCGGTGGTGAAGAGGAACCACACCATAAAAACAAAAATATTTTTCGATTTCTCACGCTGACATCAAGACGAGGCGGAAAAACACTAAATATTTTGTATATACCATCTTATTATAAATGGATTTCCGCAAAGTAACGCCTGACTCTATCAATTAACTTGAGTATTCATTACCCTGTAAAAATATTGTAAATATTTAATCAGTTAACCTACTTAGTAGAAAAACTACTTACCCTGTATATTCCAGAACGATTTACTAAAGTAGGTTGAGAACTCCCTATACAAAGTGTTGAGAATCCTTAGTATCTAATACCATCTTCCCAAAGTACAAGAGAGAAACTAGGCAAGTCGACGAGGAGTTTTCGATTAGCATAGGGAGATAAAAACGGATCTTACCACCGGTTTCATCCGTAACCATTATTAGGGTTGAGGCACACACCGTACACTCAAATCTTACTAAAATTCTTGGAGCATTTATCCTTTCGAAGCGATGTTATGGTTCAATAGACATCGCAACAAAACTCTCGATGCAATAAGTGTAGAAAGTTCTCAATGATATTATTCGATTAGCCTATATTTTATTAAGACGTTCATTGTATGCCCCGGACCTATATCTCTTCAAACGAGATAGTGATCATTCCAGAAATTGAAATATTTTCCGTTGCGTTTTCCATTCCGTTCTGTTTAGATTTCGATCGAGTTTCACTTTGTTGTCAAAATGTTGCATTCTTAAGTCTTGCGCATCTTTGTATCCAATGCGTTGAGTTAAGGAGATACAATGCCTTGAAATAATGTTCTTCAAAAAATCGACATGCATAGTCTTGAAGTTGCTGCCAAAATTAATAGTTGTACTAGTTAGTCGTTCTACGAACAGTAGACCTCTCGGGAACCAACCTTTTTGCAACAATTGGCGCCACACAAATTACTTCTCTAGCTCTTTTATATCCTTAACCGATTTGTCTTGCATTTCATACTTTTATTATTTTGAATAGAGTTACAAATGTTTCGCCACATTGTTTTTAAATCGGTTAGTAAATGGCGGCGTCACATGCATGTGATTATTTATGTCATTAGTGTGTCGCAGTCGTGTTATTTTTACTAACACTTTGTAATAAAATATGATTGCAAGCGATATTAGATGTGTGCAAGCTATTTTGAATACTTGTAGATAAGGACGCGTGCGTACAAATATAATAAAAAAGCATTCTTTTAATGTGAACGAAACTATAGTTGAATCTTTCCGATTACCAACAATCAGGTACGCGTGAAAACCCGTCTTCTTCAGCAATATGACTTTAACACGCGTTAGTTTATTAAATAAAATTAGTATTGATATTTATATACATAAATCAAAATTGAAGTAAACGTACAATAAAATTGTGTCATCTAATCTAATAATTAATTTACAATAGGTAAACATTGAAATTACCTATGACGATAGGTCAGGCAGTCTTTTTGCCCAAATTAGCAAATAACGCTGAAAACGAATAGTTTCCTCTGTATCCTTGTGAAAGAATTAGAGCACGTTTCAGTTTCGAAAATCTAATTTGGCCATCGTCGGAATCCCTTTTTGAGAACTGGCGAGCGATCGCTGGCACCGGAACGGTGTATTGGCAATTCTAGAGAGTTCTACAGAACTCGTCTGTTGGACTGCTGGCAATATTTTGTTTTGTTGGACGAAGGTTTGAAATATTGGCGTTGAAAGCGATAAAGATGATGATAGTTACAGTATATTTGGGGCAAGCACACTACATTTCTATATATATTTTGTTTTATAATTTTAATCCTGATGGGATGACATGTTTATATTTACCAATTTTGAAAGTTTTCAAAGGAGTTTTAGTATCTAATACCGTCTTCAAGAATAATTTTAATATTTTTGAAGTGTTAAGTTTATTATTTTCTATAATAGGTCGAGTTATTCTGTGAAACACATTTTTAGCGCTTTCCACTCTATTTTGAAACATAGAATTTTACACAGGGTGAATTATCTACACAGGCTTATCTGTTTGATATGTCTATTGACAAACACCGATGGCATGATTTTGTTTTACTTTAACCAACCGTGAAATTTAGAACAGTGAATAGTTGGACAAAAACTAGTGACAGAAAACAAGACCACAAGCGACAAGCAGCTTGAAACTTATGATAGCTCTCGTTAAAACTATTTACAAGTAAAATATAAATAACCTTCGATACAAAGTATTAAGAAAAGGAAATAGGTATATGTAATTCGCGACCGTCGTTTTTGCCTCGAGGGTTAAAAATAGATCTATATTAAACCAAGTTAATTTATTTATCCCCGATTCAAAAATCCAATACCAACCGTAACTAGACTTTAAATAACTGTGCCGCCATCATAATGAAATCGTGGTTAAGTAAAAACCATTGTATCATAAATTATGCAATTAACTCTAAAATCCCGCCGCGATTATATTGCAAAAAGCCGACCGTTCGTTACCACAAAAATAACCTTTAGGTTGAAGTTATATCACAAATTATTCCAGGGGCTAATGTAAATTCACCTTTTGAAGAAGTATAATGGAAAATTTCAAGCAACCACTTAGAAACTCTTTTGATCCTGAAAATTTTGTGTCGTTCAGTGAATGGCTACAGAGTACACGATTGGTTTTGAAAGTCTACTTTTTGCAGTTGCATTAAATAGTATGTCCAACAATTTACATTGTGAGGCTGCTGGCCAGTTAATGGGGATGTTTTTGGTATGGACACCCTAATGTATATTTCAAGTACTTTCTAGCTATTAATATGATTTGCTTAGTATGATAAGTTTATCCAGTTAAGAGACCCAATTTTTGTAATACTGTCTTTTAGTGTTTTAATACTTTATTAAATACACGAAATTATTATGTGACTTTTTTAAACATGCTCGATCATACAAAAATGAAAAATACGTAATAGAAAACCTAATTCTTTTCAATGGACTAAGTCAACTTCTTTGCGGTTACTTTATTTGATCATAGTACGTTTTTCGATGAGAACGGGTTCGTGTATGATTATCTTTGTATCCAGCATTTCTTACAAAGTACATACCAACATGTTTTATCCATATCCAATACAAACTGTTTTTCTTCGTTTCACATTTTTCAAAGCCTACAATTCAAACTGGAATCTTGTCCGACACTAAAGAGGTGTGCAAAAAAACCACACTGAGTCTGATTGTCGAAAAAAGTACGAATCTCATCAAAGGCAAGGTTGCACTCATAAAATGCACCATCCGCGACCGCAGCGGTCTGAATTTCACAACTTTGAATGGGCATTCACTAAATGCAAGCTTTTTCTTTACCTTTTATAACTGAAAAGACGGAGCTCATTCCTTCTAAGATTTCCTGCATTTTTTCTTTCGCAATCATTAATTTTTTTTCGGTGGTATTCGTGGAAGCGAGTTTTTGAGCGTTGCCAAGTACTCTGTATAATGAATGATACAATGTGGAAGTCACAAAAATCTGAAAATTTTGTGTTGAAATGGTTTTTTGGCGAATTTTTTTTCTGGCACATTTGAAAATAGAGCATAAATAAGAAAACATTATCGATTAAAACATATCTATGACTTAGTAGAAGTTAAAGTTTCCAGGTTACAAAAAAACATTTAAATTTATTCTTTTTGAGCAGTTATAATTTTATTTTGTAACTCGATTATAACTATCTCTCTTGAAGATCGATTTTTAGCGAGAAGACCGATTTTTTGCTGTTTTCTATTGTATTTATTATTAGATGTCCTATTTTTGTGGTAACAAGAATATTGTAATTGTTACTCTTTAAATTAATACATAATTGTCTTACAATAATGGAAGTTATGAAACTCTTTCAGACATAAAAAATAAACCTACACTTGTAATTGTAACATATAGATACCTACATTATTTCCCAGATAATTTGGTTAGATTGTCATAAATAAAAATATATTTACTGTTGTGGTACAATGTATCGCATCATTGTTTTCTAAAGAATTGATATACAACAATTTCGATAGCTATTTGCCTGATGTTAAATTCAAGTTTCAAAATAAAAAGAATTTATTTTTACACAAATTTTCCAATCTTAAAAAAAATACTTTAGCGTACTGACAGCTATGTATAGTGAGTTATTCCAAGACCCCAGTTTGAAACAGGCGCTGGGAAGGCACAATAAAGTATTGATTGGTCCATTCACGGATACACTCTCTATTAAACTTTAACAATAAAGCCGGAAAAGGTCTCTAAACTTGTAGCGAGCTTTATTATACAGTCTTGAGAGCACAATATACAGCGAAGAAAATGATTTGAAGACGTGCAAATTTAACTGTTTTTAATATTTACAGTAAAGTAAAAAATCAAAACGTTGTTAGTAAGAATAACAATAACAATTTAATTCATTTCATTTCATTTAAAAATATATTTATTTAAGTTAATTAGACAGGTCACCAATAAACAGCGTTAAACGAACTGTGTTACTAATGGTGAGTAACCGATCTCTGTACCTTTTACTTACAAAATTATTATAATACTCGTATACCATATTATCATAATATTTTTAAAATTATATTTGTAAAACTAAGAAATATACTTAGTAACGACCTGCCTATCGACTAGGTTCATTGTGAATGAAAGAGGTGAAAACAAAAGCAAGCAAATTTAGTTTCATTACCCGACTGCAAAGAAGCTGGGTAATGTTTTTCGAGTGTATATATGTATGTATGTATACTTCTTTGGCACACCCTAGTGGTGTCAATAGATTCGGCTTAGATGTGAGTGTGACTCTGAACATAATCAAAATTAAAAAAATATATATTAAAGATGACATATGTTGTTTCACGATCTACTCGTAGCAGTCGGGTTTATTTAAATCCAAACCATTTGTTTTAACAGCTTTGAAACGGATAAGTGTCAAAACAAAACTACGTTTTCTTGCTCTTCTTTTTACCTCTTTTATACCTAACTTTAGCCGATAAAGGAGCTTAAAGTAATAGACAAACAAAAAATTTATATATGTCTTTAAAATTAAAATAAAACAAAACGTGCAATAAACTTGTATAAACTAAGTTCTAGTAATCACTCTACCTATACATACATAGATAATATATTAATCTATTTCTAGACGTGACGGTACTCCTTCATCTGTATGCCTACAAACGCCAATAAAAACACTCACAGAAGTTTACTTCCTTCTATACGACTGTGCCTCCCGTGCGTATATTATTATTAACTAGTGTAACTGTGTTGTACGCAATAATAACGTATATCTTCCCTCGTCTTTACGATGAGCCGAACAAATGGAAGCGCTGGCGAGCTGAGATAAAGAAAATTATGCCGCGTGTGTCGACGTGTTTTATTGCAAGACATTATATAGCCGTCTTACAGTATCACTGCACTAGAAATATTAATACTGCGAGTATGACACAACTGAATTTACAAGCATTAGTACTTGCCAAAGCAGGTACTTTTGATTTAGGTTTCCTTTGTAATGAGATGCCAAGTATTCATGATCCTAAAACAGAATAGACTTTCACTATACTAATCCTTAGCCGCATAGCAGTTTACTTAAATATAGGACAGATTTTCCATAAATTTTAATCGATAGTTGTAACTTTTATTCATAAGAAAATTTGTATTATTAATAAATAGTGACGTATCATAAATTATTATTTAAGAGCAAACACCAGCACTGGCTTTTCGTATAATAATTGTATTTATTCATCAATATTATTCATATAATTGAATTAAATCGATAATAGTTTCATGTAGACGCGCAGTTATCTTAAAGGTTTTTGAAATAACAGTTTACGTTTTATATTTATCTTCTCTAAAGCACAAAGAAATATTACTGTCTGTATTTTTGAAGTTCAAAATTTATGACATTGCAAGTGTTGGGTGCTAATGTAATATTTATTATTAATACTCGCCTTTTTGTATTCATTTAGAGATTTTCCTTGTCAGAGAATATACATTTTGTTACAAAAGTTTTTTTTGGTTGCAATGCTTATACGCAGTTATCGGTTAGGGGCTGTACTAATTCGCAAGGAATTAATAAAACTGATCTTAAGGAACAAATTTTACTATGTGATTAACTCTGAATACGAGAAATAAAAAATAATAGTTTTATACATACTGTCGACTACCGATAACATTTTATATGGAACAACGACCTTTAATTTTTCCGAATTCAGATTGGTCGCATTGTAAAATATGTTCCTTAGGATAGCGGCCCTCTTTCGACTTAGTACACCCCTAATCGTAGAAAGTAGTACAGAAACACGTGTGTATCACTTATTTTGTGTTTTCTTAGACCGATGGTACATTGCACAGCAATAATCATGGTATCATGAATGAGACTCGGCAATTAACGCGTGTCGTTGAGGCTTCATAAATGTTATCTACAGTCGGTATGTGCATAAATGCGATATCTTACTTATTTTAGTAGGTTTTAGGTAGTCAAAGTTTTAGTAGGTATTTGACATTTGCGATAATTCTCATCTTATTGTTTCGTCCAGATAGAAGCTGTATCATATCTGATAGTATAGAGATAAGAGTTTTACGTGAAGATCATTCTTCGTAATTTCGAAGACCTCAGCTGGTCATGGTGTTGACAGTACACATCACCTCCAAGTTAATATATATATATATATAAATAAGAAAATGAAATAAATAAGTCGAAATTCAGAAAACCACTACGATCGAAGGTGGGGAAAGAAGTGCCGATGAATATCAGAATTACGCGCTCTTACGAATACTAGCATTACGAGTATCATACTATACTACTTATACTAACATTACCAATAATAGCCTTATTAAACACTACATTATTTGTAATTTAATTAAAATAAATGAGTAAATTGTATTTGAATAGCAGAAAATGTAAAAGAAACGGGCTATATTTTTCTTCAATTAGGCTTTAAGCGTTACGCCAGCTGGGGCTGTTTGAGACGATGCCAACGCAGATGTCTTACACATCTGTTGTTTGCTTTTATTTTTATAAAAAGGTTCTTGTGTTTTATTGTGCCAGAAGAAATTAGTTATTTTCAGAATTTGCATTTTAAAAATAGGTCCTGATATAAATAAATAATGTTTCACACTCAAAAGCACCACACATGGAATTTTTCTGGAGTAGGAAATGCCATATAAGAAACACATGGACATACCAAATTCGAAGATAGATATTCAAATTCATCGTTCAAACTCCTGCAAGAGATCAAACCCGTGAGCGCCGACTACCATTAGGTAAGTTGCATACTCGTCATGAAAATTAACAGTTCCAAAATAGCCATGGTGGTCGTCAAAACTAAAATCCAAATGAATTTGGATACATACCGCGAAATTAATAATTTTGAATGTTTGATCTTGTGCCAAAACCGATTTACGATAGGTAACATCACAGACTAACAAACTTCGCAACTTACAAATAACCAGATCTTATATAAAGTATTTTAATTCTATGAAAAAAGTTTGCGAAGTCGGTATGTCGCGGCGACCGCCGGCAATACGTTGGGAGACGATTTGCATTTTTATGAAAACGTTTTACGGTAGTGAGTCCAGGGTTAGGGTCTTTTGGATGTCCGATTCGATTTCGCGGACACTAAACTTCTGTAATTGCTTTCGAAGGCTTTCAAACGCTGGGGAGTAATTCAGACTGCTTCAAAAGCAAATCATGATTCTAATTCATTGAAATCAATAATTATTCTGGGTGTAACCTTTTTATAAAACAGATTTTTTAATTATCATACATTTTATCTGCTAAAAATAAAAAACGAAGAATCTGTTTAACAGTCGAGGTTTTTTATGCCGCTTCTCCACAAGCGAATGTAACAAGCTATGAGAAATAGTTAGTACATTCATAAAACTTTGCAAACATAATAACATCAGCCTTAAAATATAGCAGCTGTAAGTACATACTAACAAGTAAGGACCAAAGTAATATCAAGCATCTGGACCACTAGGTAGTAAGGACGCGAGACCTATTCATTCGTGGCCCACTTTCAAGTTTTTCGCATTTGCATGTTTGTCTAGATTTTGTTGCTCCGGTCTTGATGAGCTCTGTTGAGCAGAATAGAGTAGTCCTAATTCATTTTTACATGTAGGTACATTTTACGCACCATTAAATTAGGGTTTGTACTAATAAACATTCTTAATTGAATACTGTTAAAGCAATTTTTATTTACGCGTATCAATTATAAATAGCAACCCTACTAATGGTAGGTTACTATTATTTTTAACGCGTATAGGACATAAATGCAACTTAATATTTCGGTTTTGGCTTCTGTAACTCGACCTGTGTTTTAAAATATGAACAAGCGGAAGTTCAAAACAGTCTTGAGGAATTTTTACTTTAATAGTAGTCGACCACTTGGAGTGAGGAGCGAAAAGATCCCAGAACTTAAGCAATTAGTGAGCTCCAGTCAGACAGCAATTAGGGAGAAATGCTATTTGAGAGTAGAAAAGGTAGAAATAATTCAGCCAATAACCGGGCGCGAACCGAGTTCACTCGTTAACTAAATTATTCATTTACTGCTAATGACCAAAATATATCAAGAGGACTAGCAATCGACTGAACATACACGAGAGTGTAATAAGTGTGTAAGGAAAAATGCGCTTATAAACATCTTATAGCTCTTGACAGCAGGTTTCTCGGGCCTATGTCAAGGCTATTTAATTTGGAAAATTTCAATACGAAATTGTACACGTTTATTCGATTTTATTTGGAACACTACTTACACAAATTTTATGCGATAAATTGTATATGATATGAACTGAATCGATTAAGAATTTAATTCCTTCAAGTAATAATAATATAACTGTAGATGCAAAGTTTATAGCAAGGATTTATTAAAAAATATGCTAAACGGTTACTACGTGCTAAAACTATGTTAGTTCGTTTGTAACTGCATTGCAAATGAGACAATTAAAATAATCAGTTTATGAAAAAAACGTTAAATGTTTGTCGGAAAACGCAAATCGTAGAAATCAATGCCAATCAAATGAATCTTACAATGTTTAAAGTAGGACACTTAAGTGTAATTTTCGTTTAACTATATATGTATATATGGTTAGTTTGATTACATGAGCGTCGGACCTATATTTTTTTTTACAGACTGTTTGTTCTGAATTCTGCTATTCTTAAGTTTTCTACTTTAATCAAATGGTTTTTATTATTAATTTGGGTTATTTAACGCAATCTGTGAGAGACTATTTAATTACGTAATTAAACAATTATTGCATTACAAAAAGTGAGAAGCGACTACAATCAAGCAGTTACAAAAAAACATAGTTTTTTTACTAAACTGAACAAATTAAATTATTATTCTGTTAGACATGGAAAGTATACGCTTGCAACCAAAATATAATTCCAAATCAGTACATGCGTCTCTGAGAATTCGGCAAACCGTGAAACTAGGAACGTCATCTTTTTTAAGTTAGTTGAAAACGTGTCTTATAGGACCACTATATTTCTGATCATCAGTATACATAGTGCTCAAAGAAACTCACGATATGTAATTACACATTTTAAAGCAGGCGTTTTCGTCAAAATACTCAATTGTGTTATACAAAATAAATGCATTTGTGTAGTTATCGAAAGATACTCGTATGTATCTATTTTAATAGAGAGTGATTATCTATGCCGATTAAGAATTATATATAATCGCTGTACGAGTATATATAAGTAAACATCATTGCATAACACTGTTGCAAAACACGCCACTAGTTTAGTGTTCACTATGAAGAAGTTACCTTCAGTTGTTCTTATTGTATTGTGTTTGGATGTGATGTGTGTTAATGGTATTAAATATAATAATGTAACTCTGGAGCCTGCTGCACGGCAACTTTACGATTTTAAACTTGAAAATCCGGTAAATTATGGCATGTAACAGAATGCCGTTTTTTGTTCAAATAATAGATAACATTTGGTTATCTTTCAACTTGGATGATATTTTGTACTTTTTGCAATTTTATTCTAATATTAATTAATTTTTCCAAAAGTTTTAACCGTTTTATTGAACTACTCAAACAATCCCATCGGGCTTGTAATACCTGTTATTCCAAAATAACAAAAAATTAACTGGTTTTTAGAAAATGTGTATTAATTTTGCAGAAAACAATTGGTTTATTGACGACAAGTTCCGGTGAGCCAGTAGAAATCAGAGATACCGTACAACTTAATTCGGACCAGTTCACGAGCCAATACCATTTAGACCTCCACACGACCTTTGACGCAGAGAGAGTTCCTGAAAGAGTGGTACACGCAAAAGCCACTGGAGCATTCGGATATCTGATAGTAACCAACGATGTATCAAAATATACAAGTGCGGACTTATTCAACGGCGTTGGAAAAAAAACCCCAGTTTTGACAAGATTTTCTCATGCGCAAGAAAGTTTAGGAGGTTCTGATGTAAAGAGCGGACTCAGAGGCTTGGCTTTCAAATTTTACACTGAACAAGGAAATCTAGACTTATTAGGTCTTCAAATACCCGTTTACTTTTACAGAGATCCAACAGTTTTTGCACACTTTACGCGAGCATTCAAGAAAAACCCAAAGACACACGTGTTAGACACTACTCAGAGCTGGGACCTGGTGACGTTGATGCCGGACATAATGCACGGTTTCTTTTGGATACAGTCAGATTACGGTGCTCCACGTGACTATAGAAGTATGGACTCTTTCCCAATTAACACATATGAATTGAATAACAAACACGGAGAAAGATTCTACGTGAGATTTAACTTCAGAACTGAACAAGGGCTTGACAATTTAACAATAACTCAGCAAGCCGAAATCCAGGGTGCAGATCTGGATTCCTTTACGAGAGACTTGTACAATTCCATTGAACGACAAGAATATCCATCATGGAGGCTAGAAATGGACGTATTAACAGTAAAAGATCTTAAAAAGCTTGACTATAATCCATTTGATGTGACCAGACTTTGGAAAAATGGCACATACGAGACTGTTCAAATAGGCAGAGTAATTTTAAACCGAAATCCTGATAATAACTTTGCTTCTATAGAGCAAGCCGCGTTCAATCCTAGTAATTTGGTTCCAGGTATACCAGGGCCTGTTGATTTTATATTCAAAGCTCGCAGATTGTTTTACCGAGACACTCAAAATTATCGTTTGGGAACCAATCATAATAAAATATTAGTAAATTTGCCCAAATACGCGAAAACCTATGTTCGAGATGGGAAACCTCCCGTGAGAGAAAATATGAAAGACGTGCCTAACTATTATCCAAATTCACATAGTGGTCCAATGCCGTATGTGGATGAGACGAGACCGGCTGAAACTTTATTGGTACTTGATAGAAACGCAGTAGACTTTGGACCAGTTGCTGATTTTTATAACAATGTACTAGTAAATGATGCTCAAAGACAGCGTTTGATCGACAGATTGATTTTATCTCTAGTTCCAGTAACTCCTCCGATACAGGAACGAGCTCTCAAGTTTATGTATCTCATCGATTTGGATTTGGGGAAGCGTGTTGAAGTAGGACTTAAAGCAGCGCTTATAGTTCAACGAGCAAATCAATCTACCTAACAACCAAGTACTTCATACATCTATTTTTTATGTACTTTGTTATGATTATCCACGAATAACAAAAGTTTCAAAATAGTTTTAGGTAAAGTTTGATAAAATTAAATAAACATAATATTAAATTACAAAATTATTTATTGTCAGTTAAATGTATGGTAAGTTGGCAATAACAGAAGAGAAAATGGTTTAAATGGTATTATTATCCCCAAAAAGTAATTTGTTGCAGATATCCTTCGGGTGAACAGACATACACATAGATAACTACGGGTATAATATACATTTATTTTACATGATTATTATCCTAAAAATTAGTGGTAGCACCCGTGAGAGAGGTGATAAAAGTCATTTTAACTATAACTCGGTAACGCGTGGTTTGATTTGGAACTAAAATGTACCGCAAAAAAACCACAACGGTTTTGTAGATATAAAAAAAATGTTTTGGTACATAAAACGTTATAGGAAGTAATTTTTGTTATGGAAATCAAAGGATATTATTATTTAGAAACGACTAATTGAAATAAGTGTATCCCAAATAAATATTGCTTCGGTTTTGTAGTTTTAGCAAAAACCTTTTATTGGACGCCTGGGTACATAAAACGTTGTAGCAAGGAAGTTTTTTCCTACTGAAATTTTACTTGCACAAATTTAGTTTCTTAGTTTTTTTTTTCATTGAAGAGTCTTACTGAAATTTTTGTACCATAAAAAATACGACATTGGTATTGTAGTTCATATTTTCCTTAAACTATCGATAAGGGTTTTTTAATAGTAATCTAACTAAAATATTCCTTTGAAATCTTACGGGTAACTTTGCAATAGTAAGACTAAACGTATAAACTGCCACATAATATAGTCAGAGTTTATAGCAGCGGTATAGATTTTGATTGAACTTGTATCAACACATAGCGTCCACAACTAACAAAATCGCGGGTACAGTTAGTCTATGAATAAAAGAGTAAGTCCCTTACTGATTAACTGACTGACAGTCACAACAAACGCATAGCCTAAACCGCTGAACCTAGCGACATTAAATTTTGAGGGTGTGTTGACTATAGGGTGAATAGTGTACGAGAGATTTTTCGAAATTAATACCCAAAGGGGGTCAAATGGGGCTTTTAAGATTTATGTTGAAACACTGCGGTTGATAATTACTAGTATAAAATATGTGAACGATTACATAATATAGTTAGCACTACTAAAAAGATTTTGACATATTTACTAGGTTGTGTTTATTCGTGTAGGTTTTAAATTATAACATACATACATAAAGTATTTTCTTTTATAGCTGATAAGATTCGCTAACCCCGTTTTAATTTCCTTTATTTTTCTAAAATAATTAAATGCTCCTAAAACTATTTCTGTTATAGAGTTAGTAATGACCAAAGTTTTTAAGGTTTTGAGGTTTTATACAAAAACGACAACCAGTTATCCGATATTTTATGTTAAAAATTAATAATGAATGTTGTGTTCCGCATGTCTCTGTCACAATATAGCAGTTGCAAAATTAGCCTTTCAGAGGAAACAATCAACTATACTTGACAAATAGAAAATTCTAAAAATTAGAAAAAATGTAAGACTGACTAGATTGATTCAAACTACAACCTGTAACATAATGACTACGTGTAATGTAAGCAATCTTTGTTTTGGTTTCACAGAGTTGAAGTGACGAACTGTCAAGACGAAACCGAGATTGCTTATGCAAGATTTCTTTCATCGCTAACTCTGCGCAATACCAGCACTGTACTCGACTACTAACATCCAAACACTTACAGACGAAATAACATTTTGCCATACTCGAACCAGAAACGATTCGCTCGCTTCGCTAGGTCAATTATCTGTACAATTTTATTACTATTTTCAAAGCCATAAAACAATGTTCCATTGTACCTACTCGTATTTTGCTGAATCATTTTCTATATAAGAGTTGCGGATAGTATCGGTCACTTCCGGGACTTTTAGCTGAGTCTTCAGTTTAATTTGATCCGATCTCCACGGTCCTTCCGTTTTCTCTGATCCCTTATACTGACTATAAATAGACAGATGTTATAATAAAGTAGGATGAGACCTAATTAGTGAGGAATTAGCATTAGATGTTCAACAAAATTAAGTATTATATTGTTTAAGTGTATATCAAATACATACTAATGTTTTACTTTAAAGTTTATTATTATTTTCTAACCAAATTGAGCATTCATTTTTTTATTTTAATTATTATGTTAATAATTGTCTCTAGTTTAAAATTTAAGTCGTGTATAGTCGTCATTGGTGTTTAACTATATAGTGATCCTTTATTTTTAATATTGTTTACAAATACTAAGTTATGATTGTACCATCAAAGATAAATTAAGTAACTATTAACGCCAGATATTGATCATTTTTTTTTTCGTTTATTTTATTAAAATATAATATTTAAATAGAAATTTTTCAAAAAGCGATGTCTCTCTCAAACAGTTCCAGTAAACATTTAATTCGGTTTAGCGCAATTGGTGAAAATTTTGTAGTGCAGGGCTTGTTTGATTATAAGTTATTGTGTAAATTGATCGTTTCGTAACTGTTTAAAATAATTATTTTATATAAGGCTTAGTGGTAATATATTTCGTACAAAGATATCTAAACGATATTTCTAAAGAGTTGGTTTCTGGTCTACGAATAGTCTGTACCCGCGATATACCGCTACCGCTCTTATAAATTCCTTTCAATCCTTTCGCTGCAATGTATCGAGATAGCACCATATGGGAATGGACTTTTCAAATATTCCCCACGAAATAAATACTTACCACACAAGCTTTTTTTTTAAAGTTTTTATAACCACAAATAACGATTCATAGTCGGCCTTACGAAAACTTGTCTGCCTTACGAAAACGTCCCACAGGCCAAATTGCACTTTGGGAACTTTACTTATGTTAAAAGCTATTAACCTTCTTGGACGAGCAGGTTTCCTCAATAAAATGTTAGACCCAAAAGTGTAAAACATAAAAATGAAATGAAAATACGTATTAATGAAACGACATACGTTCTAATTTAATTGTCTCTTGAAATTATTAAAAGACAATTATAAAATAACAATATACTAAAATAATTACAGTTGGATAATAAGTTGTAAAATATGTTTAAAAGTTAAATGTACGTTTACATTAATACTAATTTTGATAATTAATGATCTACATCGTGAAGTTCTTTTACCAAATTTAGTTAGTTTATAAAGCTTTCTCTACACTAGTCCTTACAGTTTTAAAGACAGTTTCGTTTAGTAGCATAAAGAAGCATCCGCTGGGGTAAACGAGATTTCTGTTTTACGTCGAATCAGCCGCCATCTTGAACGGGAAACTATTTACTCAAGTTGTTAAATACACTTTAGTTTTGATAAAATATGTTGTATATAAAAGGAAGGGTTATTTATCCTTGAGATAGTTAAGTGCAGTCAAACTAGATAAGCAATTAAAGCGCTCAATCAAAGTTGTAAATATAGCATGTCTGAGCTTGCGATTTAACCTTCGACCACTCGTTTGAGAGGCAACGAGTTAACCGTGGCTACTATTAACTGCGCCACTTACCAGTTTTTCTCTCCTGTTAATATTAAATATAATTGTTTAAGAGTGTAGGAAAACCTCGTGAGAAACCCAGCTTTTCGGGGATGGTAAGCTCTAAAAGAAAATGCAATTGGGCCAGTAAAGTAGACAATCAGCCTCCGCTTTCGCTAAGAAGACTTCTCTTAGAGCCCTAGTTGACAGTTAGTTAGTGGTAGCACAGCTATAAACCCGCAAAAAATTTTTTGTTCTCTGTAATCCCGTTGCTTTACAAGCGAAAGGGCGTAGGTTCAAAGCGGGAGACTCGTGCCCAGCAGTAAAACGCTATGGGTTGATACGTACTGCGTATGTAGACCAAAATATTATACCGAATAGTAATGATAGTTTAACTTTAAAATTACGAGTAATTTCACTGAAGCGTTATTATAATTATAATATAATAGTAACAAAAAAGTTATTTTTGTCATGACTCACCTGTAACATTATACAACTTACCAATCACCTAGAACATATCCTTAATGTCAATCCCTGAATTGCGAAAAGACAGTCAACTGTATTAAAACAAATGCGAACATAAATATAATTTGGAAATTCCGGAGCTTCCGTCACAAGGGAAATTATGGAATATGCCAGCGGTGCATTACCTGTATGTCGCAGAATTTTGATGTTTCTAAATCTTTAAATGCATGCTAATGAAGGGTTATAAAAACGGTAATAAAGTAGATAGTTTAAACCTAAGATTTAAAAAACTATTCATACATTTTCATAATAACTCCAAACCCTATGCTATGTAAAATATGTGCAATTACAACGCCCTAACTATTCGGACTATTGCATGCCCCAATATGAAGTCGATAAAGCTCTTGAGACTTTTTAGCCCGTGTCAATGCGCTAATCATGCACTAAAGAGGCGCGATGCTATCACACGTTGTACATACATACAAAGGCAGATCATTGACTCCTTGTCTTAATTATGACATTATTGCAGATAAATATGGTGAATATTAACAACACTTGTTAATTTATGTCATTCAATATGTTTGGGAAGGCAGAGTAACAAGACCAAGATAACAGGGAACTGATATTTAAACATTAATTTAGTAAATCAACATGTGATATTAACTGTGGTTTGAGTGTTAAAATATATTAGTTATTGAACGTTAAAGATATCATCGATGTCTGCGGATGAGTTTATTAAAAGATATTGCAAGCGCAGCGTAAATAAGCAGGCTTCTATGCCTTTGCATAGATCATCGTTGGATTGCTCTTCAATAGTCTTTCACATGAGTAGATACACAAATAGTAAAAACATGTATCCGGGAACAACAAACAAACTAGTGCCGTTAAAACTAAATAAACTTGCAACACGTCGCGCGTCGATGCGGGACGCACGCGCCGCCATTTGCATTTTTATTGGCGACATTTAAACATACAAAGGATACCCAGTTACGTTACCCTTTTGGGAGTTACAGTTACGGCGTTTCCTGTATTTTGTTTCGACGTGATATTGGGTAGATCAGTCGTATTTTTCCAGAAAAGTACTTATATTATTAAACTACAAAACCTGTCAAAGTTCTCAAACGTATTTGATATGCGAAACTTGAAGATGGCAAATGCACTAGCCATGTAGTGCCACGAACCTAACAAGAGCGAAAGATGACGTGAGATGATGACATTAACAGCGATGGGTATTTGCAATCACGTGAAACATAGATTAAAAATTATAATATTAAAAGATAAATACTTACTTTTAATATTATACTTAAATACTTAATATATTTTTAGTAATGGTTACCAACGTCCATTATAGCTGGCGCCGATAGAACTTATTCAGTTATTTCGATTTGAAAATCATATCTCTGCTCTGGAGTGATTTTAATAAAAAAATTAATTAAACTAGTCAAAAACTATTCCCTTTCAAACAAATAAAAAGCATTTTTCAAATCAGTCCATCCGTATCCAAAAACAAAAAAAGACATTTAAAAAAATACAGTCTAATTGCGTACCTCTTTTTTATTGAATGTCGGTAGAAAATACAAAAAAATATAAAATCATCTCTACATTCGTGAAATATACCACCACTCTATTGGATCTTGCCAAAATAAACGCTAAAACTGAAGGTTATTACCGCACTCCACTCTACCAAGATCAAAAGACTATAATTATCAGTAGCAAAGAATGCAAGTAGCAAGCTTGCTGTCGCCGGTGGCTTTGTCAAAAATATGGCATAAGGCGCAGCAGACACGAGTGTTGCATAAAAATGAGTACCTACTTATATGCTTACCATATAGTATAGGCTTGTCGAGAGAGACATGTAGCATATCGCGTTACAAGGATCCTTCACGTTTGGATGCGCCCAGCCTAAAATTTTGGGGCAATTCTGCAACGTCTTCAATACTTTGTTAATTTTCAACTTATAATTAATGAATATTATAGTTACTTAGTAGTATATACTTACTTAGTATTTGTTGATTAATTAGAAGAATCTTAATACAGCTAGTTTGCTATACATCCTGTCCTCTGGTGGTGGTTTAAAGCATTTGGATTAGCTGTAGACCTTAAATGGTCTATGGTAGTTCAATAGCTACATATTATTATTTTGTTGTAGTTATTTATTTCTTTTTTCGTAATAAAGACACTTGTCCGGTAGTTAAAATCTAATTATATTAACTATTATAAAGTATTTCATATGACTAATTTTACAATTCTTCGAACAGCCAGCAGAACAATTAGCTGTTCGAAGTAGTTTTATGCTTGCATTAGCCTAATTTACCATTCAAGTATTTTGATTACGATTTTATCTCTAGCTGCCTTACATACAATCCTTAAAAGTAGTACATCTGAATTTCACATGCTATGAAATTGATCCTTAAATCTGTCTTACGATCTACAAAATATTTTTCTTTCCAAAATAGAGTATCTCTGAATCTTCCGCTACAGAAACACCCATCAGTTCTTTGTCCCGTGTGTCGCGACAAGCTTGCTAATGTCACGTGAAATAAGACTAAAACAGGCATATTAAGATGAGAGCTGCCTTTGAAGGACTGCGCCAAAAAGAGAGGTAGACTTGCCTGATGGCACTAGAAGGCCTGGAGTGGCGCTAGCATTGTTTCGAGTACTATGTTACGTGCAATGGATATGCTTTTCAGTTTACGTTAAAATATTTTCAAATTTTTCATAGTTTGCCGTATGAAAAAAATTAAAAAATGAATCTGTATATTCAATTTGCACCAAACGTAACGTATAATAATATTTAATTTCAATCTGTAATTATCGTGAGGTAATTATTAGAAAGCCAAAAAAATATGGTGTAGAATGGTCTATCTAAATTAAACTTTTTAAATAAATTTACCATTTCCTCTTCGTTATATATAAATTAGCCGTGAACCGCTTTTTACGAACCTTCTATGTATTAAATACTTACAAAAATATAAGTTTGCTTTAAAACAAGCCTATATAAGATGCGACTTTATCACCTTTAATATTATTTAGCGATATTTTCTCTTGAATTTATTTGACGATAAAACTAATTTAATTAACGTAGTTAAGGTAGGTGGTCCTCCATCAACATAATTGCTACAAATTAGTGCAGAACCCTCATTCTCTTGAAAGTGAAACAATGAGGTAACAGTTTCTAAGACTGACAAATGAAATGTTTGTTCCAGCAGCTTCCTGTTTATTTAGAGTACCGAATATAGGTATTCCCAATACATATATCAGGTGTAACTAAAATTAAGCTAGAGAAAAATAAGACCTGTTTCTGAACCTATGTAAGGTGTGTTGGTAGCAATATTTATATAACCTTTATTTTGCGTGCCAATTTGCTTTATCATACATTTGCTTGAAAGAACTGTAAACTAACATACTGTATTTACTTCTAAAGTTTCTCGTAATGGCACAAAATAAATAAATAGTAAACTCGTGTCGTATGGTACACCATAATCACTATTATCACTATAATCACTTTAATTACTTTAAGCACTATAATCACACATTCATAATTACCATATTACCGACTTTAAACAATGTACTATCATTTCTTAGAGCGAAGAACTAATTATGTACTTAATAGCTAATCTCATCTTCTTAAACAGTATTCATTCTACTCCCTATAGTTAAAACTTTCTCCATCTAAGGATACAGATCTACGTTTGAGATATAATTTGGCTCCACCACTGATCATTGCGGTCTTCAAATAGAGCCGACTCAGTGCCAAAATACACTACACTGCTAGACTAGCTCTTGCCCGCGACCAAGCATAAGTCAGTGATACAGGATTATTTTTCTCGTTTAAGGACGATAAAAATATAGGGTATCTCTAACTACGGCCTCAATATTTTTAGTACAACTAAGAACTTAACAAGATCTTGCAAAAGTACAAGAATAGAGTGCACGTTAGGCAAATATCTTGATTACTGAGAGTAATAATTCCTAGTTTAACAATTTTAAGGTTTAATTCTGCCTAACCCGAATCTTTCAATTAATTGTAGGGACAACTTGCTCCAAAGATTTTGCTGACTAATTGTAGTGTACACATTTTAGAAGCAAGGAGGTTACGGTCTTAATCATATACAACGTGTAACAGAAGAATGTGACAATACTTAAAGGGTGTTAGTCTTTCCATCAGAGTGAATCCATTGTATAAAAAAACTTTGCTAAGTTCGAGATATAATTTTTTCTCGAATTTTGCAATATTTGATCCCTTTAGTAGACTAACACCCTTAGGTATAGTCACACCATTCTGTTACACGTGATATAAGACTTACATACAATAATCTGTATGTAAGTCTTATATCACTCTTTTATCAAATGCAATAATCGTCCATTAAAATCGTACACTGACGCTAAAAAAAAAACAACATGTTTTTTTCTTGTACGATCTTTCCTATCTAGAACTCAGAAATGTATATCGTATATGCTAGCTTAAGTTCAATATTTTTATTCAGTCAGACAGTTTCGTAACAATTTATTCAGTATTGTGATTCTCGTATTGGTCTTGCCAGCAAAACGCCTGGTCCCAAATACTTGCTATAACATTATGCTAATGTTTTGTGGAAATATTCTTTACAGCTATTTGGTTGGCTTGTGCCATGAGAAAAAGGGGCTAAGTAGATATAGGCACTGTAGTTAAGTGATGAAGTCAAAAATGAGTCTGTGTTTCGTGTTGGACCTTTTTTTTAACTGTCAATTTGTATGTATAGATGTTTATCTGGAAACTTCGTATTTACGTACAGTCACAGTACACAATCAATCTTGATTTTTTTTACAAATACTATGCATTTTTGTAATAATTTAGTCCTTGGGTATATTTGACTAGCAAGTTTTGAAGAAATGTAATAGAGATTTTATCGCAATAAAATATCAAGTCGCAGAATTGATAATGATTTCATCTGAAAGTAATTTCTTTTCCATTAATATTAATTTACTCAGATTTCTCATCAAAGCGAACCTTATTAACCATAATTAATTCATCAAGAGCTTCCATTACCAATTTCTTTATCCAAAGAATAACGAATATTGATTTGAATTCTATTAATGTCCTTTCATCTTATGTGAATCTATATTTAGATATATAAAACACATTATGGTGCTACAGTTAGTAACAAATTTAATTATTACGATTCTGTTTGCTTCGAGCTTTACTAGAACATACTCGTATTTGCATATATATAAATATATATACATTTATAGAAGGCGCAAATATAGTAATCTGGAAAGTGGTTATTTGTATGAACCTATTGAGGTTGAAGCTGGGCCCTGGGCACCGGAAGCAAAAATATTTTCCAACGATCTAACATAGCGTCTGGTCGACGCTACACGAGACCAAAAAGCTGGCCTCTAACTGGGCCAGCGCATCAGTATAGCCATTGTCAACGAGACAATTAATGGGGCCAGCATTTTGATTACTCTACCAACTGACAGCGGTTTGGATTTAAGTATTAATTATTAGTTACTGCTTTTGTACATATGGGTTATAGTTTGGTAAAATATAATTTTACTTAATTAATAAAACCTATAGTCACGTGTTATATAATAATATATTATATAACGAATAATGTTTTCAATAAGAGATAATGTCTGTTTTAAATTTATCCCTCGATACATGCATTAATTTTATGTCGAATTTAACAGGCTCAGATTTTTGTGATGAGGGCACCGAAACACATTTAAACTACTACAATAATTGCCAGACAAGAGACACTTAATCAAAGTTGCCATACGTATTACCATTGACCACAAAGAAGTATGTAACCGCTATACGAGTATACGCCAAAGACGTCGTTGATATCGGTTTGCTTACGTTTCTTAGCTGAGGATATCAAAGCGAATGCACACACCATAGACAGACTACTGCTGGTCTATGGTGTATGCAGTGCAGACTAGTTTGAGCGTCCATATTAACGATAACAATAGGTTTATAAATGTCAATATTTTTGCTTATATTAAATATATAATAATAGTTAATATGGGACGAACATCCACACAAAGGTCTTCAGGTCCCAAACTGGGCAAAGCTTGTGCTATGGTAACCTGATGACTTATATACATACATAAATACATACTTATATATAAAATAAACGCCCAGACACAAGTCAAACAGACATGTTCATGCACACAAATGTTTGACCTGTCCGGTTTGATCGAACGATCGATCGATGCCTATATTTGTTTGACAGATACAGTTTGAATTCAAAATCAAGCTTGTACACACTTGGGTCTTGCAAGGGAATAACAACTTTCTCTCAGTGTTGAAGTACTTAGAAACTGAAAAACAGATTTACTATAAAATTGCTAGAATAAATAACTTTATCTTTAATTTTATGTTGGCATTGGTTCCTTATAAAATTTGACACGTTTGATACGAATTTTAATATATTTTTGAGATAGATAAAAAAATTATTCTCAACTGTCCCCTTTTTTAATTCGGCGACAAATGAAACTCATTCCTTTTAGGGAAAGGTTTGACAACTAGCTTATTTTTATTTCTTCTTAATACAAGACATTATACGAGTAGGCACATTTAAATAAAAGCTAGCTATCATCACTGTAACCCACGGCAACCGCAATGACGATGACGGCCCACACCGTAATGCATCTTTAAAGAAGCGATATATAACGTTAAAATGTGGCAACATCCATCGTGTACGGAAGAGCACTTCAATTTATGTGCGTAATTAAGTGGAGTTTGCGTGGAGCCCGTCGCTCGGCACTTTCCAGCGGTAAATGAAATTTACGTACGCCTCCACCTTTCGAACGTATCTTGGGTTGTTGGTATAAAACAAAAGTTTTTAACCACTGATGGTTTTTTTGACATATTTTGACATATGAGTTTCATATGTGATCCATGGGTAATGTGAAAACATGCAGGAATTTTACTACTCATAAAAAAGCTGTATGTTTCTTTATTCGAATGACCATTGGGCATAAATTAATGTTTTTTTTTAAACATCATTGCGACTGATGAATCACTCCCAACTTCTACTGACGGCTGAAAACTGATAAGTAAAATAAAAATATCTATAAAGTATCATTCAATGCTGTACTTAAATATTGTACGTTATGAAATACGCTAATAGTATGTCGGATATCGGTAATTGTATAGTTTCTAAGAGTTGCATGTATCGTTTGCTATTATGCACCTTATCGATATCTTTTGAATTTGTTCTATAAATAAACGCTACCACTTACCTCTTACAGCAAAAATCGGAGCTTTTAGTCTTGAAACGTAAGAGAAAAGGGTGGTATTAGAGGCGCTGACTACGCTCAATTAGGTAAATTAAATTAACTTTGGAAAAACTAACGTGACGACATTAAATTATTGACGTTGATTTGTACCTACTAAAATAGTAGCTTAGGAATGTTTATTTAGCCCTAAAATATATTTTTATAAATAACGATTCTGACCGATAGTGAATCATTTGGTACTTACAATGATATATGCTATAAAGTATTTAATACCAATCATGTCCATCCGTCACTTGGTTGCAGAGGAGAAGACGAACAAACAAACCAATAAACCAACAAACAACTTTCGATTTTGTTATTATGTGTGGGGATATGACAGTGACTAGAATATTATGTGTATCATAGATAAACAGTTACCACTGAGGTAGTTTTAATTAAGTGTAAAATACCAATCACAAAACAAAATGAGGAAACATCTGCAAAAAAAAGGCTGAGGAAATATTAATTATGCATAGTTACATTAGTAACCTTTGAAACGTTACACGTGGAGTCACCTTGACCCCCCGTAATGATGTTAAAGACATGTCAAGGTTCTCTGAAGGTAGAAAGTGATAAGTTTATTAACACGCCTGCTCGGGCACCAAAGGGCTGGCGTCAGACCCTCTGTGCTCTTAATATGAACCCTTAGGGACACTTTGTTCTGTCCTAGCCCTATTAACCGCATTAAAGGTATTTAGCTGACAACGAAGCACATATTTTAGCAGATAAAATGGAGTGCAGCAGTATAAACAACGGTGAAATAACTTCCATTAGACCGTGGGAATTGTTATGGGGGCCAAATAAATTTGTAAATTTGTAAGGTTACACCTGCTTCCTATGAGTCAGTTATGAATAAATATTGGGTATTAAAATTAAATAAATTAGTTGAATTCTATTGCTTTTTTATCTATGTACTAGCCGTGCCCTGCGGTTTCACCCACGTTGTTCTACTAAAACTAAAACAAACTAAAACGAATATCGAACTACTTTTTTTGAAATCGGTTAAAAAGATTTCAGCCGTTCTTGAGTTATAAATAGTGTAACTAACACGACTTTCTTTTATATATATACTTTCTCATTATGGTAGTCAATTTATTGTCAAGAACTGAAAATAACAACATTTGAAATGTTCTTATAAACTAAACTAAATCAGTTTACAACTATTTCATAGGTATACATAAATAGTAATAATTAATACCTAGTCTATTATCCAGTTGGTTGAGGGAAAGGTAACAATAATACTGGCAGCATTGCAGTGTTGTATACCTATGGAAGTATTTTGACCCAGGAAATATCCAGCATTCTACACGTTCACCAAATGCTTGGCCAAGAAAAAATCTATAAAAATTTACACATCCATTCATTTGCTTATTATTATTATCAAATGTAAGTATGTGTGTGCTTATATTATAATAATAATAATATATATTTATTTGCATAGTTTGAAACAATATTTTCATATTTTAGAGTACACGGACAGAAAATACGAATCTCAAAAGAAAAAAGACATGTGAATTAAACAGAATATGAATATAAACAATTTATGAGGCTTACATCACTATAAATAATGACATCACTATGAAATACTAGGACTGATTAAATTATGGTTCTAATCCCATGTTGTATTAGTGCACAATCATATTTATTAGATATAGTACGTAAATATATTATTGTGACTGCCTCGTATTTTTATCGGCAGTGAAAAGATATAGCTTTGAACAATACCTTTATCTAAATACATTGTAAGAAACTAGCAAATTAATAATTCCACGTGCTGGCCTAATTTTTTATTAAATCTATATGAGAAAAAACGTCATTTATTTTTAGCTAAAAAATAATGATTTTAAGCAACTAGAGCTCGAACAAAGTTGGAAAGGCAGCCGGGACTGAGTTCTTCTTCATTTCAGTTTTACCCACGGGTTATTCATACGTTTACAGAATAAAATTTCAGTCTCCACCGTCATTCATATTCCCTTCATCATCATTCCATCAGGTAATTAATGCAAATGTATCTCGTCGCCGCCGAACTGTATGCAAACAAGACTGAGTTTTTTCACGCGACACCGCAGAAGGATTTTCATTCGAAATATGCGCCCGGTCTCACACAGAGCTCTCAAAAATTCAACGGCGCGAGACAAGCGCTTATTCTAGACCAAGATATTGTAATTTCCATAACTTATTGAACTCTTTGAGGCATAACCATGTGTATTCAGTATCAAGGATATTATTATGACAGAGAAAATAACTCCCGCGCGCCCCAACAAAATTGTAAATATATAAGTAAGTAACTACCTACATGAAACACGTTTAACATGCATTCTTTTAAGTGACAATTACTAAAATATTGGACCAACTTTGATAAAAATGACATAGAACTTGTAAATATATACCTTTTCAAACAAACAAACAAAATAATTTTTAACATCGGTCCAGGCATTTTTGAAAAAACGGCAAACATACAGAGAGAAATAAAATATAATATTCCGACAAATTGGCAGCCTACTTTTTTGAAGCAAAGATTGCTGTGCATTATTTTTATCAAAACTTATATACAAATCGAGAATATGTGTATGTGATAATAAAACACATGTAAAATATAACTGAAACTGGGTTTGTATACAAATGAGCTATTGTGTCTAATTGTCCCAGTTCTAGACAGGTAGATCCACTTAATCAACGTCTAATTATCGGAATGTTCAATTCCTAATGGAACATTCCAATTACAGTAAAATCCTTATTGTTGTTGTGATCAGATGCATGCAACAAAAGGTTCGTATTTATTTACTAAATGTACTGGATTCATAAGTCGACTAATCAATTCAAGAGACTTTTTTGAAGAAATCTCTACTATTATCGTGAAATAGAGAAATCATAAAGTAAGGCGTTGAAGCAGTGAATATGAATTACACCATAAAGGTAAAAATAATATTCGATTTCTCATGTTAACACCAATATTATGCGAAAAAATATTAGGGATAACTTAAATGACATCTTATTTTTATAATTAAATTTCTATATTTATTTTGATATTCATTTTAAAATTGTATTTAAATATTAAGTTTTTATATTTACAATAATAAGTAAACATATCAACAATATCAGCCCCGACTCAGTCCTGGCGCAAAGACGTCCATAACACTGAGGGCCTTACCGCGCTGTATGGCTATGACCAACCTTTGAACCAAGAGTCAGAACGGGAGTCATCACCTCTTTCTCTGATTCTAGTCAATAAGTTTAATTTGCCATATTTTAATTGTGTTTAAGAATTTAATGCTAATAGTACCTGAAATAACTACGAGAAATATTTCAAAAACGAATATGTTACTGCGGCTATCTTATTCCAAGAAAGTTTTGTCGTGACTGACAGGCAGACTTTGTAATGCCCAAACCGCGAAATGTAGATGCGTATGCATGCGTTACTAATATGCCTGTTACCGTTACTAATATAGAGCAAAAACGACAAAATAAATTACGTTTATGTCGACAAAATAAATTACGTCGTATGGCAGCCCCACTTTAATATTTCTTTTATTCTGTTTTTACCCGACTGCGAAAGAAGGTGGGTTATGCTTTTCAAGTGAACGTTTGTATTTCTTTGGCGCACCTTAGAGTCTAAGCGACTTGTCGTATTTTATGTGAATAGTGTCAATAAATACGTCTTTACCTGTAGATGGTCTTAAGCTATACTAGTTGCATCCCTCGAGTTCATTTGATAAACGTCTTAGTAATAGGGTCCCGTTTATTTCTTTGGGTACGGAACCCTAATAACGTATATGTTTTAGTAATAGTGGATAATTTACAATTAATTTACCTACTTTTGCAAAATTTACTAGGCTCGAAATAAAATAATAATAATAAGTGTTAAGGAGGAACCACCTTAAAAAAAGTAAAAATATTACGCTGACCAATAAAGCAGACTGGAGATTACTCAAAGAACATAATTAGTAAAATACTCTTCGTCACGTTGTTTTTTAACTGTACCAAAAAAAAAAACTATTTAATTGGTAAAAACACGACGAGTTTCAGAATAGGTAGCTGAGTATTCGTCGCTGCGTTTTCGGAAGCTCGCCGGTCTCCAGACGGAGGCTGATGAATATTTCACTTCATTACAACGGCTCACGCTCCTTGTCTAATATTTAACGCGACGACACAACTTACCTGACATGCCCTACGAACATGAAGAGCTTATGAAAAATCTCTCGGTTCTTTTGTGAATAACCGCCCATGGAATAGTTGGTGTTATATACCTATTATTTTATACGTGAATGAATGAATGAATTATTTCTTTATTGCAGACATACAAACATCTGACATCTAGTGTCACAAGTGTGCTGTTGGAGCCAATAGAAAAATGATATTAGGAAAAGTGTCCGTGTTAACAGTATTTGGACGGTATAGATATTTAAAAAGAACATGCATAGCGATTAGCAAACAACAGTAGAACAAAAAAGCGACAGTTATTATGCCATTTTTTTCACAAGCTAATTCACATCAAACAAAACGCTACTAAAGATAACAGAAAAAAGCCTTTTTGCTACTGAACAAAAATACCACTGCACTATTCAATGGTCCAAAAGAAATACACGTTGGTAAGGATGCGGGATTACTTATTAAACAGATTACAGACGCCACTGAGAAGTCGACGACGAAACCATTCAGCCACCAGACGACTGGTGAATTTTTAAGAGGCATTCACGAAGCTTGTGTGTATGTGTCCAGCTTTTTGAAATAGAATCGGTCAATCAATAAAGCGCAGACTCGGAGACAAACATTAGTAGTTTTTAATTGCTTTTTGGTTTTTTAAAAGTCAACAGACTCTTTTTTGTTAAATGACTTCCAATTAGAACTGGATTTTCTCGATTCTTCCGTATGTCTCTCTGGTATGTTCAGCTATTATTTATTTATTTATGGAGCAAATTTATTCGTAAACCTAAGTCTGAGGACGGATTTGTCATGCACGACATAGTAAATTTACGATGCCGTAACAGAGTTGACACTTAGCTACTTTTTTAAGAAAATGCAACCTGCAGTCTCAGCCAATTTGTATATCTTTTTTTTTTCACTATGTTATAGTACGTCATAAGTAACAAAGACACATTGCAATTACTTCTCACTAAGTTTGTCACTATGTATAACTTTATATATTTTTAACGATATCACATTGACTCTATTTGATTGACATAAAAAATCTTTCATTTTCAACCGTAGTAGATATTTCGCTGACATAAAAAACAACAAGAGGCCCTTAACGTCAATCTGCACCTCATTAAAATCGGCGTTAAAACTGGACTGTCGATACCAGACCTTTATCAATTTGGTCTTCAAAGTTCAAGTACCTTGCTATATGAGTCATTCAAAATTTGTATAAAACATGACCAAAAAGAATACTAAGCTAACACTGAAAAATATTTGAACATTTAAAATCGTGCGATATTTTTTAATAATTATTTTTTATTTTAGAAGACGCTGCAGCTAACAGACATGTAAAAAAATTCGCGGTTATGAAAGTACAATATCACTTTGTGCCTATTGCGGTTGAGACCTTGGGCAGTTGGGGTGCTGTGGCTAAGGAGTTGGTACATGATTTAGGCCGTAGAATCAGAGAAAGGAGTGGTGACCCCCGTTCTGCCTGTTTCTTGGTTCAAAGGTTGGCCATGGAGCGCGGTAATGCCGCCAGTATTATGGGTTATGGGCACCTTTGCTTTGGGAATAAGTCAGAACGGTTAATTTAGTTAATGGGCTTACCTATTTTGTAAGTGACTAATGAAATTGAACTAGATAGTTTTTTTTTTTTTAATTAATGACTTTATATAATTATATATTTTTGTAGGTTATTGTTATTGTTATTGTTAGAGCAACTTCTCTAAACATATTTGGGAGTATTTAAGTGGTGAACAAAATTATATTTCTTGTTTTTATGTGTTGTGTGTCTACAATAAAACATTTATCTATCTGTTTCTATCTATCTATCTATCTGTTTCTTTGTATAGACCGAAAAAGCAGAAGACACAAAGAAAAAAATAAGACTAGAACAACACTACAAAGATACGAATAATTCTAAATATAAAAACATGTTTTGTTTAAGAGTCATGGCAAAGTAAAAGACAATTGTACTGGTTGTTATCACGAAAACTATGAGATATTTGTTTTAACTATTCAATCGAGATTTGCCGTACTTGCGACAACTTATAAAATAGGACTACATTTTGGTTTATTCAGGAAACAAACAAACAGTGAGCCTAAGTTTTTAAGCTTGGATAAAACAAGAGGCAGCGTAATGTACGTCAAAACATTAAACGCGAGAGCCTTAAGATTTCTGTGAGCATTCTTAAAACTACGTCTGAAAAGCGTAACATTCTCGTACATGTAACATTGCTCGCCATAGCAAGGACGTTGAGGATTCTCTAACTACATTTTTTTACATTTTATGCCCTTAACGTTTTGACTTTTACTGTAGAGTATGCATGTATCACCCCCTTAACAAGCGGGCAAAGATTTTCTGAATGTGAGTTTTCTGCATTGAAAAAGTGCTCATTACGTTATCTTGCGTACGTTTTTTTAGTTATTTTATAGTAGAGTATCATTTGTTTCTTCTACACATCAACGAGAAAATCTTGGTTCTACATAAGAATGTTAGTGACATTCTTTTTTTTTTATTAAGTGCTTTAACACTTGTTATTTTATCTAGTTTTTTTTTTAATAATAATAACTAACCACAAACCTAATAAATAATTGGTTATCAAAATAAAATTAAAGTAATGCGTGTTGATATTTTTCTTAAATTTAAATATTTCTAAAGAAGTAAATAAAGCAACTCTGCTACGTAATGAAAGCTCTAAAAAACTTAAATGAAGCAGGATTTTATCGAGATTCTCAGTAATAGTTTAATTAGTTTAATCTTTGAGTCAAGTGGATGAGTATTTTCAGGTCGAGCGCGCTTATCTCTGACCGCAACTTTTTTGCTTTTTTCTTAGTTATAGAAGTATAAAATATCTTTTATACTACAGAATAATGGACACATTTTATATTACGAGTTTGTTTTAACTAAAGTAAGATTACTTCATGCAACTCTTTTTAAAATAAAAATATTAAAAAGAGTTGCATGGATTTACTAGATTTCGATTATCCGAACAAATTGGTTTCAGGAATACCCATGATGAAAATGATCCTGGATCCTGGTTCTTAACAGGCCTTATCAATTAAGTCGATCTCTTCTTAATGTTGTTGCAAAGAGATACAAAAAGTTTAGTATGTAAAATTAATAAATTTCTAATTAGTATTATGGTAGAGAAATTTTGAGAATATAGAATTTGAAACCGTCATGGTTTCAAAAAAGTATAACAAAAATCACAGACAATAGCATTTTATGATAACGCTATCTATCTTTGGCTTAAATACAAAGCATCATGAATGCGGGAATTTCACAGACAAAGTTTCGGAGATATTTTCAAGTCTGCTAAAGTTTCCATACCAAATACCTCTCGATAGCCTCTACTTGAATTTTACACTAGACTCTAATTTAACAAATAAATCAAAACAGCCTGTAGAGCCTGGGAGGTAGCGGTTGATATCAATATGGAAGTAAAAAATATTTATCAATTTAAAAAATATATGTCAAAAATTGGTAAATATATTAAAAACAACCAACCCTGCTGTAGAGCACTTTGGGTTGGTTGGCCATAGTCAAACACGCTAGCCTTATAGCGGGTTAGGAACTTCACTTGAGGTAATCAATTCGAATATGTACTTAAATAAAACAATTATTATGTAGTGACGTAAATAGCTTGTTACGAAAAACAGACAGCATAAAAATACATGGTTTAGTTATTATTTTTTAACTGCACCCAGGCTCCTAAACTAGGACAGTGTACGAGTAGGTATAAATGCGGAATTTCTTCAAAATATTTTATTACACAAATCAGGCTTCTGAACCCCTCTTCGGGTTGTTACTTAGCTTTCTAGGCTGCTGAGTTTCACAACTGGTTGCGATGGTGGAGTAAACTTAGCATAGAGTATTATAGCAGTTTGTCGAAACTGTCCAGAAAACCCATTTGCGGACGATCGCCGAAGCGACCGCACTACTGTGTTTGATACATTCACCTGGATTGTACATACGTTGGGTTTTTGAATTTATGCACCCCTCGCACATTCACAGTAAACGACACGACAACCTTTAACTAACTGACTTTCGAATATGTCGTGGTTCTCAATTCGGTGGAATATTTTTTACGTATATTCCCTATATTTGTTACCCAATTTTTCAGAGACACCAAAACTAAGTTTTTTTTTTGTTTAAAATGTGTGAACGCATTTGTATGTATGATTGAACCGAAAGTTTTTTTACGCTTTAAATGTTAGAAAGCATCAAAATTCTCTCATAAAAAAAATTGCTTAGAAACTTTATTTAGCGAAGCCGAGCCATCTTTAATCGACTGTTAGGCGCTACGAGGTTTACCGGGTTAGCTAGTATTTTACAAGTGTAAATGAAGATAGTGTTAGCATACCAAAATTTTGATTTGAATCGTGAAGACTAAACATCTGAATGATCCTTCTACAGTACAGATATATGCATATGCATATAGGTGCGTCGAGCCTTCATCAAATTCACGCGTGAATTACTTTTCGATAAAAATCGGATGGATTTGGGATTCGCCGACGAACTTTTTTCAGCCACGTCTGAATGTGTGCAATCATACAAAAATTTAAATGCATTTACAGTATCAAAAATTTGTCGAAATATAACAGTAATTTAATGCATACAAAAATACCAGCAGTTTTATGACCGTGAACCACAGATATTTTTTATCGTCTCGTCCATAAATATGTAACATTTTCTTATAAGTACTTGGTTTATTTTAGGCAATACCCACTAATACTTTACTATTTTGCAAGAGATACTTGCTTGGTAGAAAATCCGACATCTATGAAATACTGAAACAATGGTATAAACTTGATTTTATTTTAAAACCAGTTATTATCTGGAACATTGAACTAAAATGTTAACAATGCTTCTCAAGAGAAAGAGAAGTACTTATGGAATTCTTCTCTATCGTCAGACCAGTCAGAGATATGCTTGAAAGAAGTAAAAACAAATCAAGTAATGGGTGCAATTTGACAGTTTACCGCTTCAAGGCTGTCGAATATCGACGCCATTTATTTATCTTGTCTTCACCTATTTCAAGCATATCTCTAGCTCTAGGATTCAAATTAGTTGGACTAACATAAGCCCAACAAATTTGAATCCTAGAGCTCCGGTGATTTTAAAATGTAATGATACCATGGAGCTGGTCTGACGATAGAGACGGAAGAATTCCATAAGGGTTAAAATTTAGCTTGCAGGATGTAAATACAAACAACGGGGCAGATGAAACTAATTAAATCTTATAAATATAAAAGTAAATTCAAGTTTAATTCAACATGATATATGAATCTAGTAGATTGCACGATACTGCATCGAATTACCTTGGTCTTTGTGCGGCGCGGCGTTGGCTTGACAAAGCCGAGACATCCGCCGCTCGAGTTTGGCAAGTGGTCTTCGTCAGCAGACGTTCTACACGTTCATACTATCATTACTTAATTAGGTATTGGAATCTTTGGTATTAGTAACGTAAGTCGGAAAATAGTATAAAACATAATGAACCTAGCAGATTGTACAGTTTATGTATGATACTGGTGTGAATTACCACGATCTTTATGTGGCGCAGCGTTGTGCGTTAGTTTGACAAAGCCGAGACATCCGCCGCTCGAGTTTGGTAAGTGGTCTTCGTCAGCAGACGTACTACATGTTCATACTACGATTACTAATTTAATATAATCTTTCGTAATTTGTAATAATATTGATAAAATTTATAAATTTACTGAGTATCTTACTTTAAAGCGTTTTTTTTTACAAATACAAATGTTTATTTGGCAGATTAATGTATAAATTTACTGAGTATATTGCTTTAAAGCGAAATTAATTTTTTTTTAATAAATAATTTTACTTGCAAAAAATACACTACCATGCAAAAAATATGCTGAAAAATTAACTTAGGTTCTGTTTTAATGATAAATTACAATAATGCAATTCCATAAATTCTAGTTCTATTAATTTTCATGAAATCATTACGAGTATTCTGAATTTAATTACCGGATCTACGTCATGTATTCAGCATTAATTAGTCTCATGCATATTGCAGAACCAACTCGCATTCATCATTAGAAGCAGTCAATGGCGGATAATAGCTCTCTGATCGAGCATTGGCCTTACTTAGCACTCGCTATATTATAGGAATATCCGCAAATAAACAGCCACATTAACAAAAAAGGCTTTGTTTTACACTGCAATTCTAAACAACTTTGAAAAGAACGAGGTTCTCTATAAATCTGTTTTTGGGGTTCCATACCCAAAAGGTAAAAACGACCCTTATTACTATGACTTCACTGTTCGTCCGTCAGTTTTTCACCAGGCTGTATAAATCGTGATAGCTGGGCACTTGAAATTTTTATACGTGATGTATATCTATTGCTATTATAAAAACAAACACAAAAACAGAATAAAATAAAAAAATTAGAGGCTGCCATAAAAAAGGTGATTTTGCCGTTTTTTGCTCTATTTAATAACGACAACAGGTAGAAATTTAATCTAATGTTGTATAGATAATGTTACGAAACTCCGACAAGCCTCTGGTAGATTTTTATTTGTATGTTCTCCAATTTTTTAGGAACTTCTGAACTGATTTGGTAAAAACTGCTTTGAAATTGGCTGAAAACTTATATTTTTCAGCACCATATAAATTTTATCTAAAAATGTCTATACCACCTTTGTATTATATGTCATTACATTAAATAACCGAGTTTATTTTCTGATAGCAGATTTAATGAGAAAAGGCTTACTTATAGTGGATTATTTATAGAAAACTAATTAGTAAATGAAGATTCTTGAGTAAACTTTGATTGTCCGTAAATTAGAGTTGGGAAATGTTGAGTCATGGTCACTATCGTTTCCGATCAAATTCTTAGCTTAATTATTTTAATTTCATTTGTGTTTTATCCCATGTTGACTTTAGTGTATTTAGAGATAAATAGTCCTCAAAACATTTAATAGAAATATATAAGGAAAATTTTGTAGGTATGATTCCATACACCAAAATTTTCCGTGGACTTATTTAAAACCGTTGAGCTTATTGATCGAGCGAATCGTCTCTGCATGGTCGCTGACAAAATTTTATTTAATCTCTCAATACACATGTTTATAATAAGATGGTTTATAAAGGCATATAAAGAATAACTAGTGTTTTCCCGCTTTGCCTTGATGTCAGCGTGAGAAATCGAAAAATCATTCGAAAGAGCGAGCGATTTTAACGCTTGAAAAGTCAACATCTCTCCTGAGGATGCCTTGTGCTAAGACTAAACACTTGTCGAGGAAGTCGGATACAGAGAGAAAGAGAAATAATAAGGTGAGGTTTAGAGGTGGTAAGGAGGAACCACACCAAAACATATTTTTCTATTTCTCACGCTGGCATCAAGTCAAAGCTGGAAAACACTAGATATTTTTTATATACAATCTTATTATAAATGTATTTCCATAAAGTAACGCCTGACTCCATTAATTACACATGTTTATCTTTATGTTAATACTGCTGTACAAGTATTTTTTAACGAATCTTCAAGAAAACTATAAAGGATTTCTTCATTCGGTTTCATAATCAGGTGGTATTACCAAAATTAACGAAAGGTAAATATCATCGTAGCTAACGATGATATTTACCAACATATTACAAAAATATTAAAAAGTCTTTATTTCACCTTCAATAAATATTCTAAAATCTTAACGCAAAATCAACAGTTCGTAGAAAGAAAGTAGCAAAGGTTATCTCAAAGCTAATAAGTTACCGTAGGCTCGTAATATGTGCGTGTACCGAACCATCCTTATCCGAAGGGCTGTCTACGCAGTGTAGGGTCCTCGACCTTTCCCAATATAAAGGCACAAAGTCTGTTTTAACTCCATCTCGACGACACTCAGAAGCCTATTGATTTCTGGCTCCAGCTAATTTGGGGCGGAGGTGAATTAGTACTGAACGGGAAAATAATCCAAATTGTTGACCGAACATGTGAAAACCCGACTGCATAATATTATATAGTACTACTGTATATTAACGGCTCAAACCGCGGGATGTACTTATGATCTGCAGATAAAGACAAATCCAATGACATCAAAATAGGTCTAGTGGTTTAGTCTGTATATGGTTACAAGTATTTAGACATAGGTACATACATACTTACTTAGATACAAATATACAAACATACAAATACCCGTTTTTTTAAAACTACGAATTTCGAATACTTATTTTGTATATATCAAATTTCTCGGCTCTGTGTATCCGCCTTTCCTTAAATCTCTGAATATTTCCAGACTTATGAACATCTAACACAAGAATATAGGATACCAAAGTGAAACGTGTCGCGAAGGCTTTGTTAAATGATACACATACGGGTAATAATTATGAAATTTATTTTTGGTAACGGTAATAGTGATAACTCAATAAAAAACCAGCACTTGTAAAAAAATATTTAAAGACATTATTATATATATTGAAATTAATAAACTAATTGAAATTGATAATTTGAACTAGTTCACAAGCCTGTAGATTTAAACCAAGATAAAATAAAAACATAATTCTGCACTGCTATAAGTTTTTTTGCGTGCTATAATCATGCAGTAAAAATGTTAATAAAATAGTGCATGCATACTCGTATTAGTTGATAACATATATCTTTTTTCAAATCGCAGAAGTTAGTAAGAAGTCTAAAAAACTTTATCTAAAAATTTAAGTAAGAATCATCAAGATATCGCTTAGAAAATTAAGTAAAGTTTCCCATCTGCCGCGTTCCATCTAGTGCAAATGCCTAAGTAATTCATATTCGCTGTTAACTTGGCGGCTCTCGACACTCCTCAGCATGTTATCGCAAATTAAGATTTATTCACACATCCATTGTAATCCTCCACTCCTCAAACTAAGCACAGTGGAGTGCATTCTGGTGTATCTCAAATTATAGCTGTACTTCCTTTACCTTGTATGCTTATGCAGACATAACTGCGCCTTACTTGCTAGGATTCCTTATAGCTTGTTTATTTATCTTTTTACTCATATCAAATAATATGAAATAATGTGTCTGACTGTCTGACTGAATGAGACTGAATGAATCAACGTAGAGCCTGAACCGCTAAATCTAGAGATATTATATAAAGGTCAAATGTTAGATTCTTAATATTCCATTTTGTCACGGGCAACGTCACAGGTCACAGCTACTATTATAAGTACAATATAAGTTTAATTTAATTTGAGTAGTTTAACAATTTGGGAATGTTGTGAGCGATGTGTTGCGGTTATAATGGTCAGTCTCAGAACAAAGGGCGTTAGTTCATTATATAAATAACAAAGTTCCTGGGACAAAGGCTTAGGACCGAGTTATGCGGGTGGTCCTTGTACTTGTATCCCGGGGATTAGATGCTGGATGATAAATAACACGCAAATGTATGAAATAACTCCTACTACGAGTATACGTCAATGACGAAAAGACCATCAAAAAATTATATCTCTAATAAGAGTCAATAGAAGAGTCAGAGAATCAAGGGTATATTGAGCCGATCCAGAGCTATTTCCGCCGATTAATCTCTTTAAATTAGATTTGTATTTATAATGTTATCCTTGCATGTATGTACGCATATTTGATGTGCTTGGACCGTGGGATTGTTTTCTATAAACTTAAAAACTGTTAAATTTAAGGAGTGCAAATACTTTTCTTACTTTAAATTTTAATTAATGTAACTTATATTATAATAAACTAATTTAAAAATTAATTAACTCACTCACAGATATCACAAAAGACATAATTAGCTCAGATGTGGCCGATAAGGCGAACGCCCGTATGCGGCCGGTTAGCCAACTTTCCACTCCGCCTCGCCCTTCGAGGGAAAGTTTTGTTGTTTCTCCGTCAGCCATTGTGGAGCCAGTGAATTATCTCAATGAGTGCTAATTAAATTTCTTAACGTCTTTACTATGCGGGAGGCGTTCTTAGCGAAATCGTTAATTCCCCGGGCGAATTGTTTTGTTTGTCGCGATCGCGGGAATTTCGCCTCATCGCGGGGATTTCGTCTCATCGCGGGATTTCCGTCGCGGGATTTTACGTCGTTTGCCATTCCGCGGAGCCTTTGTGAGATAAAATTGTTGTTTATTAGCGCTCGGGCGGGCTGTTAATCAGGGCGATGGTCTGATTAGATGACTTGTTATTTTTGTTGTTTTGTATAACGGATAGATATAAAAACTTATTATTTTGTAAAGCAACCCAGAACATTTGTAGCTATTGACTCAGAAACGAACTAAAGTTGCTTGCTACAGGTTAAAAAGGTACTCGAGTTGATAAGGCATTTGAAATACTAAGCAAAAAAAAAAGTCGAAATTTCAAATAACTATAACTAAACCCCTTGTTGCACGTAATCATAAGTTTTATTAAGTTTATTGTATTATTTATTTGTTGCATATAATAAAGAGTTTTTTATCTATCTAGATCGCAAGTAAAACATAAGAAACACACTCTAAAAGAATGATTATTTATTTTGTTATATGTACTTTAATAATGTAGAAAACTCTATATGCTTGCCTTGTAATGGTAAAATGTAATACAGATTGGTTTTGTGGCAAAACACATGTCTAATATTATATATTAGTTTTTTCTCTTATCTTCATATCTTTGGACATATATTTTTATTCTGCTATTACTCGTATCAGATTGATTTAATTTTTGCAAACCGAGATCGCGACTTAGTGAAGATATTAAGAAGGTAGACCTGCAATATTTTTCTCAATGGTCACGTACTGTGCCCCGGTATCCCGGTCACGAACGAGCATGTAACTCATTGCACCCGCGGGATATTATCACGTTAATTACTATCTCTGTTATTGCTATACTTTCTTGGCAGACACTTGATATGTGAAAGTTGGAAATGTTATAAGTTAGTATTTTGTTTCTACAAAAAATACGTAAAAGTTGTATAGGTCTTTCACGATAAACTTTAGCATTACAAATTGGTAACATGCAAGTTTTTCATCATGTTGAACATAGGCAGATATTTCTAAAAACTTTAAAGAAGCTTTAAGGATTCTAGTTACAAGTATTTCAATGCCTCTGGGTCCTTATTCGCTATGAACATTTCAACACGTAACGCGCCCGTAGTATTTACGTGAAACAATAGTCATTAAGACAATGTCATATTGCATATCGTGCCGTGTACACAGAACGCGTTCATTTTGCATAATTAGAATAACGTATTGCGTCAAAAAAACGTTAAACACGTCACACGTTTAAAGCAAGGAATCTTGTTATTCGTTAGAGAAAAAGGCCCTAGACTGTTATGCAAGTAACAACATTTTTCTAACTTTCTAAAATCAGAGCCAATTCAGTGAAACCTCACTATTTCCCGCTATTAGAAAAAAAACGATTCTCTAAACGTGTCAGAACCGTGCCCCATAAAAGATCGACTTTCCGTTGTTAGATGCCAATCAAAAGCTCCAAAATACTAAGCCATTGAAATCCACAACAGATTCACTCTACGTGATTTTCCCTCGGGTTTAAAACGATTCGTGACTTTCAAAATTCTATAACAACCACCATTAGAGCAGACATCGGAAAACCGCAAACCTTGAAATCGAAATGACTCGAGTCGTAAAAATCGAAACGTCATCTCGTAAAGCCACAGCGTAGAATTTTTGCTAACATCGAAATTGTGAAATTGGCAGATGAAAAGTTTGTTATAGAGATAGTCGCTTGTGTAGGTGTTTTGGTTGAAATAGATTTAAGGATTTAAGAATCCTCTCAAGGGACGGTGGTGGGTGACGTCTTCTAATATTACCATTTAAACAAGTTTTATGGTAATCGCGCCGGGTCGGCAGCTTATTTTCGGACGAAATTCCCAAGAACGTTTTTCTTTTGTAACTTTGAAGCGAAAAGTTACCAGATTCCTGATACCGCCATCTTAATAGGATTGGATGTTGTTTCAGAATTATTTAACATTAATTAAATAACTTGGTCTGATCTCTTACAAATTATTCAGTGATAATATAATGCCGTTCGTTTTATTGAGTTGTTAAACGAACATTCCTAATCATCCGGCATGAATGAGGGTTGTTTTGTGTAATTGAAGATAATCTTGATTAATAAATTCAATTAAATCACTTTTGGAGCATGAATTTGAGTTTTCATGATAAATTTGTAAATGTTGATCATCGTAAACCGGAGATTTTCAGAGAAATCCGGAGAAATATTTACTTGCACCAGTTATTCATGCGTCAGGTGTCAGACGCGAAGTGTTGATCTGATAATAACAAAAAAATGCTGTACTATAATCATTTAAAATTGATATAAATATCAAAAAAATCCTGGTACTCCATAATTTCTATCAACGAATGTTTTGTATGTTACAGCAATTTTTTTGGATACCAAGAGTGGCCTTGTAAATTCATATCAATTAGTTTAGATTTGTAAGATGGCCTCGAAAGGTATGACAAAGTTTTTCCTATGCTCTCATACTTTCCAGCACATTAATGGCGATAGCAAAATTTCTAACAAAGAATACAGAGAATCCGATGTGTAAAGAATATGACCTCGACGATGAACAAAAGATCACTTTAATAATAGTAAAACGAATGACTACTACCAAACTTAATTGAATTCAATATTTATCATTCAAGGCATCTCAACAGGATAGAAAAAAAAACTTATTACTTACCTAAAAGTTTTCCCTCGACATATTGTTACAAAGGAAAATGTTTTGCACGCGCACAATTCTCCCATATTGCATCTCCAGGTACCCATAAACATATTTCCAATATCCTTTATGTTCGTACCGCAATCTTTTAAACCCAAGTGTACATTGTAAACCCCTTGTTCCCGGGCCATGGAATAGTTTCCATACGTTCTTAGCTTTACAACCGACTTGCGGTTCATAAGTTTCGTAACGTATTAGGCGCAACGGGACTGGTCTGGTTCGGAGTCATGCTCACTTGTAGGAGTTGTAGGTAATATAACTTACATGATACCAACATATGCTCATATTATATGCTTATGGAAAGTACCTGCCTATCTATACCTATGAAGTTTGCTTTCGTTTACATGTTAGTACGTAGCTTATTTTTGTTTTCATCATTATGCATTTCGTAATTCTTTTCATTAATTTATCCGTTTTTTCATTACTTATAGTGTTCGTTGAATTAGCTTATTAAGGCAATAAAGCAGACGGCACATCTTATTTGGATAGTTGCTCCACTAGCAAAAGTGCAAATGACTCGCCCAATCAAAATTGAATCACTGTTGGGTTTTCTATATCTATTCAAACAGCATTGATTGATATCTTTAGTAAACCCGGCTTATATAAAAGATATTTTTCAGAAACTTGATATTTAAGTTGATATTTAAGCGAAAATCTGTATTATAGGTCACTACAACACTAAAATGCATTAAAATTCTACTCTCAACAGCATTAAGCATTAAAGCCATGATAATTATAACTTAAAAGCTTCGGTGAAATGTACTAACCGTACAAAGACATATTAACGACGAATTAAAATAAATACCTCTGTAACTGTTAACGTACCTAATTGCGCCTTTGAAACTTATAAGAAAGGAAACTATGAGCAAAATATTGAAACTGTACTGAAAATAAACTTGCCTTACACGGGGTCGGTTAGAGTTAGAGCACGTGTTATTTTTATGCCGTAACAGCTGCTCTCATTACGGAGCTTGGGCTTGTTGGTGCAAACTACTTTTAGTTTTGTTAATTGGAAAGAAACAGACGTGACGTCTCGTAGTTCTGATGCAGAACTACGCGCGCGTGCTATGTTTCTTGTAATGAACTTTAATGTTTTCGGAATATTAGTAATATTCCTTGTTATAGATTATAAAATATCTATAAAACAATAGAATTTTATTGTAGCTTATTGTCGGATGAACTCGAATGTCAAATAGCGGAAACTGAACCTGATGCTTCTTTTGAGTAGAGCAGATTTAAAAGTATATCTAGCTGCTGCTGCGCCCCGCAATTTTACCAGCGGTGAACATTTGAAGTTCCTATGGGAACACAATTTTGTATGTGAATGGATTTGGATGAAATTAGTCCTGGATGATAACAGAGTAAATTTCATCCAAATTCATTCAGCCGTTTGAGCGAAGGAGGGACAAACAAACATACACAAACATATAAACTTTCGCCTTTATAATATTAATGTGTGTATGTGATGTTATTAAACAGGACACAGATAACACCGTAGAAGACCACAGTTGGTCATTTGTACAATATATAGATTAATTCATTTATTCCTACATTTTACGCCCAATAACCCCCAATCTCACTGTCCTGTCTTTGTCCTACCAATCAAATGACAAGGCCAATCAAATACGTCGTGCTAATCGATTTCCTTTCTTCAAAGATAATCAACAGGTCTTCCATGGAAAGCTTAGTGAGAGTAGAAAGTCCCAGCCAAGTAAACAATGGTAATTAAATAATGACTTCTCATAGTTTTAAGTACTCCACTCCTAGGCAGTGCTAATTTTTCTATGAGAACTGCAATATTGTCGCACTAACTCTGTTTCCCAATCTTTCATTAAAGTTTCTTTCTTTTTTTACATCAGGCGAATTGTGGACTAACACTCACTTACATTAAGAAAACTTAAAATAGCCCTGCTTTCAACTCAACTTATGGTTATTATGAAAGACAAGTAATTCCACATTATATGATAACAGTTTTTTTTGGCGGGTTTCGTCTGTATGAACGCTAACGAAACTTAAACTACTATATTTGCAGTTTTTCAGTACCAAAGATAAGGGCCTGGAACATCTCAGCTTAACTTTTTAAATGGAGGTTCGTAGTCGAGTGATTTATGAGTTAGCTGCAAAACGTATCTCTGGGGTAACCATACATTTCGTATGCACAAAATTTTTGCCACGTTTAAGAAATATAGTGCTCTGAATATTTTTGCTCAATATACATCACTCAGTGTTTGTACTTAATCTAGTTGATAAACAAAATGTAAATCAATAAACAAGAACCCATGCTATGAATTAGGAGAAGGAACGGAGAGTCCAGAATACAGCCAGTGTTACACATAATATCCCATACGGCTGCGGTTTTCCAGCAATTTCAAAATGGGAGGAGGTTCTCAATTTGTCGTAATATTTTTACTATGTACGTTCCCCGATATCTTTGAGACGTTCTGACCAAATGAGAATTTATATTTTAATTGTGTGAAAGGGTGCTTTTATGGTTGCATAAAGGTTATTGAAAATGGCATAAAGGTAATTTCATTGTAAATCCTTTAAACATTTATTAAAATTTACAATAAAATTGTATACCGATGTGGGTTGTCCGTTTTTTTTTTAATATTTTGTGTGTGGCATATTGCCCCTTCTATTATTCCCGTCCCAAAAATGATGGCGACACTACATATCTTGGAGCCACGGAAACTATTTAAATGAGAATGTTGTCTTCCCGATAGCACCAGGGAGAATGCGGGCCGATCCATTATCAATTGAATTATTAGGTGCACGTTTCCAGGACTTGAACTTTAAGGATTGTAGGGAGAAAAAAATGTGCAAAAAATAACTAGTCAGATAAGTACGCGTTCAGTTTTTGCCCATTATATAAAAATATATGTAGTTACTTTTAGTACAACATTTTAAGTAAAATATATTTATCTGAAGCTTGTCGAGATGAAATATTTTAAAGTTTGATTGAGATTTTCTGGCACTGTGATGTATAAAATTGTATACATGTATGTATATATACTTTTTGTAAACTTTTAGTAAAGTATACTGTACTGAAGCTCCTTCATCGAGATGAAATAAATTATTTTGATATATAATTGTGATTTTAAGTATCTACTCGTATAATTTTAATGGGTCATCCCTTTTACGTATAATTTTTAAAGTATATGCAATAATTCTTTTATAAATTGTTGAATTTCAATGTTTACAGCTATTACGGAACCCAAAAAGGAGAATAATTAATTTATTTATTTATTGCAACACATACAGTATAAATTAGAGCTAGAATTACTAGTTAAATAGTAAGGATACATATGTGCGCCCTGTGCTTAAGTGTATTAGGGCGTGGCAATAAATATTGGCAGGACATTTTGCCAGACAGTGGATACATTTTACACTCTAGGAGATCATTTGGTACTTTTTTTTTTTATTAATTTATTTATGGGCTTTGTCGCTGTGCGACCATATCGCCCTGTAATTCTTAACAATTTTTTAAAATTTTATAGGGCTTCAAGTATATACAATTTTCTTTATCTATTACTAAGGCTTAAATCTACTAATTTATACAATACAAGCGCTTCATCAGACTCCGGGAATTTGGTACTTAATATTATAATATTGCACCTCTATAACTTATAAATAACTCAATAACCGATCTTAAAAAGTAAGTAAGTATTTTAGAATAAATAGAGCGTTGTAAGGAGTAATAATAACCGGTACATTTTTAATTTCGTCGTCGAGAAAACTAGGATATTGTGTAGTTTGGTCTAAAGTTTTTATCGACTGTTTGTTATATATTTTGATGGCCATTTATTCTGGACCTTTTTTCTCTATTTCTAGTTTGGGTATTGGAAAAATTAGTCTGTTTGGTCTGCGTGGGTTTTTGTTACTTTTGTACAGGTGTGAGTTTACTGAGCGAGTGACGCATCTCTGCTTCCCATTTGGAAAAAATGTTCTTTAATTTGTTACTTTGTATGTTTGTAATGGGTATTTGTCCGCAAAGATATTCTACGTCATTGTTTCTAACCATTTCTGACGAAACTTGATGTCCTCGTAATTACTACGAATTTTTACAGACAGACTTGAATTTCTCCCAAAAAGGAAGAAGTTTGTTGCGACGATATTTACTGGCCTATTTAATATTATTTGGTACAAACACGTAGACAACAAAGTTAATCAAGATTCCTGAATCTAAATAAACGGTCATGACCGCTCATTTAGATGTGCGCATGTGGATTGTTTTTATCGGGTGTCCTAGGCCGCCAGTTTGTGATAAAACTACTATTGTATATGATAAGACTATTATTCGTTACAGTATAAAATACTTGCGTTTCGATTATTTATAGATCTTAAATGGTCTAGGTAATAATTCTGATATATATTTTTTGTTCTTGTAGTTAGTCATTTCAGCTTTAGTAATAAGGGCACTTGCCCGGTAGTTTTGTATTTAATATTTTCAATTCATACTACAGTAAATTATTGTTAGGTAAACCTTTTGACAGGACATAAACCTACTGTAATATTCAAACAAACAACATCGTATTCGCTATTAATAACCCATTTAGAATTACGACTTCGCCATCTCGCGACGACATTAATCTCCCGTTATCTCTAACCGCAAGGATTTAACTACTTCAGAAAGTTTGACCTAATTGTCATACACACACACACACATGTGTAGGAACCCACACATGCAGACAACACCCGTTTATCATGTACGCGTGGCTTGACACGACCATGTTTGTATTGTTCAGATTTACTGGAAATTAAGGTCAGATAGAAATATAGCTATTTTTGTTAAAGCAGCGACAGTCATAGTCAGTTTGTTAAGAGGCCTTTTGATAACATACACTGACTCTCGATACAATTATATCCTAAAGGTTGACATTTAATATAGTTATTTGTATATAAATTTACTCCTATTTCTCCAGCTCACGCTATTACTTATTATCTAATACGGTATGGTTTATTTTTGTTTTTTGGTTTGGTTTGTTTACTGTATAGTATTTTTTTCTGTGTTTGTCAGTATAGTTAATAATTACTTTTGATACGTTAATAATTAAACTACCGTTATTCAAATTTCAATATAGAAAAATCGTAAAAACCATATATATATATATTATTTTTTATTTGGTAGTGGTATGATAATACATTGAATATTAGTCCACGAATCAATTTCTGCTACAGCATTACACAGAATCGCACTCAGTGGCAACAAAAAAGATATATTATGTTAGCACTCAACAATATGTAAATATATCGTATTTTATTCACATCAACAACCAACAGCCTTGCGAATATCTGAGTTTGTTTGTTTGTACTCTTTATTCCTGCGGATGGATTCGAGGAAAAAATCGCAAATGATGAGTGTAAAATGTGCTAAGTTATGCTATTCTTTTTACTACCATACTTGTGCAGTGATGCTATGAAGTTATTCATCCGAGCCGACCGAGCGTGCGAAGCATCTCAACTTCCAGTCTGGTTTTTTTTATGATAGGCTTGCCTTTGATTGCAACTTACCTGATGTAAAGCAACGATGCGGCTTAGGATGTAGCGCGCTTGCCTAGAAAAAACCGATATACTCGCAACTGGAAGAAACCTTGATTATAGCTATTGGGAAATAGAGAACTTGGCAGCAAATTTTATATGGCAGCTAGTACAAAAAAGTAGATGTAAAAGATAAGGCGTTTTGTGTCCGTGTCCGTGGAAGTTTATCCGATTGTAGAATGTAAAGGGGAAGGGTAATAAACACATAATTCTTAAACATTTTCTCTCTCGTCTGTCAGTTTATATGTATCGAAATTTTTATTTGTGCTGTAATAATCTCAGTACCGGTTGTTCTATTACCACAAAACTTAGTAAGTCGATAGCATTTTTAAGCTACAATATGGGCTAAATCGGTAGAGATCTGAAGAGCTTTAGTTGAATATCATACGATTCCAAAAAACAATCTCGACTCCTGAGTTCCACGGCCTGAAGACTCCGGACATAAATTCCGAAAGCAAAGTGAAGCCAGCTGTTTCGCTGTTTCAGGGAAATAAATACGGTTTAGAACGCGGAATGTACAACAGATTTTGAGAACACAGTAAGGGCTAAATCGCTTTAGTTTATTAGGCCTCCCAATATTCTGCTAGTATTGAGTATAGTCTGTATTTTACAATTTATATTTTCGTTAAAATGAAAGACTTATAATAGGTACTTAAGTTTTTAGTGTAGTTTAAGGAACCTATGGAATCGTAACGCCTGACTGCAATGAATATTTCAAGTGTTCAACTCGTCATGCTGTAGGTATCATAATAGCAATACGAGTATGCTTATAATATTTTAATACGGGACTGAATTACAAATTAATTGACTCTTTCGAAATTGACACCGACTAACTATATATAGACTGCTAATTACATATCCCTGCTTTTGGTTTGCTGTAGGCAAATCAAAATAATTAAAAATTCTTGATTTCCTGGATAGTTAAGATAGATAGATGAACGCTTCATTGTAGATATACAAAACATAAAAACAATAAATATAATTTAAGTACTGTTACTATCAATTTTGCACTCTAGTGTATAAAAAAGTGTACAGACTACGTCTAAATTATTGATCACACGTGTACATCCAGCTTTATTTAGAAAATTGACGATTGGCCCGCGGGATATTTATTCCCATTTTGTTTTGCGGTAGCGATTTTCAATATAAATTCGGGCATTTGTTTGCATTTTTAATGCGGCTTTAGTGCTTTGGCAAAATAAAGTAAAAATATATTGTTTATAATATTATTTGTAATCCTAGCCTATCACAGATGAACAAGACTTATTTGGTGTTTAATATCTAAATATACTTTTAAAAACATGATTACGAACCAGTTGGAAAGTGTAACCTTTTAAAAAAAATGTATTTTTTTTTAATATTATACCAGTACAGATGTCTTAGAAAAACATAAAAAAGGCTCCGACGAGTTGAGAACGTGGTCTTCTTTGAAGTCGGTTAACAATCCATATGGCGAGGTATTAGATACATGTAGGTGATTATTTAACATCATGCTGTCGAAAAAATGATTGAAAAGAAAACAAAAACCCGTTTTTAGAGATAATCATAAGAAATATAAAACCAGAAGAAGAATTTATATCAATTTGTAAAATTAAAAGCTTGAATAAAAAAAACTACAAAATACGCCTAATAAATAGCTACGGTAAGTCTTCAAAATAGATGATACTAGCAACTCCCCGTTTTTCCCGCGGAGATTTGATTATCCCACAGTTATACTGGATTGTTCCGGATAATTAAGTAGCATTTGTGTAATACAACTATCCTGGATTAAAACATAAGCTATCCTAGTGACAAATCATCTGCTATATGGGCGTGTTTGTACACACATGCACAAATACAAACTTTCATCTTTATAGTTAGTGTGAAGTGTGATAAGTCGTCTACGAGAACTAAAATTTAAAAGCTACGAGAAGTTAACAAAACAGGCTACGATAATTTTGTCTACGAAATAATCTGCTACGGCTGTTCTACATTACAGCTCTACGAGACGAATTTGATACAGCTATGACAAATTTACGAAATACCAGCGAGTCCTCAAACGTTAGTGAGTTTAGTGGAAGTCTAGTCGGTTAACCCAGTGCCTCGCAAGAGCCGCGGGTTCAATCCCACGTTCAGGCATTACCATTATTTACTTAATTACCACATGCTTAAACGGTGAGGGCAAACACCTTGAGGAAATCCGCTTTTGTGAGAAAGTTAATACTCGTAGCATAGAAGAGAAGTGAAATCACTAACCCGCAATTTGACCATTGGGGGGGCTATGGCCTACACCCTCTTCGTATGCGAGACCCGTGTCCAGTAATGGAATGCTATAGATTGATAGCGAGTCTTTAAGCAGTGACAAGTCTACAAAACACAAGGTATCAAAAAATATCACGAGAAGTCTTCAAAAATCTCTTAAGGGTCCAGAATTATTTGTTTAAAAGGCCTTATTAATAAACGTATTTCAAAGTTAAGCGACTCTTGTCTTGTAATGTAGCGAGGCGACCTTTAACGGATGAAACGAGACAAAAGGTGCTTAATGTTGAGATGCATTTATTAATATATTTTTTATTTATAAACTTACGTTAACATTTTTGAGTAGATATAACTAGACTGCACAATTATTTAATTGCATATTTTAATGTCCAGTTTCTTTGCATGTGAGTAGGTATTCAGTTTCACTTGTAGATTAAGCTAAAAATAAAAAAAAAACAAAATAGGTCAAGAGATTGTTGAAATAAAATTTTGCAAGAAATGCTAGTGCTTGCGAAGTTTTAACTTACTTACTTTAAAACTTTATAACTTTAAATAGTTAACTTTTCATAAGAAAGCGACAGTGTAATTAGAAGACGTACTTAGTATTCAAAGCAATGGTTCGATTTGAATCGTTGAATCTCTCGGACACCTTGAATGCATATTAAAATAACCATTCTTGTGGCTTTTGTGGACGTTTAATAAAATACCTGGAAGGGACATACTTTATGGTATGTAAATAAAAATTACAACCTGAGGAAAAAGAACGTGACTTTTATAAAAAAAACAATTGTCTGTTCGTCTGTCACTAAAGTTTTTCGGCAAATGAGTAATTTTATTTAATTTAATGAGTAACCTGATAAAAAATTAAAATTATCTTGTCGCCTCACTAACTAGCAAATGTATGAGCAATAATATTATAACCAATTAAACATAACAGGGAGTTTTATATTGGCTATCATTTTGAATAAAAATGCTGCCATATCCAGTTAAGTTTAATTCCAAATTGAGCAAAGAGTATCGCCCTGAATAGTAAATGGCACTAGAAATTGCCGACCAAAGAAGCTTACTCATAGGACCCTTAGAACAATGTTTAATCTCTTTACCCTGCTGATATTTTAATTATTATTGTATTACAAAGTAATCCATCCCTATTTATAAATAACAGAAGTAAATAATGCAAAATATTTTAGTAAAGTAGTAGTTTTATTAAATATGTATGTGCTTTCGGCGCAAGGGTTTTTAACCTTTTTAAAAACAATACTAACTCTCCTTCCTACTCTACTAACAAGAATTATATACATCTGAAAAAAAAATAACAATTACTTTAAATATCTTGAGTATGTCCAAATAAAGTTGTTCTTATAATTATTATTTCTCTCCTTTTGGAGAACAACTTTAGAGGCTGCCGCTTTTAGGGTTGTAGTGCTAGTAGCCTTATCACTCTCTCCTTTCTCATAAATGGCAATAATTCATTAAGTGTGGTATTATTATTTAAAAGCAACCACTAAATATCTCAAACAAGCTTTAATTTATTTAAATATGCACTTCATTTAAAGCATTAAATTTAATTATCTAAAACATCACGTGAGGCACAAAGTCTAAGTACTTTCATAAATTGGTTTCAACTCTGGAATTCCAGCGTTAACATTTAATAATCCACTCTTTTGATAAACAAAACAAATAGCGAGCGTGAACAATAGTTAATTAAATACACACAGACACCCACCCGCATGACGCTCTGGTATATTTGCCTGTTTTTGATTACTAGAGTGATAATGAGACTCCGACAGTTATGCTATCTAGATTATATACGGTGTTGATGAATAGCTAGTTAGTTAACCCTTAATGAAGTATTGTAAGTAATAGGATATGCAAGGTTGGTATTTTGCTAGTTTCGAAATAATGCGTCATGTTAAATAGTTTTTGAAAGGGTTAATATTTTGTTTAGGTTATTTAACTTTAATAAAACAAGCAAGCAGCAAGCAAGCACACTTCATATGTACAAAAATTTACAATGGTCCTTAACATTTCAATCATTTTCAGCATTAAAAATGGTTGATCAAAATTATTGAATTTCCCTTTTTTACAGAAAGTAGGACGTATTGCCCAAAAAGGAAAATACTCTTACTTTTTTACAAGGTCCTTGCCTGATTTCTCAGTGACGGCTGGACTGGTCTGAATTTGAAACAAAATTGATTTGTTTGATTAATTCATACCACATATACTCGTATATAATGTGATTTGAATATATTGCATTCACATATTCTTTTTTTTTTATACCACCCCACTAATCTGTAGATACATTTCATTGTTTGGTTTACTCCGAAAAATTGCAATGAATGCAAGAACGTAATCACTTTAAAAAACGAACTTGGGTAAAAACAGCTCTAAAATTCCGATTTATGCATTGAATAACAGTAATTTATTTATTTATTTAATCTAATTAGTTAAAAAATCATTAGTACAAAAGTTTTGATGTGAAGAAATAAAGTGATTTACGTGTATACCAGCAAATTACTTGTAAAGGATTAATCAACTTCCAAATAACTGCCAACAGAACTACAAATTTCCAAGACAAAGAGCGTTACAGATGAAAGATTACCGAAGCATTGTTTGATGCGCCCCAAATTTGATTAGCTGCTCAAACTATGTGCCGACGTCCAAGGATCCCTTGTAGGCTCTTTGAAGTAGCATCAAACCCCTAATTTGTCTTCTAATCTCGTGTGTAGCAAAAGTTGGAGGCCTTTAATGAAGTTGCTCTCAGTTTTAAAAGCTTAACGATGTTTGGTGGCGGTTAATTATTTTGCGTGAGCCGTAAGTCTGGTGATTTACATTTGTACGTGTGTTTGTAATTTAGAACTGTGGTTATGCTGCGTGTGTAAACGTACGACTTTACGAAAAATTGTGGATTTCTCCTTTTCTTATATTTTTGTTTTTAATAATTTACTTAAAACCAAAAAAAGTAATACAGGTAGCTGCCGGCAATTGCCGAAGCCGGCACTTTTTCAAAAGTATTTCTTGTCAGAAAAATATGATTTGGCGCGAGATGTTCTGATTAAGAAGATTTCGATGACAAATATCCCGCCTTTGCAGTGCTGACCATCATGGTGCATTCGCAATACTTCTTTCTATACCCGATTTTGTAAATCAGTTGTCAATATCAAAAAGCTCGATGATCTTGGAGATGTTTACAACTCAATGGGTTAGGAAGCATTTAGAAACACTTCAGCGTTATACCTCAAGCAAGGGCACTCCAAAAAAACCCGGTTGAAGTTCTCAAACTTTGAACCAAAGAAACGGATCATATATTGCTCCATAATTGTGTTCCAGCTGGCTACCATTATATAAAATACCTTATGAGTCCTGCCATAACGCAAACATAACTTCTACATACATTTTACATTATGTCGCGTGTCTCTATGTACAAGGATAAGTTAGTAAGTATATAAAGCAAACTTGTCGGACTGCGGCTTGTGAGACAACGGCAGCGACTTGGAAGCCACAAATTGCTCAGCGAACTTACCTCACTCTGACGGAAGGGAACTTGGTACCAGTTTACTTGAGCCGTAATGAATGGGGACTTGCTTGGCTTCGGAATTTGTTGATTTAAGATGGATAGCTGGATAGTGAGGTAAGTTTTGAGACGATACATTTTACGTGCTAACATCAATTGAAAGACTTGCACATATATTTTGCAACACAACATTCAATGAAACACAAACGTATGTAGGCCGTGACGTACTCAAAACATATAATTAATAATAATAATAAAAAAAACCTCTGTCATTGTCACACATCTCGTTATCTCTTTTTGTATTTTAATATTTGTTAAACTGGTTTTCTCCCTATATTCTGAGTATTTAATAATCGTTCTACCACAAGCTTTTATAAAATGAAGAATGCCAGAGATATACAGCAAGAAATAATTATATTATATTAAAATTTTCAAGAACCCGGAACCTTTGACAGTATTCAATTGTCAGTAGTGACAATTTGTGCAAAATAAACAATGAACAAAATACTGAAAAAATACGATGATAACAAGGTCAAGACTAAGAAATCAAGCGGAATCTAACAACACACGCCCACCACCACAGCCTGTCTCGTCGTCCAGCACCTCATCGGAGGAGGAGTTTGTAACTCCTCCGGATACGGCTGCATCGAGCGATGAGAGCAGGCCAACGACGGCGCCGCCGCCACGACCACATCCTCCGCTGCCGGCACGCTTGGGGCCTGTGGGGCAACCTGCTCCGCGCCCGGCTCCCGCTACCGGTGGTATACTATAGGGTTACAGAAGGGAGAACTAACCAAAGTGCGTATCGTGATCGAATTCTACATAGATCCTGTAGACGTTAGTTGTGCGATCCGTAAGACACAGAACTGGAAAAGTCCTGGGCCGGACGGTTTGCACAATTTCTGGATTAAGTGGATTCGATGCTCGCATGATTGCTTGGCCACGCAATTCCAAGAAGCCCTCGAGGTCGGTTTTCTTCCACGTATTTTGACCACCGGTGTCAGTTTTTTGCTCCACAAGTCCGGTAGTACTACGGAACCGAAGAACTATAGACCCATCACTTGCTTACCTACCATCTACAAGCTCCTTACATCCATTCTGACTACAAAAATTAATACGCACGTTGTTGCGAACAATGTTTTGGCTCCTGCTCAGAATGGCTGTAGGGTTGGGTCTCGTGGTACTAAGGAGCTCCTCCTCATAGACATGGCCATTAGCCAACAAGTTCAGCGGAACAAGGGAGGTCTCTCTGCCGCCTGGCTTGACTACAAGAAGGCCTATGATTCGGTGCCTCATTCATGGCTTGAGAGGATTTTAGAGTTGTATAAAATCAATGCAACTCTTAGATCCATTTTAGGTGCATGTATGAGACAGTGGACCACTGTCCTTCGTCAGCCAGGCGGTGGTGATATCTTTCGTGGTCCGCAAGATTGTATAAGGATTGAGCGGGGAATATTCCAGGGCGACAGTCTAAGTCCATTGTGGTTTTGTCTGGCACTAAATCCTCTTAGTATTTTGCTGAAGGATTTAGAGCTAGGCTTCGTAGAGGGGGTGAGGTCTTTAGTCATCTGCTGTACATGGATGATTTGAAACTGTTTGCACCGAAATACCAAGACTTAATGGGTGGAGTTCGGTGTAGATAAGTGTGCAGTTTTACATGTGCAGCGGGGGAAGGTTGTAAATCCACCAAATTTACAACTTTCCGAGACTATGACTCTTAGATCTCTCTCCGAGGCCGAGACCTACAAGTATCTTGGTATATCAGAGTCGTTGAGTATCTCAGTAGACGAAGTCAAGAAATCGATAAAGGATCGCTTCTTTTGTCGCTTGACAAAAAAGTACTTAATAGTCTTTTGTCTGGCAGCAACAAGGTGCGAGCCTTCAACGATTGGGTGATGCCTCTACTGATATACTCCTTTGGCATACTAAGATGGAACCAGACTGAGTTGGACGCTTTGGATAGGCGAGTTCGTCAACTGCTCACTTCGCATCGCATGCATCATCCGTGCTCGTCAGTTATGAGACTGTACATTCCACGGAAATGTGGGGGGGGGGGGGGGTCGTGGCTTTTTGAATGTCAAAAACCTCCACAACCGTGAAGTGTGCAGTCTCAGGGATTATTTCCTGAACAACGAGTGCATCCCGCATTGCGACGTTGTAGCAGTTGACAGGGGCCTCACACCGCTCTCCTTGGCGAACGAGATTGTGCGCAGAGCGGTGGTGCTGAGCGTTGAGGACCGCAAGGTAGTATGGAAGAGTAAGGAGCTGCACGGGAGGTTCTATCGAGCTCTAACGGGGCCCGATGTGGACCTACTCGCTTCGGTGAACTGGCTACGGTTCGGGGACCTCTTTGGGGAAACCGAAGGTTTTGCTTGTGCAATTGCCGACGAAGTATTGATGACGAACAAATATAGGAAATATATCCTGAAGGACGGTACGGTCGACATTTGTCGGGCATTCCGCCGTCCCGGAGAGTCTATCAGGCATATTATTTCCGGTTTTTCTCATCTTGCTAATGGTGAGTATTTGCACAGGCATAATCTAGTAGCCAGGATCTTCCATCAGCAACTTGCTCTTCAGTATGGTCTTGTCGAGTCTGAAGTGCCGTACTATCGGTATGCACCGTTGCCCGTTCTTGAAAATGGTCGTGCGTTGCTCTACTGGGACCGCTCTATCATCACGGACAGGACTATTGTTTGCAATAAGCCTGATATCGTGCTGGTAGACCGGTCCCTGCGCAAAGCAGTGCTTGTCGACATCACCATCCCGCATGATGAGAACCTCGTGAAGGCTGAAAAGGACAAGGTCAGCAAGTACCTTGACTTGGCTCATGAGGTTACCGCCATGTGGGATGTTGATTCGACGATCATTGTTCCGATAGTCGTTTCGGCAAACGGCCTGATAGCGAGAAGTCTCAATCAACATCTAAAGAGGCTCTCGCTAGATGGTTGGATCAAGGGTCAGGTACAGAGAGCTGTTCTCCTCGATACAGCACGTATTGTTAGGAGGTTCCTATCTCTGTAGTCCCTACCATCGGTAGCTTGGGTCCTACCCCGTTGCTGGCGGCACTCTAGGTTTAGATTTTTTATAATATTTATTGTTTTATATTCATATTGTAAAAAACTTAAATTTAAGAAATAAAATGGATACAAAAATAATAATAATATGGGACAACTTCCACACAAAGGTCTTCAGGTCCCAAACTAGGCAAAGCCTGTGCTATGGTAACCTGATGACTGATACACATTCTTATATACATAAATACATACTTATATATATAATAAACACCCAGACACATGTCAAACAGACATGTTCATGCACACAAATGTTTAACCTGTCCGGGGATCGAACCCAGGACCAGTGGCAAAGAAGGCAGGGTTGCTACCAACTGCGCCAACTGGCCATCATAATAATATCAACCAAAGTTCATAATATCGAGCAAAAAACTGCAAAAAAGTTTAAATATTTGTTTTTGTAATTGTTGTAATAGCTGCAACAAAAATAAATCATCTGTCAAAATTTCAACTGTCAAGCTATCACGTTTTATGAGACGCAGCATGTTGATAGACAGACGTTCGGATAGACAGTTAAGTCTAAGTAAAAGAGTTCGAAGGTAAATTTATATTATTAAATTATAAACCGACCATCGGCGAGCACTAAAGCATGCTGAGAATGCACATAGCGGTCTCGAACACAATATTATAGTTTTACTCATAGGAAAATGTTGAATTATATGCTGATAGAATTTAATTAAGTTAAATGTACAACATAGACAGGTTTTAATCTCAAAATATTTACACCAACCATGTGTCATAAACAAGCTACCTCTTCAAGCGTCAAAATCTGGAGCATTGTGAAGCAATATGCGATGTAATAAGAACGGAAGCACGTTTTATATTGCCTGCATGAAGACGAGGTGGCACTCTATTTGTGTCACTTAGGTATCCGACGTCACACGATAGGCCAATAATGGGACTAAGTTTACTTGGAACAATCTTAAACAAGATTTTTATCGTGTAAGTTTGTTCCATTTGTTAAGATAATTTGTTACTACAGTGTAACGTTGTTTATGTACGCTTAACTATGGGCTTAGCAAGAATTTCACACAGCTTTTGTGAGATCCGCGTGTTTAACAAAGCAGATTTTCCTCCGACGTAAGAGTCTTTAATGCTTGAACCAATATTCAATATTTTTGTATGTCTATACGATAACGTAATCCAATTTGTCAAGCGTGTTGTACATAATGCATTTTATACTCTTTCCTCTCCATCAGGATAACTCCTGTGTCAAGGACGCCATGTAACATTCACGAATACTGCAATGCACCCAAACCGTATATACTCGTTGATATTCTGACTCATCGCGCACACTTCTAGTATTGCCAAGAATCGAACCCAGGACCGTCAAAAAAAATTTTAATACCAAATAAAATAAAATATTGTAATATATTATTTTTATGTTTAAATTACGGTTTGCGAACACTCAGTTTAAACTAAACAAATAATACTGAAAAAGATATTTTAAACTAAATTGCCATCGGCATTTCAATTTATCCAACTATTATGTTTTTACCAAACTACTGGAACGATATAGCTAACTGGAAAGTCTGATGAGATTTTTTTTTAAATCTGTGCAAGCTTTTCTGTGGAATCGGGGGGAAAAAATAAACAGATTCCGACAGTTTGAAAACCTCCTTCTCTTTAGAGTCGGTTAAATAGTTATAGTACTATTATTCACCCAGCTCAAAAAACTATTGAAACCTTGCTTGCGCCCGGCTACTCCGCTGCAAGTCTGCGACCACTACTTCACATAATAGTGATTTGTAGTCCAACTTTGCCACGACTTCCTTCTGACACCCAAGAGAAATAACTTCGCTCGTACTTTCTTAACGAAATGATTGCCTACGTGTACGTTGTTAGCCCTATTTATTTGGGGTGGGCTTTATTTGCCCTGCCTCCCTAGTGGATAATTCAGTTTCTAAGCATTCCGTATCGATCTTGAGGGACGCATAAAATATTTTTTGGCTCTAGAGAAAACCGCTGAATCGCGTTTCCTGTAAACGAAACGGCCGCTACTTATTTAGGTCAGTTTATTTATGTTTCTTACTTATTCCGACAAATATAATGTATGGTACAGTAAGTGTTTTAGCAAAAAATATCACCATGTATCATATTACTTTGGGTACCTACTCGCTCTCGTGCGGACTATATTGTAACTTACTAAAAACTGAAGGAGGTTTATAATTTGTTGGTATAGTTTTAGTGAAAGTTTTCCAAATACCTGCAAATTAGTTCATTATATTATAAAGTAAAAATTGTAAAACGTTGTAACGTTCGCTTTTAGAAATGATCACACATTCTGCTAACGTCGCTCGTCTAGTGGATAATTGGAAGTCGAATACAAATTAAAATCTTAGGTATATTATCCAATTTTTTACATCCTAAATGTAATTTTTAGTAGACAAACTTACTTGCATACTTGGTAATGTAACAATTGCATTAATTTCTTTGCAAATAACAAACTCCAGTAAAACTGTTTTGATTCACTTCAGAGAGAAGTGGGTTTCTTGAACTTGAAGACAAACTAGTCTCGAGAGTTGGCTTGACTATGATATGAAATACCTCTAGTGCTTGTGTTTATATGAAAAGGCTTTGCTTCAAGCACTTACCTACCGTAAAGCTTCCTATACATGTAATCTTCTTGACACATGTCATTTTCACTGTACAAGTTTTGATACTTTAAAAATTTTCTGCGAGGTTACACTTGAAGCAGTTCCTTAAAGCTAGGGATCTCTTCTTAGCGGTGTCAATGACCTATGGCAATAAAAAAAGTTTTCGTTTCATAATAAGATCATTTCTGTACAGACCCAAATATGTGTGTGTATGTAACTATTTTGTCATATCATTTATCATACTCTACAACATGCTTGATTTTACTTAAATAATGAAATATGACCAAACTATGATTGACGATAGTTAACGCACATTTTTGACGAGATTCATTTACACCAGTAAGACGTATATAGATTGATAATTTTGAAACGTCGTCATTTTCGTATAGGAGTGTGCCCAGGAGATAGAGTTTCCTAGGCCGTCCTAAAATCTTAGCTTACGATTGTTGCCCAAAGACATGCAACTGGGACCTGTAATATAAAACTTATCTTTCGACCCATGATAGAGCTCAGTTGTTGGTACAACTCCATGGTCACCCATCCACAACCTGACTTGGCAGAATGTTGCATGACATTTAAAAAAAAACTGTGCTACGTGCGCTACATTACGTTTTATTTATTATTTAAAACTTTAGCTCATTTGGAATTTAAATGGCAGAGACACTGAATATGTGCTCTAACGCCTACTTTAATTAGTTCTTTGGAGCCTTAGATAGAGCAGACATCTGGTGGATAATCATAGTAATAGGCAGGTAATATCATTACTCGAGGTAGTTCCGCACACATGGTGGGCATTCGTGCTTGAATATTGTACATTCGAATATGGAGTTTAGACATTATTGTACAGACTATACAAGGTTATCGGTTAGGGGTATACTTACCCGAAAGGGGGTCACTATTGTACAGTGTAAGTACGTAAGTACTTATAGCTACTAATACTAGTACTAGCATATAGAAACAAACGAAAATCACGAAATAAAATTTGTGATAAAGTCATTTATTTACACTAGTAATTACTCGATATGTTATTAGTCGTGTGACTACTTCAAGTGATGTTTTAGCAGCCTTCATATCCAATCCCCTCAATGTTTAAACAATTTAAACCCCAATTTGACCCCCTTAGAGGTTTAATTTCCAAAAATCCTGTTTTGCACTCGCTATAATGAATACACGCTCCAAATTTCGTGTCTCTCGTTCAGTTAGTCAGTTAGAACTTATTTTTAATATAAAACCTCAAATTATATCATCACCTTAACAGAAAAAGTACCTATATATATAGAGCTACAGTATTATTTATTGTACTTCGCGATCGCATAATCGATATGTATATACGTTTCCTTTCCTAAGAGCTAATTAACTCATTGTATACACTTGATCTCTTGAACCCTGCAGTGTTCTCTCATTTGTCTTAGAAAATCACTTAGATGCTACGTGATAAGGTAACTTAAAACTTTTTATACTGCTACGTTTTCTTGTAAGCTTTTTTCCTTTTTAAAATCTGTGTAAACGAATTTTTTGTCATGAGTATTTGTTATTAATTAGTATTAAACTTTTAGGTAGGAAATATTTTAAGTAGGTAGTCTTACTTCAAGCGGCTGAAAGGCCTATTACTGATCTTGGATACTAGTTTTAAAATCGATTTTACTAATTAGTTTAAGTCAGTCTGTGTGTGTGTATATTGGTATTACAACTAATAGTTGTAATACCAATATACACACACACGTTAAGTTGTAGATCTGGCAACGTTACTATCTAAAGTATCAATAGCTTACATCTGACTAGATTTCATAATATAATAGATCAAAACTTTATTTGATACCAATCAAAGGATTAAGCCTAGTCAAAATAGAACACACTATAAAGCGTATTTGGCTGCCTTATCGTTTTATAACGATTTCTACATCTCTTCATATCAATGGAACGATTGAAAGTTTGAATTTGCAGCAAGTGCGCAGGTATTCAAAATATGAAAATGACAACACTCGCTAAAATTTCATGACACCATTCATTCAGTTCATTCCTTAAGTATCTAGTGTAATACTTGAGGAAATAACGTTATTTTTCTCTTAACTAAAGATACCGTAAGTGATTAACTATTTGATTTGCCGCTTGTCAAATTGTACCTTGAATAACTTAAAAAAGATAGTTTTAAAGATTTCGACTGATTCTAAAATAATTACACGAGCAACTGACAATAAAAATAAGATTCCTATAATGAGGCTTTCGGTTGTTTGCCTTATTAATCGCCTACGTCGGAAGCTCGCGGCTTAAAATAAACATTGAAGCTAAAAGCATTCGCCTACACGAAAAAAATAATAGCAACAAAAAATAGAGGTGAAATGAGAGTTTACAAGCACAAAAATATCTCGTTGTCATAGCAAACGAAGTGTCTCTTTTTTAAGCCTTGTAAAATTAGCTTTATCCTGTAAGTATGTTCGGATCGATGTTGGCTAGGTTCTTAGTTTGTTTGGCCACGATTTGTATTTTTCAACAACTTGTTGTAATTTTGCATTACACAAAAAAATTTCGCATGGTCTACTAGAATTACATAATATTATTATGTATCCCGAACTCATCCCTAACGAGGCGTTATGAATCGGCGCTTCTAATGCAAAAGCTAACCGGAAAAATCTAGATCGGTATCGGAAACATCGCAGCGGCGAATGTACACAACCGATCAAATATGACCGGTGATCGGCTCACACGGGTATTAGCAAACAAGCTGATGTAGACTCAGCACTCCACCTCCTCTATCCACGGGATACTCTACGATGAGAGAGGATATTGATGTACTTCAAGGACGAGTCTTATTGCTTAGCTGAGATTAGCTACGATGATAATGATAGCGATTGATAGTATGCTAGTTTTGGCTGATTGAGCTGGTATTGGTTTACTAATCGCGTATTACTGATACTAACAAAAGACACGCGCTGTCTAGTGTTCGGTTATTAGGCAAAGAATCATCAGTTAATCTAAGTTGACCTTTTACTGATCTAACTGCAAATGTTTTTTGTAATTAATATTATTTCTGACAAAACTATGCCACATTGCCAGCTTCTTCACTCTTACTTTGCAAAAGTATAAATTTGTACAAAGTGTCCCATGTGATCCCACCTTCAGACATTGTCATATTTGAAGATAAGCGACGTAACTGTGTTATGAATGTCATAAAATCCGTACTCCGTTATAATTGTCCATTAGTTTGCGAGCAGCCAATTACGTGGCCATTAGGCGTGAATCTTCCTAATAGCTATTTCGCACCGTCGACTTGGGATCTAGCTAAGGCATGCTCACATGGTTGGCTTGAGATACATACATCCACTAGAAACATATATATATTCTAATGAAGTTTAATACAATAATGTTTACTTCGTACGCTGTCATTGATTCTTTTAACCTGAAAATATTATCCACAAAACCTGCACTAGTTAACCAGTGTCATCCGAATACAATATTATTCATACTCTCCGGCCTTCTACGAAACTTACGCTAGGAAATTTCTATCATCCAAAGACTTTTTTGTATTCTTGTTTGACTGGTTTCATACCCAAGTCACACCTGCCCATAAAACCTATGAGACATGACAAATGTATTTAAATTAGTTATGCACTAAAATACCCACATATGGACAAAACTAATGTCCTCAAAAAACCCATTTCTTACGTACGTTAGTAAGTTCGGCACTTGAACTTTGTTTTTCGATATATCTAATAACATCAAGTTTTTAAGTAATGTTAAGTTATTTACAAAATAAATATGTTACATAAGTTACTTCTGACCTACACGTAAACGAGCCCTTACGATATCTGACCTAGATGGCGCTTTCCTTATTAAAGTGGCTAAATTTGCTTCAGAAACTCGAGATTTTTATCAAATCTTAAACAGCTTTTATGCTAACAAGGACAAAAAAGGTAACCCCAAAGCTTCTCAATTTCTTTCCGCTATTGTGAAAATCATTAAAATGGCGCAATAACTGTAACAGCATAAAATTTTTAATTTACTGTACTCTAATATCATAATATAGGTATGATAAATTCACAGTATATAGTTTGTTAACGTTGTACAAACACAATGGATGCATTTAAAACTTAAATATATATTTTCGTGCACGGAGAGTATCTAAATTTTATATGCTACAACAATGGACGCAACTTTGAGTTAACTATTTCAATATTTGTATGTTTTAGAGTATATTCACTTATTTAGACCCGTTAAACCTAAGCTGACTTAAGCTTTGACTTCACAATCATGCCTTTGATAATTTCAATGGAAATTAATTCGGCTTAGGTATATAACTACTGGTTTAGTAATTAAATTTTTTGCTCTCACCTCAATCTGACAAATTTATGTAATTGTATCAATCATTACTTAACAATGTACGGAAACGTGTCGTTTAACAATTTTTGATGTTCGATGAATCTTTTGCTGTCGATCATTGAAACTACTACGGCTACGAAACATAGCCGATACCTTTTCATTTTTAGACAATCAAGATTTTGAAAATTTTGAGATAAAAGTTATTTTCAACTATTAATAAAATTCGGCTTTTAGCAACGCTGTTCAAATATCTGGACGTCACACGAAAATGAAACCCAAACCAAGCTTTTGTAAAACAAACGCTAAAATAATCGCTCAAACGCGTACGCCGAGTTCGCAACGTTTCAACAACGACGCCATGTTGTTTGAAACTAAGAACAATTTCAAACCAGTTATGCAGTTTCATGCTGTTTAATTTGTTGTCCAACAAACTACCGGACATTAGAACCAAGTTGCATTGATATTCGAATTTGATATCAATTAGTTACAGACGATAAAACTTAATGCGAAACTATCACTTTAATTGCTGCACTTTGATGAGATGTAGCTAGACTGTTTACTGTTATAGGGCACTTGGTGATTGAGGATAATGGCGATATTTCGTCTGGCTCGTGTTGAACAAAGAGAAGGCGTAACTTCAAGTCCTTGGTAACATAATATGTTTACCAATAACTAAATAATAAAAAAATATATAATTAATATATATTATATTTTAACCTTTTGTAAAAGGCGTGCTTAATGATTTGGCAACCATTGAGTAATGTTTAGCCTTGCTAATGTTTACATTTTTTATAGATTCATTCATACAGAGATCCCGAAATCCTTTGACAAGAACAGGGACAGGACTGCAAAGTGGTTGTTGTGGTTTCTATATAACACAACCCGACATCCCACAATATGCTTAAGATTATTAATAATTGGGAGAATAAGAACATATAACAACAGCAGCAATATTTTAACGTATTACAACGTATAACGTATTTATACAAGTATTTAGGAAATATGATTACCGACTGAAGTCAACACTATTTATTAACTATTTTTATCTAATACCCGAAATACAGCATCGATTTTGATAAAAAAACATTCAGGGCAAGTGCTTTTATTGACATTAACAAAATGACTAACTACGACAACATAAAATTATAGCAGAAAGATTACCTATAGACTATTTAAATGACCAGAATGCCGGTTTTTATCAGGCCCCACGTATAATAATTGCCATCCAGCGTGGTAATGCGGCTATCAGGCTGGGCACGCTGCCCCCCGGTGGTGGGTTGAAGCATTTGGAAAATCTGTAGATCTTAAATGGTCTATTGATAAAATTAAAATAAGAATACATTTGAAGACCTTCTCAACCAAAAAATAAAGTCCAAAGCGGTCCAGCCGTCTCTGAGAAATATGGTAACAACCCCATAAAAGCAGTCGACTGCCTCCTCTTTTTAGAGAAGTCAGTAAAAAACTACTTGTTTGTACTTTTACAAGCACATCTTTTGTAAATTTATTTTTATTTTGATTTGATGATGCCAAAGGCTATTTTTAGCTAGAAAGCCAAATACTGATGCATGCAATTGGAAAGCATTTTAGTCAAAGATAAAACATACGAGTAGCAACTCTTGTTTCAGACATATCAGTGTTCGAAGAAGAAGTTCTAACTGCCAATAGAAATAAAGACAATAAGCCGATAGAACTAAGGGTAGGTGATCAACATCGTCAATACAAATAAACTGTGGGTGCTCTGCTGAGTGCGCACTTCCAATATGTTATTAGTTATTAGTGCGCCGTCGCTTCTCTCTGACCTATTTCTTGCTGTAACTCAGTTATACGTATCAGACCGAGAACCATAGAAACATAATATTTCGCTCTTCTATAGTAGCCGTATTAGAAACAATCAAAAATGAATGAGCCTAAATCCTACAAGTATGACTGCTATCCTACACGATAACAGGCATACTGACAAATTAATCATTCTCATTGATTGTCGTTTCCGCTAGGTTCTACTTTACTAAACAAATAACGACCTATACTAGTACTAGTTTTTATAAACTTACTAAGTACATTTTTCACATCATTTTTATTTAACATAAAAAAGTTCAAAGTTCTTTATTCGCCTAAAACATGGTCTTATTATAACTTAAATATAGATCAAAATATAAATATCCATATATATTTTCCTGCTTAAAACGGCTTATATTTAATTATTCATTAGGGTTTTTTTTTGTAAGTATGAGCCATACTTAAAAAAAAACTTATGAATATGTCAGTTGAGATCATGAGAAAATTCTAAGTAAAATGCTGCTCTATCCGCAAGCAACCTTTTTCTCACGAATAAAAACGAATCAAAAATAAGTATCGAATATTAGTATTTCTATTCTAAACATTTTATAATTATGTGGTTAGTTCAGCTCCGTGGAGTGTCGTTACTTTAAAATCAAAATATTAAGTTATTAATAAGGTTTTTTTTGTAAGTATGGCCCATGTTATTTGAGATCATAGAACGATAAGCAAAATGCTACTCTATCCTCAGGCAACTTTTTTCTTACGAATTAATCAAAAATAAGTATCGAATATTGGTATTTCCATTCTAAACATTTTACAATTCTGTGGTTACTTCAGCTCCGTCGAGCGTCGTTACTTTACGGCAGACGGGATGCCACGACACGGTTCTTGAAGGTTAAATAATGTAGTTCTTACCTACCCTTCTACAAGCTAAGAATATTTTGTATGTACATAATTGATTTTCACAGTAAAACCTATGAAAATTAGCGTTACTAATTCGAAAATTATTTTGAAATCGATTAGGTATTTCCTTTAGGTATCTATCACTGCTACATGTAAATTTCGGTTTATGTTCTCCAATATGCCTATGAGAAAGATTTATCAAGAATTTTCTTTTAGTAGATAGACTACATCTACAAAAAGTATTATTAACGTCAGTTTAGATTCGTTTGGTTGAACTGCCCATATTTACTGATACGTTAACAACAAAAAAGGATGGCCCATCGTTTTTGACTGAGTGCAAAGTTTCGTCGAGTATCAGTCCTGCGTCAATCGTTGTTGTTCGAATCGGTTTCCGTGTTGGATTCAATCTAACTGCCTATCACCTGATTGAAAGGCTGTCCGTCCATCCAGCCATATACATACAAACAAAAATAGTGTTATTGCTAGGAGTTTACTATTGGCGATTTTGGAGCAATAAATTTTTATGGGATATTAAATAAAATAGACAAAGTACTCGAAAGTTTGTTTATTCAAGCACTGAAAAACAAATATGAAAAAAACTTCGTAAATTTAAGAACAAAGCTAACACCAATCTATTATTAAATAATAATATTAATATGGAACAACATCCAAACAAAGGTCTTCAAGTCCCAAACTAGGCAAAGCATGTGCTATGATAACCAGATGACTGATATACATACTTAGAAATACATATATGCATACTTATATATATGGTAATCCTGGTTAAAGGTATAAAGTTGCCAGAACGAAGGCTGAATTTACTGTTTAATGGTAACGCAATTTTTTTATGATAATACTTTTTATTTACTGTTGGAAGCGAGTGGCCACGCTCGCTTTCAACAGTCGTTTAAAATATTAATACAAAAGGTAAATCAAAAATTAATTAATATTTATTTACTTGCGTTAGTTGTAACATTTTCATTTTGCAATTGTCGTCTTGTTTTATTAAATATTAAGTAAAATAATATGCTATTACCAACACATAAAGCTTTAATAAAGAAACAAAATTTGGTCGTTAACAAACATAAAAGACTGTAAATGGCTCAAAGAAAAGTTGTATGAGATAATTACTGCGACAATCCAAATTCTCGTTATGTTTTACTTTGGGTTTGTAATTATGTTGTAAAAGCATTTTCTAGGAATTAGTCTTCTCGTATTGTAATGAGTTATTATTTTTAGAAAAAAATATTTCTCGTGCTCAATAACTGATGAAATTCACCCCGTCATTCCGAAATACATTCTTACTTGATACATTTCATATGTAATTAGAAAATTTTCTCTACCTTATGACACAAAAAAGCTGTAAAGCAAAAAGTTAAACAGGATATAGATAAGCAGAAAACTTATTTTAAAATTTTAATAGGTCTATTATAGCTAAGACAGGCATGACAACTGCATTTCATATTAATAACCTATTAAAGTTAGATTTGAAATAGTGCCGTTTTAATTCTTCTTAAACAGATAATAATGTTACTGAATACACAAAACACGGAGTTTTGTAACAACTTTCATGCGAGAAGACCAATGAAGAAGACAAATAAAACGGATCCATCTTCCTTGCTCGTCGCGTAAATAAATGTTGCAAGACACAAGACGGCCGCGAACAGGTCACAGCATACATTTACTGGTATACAAACTTAATTTACAGTTAAAAATTAATCTTTTAGATTTAAAGACATCCATTTTCATTTTTGAGGCATTGATAAAATGGTCAGTGGGTAATTTGTAAGTTACAAATTCACCATTGACAATTTTGCTAATTGTAGTAACATTGCTTAGACAATATTTTTTCAGTACATTTTAATCTTATAACTTAATTTCAAAGACGAGAATTATAAATATAACTAAAACGGGTTAATTTTATTGATAGGAAGAATTGTATGTTAATCCGATTCATCTTCTACCTACGAAATATATATGGGTGTCAATAATATAAACTACTATATTGTAAGAATCTGGTTGGAAAAAATAAACTCTATTGTCTATGACTTTAGCACACAATAAAATTAATACATATATGGTTTCCGATGTACTCGTATGTTCCATATGTAATAGACTAGGGAAACATGAAGGCATTGAATAAGATATTAGATATGACAGAACATTTTGTGAATATAAGACATAATAATCATCAAACACATTTACAACAGATATTTAAATTATCAACCATAATTTATGCCTAATTACTTTCTGTGATACTATTTATCTTGATTTCTTATAAGACACTTTCTTTCACTTGAAACTAGGATGACCGACTGAACATGACTTGAAATTAAACTCGTTTGTCACAAATAAAATCCTGTTTGTCACTTGACATGTTACAACATGTGACTATGAGTCGGGACAGGAAACGAGTCACGTCACGCTGACTTGCAAAGTACTCGTTTTAATTTAAAAGAACTTACAAATGAGTGAGTTTTTAAGTAAATCAGATACCGTTTAATTAGTACACTGTGACACAGCAGCGGGGGCTAACTGAAAATCAACAACGGTGCCCCCTTGTTTGCCCATTAGCTTGCCGCTAACAGAGCAAATACAGAAAAGAAGGGACAAAGACATTGTTTTGTTACGATCCAGGTTTCAGGCGGTAGCTTTTTCTGAAAGTGTTGTTAAAAATGACTGAATTAAGTTCTCTGGACAACAGGCACATTCTCTAAACTTACTGTACCTGTATTGAAAAAATATAAATTTTGTTATTTTGTATTAGACTTTTGTTGACTAATTGCTTTACTAGTTGACATTATTTCAATGGACGCATTTCATCAAGAGATAATTTTGCACAGGGACATTGATTTTAGCGATCCTCATATTATAGATCGAATTCCAAACAAACACCGCCGAAGCCCCATCATGGTCACCATTGGTATGAAATTATATATTGCTGAAAAAAAGGCGATAAGTTATTATAATGTAATGTAATAAAGTAATGCTATTTCAATCTATGTACGTATATAATGACAACATTTGAACTGAACATCTCTCACGTCTTCTTTAAAAACAAACCTATAAACAAATCAATTTGAAATTATCACCGATACAATTATTTAAGTATCTCAAATTTAAAAACTAATAAATGGAATAATTTTGCTGAAGAATTCATTCATCAATAATAATGTATAATCTATTCAACAGTTGACCCGAATACTACTCAGATGGACTTCCAAAAGATGATGGAACTGGGGATTAACTCAATAATGTTTAAAGCTTCACATTGCACCACGGGTGAAAAAACAAAACTTTTGGGCCACTTAGATATAGCTGTGACCTTTTTGAGTAAAAAATACGCAACTCACGACTGGCCCATTAATACTTGTATGGAATTAAAAACGTCTATTGTCAGGACGGGAGTGATGGAAGTAAGTGTCAAGCACACTCTTTTAAATAGAATAGTTTATTTTAGTATCATTCGTCGTTATTTTGTGAGCAAAAAGTACAAAACTCAATATTTCTACTATTTTTTATTACTGTATTGCTCGTTCCACATACACTATTCCACACATCCACACCATGTCAGTATGTGTGTAAGTGTGGCACATACGATGTACTAGCAGTTCTAGTGGCCCAATGGTTGAGTTATGAAGGCTCCATGTTTTTGCTAAATATTTTTGAAAGTGACCGTTCATTGACACAGTTAGCAAACTTTCCCCTCTTTCTAAGAGAATTATCCCCAACAAAAATATTCCGTAAACTCTTAAATATCAATGGCCTTGTATGTTACTTTATAACTTGTTGCCTCAATATCCTTTAGTATACAACTTATACGCGAAGAACAAGATACAGACAAACATACATAAGTAGTGACAGATAAAATAAAAGTTTATTAGACTTGTAGAAGCATTGAAGTGCTCACCAATCAATTATTTCTAACTATCGTAATGTACGTGGTAACAAACATTTATGTAACAAAAATAAAAATATCTTTTCAAGAGAAATCACGCTGTTCGACTGGAAAAAGGAATGGAATGCGTTCTTATATACGACATTGACATATTCGACAAGTGCACTGCTGACTCAATCTTTGTCGATGATCCTTACATAGGTGTTGATGTCGCAGTCGATATGTTGATATCGATATCTCAAGACGAAATAGAGATGAAGTGTATAGAAATCATCGATAGTACATCGATAAAATGTGTCGTGACAAAAGGTGGCCAGTTGGATAATATGAGTCTTGTAGCGGTAAAAGGAAGGAGCCATTTATCGATGCCTCTAATTACTAAGAAAGATTTTAATTCTGTACAGTTTGCTTTGGATTACCAGGTATGAATATTTAATGAATTGGTTTGCCATAGCTTTTACTTTGCATACACATTTGCTTTAGGATAAAACCAAATTTTAAGCTACATCAATTTCTCAACTTATTTCTTCCACTAACACGCCGCTTGTGACGTTTATGCAATTAAATTGTCTTTAGAACTCTATTATATCAGCTTGCTACGTTCAATGTATATATTTTGGATCAATCTCATTAGATCCATTGTCCAGATCCAAGATGGATCTAGTGAGATTTTTTTTCTCAATAGATACGTTGTGGATCTGTGCAGAAGTATTTTTACCTTTGATCTCAATAGATCCATTTTTCAGATCTAATATGGATCTAGTAAGAACTTATTTTTCTCAATAATTTTAATAATGTGACGGAGAAATATTTTTATCGCTTGATCCGTTAACTAATTCTTGATTTGAAAATATGTGTCTACTGAGGAATTAAATACAAGAAGAAAATAAATCGACCCAATTGACATTGTTCGTCTTCGCGTGGTTTCGCAGTTGAGAATGATAGGTAAGAAAGAAATTCCTTAGTCGACACATATTTTCAAATCTGGATCTGGTTAACGAATCAAGCAAGAAAAATGCTTCTCCGTAGATTACCATTATTAAAAAATGGAACTATTTAGAAAAAGATATTCTCACTAAATCCATATTTGATCTGGAAAATGGATCTATTGAGATCGAAGGTAAAAATACTTCTAAGATCCAGAACGTATCTATTGAGAAAAAAAATTCTCACTAAATCCATCTTGGATCTGGACAATGGATCTAATGAGATTGATCCGTATGTTTCTGTATTTTACGTTTTCTGTGATCACAATGAGCAGTAAATTATAGATTTGTAAAGATGTGATCTGAGCAGGCCCTTATCTTTTAAATCGATCTTTAAAAATCTCATACTTTTATCTTTTTTACAGTTTGATATGATTCTGATAAATTTTGCTCGATCGCCAGCCACAATACACAAAGTCAAGCAGTATATAAACAAAAATAATAAAGAAGCTAAAAAGACAATTATCTTAGCTGGCGTGTGTGGTCCAGAAGGACTTAGAAATATCGACGACATTATAAAGGTGCTACGTAATACTACGTAAAAATCATTTGTTTAGTGAAAGTGATAAAAAAAAATATAATTTATAGATTACATATTTTAAACACAAAGCCAAATAGAGCTAAAAGAGAAAGCTAGAGATAAAATCTTAGCTATGCTAAATATCAGAAAAAAATTAAATAAATAAATTTTTACCTGATTGTCCAAAAACCCTCAATATTAGTATATTTGTAGTATACTACAAATACTACTCTATGTGACCCTCTACAGTCTAAACCAGTGGATCGATTTCGATGTACGAGGTGTCATTGGATTTGTCTTCGTCTGTAGGTGATTAAGAGCTATACTGGTTGGATTTAACCATGCGCGTGGTGTCAATCGTTAAGATTCAGTGGTCTAAAGTTTTTGTAGGTAGTTTTTTTACACAACTTATTCTAATTATGAGTTTCTCTTCAATTTTATGTGAGTAATTGAATGTAATTATAAAATGCAAGTTAAAATATTTATTATTTATAGATAAATTCAACATATGAGTTATCTTTGCAGGAATCGGATGGAATTGTATTTTCGAGAGAATTTCTTGCTTACGAGTTAGATGTTATAACCGGATTTCGATTATTGAATATACAAAAATTGGTGAACGCTAAATGCCAACAGGTAATAAATAATTATACTTAAGATTATTGTGTAGAGTATATTAAAATTATGTAATGTTTTATCCCATTATAGAAAATTTATTAATATTTATTTAATATTAATATGCTTACTAAATGTATAGCGTAAGATATATTACCATAGATATAATAAATAAGAAAGTTTTGTTTAGTTAGTAACTGTACTTTAAAAATGTAAAATTAATGTGTTCTTCTAGGCTGGTAAACCGTTTTACCTCTCTGGTGAACTATTTAGACAAGCATTGACTGTTGGCGAGTTTGATGACAACGAAACTTCGGACATTACTAACGCAATACTATATGGGACTACAGGCTTTATACTGAAGCATTGCTCTAGTGTAGACATACTTCTGAATGTGATTAGAGCTATGAATGATTTGTGTTGTACAGTCGAGCCTTTGACGAATAGCAAAACAAACTTTTGGAGAATTATCGAATCCGTAAGCTTTGCTGCTTTACCAATCTATATTGTAGTAGAAATTAAAATAAATGCTAGTGATACTAGACCGGCATAGAAAAGGTACTAGGCATATCTACGTTTGTAAGTGGAAGACAAAAAACTCTAAAGAAAATTTGTTTCGGGTGTGTTATTTGAAACAGTTGTGAGTGATTCAAAGAGACAAAAGATACCCCAAAAATGACTCTTGTCAGCGTTTAAAAGAAGGAGTAAACGCCTTCTTTTGACGAATTCTTATATCTTCAAAGCACAAACTCATATTCTTCGAAAGCTTTTAGGATTTTCGAATCAAACTATGGTCAAACTAAACGTACGATACGATACGAATAAATATAGGTTACAACCTTGTAATGGAACCCAGATAAAGTAAAGAATCTAGAGTCTTTCGACCAACACTAGGCCAGCAAAACCGAAAGCCGGACTGTCGGAAGTGATTGCAAGAAAATCTGAAATATAAATAATATATTTTTGCGGTGTTACAGATACGACAACCAGTAAACGCGGCAGAAGCCAGCGCCATAGCTTGCGCCGCTCTAGCCCACCAGAAAAGAGCTCGCATTATTGTGATACCAACTGTGACAGGCGATACTGCCAAGACCCTGATGTGGCTACGTCCAGCATCCATCGTTATAACAGTTAGCACTAAGAGGTACGCGACCAGGCGACTGCAATTTTACCGGTGTGTCGTACCCTTGATGTATAAAGGTCAGTACTCAACATAAAAGATGTTTCATGATAGTAAGCTGTTCAATTTCTGGTAACACACTCACTATTTATTTGTATTTGAAGTACGAGTGTATTTACTCCAGCTTCTGCTTCTTAGTCTAGGCTATTAGAGCTGACGTGATTGTCACGTTCTATTGTAAGTAGGGCCAGAGTCATTGCATCTCCCAATGCTTTCCTCATTTTTTTGTATTCACACATTAGACTTTTTGTCCATCGTGTAGGTGTAGCTAACTGCCCGCTAACCGTAACTCTGGCGTATGTTTTTGCAATAAGTAACTGCTGTGGCTTATACCGATAGTGTATTAGCTGTACCAACCCTGTACTTTAGGATGCATGTAACTTGTAACTCTAAGTTTTGGTTAGATACCCACATGTATTGCTTAATAAATAAATAACCCAGACTAATTCACATTCTAGTATATTATTTTCTTAAATCGGACAATATCGACATGGATATGGTACTAGCAGCGGTCACCCGCGGCCAAGCCCGCAACGTAATATTGAATATAAAGAAGTTTTATACTTTGAACCCCAATTTGACCCTTTTGTGTGTTGTATTTCCAAAAATACATTTTTAGCACACGCCTAAATCCTATGAAAACCTCTAAATTGCATGTTTCTATGTTTAGCGGTTAAGGCTCTACGTAGATTCCTAGCAAATATCAGTCAGTAACTCAGTGAATACTTACTCTTATTATATATAGATATCAACAGCGACAATGTATAAATAATAACATTTTTATGAAATACATTTGCAAGTACACTCACCGTAGCTACAAATAGAAACATAATTTACAAGAAAAGGAACTCGGCATGATGGAACGAAAGCAAATATTCTTAACAAAGTTGATTTCCTACAAACGCCGGCTCCAGACAGATTGTGCCGTGGATACACGACGCGTCGAGATTACGAAAGATTGATTGATATATACGAATATACTCGCATATTTCAATATAATCTTGCTTCCAACTTGATATAAATAGTATTTACTCGTATTTGGTTCTTCTAACAAGTTAACTCATTCGGTATTTCTCTATTTATTTATAGTCATTACGTAAGGATACATCTGATTTGTAATGCAATAATGTTATTACAATTCTCGTCCCGCGTATTAAATAAAAAATTAATATAAATTATATAAAGTAATATTTTTAGACCGCGGTAATTATTGACATTTTGAAGAATATGTCTTCAGTATGCTTGCTTGTTATGAGTAAAATTAAAAGAAAATTTGTTCTCAATATTCAAAACAGTTCATCAATTTTATTTACATTGCATCGTTTATAAGGTTTTGCATTTGAAGTACGATTTATTTATATGCTACTTAAGACGTAATTGCTATAATGCTGTAAATATAGAGTTATATTAAATAAATAACTGTCATTAAAAACACCATTCAACTATACCTCAAGGAAAGATGTAAGAACAAACAAACTCTTGATAGAGTCGTATGTTACAGTTACTTTACTTTCTTTTTTGCTGTTGAGTCTGTTTCCCAACGAGCGTTGGACCTCTGTAAAAGAAACTCATTTATTTTTCTAAAATGTTACCAGAAGAGAATTCTTGATCGTATAAATTTTATGTCATTCTCACTCTCATACAGTTTCGCAGTTTTTCTACAGCTTTTCATCATCCTAAATACTTACAAATGCTGCTAAATAAAAATTTTACTTCCAGGTGAAAAATACGAAGACTGGTACAAAGCAGTGGACGCTAGAGTCGGGTTTGCCGTAGAATACGCCGTGAAAATGGGCTGGTTGAAGCTTGGAGACGCATACGTCACGCTACAGCGAGGTTCAGAAGATAGTGCCTTCTGTGATATGGTCAGGTCTTGGCAAGTCAAGATATCACAAAGGGCCAGGGTTGAGTAAGTTTTTTTAATGTATTTCGGCTTAAAATGTGAAACTGTCTATGAGGGCATTGTGAGGAAAATAGCTTTCGTTGTTATTATCATCCACAGCCTTCTTTATGCTACCGCTAGCTATTATTACCCTCTTAAATATGATGTCCCTGTGCCAATCATGGCCAGGCTGGGCCCGTGACAATATTTGTGTCGTTGATTCATCTAGTCGTCGTCGGTCAACCACCGCTCCGATTTTCTAACATACCTATTAGAGACTAATTGTCGGTCATTTGATTAAGAAGCTTCAAGGCGTTTTTGCCTCGATCAATAAACTGTCTCACAACAAGTTTTGTGATTTGGGTATGGGATAAATAAAATAACAAAAACACATTTTTTTATTTGTAGATGCTCTGATGATAGTGCTGAGAATAAAAAGAAATAAAAAGTGGAGCCCATAAAGAAAAAATCCAACTAATAACACCGTCCCCGAAGTCTGGCAACTACAATCACATGAGGACCTTTTCCAGTCATTTTGTATGCATTTTTTGTGAGAATGAAATAATATTGACCTTTTTTTAAGCTTTTTCTATGTATGTTACCTGATTTCTCAACTTCTCAACTTGTACTAATGGCTAGACCGATTTGATTCTGTTTTGCTCAATTGGAAAGTGGTCTTTGTAATTGGTCCCATAAAAATTGGCCTATTAGATTTTTTAAATCAAAATGACTTACTATACATACATGACATTCTGTTTTGTAACGTAAGGTTTGCCAGACGACTTGGTTTTGACTATGTTATGATTTTATTTATACTTATATTGATATAGTGGTTGTCTTATTTATAGTGGATTATGTTTAGTATATATCATAATACCACCTTTTCTTTTTATTATGTAAATTGTTTAAAGGTAGCCGTATGGTTAAAAACAGTGACAAGCGATAGATGAGCGGGTGAAAATAATAATCGTTCACTTTTCACATGTATTTACGAATGTCTTTAAATTTTTTATACATCAAAAAATAGAATCACTGGTGTCACATCGATAGGATCCAAACTTCAAGTTGGGTTTAACCTTGAGTCTGGAATTAAAATTATTATTGTGTTCTAATGATGCTTAAAACTATATAATTATTTTATCTATCGACCACTTCACTACGCCCCTTCTATTCAGTCAAGTGCAAAACTTTGTAGGTAGGAGAGTGGTGTAAACACGAGAAAAACATATCGCATATATACTAGTGGACATATCAGTGATCACTTGACACACAGTGTGACCACAAATCTGTCGTCTTTCAGGAGTTTTGTCTATTATTTTTAAATTGGCATACGACGGACAGACTAAATCTTAAAGGTACAGAGAACCCTAAAATCACAAATGTCAAACAATCACATCTTGGCGTTTTTAAAAACTAAACAGGATGAAATAGCTTTGATTATTTTAAACAAAGTGCGAATATATCAGCTGACAAAAGTGTAGGTACGAGATAAAATAACTAACAACACCGCTTCGGGCTTTTGAGACCTCAAGTTTGAGAGAACAAAGGGTTTTACGCAACAGACGGACGAGAGTTTTATAGATTGTGGACCTCAAGGGAACGGATACTCGAGTGCTGCGAATTGAAGGCACGGTTTTATAGGAGCCGCTATACCAACCGCACTAACAACTGTAGAGAATTGGGCTTTGCATGTCGTCGTCGTCCTACGAAGTGTTATTTTCCATGGAGGTATTTTGTGAGATAAAACTTATTGCTGGTTATTCGACATATTTTTATATTGCACAGAGTATCATAGAAGTACATATTTGTATGGTTTTAGTACATATTTGCAGTTTTACAGACGTAATAAGTAAGTTTAAGCAACCAATTAAAATTATATCTTCGTTAATATGCTGATTCCATGAAATAATTTAAGGTACGTTTAACTGTCCAAAACTCAGCCCGAAAACAGAATATTTATTTCACAAAGATCAAATGTTCCTCATCACTAATACTGATTCCTTACCAGGTAGGGTCTCATATTATAAGAACGGATTGGCAAGTAAACCAATAAAACAAAAAAAAACTTCCTTTTGACATAAACCATTTTGGGTCAATAGATTTATTTCTTAGATTGTGTAACACGACGTAACAAGTTTAAGCCACCGCCAATTCCATCTAAGCGCACCCATTACGAATCCTTACAAGCGTCCGACAAAAAAATCTGTCTATTTTTTCTTATTTATCTTTTTCGCCAGCCTCGTTTTGATCCCCTAATGGTTTTCCCACAAATAAAACTTGCCTTTGTTTATTTTGTTGAGCTTTATTTATTTTCGTTGGCGTCGTTAGAGACAGCTGCGCCGTTTGTTTATAATTCAGCTTACCGCGATCGGGACTCTTGATTCACCTGACTTTGTTTCAACAATAACAAATCTGAGCAGTTTAGGGAGCTTTGCAGGCTTATAAATAAAATTACAATTATTTAGGGGATTGTTTTGTTTTAATTTGCGATCAGAGAGCTTAAAACGTTTGATATTAGACCAGGGGAGAAACAACTTTAACATTGATCTATCAGTTATAGAATAAAGCCCTTACTACTATTTACCTTTAGCAGCCTCATCTAAATAATATTAGAGGTCCTATGGCAGTGTCATGAAGGTGCCATTTCAATTTGTTTTCGTTTCAATCTACTCTAGTTCTAACAAATTATAGCTGTACATCAGCTGTGACAAAATAAATCATTAACATTTAACGATAAGTTAACTATTTCATACGCTAATAGCAGCAGAACCACACCAGGAGTTTTCTTGCGTTGGAGATACCAGTCCATCTTCACAAATACATGCACAATACCCCCAGACCCGTCGATTTGACCCCTGAGATACTCAAACTCGTCGTTCGATCCCCTGTTACAGCTAGAAATCGAATCCAACTGCTGACTATCGAAGTGAAAGTGCTACAGGGCCACGGCGGTCGTCAATTATGCCCAGTTTGAATGACTTGTAAAAGCATTTTAAGATTTTGCTATTTGTAATGGGAAATATATACTTATGTTATATTTGTGGTGTATTATGCAACTGCATTGCCAGAAATAAATCCTGACTTATATAATAAATGCGAAAGTCTGTCTGTCGGTCTCGCTTTCACGACAGAGCACTGAACCAATTTAAATGAAATTTGGTACACAGGTAGATTGGACACCGGGAAAGGACATAAGATACTTTTTAACATTCTTCAAAAACAAGGGATTCTGTATTTGACGGGAACTACGCAGGTGAAACCGCGGGGCACAGTTAGTTACTTATATTTTATTTGTTTCATAGAGAGCAAAACTTCTATGTTTAGACATCATTAATCTGTAATTTATCATGTCAGTTCTACGATGTCAGTTATGATAATGTCAAAGTCAAATTGATAATTTTTACCACCATACTAATCTGTGCATAATTATTTGCATTTTGTTAGTTTTACTTTTTATAATTTAAATAATACAATTCTAAAACAATGGTATGGCCGACAGAGTATGATATAAAACTAGGAGAGGTAAAACATTATACAGATTATTTTCTTAGAACATAGTAATAGTAAATTAAATTATAATATAGAAAAAAGTATTATTCTGTTCTCGCGATTGAGGCTTGGGAGTAAAAGAGACCAGGTCACACCTACATTTTGGACAAGTTTCTTTAAAGGAAAGCCTCTTTGAACAACGTTATATAAAAATTATAGATGTATTAATTACAATATTAGAGAGAAGTTTCACTTTTATGCAAGATTAAAACCGGATATCGGTAACAGACGAAAGATTGGGAAAGCTTTACAAATCAATACTATGAATCAGATATAGATGTTATGTCTGACAGCTAAACTTTTGCTTTCTTCTGAATCCTGCAGTTTGATGTCATGGAACTGCCGGGGCAACAGCTTCCATCATCACATGCACTTACCCCGTTGGACCATTTGCTGAACTTGGATATTAAGTCACCGCCAGCCTGCCAACGACTCACGGGCATCATAGCTACAGTTGGTATGTATCGAGATTCATAAAAACGGACTATTTCTTAACAGTCTTCAATAATATCTTATTTCCATCTCTAGTTCTATTTGTCTGTCCATTAGCAAATCCGATAAAGTGCTGGGCTTCTAATACTATGTTTTTAAATAAAGAATTAAGCTTTTAATATTCGTCACTGGTAACGAAAAAAAAATACATTTTTTGTTTTATTTTAGGAAAAGCCACAACGGACGTAGATGTGTTACAAAAAATGATGGCAGCCGGTATGAATGTTGCTCTTCTAAATCTGACATTTGGACAGAAGGAAGAACACATAGAAATGATTAAAACGCTGAGACTTGCCGCTAAGAACTTTAGTGCATCTATGGGTAAAATTTACCCGTTGGCTATCGCTGCAAAGTTGCCTGGACGAAAAATTCGGACTGGAAAAATAGCTGATGTAACTATTAAATTATTAATTTTGTGTAACTAACGTAGCGGTAACACTGCTTTTATAAATAAACCAGCATAAATGAATGAATGAATAAACTCTTTATTGCAGACACACAAACATCAAATATACAGGAAAACCTTACATCTAGTGTCACAAGTGTCGGCTTAATCGCTAAAAGCGATCTGTTCTAGGCAACCTTAGGATGGAGATAATTTACAAAATAAATATAATATAGGACGGGGTATACAATAAAGAATATTAACTAATCAAAATTTATAAGACTAAAAAAAACGAATAATAGCAGAAGAGAGAGAAAAAACAAAAAATAAATAAATACAGACAGCAGAAAACAGACGATCTTTGGTCAGATAGTAGCTAAATAGAACTTATTCACCTTATTTTTAAAAATAGCGAGTGATGAAGCTTTTTTCTTGTCTGTAGGTAATGCGTTCCAGAGCATAACCGATACATACATTTAATTAAGTATCATTAAACCAATGAACGAACATGTTTAATATATTGTAACTGTGTTCATCAACCTTATATTACTTAGTTAGTCCAAGCAATCTAAAGTTTGTTCATCATACTGTCCATCTAAGCTAGTTTAATATTTTTCAGACCTACGACAAATCAGTAGAACTAAAAACGGGGGATACCGTACGCTTGACCACAGACGAGACTTACAAAGATCGATGTTCCATGTACACAATTTACGTTGACTACCTACATTTCGCTGATCAAATGAAAAAGAATGACATCGTACTGCTTGACAATGAAAGCATCATGCTCATAGTGGAAATAATTTCTACTACTACGCTAACTTGCAGAGTAGAAAGAGGCGGCATTCTTGGCTCGAACAAAGATGTGTTTGTGCCAAACGTTGTTTTTGATATGCCTAACTATTCGGAGAAAGACATTCGCCACATTGAAATGATAGTTCACCACCAGGTAATGCGTATACGTTTTTACTACACGATTTTAACATTTGTTTGTTGCTAGAGTATTGCGACCACTTCACCCATCGGGACCCATAACGTTATTTAAAGGCTAATAAATATTTCTTATTCTTATTCTTCACGTTTTAATTTTCAATTCCAAGATAGCTGCCATCATAAATGGCGATGCCAGAGGTTTTACAAATTTTAATTTACTTGTTGTTAAGAAGGTCTCATACTGTCATCATTACAGATGGCATAATGCCGATAATAATCACCTTTTAGATAAAGAAGGCTTTGCATGATAATGATGTTTGGTTTGGTTTTAACACGATTACGAATGCAATAATAAGTTCAAAATTAGTCTTTCATAACGAGTTTTCATTTCGATGTTAGTAGTAGCAGCATATTTCATTAGGAGACAAAGATTCCCGTGATGGCCATTCATCCATCTTCATTACGGCCTCGTCCTTGCGATACATTTTGTAGCAGACGACACAATGGATGATAGATTGTTAGCATTAGCTGCTGTTAAATGATTACTAAAATATTGATTAGGTTCAAGAGCAAGTTCAAGTATAAGCATTGAAGTTCTGAGCAGCTTTTCTTATACTAATTACAACTTGACTTAGGCACATTTAAGGCATTTTTTCTAGGTACAAACGCTCTTTGGAGTACTTAATTTCTGATAATTGCGAAAAAAGCAACATCGATCTCATTCCTACAATAGTTTTTTTTTTTTTTTTTCAATCAAAGTATGTTTTCCGATAATGTCTCAAGAACTATAATTGAAAGTTTCATTAAGTGAGTGTTATCAACATAAGTACGTTTTTAAAGTTAATTACTCAGTATTAAGATTCTTAAGAAAAAGTTTTATCGGCTATATTTCGATGAATTACTTACTTAGTTGTTCTTCAGCATTTATTGGAACTGCTTTTTCGTCCAAATCCAACAATCGAATATTGAAAATGACGAACTACGAACAAAGGAAGGGATTTCTGGGAGGGAGTCCAAAACTCTTTGCTATACGATATAAATTTTACCACAGGTATATAGATTTAATTGTAGTTGTGTTGGTTTTCAGCTTGATTATATCATTGCTCCGTTTGTAAACACTGCAGAAGCAGTGACAGAACTAAGAGCGCTGTTGGGTGATAAAGGAAGGAAAATAAGTATAATTTCCAACATACAAACCATTGGAGGATTCCGTAATTACGACGAAATTCTTCGAGTAAGAAAATATCTACATATCCGTACTGAAAAAACATAATTAAAATTTTATATATCCAATGACCATTAATTGTCCAAGTGTATGTCACTAAACTTATAAATAATGACTTACATTTTTATGTACTAATTAAAACTAAAACTGGTATAATCATAAATCCTCCCATAACTATAAAACAGAAAAAAGTAATGTTAATATAACCATAAATAAAAATTAAGTGCTTTTAACTGTTTTATAGGTAACTAATGGAATCATGATAACAAGACAAGAGCTAGGCTCGGATATATCACCAAAAAAACTTGTAATTGCGCAGAAGAATATGATCGTTAGAGCAAACTTGGTAAGAGACACCGGTTAAGTTTTTTAGTTAAGAAACAAACATAAAATAGGCTTATCAAAAATCCTATATTCCAGGCTAATGTACCAGTAAGCGTATGCGCTGCTCTTCTCAGCAGTATGCGATATCAGAAGATCCCGCTCAGAGCTGAAATGCTTGATGTAGCCAACTGTGTCCTCGATGGTGCTGATGCCTTAGTACTGTCAGGAGAAACCGCAGTAGGGATGTACCCAGTCGAAACTGTAGCATCCCTGGCTGCCACTTGTAAGGAGGCGGAAGCTTGTGTATGGTCAAAACAGATATTTCGCGATCTCATTGATAAGGTGAATTGAGCAATGGTTGCGCTGTTAAAAATATATGTACTGCACCCTAAACACTCTAGAACCTCTCTGAAATCCAGCGTATTATTAAGTAATTGGTAGACAAATTTTCGTTTATAACGTTTAACACAGTACCAGTAGCTTCAAATATTTTTAAAGTCGCAAAATTATTATGGTCACTAGTTCACTACTTGATTTTCATATTTCGCAGACTCCAATACCATGCGATCAAATGACGGGAGCAGCAATAGCCGCCGTACTTGCTGCCCAGCGTTCCTTGGCCGCCGCTATTTTGGTGGTTACCACAACTGGCAAGTCAGCGCAGGTCGTGTCCAAATACAAGCCTCGGTGCCCAATCATAGCAGTGACGAGATACCCTCAAATAGCCAGACGAATGCATTTGTTCAGAGGGATCATACCTGTTATTTATGAAGGCATGTTCGGATGAATATTAACTGTCGTTTATACATGTCCACTTATTTTAATTCTGATGAATCGGTAGTGCAGGGAATAGGCGACCTAAGAAAATGTGGACGAATGTGTGAAGAGGTATATGTGTGGTGAAAGAGATGTAAATAAAGATATGACGACTGATAGACTAGAATAGAAGAGAAAGACATGTTGTGCCCACTAAGTAAGCACCGGTAAGAACTTGAAGATGATGGATATAACGATCCATTTAAGGACAGGGACTCGAAAACAAATGACAATACTCTATTTCATTTGATTCAACAAATCTAGAATGGTTTGACTTTCTTTAAGACTTGCTTGTGGTTGTCATTAGCTGCCTTATTAATAAACGCGTCTTAACTTAGAGCATCTTATGTCTTGTTCTACCCAATAGAGATCGTCATTTGTCTTGTATTCGTACCCGGCAATACAAGACAAATAACGATTAAAGTTAAAACGCGTTTATTAATAAGGCTGTAGGTGCTTAAGGTGGGTGGTTCACCATTGATGTTGTCCGTTGACTTTGTAGATTCTTTGAGGCAGACTGATTGAGCATCAACAGGCAGATAGTCGATTGATCTAACTGCTTACTTCATTTCCAGATGTCCCAGATGTAGACTGGCAATGTGATCTGGAGAAGCGCATCAACTTCTGCTCCAAGTGGGCTATGGAAAGAGGCTTTGTACGCGTCGGGGACCCTCTGGCTATTGTGTCAGGCTGGAGACAAGGATCAGGCTATACCAACACCATGAGAGTGGTGTATGCAGCCCCAGATACTACAGTAGCGTAACGAATACGTCACAATGTATTATTGGTAATGAATTTGTATCTGGTTAATTACATGTAACTAGTTTTATTTTTACTGCGTTATTATTGTAATTATACAAATTATAAAAATATATTTATTTTGCTGGTTTTTACAACACCAAACATTTCAAAGAAGCAATGATAAAACTGTGAAACTAGAGGCGTTGTTGCGAGTGGTTTAAATGATGACACGTAAATGTTGCTCCCGGTTATTTCGTCTTTTGTAACAGTTATTAAAGATTCTTAGAGATTCAGTAGGTAACCGAATTCAGGGTGTGTGAAATTTGTTTATTTCGCTTATGATAATCTGAGGATAAGTTTATAACATATAATAAGGGTAAAATGTAATGTCAATAAAAAAAAATATTCATAGCTATCCACAAGGATACTTCTCTACTAATAGGGATATATCAGTAGAGATATGTGGAACTGCCGGATATTTTTCGAATAAATGGCAAAAAAATATCATATGTCGGAGATATCATATAAAATTCACAAACACATGCACATCGCACTCAGACACGATGAAATATGTTCAAACTCAACGTTCGAACACTCAATCTTATCAATTAAAATATATTCTCATTCCAGGTTTTATTAAACTCGTTAGTAAAATTCTTATCTAATTTTAAAGTGCGAGTAGCCGGGAGTGAAACGGCGGACGTGACATTTTTATTACCGGGAACAAGAGTCTGAGTGCAATTCGTTTTATTCCCGACACTTACAAGCCCAATTTCAGTCCCAGCACTTGTTGTATTTGCCCAATTTCCTCCCAGTCATAAAACATGCAAACGAGACGAGCTGTTTCGCGTAAAAATCCAATTCTCTATTATTCCACTGCAGTTGCTTTATGCTAATGCCGCCTCCGTTTCGGCTAAATCTACACTTTTAACTTTTAGTGCAAGTCTGGCGTAATGGTTAGTGCCGGACGGGAAGGTACCTATCTGGAATTTTAAATTCAACGCGGCTCTTTGAGGGAATCTATAGAATCTATAGAGCCTTATAGAGGGAGCACGGAGCTTAGCAGTGGTGGGTGACGGAATGACGACTGTGATCGGCATCAAAGGGTTAACTCCGCCGGTGGTCGTTGGCCAATTTGCTGAGCTCTCTGATGCCTAAATTGAATTTATGTGACCTCGCCTTCACACCATCTACTCACGGCTTTTATGGTTATTTAACATTATGCTCCCATTTTTGTTTGAAACATAAAATATTACTTCACCTTAATTTATGTAAGTAGGAAAAATATGTCTTATAATAATTACTTCGAAACGTTGTGACGCATACTGGCTAATTTTAAGTACGTGTATTTTAAGTACATCATTTAAAATACATAAATGATTTTTTAACAAATACTAATGTTCCAAATAAATAATTCAATATTTTTTTACAGTTATCATGCTCATTCTTTTGTAATTTACCTAATTAGGCGAACTTATATGAAACAGTTGTTCTTGCTAATTGTCGCATTGCACCCAAGCTATTTCTCGAAACTCTATTTTCTTTTGTAGCTTAGATTAAAGTAGCTGTTCAAGTTATCTAACCCTATCCACCTGTGTGTGCTAGATTAGAGATGGCCAATAGGTACAGTGTCCATAAAAATAAAAGTCACGTCTTCAATACAAGCTTAAAAACTGATGATTTGGATTTGGAATGAACACGCGCATTAAAAAAAGCTTTTAAAAACGTATTTCAATTAGATGCCATCAGATTTCTGTTATTTTTCTTCAAAAATATAATTGTTTCGTTTTGATTACAGAGAAAATAATTCTTCTGAAATTCTTGAAAACAACTGCTAGGTATAAACCTTCAAATGTTAGTTAGTTTAACTGTAATAGCAGATATGCCTTAAATATTGTCAATATCTGTATTCCCGACCGTTCCCGCACGTACCTACTCTACGGCTAACGGCAAAGTTAAGGCACATCGTTCCGTCCCATCTATAGATAGACGTTTTACAGCTCTGCTTGTGAATTCCCTTTACTGTTATGTTTTTACATTCGCATTCGAGTAAACAGACGGCGTTGGTGCTGCTTTAACTAGTAGTGGCGTCCGGGATGAAAATACGTTTGCGTGAAACAATACCTAAACGATTTTAAGGCGAACAAAAGCATGACCTAACTGAAATATCACGCGGAAGCTAAGAGATATAGATTTGATAGTAAATCATCTGAAATTTATTTAAAGTGATATTTTAAGTAAGCGTTTTCAATGCAATAATTGTTATCATTTATTGTAGGTAATTATAGCTACTTAACTCTACATAATCATCTTGTCGACAAAAGCCAAAGGTTGCCTGGTTTGCAAAACAAACGCGAGTTTGCAACATTCACAATTGTATTTTCTACCGAGGAAATAAAAGGAGGCCATAATGATAATCATTCAATGGAGGTACTTCTCGAGTAGTCTCATTAAAATGTTATCAAAATGATCTAAAGTTTGATTTTTAAATCGAAATAATTCAAGAAGTTCTAGTCGTAAGGGATGTCGGTAGTGACTAACTATAGATAATAGGAGAGAACATTAAAAAGAACTTGTCAATAATATCAAGGGAAGAAAATTATTTTTAGTTCACATTTGTCTCGCTAGTCTTCTTGTTTCTTAAAACAATAACAGCCTGCTACAATTTGTTGAAAACCACCAACCGTTACATTGTCCACGGGTACGGCAACTCGTTTTGTTTCCAACTCTAGCAATTGTTCAGAGCGGCAAAACGTCCTGATTATGACCTTTCAAAGGCTAAACTTTAAGTTCATTCCGCGAAACAGTCACCGGTAGCGTACCTGGATGAAACTTTTAACAAAGGTCAGGGAGTATAAAGAGCATATTGTCTGTAACGGATACAATTATCGTGAGTGGTGGCCGAGCGGTTTCATTGTCAAAGTGGAGTACAAGCCAATTTGCCAGAGCTCTATCCGTGAATCCAATTTAACGTTGAGCTTCTCTAGAATGTGTTCACGGGAGCGTTTTAATGTGTCATCGGATGCGAGATATCGGTATTGGTGTCAAACGCTGCAACAGTGCCGGCTGTCCGTTTTTATTGCTTTGATTATATATAAACTCGAACCGTATACGATTTTTGAACTTATGAGGCAGCGATTTCTAGTGCCTTACGTAAGAAAATAAATTTACTTATCTGCGTTAAGGGTTTTTCAACAGTACCTAGCTATAGAGGTTATCGGTTAGGGGTATACTAAGCCGAAAGCGGATCACTATACTCATCCTAAGGAACAACTTTCACTAAAGGATCAACTCTGAATTCGAGAAAAAAAATCAGCTGTTTTATACAAAAAGTTGATCATGTTGACAAAATGTATGGAACACCTGAAATTTTTTCTCGAATTCAGAGTTGGTCCCGCAATGAAAGTTGTTCCTAAGGATGAGTATGGTGACCCCCTTTCGGTTTAATACACCCCTAGCTCATAACCCTGTATAACGGAATAATAAAACAGGAATCGTTACTGGGACAGAGTCATCACACTTAATTGCTTTCATAATTACGATGAAACTGCTACTTTTAACAGATTTTTTTACCTTGACAGTTTACGAGTATACTAGGGCAACAAAAGACCAGCCTTCGTTAGCTGAGTATTTTATTTCAGAAAGCGTTTTCAAAATCTTTCGTGTCAAATTGCTTACGACTTAGAAATTTTCCGCGCTTCTCTGTGTTCCACAGAGAGTAAACGAGGTTACTTATAAAGAAACAAATGGCAAACAAAAAGAGAAAGTAAAATACGAAATAAAAATTCCGGTAATAAAGGTGGAGAATAGCACTTTTGGAGGCATCAAGTCGAGATGGGCGTCTAAATTGTAATGTTTACAAGTTAAATTAGATGAAGGCGGTAGAACTTATTCATAATGGTCCGGGCTCTCACCTTTTTGCGGCGGCCGTGGCCATTAGATTACGTACAATTTGTTCTGTGGGAGTCCTGGTGGGTCTCCTTTACGATGCAGCTTGCGATGTGTTTGTTTCAGGCCTCAACTCATTTTGTTCTTTAAGGACATCGGCGAGAAAAAATATGATATCCTACATCGGTGTTTGAGAACAAGAATAAAATCGCGTATGCTGATATCGATATCATTGTTACCATGTGCATCTCATTTCTGTCCATTTTTCGAGTTCTCAACTATATAAAAATTGAAATGATTTTACCCTAAGAGAGGCTAAGCAAGTATAATGATAGAAACTAATATGAAAATCACAACGATGGTTGTTTTAACAAATTAGATCATGTCATGATAGGCGGTAAAACAAATCCAGCATTGAAAGAATTTTACCAATTAGACGTATTCCATCCTCCAAAAACAACGCCAGCAAGTTTATAGTTAACCACGTTTGTAATTTATCCACAAGCATTTCTCCCTAAGGAATATATTAACCGTATATTGTCTTAAGGTTGCCCAAATCCTTTCTCAAGAGTAATGGTTACCCCTAGGTATATTACAGGGTTTGCCAAATGAGCAAATATTTCGTGGTTTTGCCGAAACGTGAAGAGCAACATGCTTTCTAAACCAAATTGTTGAGATGGAGTAAGATTTTACCTCGTATTTTCAGACTAGCGAAAACTATGTCACAGTAAAGTAAAAAATATATCTAAGTACTTATATTTGCATTTTATACGACAACGACATTTATTTATGACGTAGGTAACTTACTTTTTTAGTCTGCTGTTATCATTTTTTTTTACCTACTGTGATGAATTTCGCATTCGCCGCCGCAACGTCTTCCAGCGTCGTTAATTTCGAGGACCTTTATTAATACAGTTATATGCTCACCGGGTTCGATTCCCAGCCGTGACCTTGGATGTTAAAAATATTTAATGTATCTCAATCGATTAAGAGTAAGTGCGTTTTGCTTGACAAGCCAGATTCCAGGAGATATTATTTATTGACCCTTACACTGAATGATAAGTTTGAATAGTCGGATAATTCATAACATTTCCGACTCAGGAAAAATATTACTTTTTAACTGCTACTACACTAGTGTCTGTACTATCGGTTTTTATACAAAAATAATTTTAATGCCTCAGACGTAACAAAGCGGTGTTCCAAAATACCCAAAATTAAATTAATTTAGAACTGGATTTAGAGTTAGGTGCTCAAATGACAAACAAAATAGATGGTACATCAAAAGCTCCTAACAACTTCAAGTAATTTGATTTGTGTTGGAAACTAAAAGCCTAGGGATAATCTTGATATATTTTATAGGAGCCATTTCAAATAATAACGACTGTTAAAATTTATAATTCCAAATACGAGAATATAATTTAACGTCTTAACTTGCGTGACTTTACTACTTTACAGGTTAGTGAGGTAAGTGAGATAAATATAGGAAAAACATCAAGTACGTGTCAGTTTTATAATTTCAATTCGTGATTTATAATAATAACGATATACAGTTAAAGCTTTGTATTTCTAAAACAAACAATAGTGCAGCCAGATATAGATCTGTTAATATGCTAAAAATATCCTAGAATAGATGTTCTGTATCGTTATACAGCGTGTAACAGATGAAAGTGTGATAAAACTTATGGGTGTTAATCTATCAAAGTGAACCCATAGTAGAACGATCTAATCACGTCCAATTTTTGTATGGAGAACATATTTTTTGTTATAATTTTGCAAAATTTTACTCACATCGTTCTGTTACACGTTTTATATTTAAGAGATACCAGTGTGTACAAGAACGTAAAATTTAAAATACTGCTTAAATGTTTTCTAAGCGAATATAAAATATATATATTATCAACTTTTACCTTAATGCAGATTACTCGCTTGGAAAACTCGAGGCTAGAAGCGCAGTATGAACTCTGAACTGACACGTTACTCTTTTGTTTCTTGTTTCGAAGCGGAACAATTATTGATAGGACATAAATAGAGAGATGGAGAAATCATCGACAAAAGGTACGAAATATAGGTAGCATGACGTCATAATCTATACGTATAATAAAATTGTGTGTGTGTGTGATGTCGAATTTCTGTACAATAAAAACAAATGCTAAAAACAAAGCCAGAGGAAGGTAGTCTCGATCTTTTTTTTTTTCAATTTTTTGATTTCCCTGTTTGCCTGTCTGTTTGTACAGATTTAAATAAAATTTAGTGTAGTGGTAGCTTATATCCCTGGTCAACATATTATGTCTCCACATACTTTTGACTCCGGTAAATTAAATAATTCCCGTGGGATAGTTAAAATTTAGTTAAAACTACTGCTATAAAATTTTAATTGAAAGAATGATAAACACATACAACATGTATAAGAAACCTGTGGTGATTTTTTCACTTATGGTAAGTAGTTGCAAGTCGTTTTCAATACCCATATAAATAATAAGTAATACTCGTAGTATAATCTTATTTTTTTCATTAAATTTTCTTATTATGTTAAGTTTTTAAGTGTCTTAGTTTCTATACAAATTTAAATGTTTATATAGATGCTTCGATCTGACTAAATGCCAAATCATGTAGTAGATAGCAAGCTTTTAATACCCACTTTTCTTCGAATTATAGTTGATGTCCCGAACTCATAATTTGGGTATGTTAGTCTAGTAGACCTACACTTAGACGAGACTCATGCCCAAGCATAACGCATATGGTTTGATACATATACGAAAATGACAATCAAAATAATTAATTTGTTCACATAAATGTATCGCACGTTTTTTTGGTTAACACCGAAAATTATCGTTGCATTTTCACTCCCGAATTACGTATCAATCATAATACAACGAGTAATTACGTCATATTCAAAATTCAGCTTGCGTAGGCTTATTTCCCGTTAAATATGTGTACGAATAACGAAGGAACGGTCAGTCGGAATGTACGTCAGAGGAATGACGATGAATGTTAATGTTGGATATCGGTTGAACGGAAATATCCTGTTCCGGGCTTAGCCGCTGTACGATTTATGACTCAGGCCATTATTACTGAACTTGTGCTCTGCACATACGCAATTGTTTATGTTTACAAGCATTGAACTTTAGTACCATATATGAACCGAAAAATGAAACTTTAAACTGAGCAAAACTTTGGATGTACTAGTATTGGAAAATGCACGAAGTAACACAAGTAATAAAAGCGTTGATAAATCTTACTACTTCACTACCTTTGTTATCTGTTAAAATATGTTTAGTCTTGTGTAAATAGCAATATCGCACAAGATACCAGGCTTGCTCGAATGGCTCAGTATATAAAACATTCTCGTCAACGACAACGAAATCGTCTAAATTGCTTAGTTTCATTTTTAAATAAACTAATCTTTTTAAACCTATCTAGTTCAGTCCAGCCTAATCTTACCGAAATAAAATTTCAATCTGACTCGGAGCGACAAGTGCATTAAGTCAGATTTAAATTTTATTTGGTTATCGGTAATGATACTTAATTTTGCAGCCATATGCAGCAGCCTATAACCCGACCAATTTAAGATGGTATTTTTGGGCGCTCGTATAAGGGTTTAGTTTTGCCCAAAAATCTCCAATGCTATTGATATTATACAATCAACTGTTGACGACTATTATGTCGATGGCTTTACCTTACTTTTAGAATTTAACATTTAAGATTGGTAACATATAATATTATCTAAGCTAAAAATACAATAATATTTTTACGCACATTTCACACACGTCTCTTATAGGTGAAAAAATATTTTGTAGGGTCGGTCATTGTATTTTTTTTATGTAACTAAAATTATTAACATTAGACTTAACGTGCTTAAAAAATGTTAATAGTTAAGTTCGTTTAACATGTTTTTCTTTCTAACTAATCAAGGTCCATGCTGGTATGACCTGATAGCAAGTTAAGATGTAGCATTTACTTACCTATTAAAGACCTTACGTTTGAATACACCCTGATCGTATTTTCAGAATTAATATACAATAAAATAACTTTGTACCTACTTATAAAATATTCTGTGCTGTTGTAACTCGCCCATACATATGAGATATCCTAACTTTCGTGTTCTAAGGCGGAATAAACTGAATAATTAAAATTGTATTCACGTTACTTTGTATCATAAAACTCTAAAGCGCCCTTTATAATTCATGGGGCCATAAAGAATGGCTACCTAAGACTGCCTTGGTACGAATATGTAAGAGTAGGTATGGCACGCCCACACAGTTTTACCTGGTTTTATTACTTTCAGGCTACTTGTAACGGGATGCTATGAAGTATAAACTTAACTATTATCATGAGTTGTATATAATTTTTTCCTTTATAAATTTAAAATCTAAATGTATCACCTATAACTTCTTGTACAAGAAGTTCTCATTGTTGAATGTATGAGAAAAAAGCATTATTCAATTAATCAAATATTAACATTTCACTTAAGCAGTGAGTTAAGCTAGAACAATTACGTGGCTACGTGTATTGTGCATGTGCTAAAATACTATTTTTAATTTAATTCTTAGTTTTTTCTCAACTTTATCTTCATAACTACACATCTAATAGCCAACGTCTGATTTCCACACGCCAGGTATTTACGAACCTCTCCTAACACTTCAGCGCGTCATTCCAGCCAAGTCAGGTGCCAAGGTTGTTCAGCAAAGCAAAAGGACAAAAGAGGGTATAATAAGGGGCACTAGAGGGCTGCGTACAGAGGGATTGTGCCCTATCTCGAGCCTTCGAGAGCCGCCCCAGACGAGTTTGGGATAGCTTATTGAGACTCCGACACGACCGCTTTGTGGAGTGGTGGAGATCTTGCGTTATTAGATTATAATATTTGCGGGGAGTTTTATCGGTTGTTCGGATTTACCTCAGTAATAAAGGATTTATGAGTGCTGTCTGAAAATCAGTAGACAGAGCTATTCTATTTCTTCTGCAGAAATATTTGTATCAATTATTTTCAGTTATTTTGATTTACAAGTCAAAGCTCTGGACATAATTTTGATAAAAAAATTGGTATTTTACCCTTTTGAATAGGCCAGGTGTTGTTGAGAAATCGGGGACCATATGTTATACAAAATAACTTTCGAAAAATTAATAAGCTCCTCTTTTTTAACACGGCTAAAAACAGAGATCAAATGAGTTAATAGGCTCTCCTAAGTGTATACGATCCATAAAGCTGACTAACGAAGAGGCTAGACAGTCTCTTGAGAAATTATTCAACACGTGTTTAGAATAAAACTTCATAACTGAATTTTTGGGCTTCATTCATTTTTTATATATTTTTTGCGTAGTCTGCCTACGAGACCCTAACCTCTACGAGGGTTAGCCAAAGGTCATTTTTCAGCTACTAGCTGTGCTCCGCGGTGTCACCCGCGTAGTTCCCCATTTTATTATCGAGATATTCCAATGGAAACAACTTATTATGGAGTCGGTTAAAAAGTATCCTATGACCTTTCCCGGGGTCCAATCTACCTATGTACCGAATTTCATCCTTATCGGTTCAGTGGTTTTGGCGTGAAAGCGAGACAGTCAGACAGAGTTTCGCATTTATAATATTAGTTAGGATATTCGTGTTTCTACTCGTAAATTCTTACTCTAAAGTTTTTGTGTTAAGTGTTATGTACTCGAAAAACATAACCCTCCTTCTTTCGCAGTCGGGTAATAAACCTATAACCGGGTATATACCTAATTATTTGGCTACGTTCTAAGCTTTAGACTTATTCCTTGCTTCCTACTTTTTAGAGCGTGGTTTATATGGAGTCTGGTTTTTACTATTTTCAACTTATTTTTTGCGAGCACGCGAAGCGTCTTTGCTTCGGGTCTAACAAATTTTTATTTAGTCTGTCACTTAGATTTTTGTATGTCCCTGAAATTTCTAACTAATCTTACGTATTTTTTGATTTTTTAGTCGTCAGTAACGTTTGAAAATTATATTTGTAACATACATGCTGAATACAACAATAATTAATGCGTGCGTTTATATACGCAGTACGTTGCCTAAATAAAAAAAGGTCAACATTTTTTAATGATGTCAAAATAAATATCGTATATATAATATTGATATTTCACGGAGTTACTAGTTTAGTTGTTATTATTTATTATTATAATTTACCACTAACTTGTTATATAACAGTACCTACACAATTAATGCTGCATATCTATGTCTAAATTAAATTTTATATGTTACAATCAAACAATTATTTTGAATTTTTTCATTAATTGAACTAGAATGCAGCATTGAATTTGAAAACCATAAGAATCAATAGTGAAATGAATTTACTATTTTATTGTATAAAAGTCCAGTGCTATCAAATTGAAACATTTTATTTGCTTTTGCTGACATAAAGTATGAAATTCAATATCCATCGAATTTCTTGTTATATCTGTGCAATAGCAAAACGATACTTTATTTTGTCTAGACGCGTTGTTCATTTTGAATAGATATTCTTAGGTCGATTAAATATTTACTCGTAAATCAAATTTATACAAGTTCGACTTCCAATTTATCCATCCTAATTGGTAATTGACCAAGAAAGCTTCTCACCGTGCGTCACAGAATAAATAATAGTACTTCCGTACGTCTATCTTCATGTAAACTTGAATTCTTCTATGGTTTTGTATGTTGGTATGTTAGTTTGGATGTTTGAGTTGATGTACAAATCGTAGTTTTCTACAAATATTGTCGTAACTTGGTTACTGGTTTGTTTTTCGTTTGAATTTTCGTAATTTTCACAAATGTACGTCTCTTCACAACTTCACACATTAATATTATAAATAAACGTATTACAAAATCTTTTACCGATATTTCACCGGACAATAACCCACAAAAGAATTTAAGACCATTAAACAATCTAAGACTTCGTAGAACCGTTTAAGAGCTTTTGTTATTTGATTGGTTGGAAATCAGGAAACCTTTAACAGGAGTACCAACATCCAACTATTTATACCGCCATACGCCACCGGTACGTATTAGCGGACTGAGCTGACTTTTATCTAGTTACACAATCTGGAAAAAACATGTTGCCGTCTTCTCATTTTCCTATAATCTGGGTCTTATCAAGTCGCGAGTGAATCGGTTTCTTATAGATAAGCGTGCTCCTTCTTAGGCCGCATCGTCGCTTTACATCAGGCGGGTAAAAAAATATTCTAGTTTTGAATTTTGAGACGATTCCTCGCTTCACTCGCTACGATTTAGCTTTGACCGCAAAGGGAAATCGTGTCATATTTACCAAATTCTTTTGTAATTTTGCATCAAAGATTGCACTTAGGGATTTCATTATTAACGATGAAATCTCTAGATAAACAATAACCCTCAATTTTACGTAGTCGGTTAAATAAAACATGTTCCAAAGAATCCAAGAAAATCACCCTAAGACTTTTCCCTCTAATGACCTCGTCTACTTTAACTTCTGTCTCTCCAAAAGACCACCGACAAAAAAATGCACAATTAGTGTTCTACAAAACGTGCTCACTAATTAACTTGATCAAGTTTCTTTATTTTAGAGCTCCTTTGCATTTGAATTCCTTCTCTACCGGACTGAACGTTAAAACGGTGACACACGTACTAGTAAACTTGCGAACCAGGCGTAACAAAACGCTGATATAGCTGGAATTTTATTTATGGAACGATATTTATACTGATTTAAATTCAAAACTGTTCAACTTTCATAAGTTGTGTTTTGAACACGAATTTTTACGGAGAGACACACACACTCAAACTGTTATAGGATACGGTAACAATTTTAAAACATGTATACAACAGTAACAACATAAAAACCCTGTGACCATTTTCGGCTCCTATTTATACCCATTTGAAACCATTGACTATTTTGGACTTATTAGTAATTAAAGTGCACAATAACCATAATACAAGATTGATATTTTAATTTTAAATATAAATGATATCTTTTACATTTCATACCCACAAGAGTATTTATTTCAGAGGCAAAATGCTACGGCTTTTTTGGCAATGTTTAAAGAATAAACTTCAAATGGTCTACGTAAACGGTCGTATTCTTGAATCTCCTGTCTGCTATGCTGCTATACTACATAATGTACTTATATTATGCAGTATACAAGACACAAGATCGTAATCATGTCGTTGTTTTAATTAACATCGCAAAAAAAACGGAAACCTTGTTCTTGAAAAAACTCATGTGCAGAAGAAATGTAGCAGAGACAACCTACTAGTCTATTTTAAACAGTCTAATAGTCTGTGTTTGCTAAATTATGTTTTTATATGCTAGGTAATGCTGTTTTTCCAAGCTTTGTAAGAAATTTGCGGAGTTTAATGTTAGTAATTTTTAATGGTGTATATTTATTTTTATCCTTAGACATTGCTCTATTATAAAATTTGGTGATATAACGATGATGCAAACATAAATACATAATTTGATTCAATCATAACTCTTTATGACTAACAAAAACAATAAAATAGTCATGAAGTTTAAAATGTTTTAACTGGATGTTCTTTCCACATTCAATTGTATTGACATTTGTAGAGATAAATTTAGTTTTTGATTAGTACCAATAGTTATTGTAGTAGCATACTTGTAGTTCTATTCTGTCATCCTTTAATGTATTTGACTGACACTAGCATGTTTTATAATACTCAGCTGTTGTATTTGAAATAGATACACCAGCAAAAATATTTTTCAACGACCTAATAAAGCGTCTGGTTAACGCTACTCGAGACCAAAATGCTTGGGGTCTACCTGGGCCAGCGCATTAGTAGGCCAGCATTTTGGGCTCTTCCAATTGGCAGCGGTTTACATTTAAGTTAGATTTAATTATTAAGTATTGCTTTTGAACATATAGATTATAACTTTGTATAGTGTAAGTTTTACTTAACATTTTATCATGTTTTATAAGTTTATACAATAAATATGTGATAGGTACACCAGCTAAACAATATTATATATTTTTCATGTATTCGTATAACATTTCAAAAATATACGATTTTCAATCCAAGACGGCACATCCAACAGATAGGTACCTAAGTCCCAACCGGACGTGTCTGCAACAATTCTAACAATTTCTGCACCGAATCGGAAAACTGGGTTATTATGACAGGCTACATACACTAGGTTATCGGCTAGGAGTGTACCAAGCCGATAAGGGATCACTATACTCCACCTAAAGAACAACTTTCACTATGGAATAAAATTTATTTTCCAAAAAAAAGTCAACTGTTTCATACATGAAGTCGACGGACGAGTTGGTGACGACGACCGCTTAACTTTTTATATTGAACCACAGATTTTTTTTCTCGAATTCAGGGTAGGTCCCATTATGAAAGTTGTTCGTCATGATAAGTATAGTGATCCACGTTTAGGTTAGTACACCCCAAACTGATAACCCTGTAAGTATTTGTGGTATTATGTACAAAGTTGCAGTCAGAACACCATACACTTCTAAAAGCCAAGTAAGGGGAAACAAAATGGTTCTCTGGAATGGAACACTGCGTAGTGTTTAAGAGAAGTAGCGATAATGGTCGAGTGGTTAGTGGGATCGATTGCCGTGCCAAAGGTACGAGGTTCGATCCCACGAAACATGCAAAAAGAGCTTGATATTCGTGAGGAAACCATAGCATGGTGGTAGGGCGTTTCCTAGCGCTCGCCTTGCTAGCTATCACCCTCAAGTTGTAAAATCTGTCGCCAAGCACCTAACGGTGTGTTCCGGCAGTCTTCCTTGAGAACTAGTGTATTCCAGACTAGGCATGCTCCATCTAGAGCTACAGTATCGCTGACTTCCGTGGTCGTGCGCCACAGCAATAGAGTAATGTGACATATCAACATTTTTGGTATCAAGACGATATAACGCGTCTGTAACACAGGGTCTTTATCGGTTATTTGTATTGCTTTCAAAGCTATGACGATGGCGATGTATAGACTCAAAGCAGTAGTACTTACCTTGCGCTAGCCGATGTCAATATCTGACAAATGTATGGAGTTATTGCAATCTTTTGTTCACTTATTGTTTTGAAAATTGTCATCGCATTGCTGAAAGCAATACTCAACAAGTCTTGCTTTCGTAGCCGATACGAAACTACAGTATTGCTTTCAAGACTATAGCAATACAGATAGCCGATAGCCCCCCAGGACACGTCATCAATAGTTGGATTCTTACACATCTTTTACAATACGATTAAAGAAAATTAGCTAAAAATATCCTAGAGATATTGCTTCATTATTCTACTTGTTGATAAAAAAACGGTAAAGCAAAGTAATTGTTTTGAATAATAAATAAGAAATATTCCTATCACGGCAGATATAAATTATCATTGGAAAATTACAAAATTATGGTTAAATGAAAGGCAAATCTACTATAATTTAAAAGGTTTTTTAAATTCGAGTTAAATTGGTCTCGTTGTTAGTATGCGCTAATTTAAATAGCCTACGAAATGCTTATTCAAAGATTTTCAGAGATTTTATGATTTTCAATAACAGAAGATATTTAGATTTGAGGTAATTTCATGCAATATTGTTCTTAAGAATTGTGCATAAAAACTGAAATAAATTGTGGCATAATAACACTGTTCACTGATAAAGAATATCTTAAGAAAATACAAATGAGACAAAAAAAGATTAAAAATTAAATTCAATATAAATATTTAACAGAAAAAAAAATCTCGTCGATGGTTCCGTTGATTTCGTATAGAACAAATTCATAATTTACGTACGCTCATATCAACTAAAAGCCTGTGTGACATAACCTAAGATTATTATCCTATGACAAAGAACCAAAAGTAAAAATAACAAGTATTACCTAAATTGACTAATTATTATAGGTACGTATGTTATCTGCTAAACCGAATAGTGAAGCTAGAAAAATCACAAATTTAATACCTAACACCACTTTATAGATTCTAAAAACTTCTGAAACTTTTCAATAAAACAATGTCTAACAATCTCGATTGTTTTGAAACTGTCTAATACTTGTAAAATTAATTAACTCTGGTTATTGGTTTTAAGACACTGCCAATGATGTATATAATATTAAAAAGATATGCCATATGACAAAAACGAAAAGATAAACGTTAAAATATGTAACGTTAATAATAAATAATATTATCTAATCTTCAGTATTTGATCCTGAGATATCAAGTTCCTCATACATATGTTTTTTTATAGTTATATTCAAAAGATTGTATTGTTACTACTTTCTTATCAACCCAACTCGTGGCACTTGGCTCCCTTATAAACGAGTTGTAAGCCTTAATACATAACAAAATTGCTAGTTACATACTTCACTTATCTTAAAAAGCTTCGGATTGTCTGCTCCGTAACAGGTAAGTGAGTTATTTTCACAATATTTTCCTTCACTGTTACAGCAACTGTTACCTAATTATTTCTTAATATTCATGTCATTAAGGAGTGATCCAAAAAACATTGGTTATGGTATTCTTACTTTGTTTAATATAACCCCCTGTTTCCCTGGCGCTAAGTATGTGATTTAAACTGTTTAAAATCACAATTAGATTGCGTCATAATATGGTTGTTTTGACTTCAAATAGTTATAAGTTATTATTTAATTTAATGTTCACAGACTACCAAATCGGTCAAAAACAACTATTATGACGCAATTAAATTGCATATCTGAAATAGTTCAATTAACAGACTTGGGCATCAAGGAACTAGGGGACTTTATTGAAGAAAATAGTTTTTTTGAAAAATCAATCTTTAACGGTAGCATATCTGCTTATTTTTTTTCATATCATTTCAAATCGCTAATAAAATTGTTTTAACGAGTTAGAGATCTTGTAGAAGTTTAACAGATACAGAGGAAGATAAATAACGTTAAGTTTTGTCTGAGTAGTTCTTAATTGAGAAAATAGAGAACGGTTTTTATTATAAAAAAATTCTCACTTAACTTATTAAGTATATTTTATGAGTTAGTTATCCGCGGCGATGCGCTCGACTCTAAAGTTTAAAACTTTGAACCTCCATTCGACCCCCATAGGGGTTCGATTTCCAAAAATCCTTTCTTGGATGGCTTGGATGGAAGACTTTTAAAAAATAATAATGTATTATAATATAGGGGTGTACTACCCCTATATTATATTGCATTATTTTTTATGACTATCTGGGGGCACCTCAGTGCCCACGCCAAGTCAATAAGAAGGACGTTCTCAATATATTTTGTTTTTATTTATGTACGTTTCCCAATTTCTTACCGAAGATTGAACCGTAGTACCACATCATATCATTTGCTTTAAACTATGCTTGAACCGATTAGGAGAATTATTTATTATTTGAAATTTTGTTTTGATTTGAAGCTGGATGTCACTTTTTTAAACTCATATAAGTACTCACTTATTATTTATTTAATACGAGTTTAATACACTTTTATGTGTCCACACGAAAAGTTCTTTCAAGAAATAAATAATATTTAACGTCCTTTTTTTAAATTCTCAAACAAGAGAAGATTTTCACAGAAAATTATCGGAAGCGATTCTTATGTAACACTGACAATTCCGTATTGTGTCCGAAATAACCTACTAAAAGCACTTCTATTCAAGTAAATATTTCTTCCGAAGGATGTGCACCAAGTTTAATTAATAAAGTTAAATGTTCACAGGATACTGTCCAGCTACGTGGCCCAGTTGCAAACTTTGAACTTATTTTGTTAACCGTCGTCCGAGGATGTATAGAAAGGTTTATTATGTAAAGCTGTTCAATATAGAGAGTTGTCTATGTCTGGGCTATAGCGTAAAGCCCACAGAAGCTACCAGCCGCGACAGAATGTCACGTTCTATACGCGATTATTCTGTCTGTTTTTTCTGTCATCTGCTGCTTTCGAGATTATAAGGCAGTTTATTCGTCTAAAATTTTGCCGCTTTCTTTAAAAAATATATTGGAAATTAACGCTTTACACCCATAGCTCAGCTTACTAGGATTTCTCCTGTGTCGAGCATGCCATGCAACAGTTACATTATAAAATTCGATAAGTGTCCGTTTTCAGATCAGGTTAGTTAGTTTGATATCTGATAAGCAAATGAGTGAAAACGCAGTGATCATAGCAGTCGTGAGAGGAACCTCACATTTTAATCAAATTCAAAAGAAGGAGATTCTTAATTCGTTGAATATTTTTTTTACAAAATATCGAGAAATAATGCAGCATCTCTTTGGCTATAACATTTTTTCAGTATTCTACAAAACTATTATTTTAATTACTGAAACAAGATAGACATTATCATTCACGAACGACATAACGTAATAAGGCCTAGTAATGGGGAAAGTGTGGTACCTGGCTGATGACACAGGTAACTTACTCCGAAGCTTCAGTTCAGCTACTTTATAGTTACTGTATAGTAACTTATATATTTTTGAGGGCAACACCAAATACTGAATTACATTAATATTTTTTGGTTTTGAGTTTTGCGTTTTTTAGTTTAATACGCACACATAAACAATTAACTTACCCATGGAAAGTAATCTCGCTTGATTTGTTATGTTTTTGCGTGCTTGAGTCAAATACTTTTACTACGAATTTACCCTTTTCTAAATATATTTTGGCGAGCTTACGATCTGTCGGAGTCACACCAGGCACTGAACTGAAGTGAGCTGATATTAAAATTGTGCTCTTATGTGAAGAATTTCAATGCATTGACGTGGTTAGTACGCATCTAGTACATTTAAATCTATGCATTGACTTGCATGATGCCTGAATATAGAATCCATAAGCGAATTTTATCCTGGAAGATAGCACTATACAAAATATTAGTATTATTTTTTTATGATTTTAAGAATATATTTTCCTATATTCAACTCTATGGTGGACAAACAGGAATTCAAAAGTTTCATCAGACCCCCTAATATCGATAGGGGGACAGATAAAACATTAATGAGGTGAATAAAGTACTCATCGGTAATAGGGGGACAGTTCAAACTTTTTGGCAGTTCTGACACCCCGTGGGGACAAAGCAGGGTGACAGATCCGAATAGTTCTATTAAAGGAGACGGTAAGCGTTTCGTGCAAATCTGTGAAACCATACCGTAGATAGGTACTCTACCTGCCAATAGTTAGCTGTGAAATTCGTGCTATATAAACCCCCAACAAGCCACTTGTGTCCCTTCCGAGTTAGAACAACTTTTAATAGTGTACCCTGGGGTAGTGGCGTGATGCCAAGTTACTGTCAACGACAGGAAGCTGATTTTGTAGCCGGAACACCTTTAAAAATAGCCATCATGTATTCCTTTTTAACCAAAGAAATCAAAGAAAGGAGAGAATTTTTACTGTCCCAGCGAGCTGTTGCACAAGCACATTCGGAGCGGGCAATGGACGCTACGGCAGCTCGTAGACCATATTGCTACGACGGCGGTTACGAATTCGCTACGACTACTGAACATATGTATTTATTTATTGGCACGTAAAATATAAAAATACAGAGAACTTATAGCTAAAAATAATCTAGTACTTAAAACAAAATGAAAATAAACGCGACCAAGGTAATTTAAGATTAAATGTACAAGTAGCAAGCTCTGCGCAGTGGTCCACACTAGGTAGCCCGGTATAAGAGATCCACTAATCAACCTTCTCCATACCAAGCAAGCACATGCACCTTGTTTTTACCAGTTGCTCTTATAACAGATATACATAATTAAGAAGTAATAAAATGTGACTAGTACTAACTGAATAAAAATTTGAATAATACTATACCATATACTTACAAAACAAACGTAGTGTTACGTGCTACAGACCTTAATAACCATTCAAGTACATTAATTGATTCCTCTACGCCAAAAAAGTATCCAAGTAGCCGAGTATCGCATCAAGGGGTATTTTTTATATAATTATGGAAATATTTAACACAATAATTAATAGTAATATGTAGGAATAATTATAAAATAAAGTAGATAAGTAAAGTCCCCAACCCGCAATTGGGCCAGTGTGGTGGAATATGGCCTATACCCCCTTCATAGTTGAGACCCAAGTTCAAGATTGGGATGTTAAGAGTTACATAATTGTATAATAATACTAATACAAAAAGACATCACATCTAATTCAACCCAGATATACATAGTTTACAATAATTGCATTTTTCGTTCATACATTTAATATATTTCTGGATTTTTTACACATTTTTACTGTAGTGGGCATCTCAGTGTTGGCCACGTCATCATGGTACAAATGCAGCGTATAAAAATGTAGACTTTTGGTGTCTTCCTTGCTAGTAAATATTCGTTTGTTATTATGATAGCTATGCCTTGCGGGGTTATTCACGTTAATAAAAGATAAAAAGCAGCCTATGTATATATCCAGCCAGGGTTTAAGATCTCGGTACCAGATTTCATCCAAATCGGTATCGTAGTTTTTGCGTGAATGAGAACATAACGAGTAAACATACATCCAGACATTATTACAAATTGTCGCGTTTATAATAGATACTAATATATAATAAATTTGTATAGTTTTTCTACGTTTTTCTAGTTTTGCAGCAACTAACTTTTTGCAACGACGTGAGAGTAGTGACAATTCCGTCATAAAGTTTGTTCAAAATCATGATCGATTGTATTATTTTAAAAATGCCATTCATAACACCAGCCTATAGCTCCCAAGCGCAAGCTAATTGTTATTACTAACATATTAGGTAAAATTATAGACACTTATGTCATGTCAACTACACCTTGTTGAGAGCGATCATATATAGCCCTAAAAAAATAAAAACATGAAATTAGTACATACATGTAGGCACAGTATTTTATTTATGACATAAAAAAGTCAAGTAGGTATACATTAAATCAGTTAATACTTTGACCCAGTATAACTAACTCTTATCTAACAATAGTAGTAAACATTTAAAGCACACATTTTTGACAAACCTATTGAGCCGGAAGTTTTATTTTTCAGGTTTATTGGTATTCAAGTTCCGAAGGATCTATTCTATCGGCACATTATGGGATGCGCCCCTGAGAATTCACATCCTTAAATTTCCGACGAAAACAAAGAATCCGCGAATATAGGTTCACGAGATCGGGCGAATGGAAATTTACATCCTAATTTCCCTAGCGTATACCAGAGAGACTATTTGTTAGGAAAAAGAATATCTATCAAAAATCGTACTTCAAACCGTAGTCGTTGAAACGCGAACGTAAAAGTAATTTCATTTCGCTTTTCAATAACGGGTATGGTTGGATGGCGTGGGCGTTCTGAGAATATGTGTTTTGGACGTTCGTGTTGTATTATATACTCGGTAATAGTGATTTTACGAACTGTTGACTGCACTACTACTATAACAACCACTTGGCTGATTTTATATTCCAGTATTTTTAGTGTTTTACGGACGTCTCCGCGGAGCTGCACTCTCGCTTCGCTCGCTCGATCAATAGAGTATTATTAGTAAATGATTTGAAAACTATTGGAGCTTAATTCTTTTTTTGTATAAATATCATCTTTTTTTGTATAAAGTTATCTTAAAATATAATAAAAAAATAGAATTGCCATTCAACGCGGCAATGCAGCCAGCATTCTGGGAACTTTCTCTTCTACTGGGGGTTTATTATTACATTAGTTTTTTGAACTGTGAATGTTTTTTTTTATTTTGCTTCTGTGCTTTAATAAAATATATACCTACTAAATATAATTATTAATAAGTAACGCATTTATTATTAATAAGTAACGCATTTACACATAAAAAACACAATAATTGATAATTTATGCAACAAAACGCTGTGTAATGTCAGTTAGCGTGTGTGGCCGAGGTTAACTAAACGAAACATTAGGAAGAGTGACATTTTAACTTACCAATCTACTGTGTAATGCCTTGGAGTGAAAATAACATAATATATAGGTACACCTAATAACTTAAATTTTATGTGACAGATGACGTCATGGCGATTTCTATTTGAAGTCACGTGACAAATATATAAAAGAGAGTAGATAATATTACTGAATAATAAACACTTAATTGGTTATTCATTTTATTTCTTAGATTGAAGTTTTTTACAATACAAAACAAAATTAGATATTAATAATTAATTATTACTCAAAAAATCTCTTTATATATCCCATATAATTAATTTCCACATCAGTCAATTACACTATTAAGTTATAACTTTTATCTTTTCAATAAAAGAGTATTTTCATCGTTTACCACTATTATTCGTAGTTTAAGAAGTATTGAGTAAATACGAACACATTGAATCACGTCAAGTAAAAAAAAATCACAAGACAAGATTCATTAAAACGATATAACGCTCATAATTATAGTCTTAAGGCTGTTAAACCCACTAATTGCAAGTGACGAGACGTCTAACACCACAGAACCATAGTAAATTATAGTAGATCGGTTTTACAAGCGCAGAAAACCCGTAGAGCTATAGTCCCGTATGACATGACACCGGAGCGACTTGCGGAATAGCTTAAGTTTAACCAAAAATTACACTTAGAACTGACCTAACATAGCTAGGCTGGGGACCACTAACCATGTAGCTTATTTAAAATTATGGTCAATGACTATCATGGCCCTTTATATTCAACGTGTTAAATCTAATACTCTCGGCACAACTAATTAAATACTTACCTACTGACAGACCGGACGGAATCACATGAACACATTTAATCTACGACAATAAAATATAAATATTACGAAGATGTGAACCAAATATTTCTACCTCATATTAAGTATTATAGTGCCACAAACTTATCCGATCTGGTAAGAAAAAAAAGAACTAACGACGTCCTAATGGTCAAGGTCACTCGCCGGCCCCAGCGGAAGACCAGCGGACCAATTAATTAGATGAACATAGGTATATGTATACTACTTCGTTCATCAAACTAAGTGGATCACGTTTAAATTTTCTTGTGCTACATACTTCATTTATCACAGCTCAATTAGATAAGCAGTAATGTGAGCTCAAGTTCAAGCAGGCGCTCATTATATTTCTACGTGAACCAGTCTAAGTAGAGAATAGAGACCTGTTTCATATCTACGCCCTAAACTACTTACAGGTCGCGGATGCCGTCGCGCCAACCTCCACTTCAGACGGGTATTTCGTCACCTGTTGAAAATAATTAGGCAAAAAATCCATACCAGCAAAACAAAACTCAGGTGCCGCATAGTCCTCGACTGCGAGCTTTCTGTGTTACCCACTCGACAAATTTCCGTCGAAATTTTTTAGTGGGATTTTTCCATCGCAAACTATTTGAATGAGTAGTTATGGTATGCCCAAACGTCTGACGGAATCTCAAGTGGAAAAAAAAACTGTTAGGGAATATTAAACGAAAAAATCGGCTAAGTGCGAGTCGGACTCACGGAGTAAGGGTTCCGGTAACATTATCTATACAACATTAGTTCAAAAATCAACCTGTTATTTTTATTAATATTGAACGAAAAGAACGTTTGTTGTATGGGAGCTCTTTAAATATTTATTTTATATTTTAAAAGTTAATAATAAAATTAAATATCCTTTGAATATTTCAAGCGTCTATTAATTTATTTGCCTTTATTAATTTCGAACCGAAATACGTCATGTTACTGTCTCGCTATCACGGTTCGTGAGATACAGCCAGGTCACAGACAGACGGACGGACGGACAGCGAAGGCTTAATGATAGGGACCTGTTTTTACCCTTTGGGTACGGAACCCTAAAAAGTGAACATGTTTTTTACTAGAGACCTAGTATATAAATAGGTATATATATTTTCTAATCTGCCTCTAAGTACGAGAAGATAAGTCAGTAAAATAGGAAGTTCCTATTTTACTGACTTATTTACTATCCTATTAGGAACTGATGTGCAGTGTGGCACACTGCTAGTTGAACGCTCAAATTACCTACAGTGCTCGCCACGGATCTTTATGTTTGTAAGTTAGCAACAAATGGCTGCGCAATGAAGAAAAAACGGTACACAAACGGCTCAGGGGCGCGGGCGGAGAGCCGCTAGACGCAAGTCAGCTAACTTCACAAACATAAAGATCCGTGGCGAGCACTGTAACTGGATGTAACTAACATAGGAATCAAACCGCGCGCTTCAAAATCAAAAGCCGTTGCTAATGCTAGACCTAAAGATAAACTGTCACTATGTATCGCTAGATAACTATTTATGACCTCAAGTTATTTTTCTATCGTTAAATTGTTACGTAATTGTAAATCATATCTACTCCCTGTGAACGAAATAATGTGTTCTGTTCGTCGTAGCCTACACCAATAATGTGATGTTATAGATTTTGTAATATTAATTATTCAGTCCACTGTTTTTTACACATTAAACACACATCCTTTTTAACGTGTACTAATGGAGGACTTTGAAATAATTTATTTAGAACTTTGAGGCGTTTAACTTGCTGTGGACTAAATGTACCGGTCGTCGGAAGCCAAATCCCAGTGCTAAGCAAAAATTACAAATGTCAATGTCATCCATTTCCATTGGGATGTAAACATAACATTATTGATTTGTCGGTCGGAATTATTTTTATCCCATTTTATTGATTCGCGGTTAAGGTTCCAGTTCACTATGGATCAAGAAACTGCTAAAAAGCTTTTGGTGGAAGGTGGGACGTTTGTGTTTCTTGGAGTGCCAGAAGAAAGTCAGTTCGGCATCGATATGCAGTGCTGGAACACTGAAGAGGATTTCCGCGGAATTAAGATGATTCCACCAGGATTACACTACATTCATTACTCTGGAGTAAGCAAAGGCACCGGAGATGTATCGCCTAGGTATAGTTATACAATATCTTATCAGAAAACGACCAATAGCTCTATGCTATTTAGGTACTTCTAGAAAGCAACTATAACTTACACTCAATTTTAAATATGTATAGACTATGATATATAGTATTTCTTTTTATTAAATATAAGATGGCTTGCTCAAATAATTATAATCACTAAGTCAAATATTTTAAGGGTTACTCATGTGTACAATATTATGTTTATGTTAGAAGCAGCAACAGGTCATGTTTTTTCCTTCAAATATCCATATATTTATATAAGTATAGTTTTATCATGTCATTTGTATATCACACACTACACCTCACAGTACAGCTAGTTTTGCAAGAGTATGTTATATGTTTTTTATATATTAAAGTAACTATCCAGTTTTTTATAAAAACATGACAGTTAAAATAAATCGTCCTATATATCCCATTTTTGGCCAAAAGCATCTCTTAAGGCCTTATTACCAAGAAATACTGTGATTAACTAAAATACCAACATGTCAAGGTAAGATGCCAAACTGGACAGAAATGTTAGTCTTTTTAATTGGTTGACTTGTGATTTAAAACTGATTTAAGCTGAGCTAGTTAACCAAGTTGACATATTGCTAGAACATTCCAGTTCCAGTTTATTTAGTACGCTATCGTGTCACTTACCCACAGATCTGGCTTCATGCACTACTTTCAACAGCAAGAATTTCTTGTCAAAATGTGGGACAAAAACACAGAAGACATGAGCAAGGATGAGATCACTGAAGAGAGCCTTCAACGCTTGAAGGACAACTTGCTGAATCTAGATCCACATCTTGGGCCATATCCATACGAGATTTGGCAGAAATGGAAGCTCCTATCGTCACAAATCACAGGTTTGTAACACATTATTAGCAAGAACATAAATTATATTCATGATCTTGCTAATAATCTGGGAAGAATTCTACCCAGGTATAATGGTAATGAAATACCCTTTCAAACAATGAAAATTGAGAATTTTCTCATGTTTAGAAGTAAGACAGATAGGTTTGTATTCATGTAGCAATCCATACTGGGTTAATAATAGGTGTTCAGATGAACAAAAGACATAATTTAAATTAAATGTGTGATTTAAATTTATACTGACAATATTAAAATCTGTGCAAAATTTGACTGCTGCAAAACTTCCATGGTAAAAAAATATATATATTTTAGCCATAGTAAGTAACATTCATAATAGTAAGTATATCCATTGCTTGACTTTACATATTTAAATTTAATGTACTTAAAATATTTTGGCATAGGATAAAACTTTTAATTTTTTGGTCAAAATACTAACAAAGATTAACTTTAATCTTTTCTAGCTGATTTAGCAGCAAAGCTATCACCGGAGAGTGGTGTCATAAGAGCTTCGGTTGAGCTGATGTCAATGACTGATGCAGAGAGGCCAAGAGGAGTCAAAGCTTCGGCATCCACAGAAAGTAAAGAGGGCAGCACAGAAGAATCACCAAAGGATCTTGGGACACCTGAGGAATCTTCATCAGGACAGTCTGATGCTAAACGGGCAAGGCGCATCACAAGAGCTGAAAAGGAAGACTCGATGTTGCCAGAATTGAAACCAGCTCCAGGTAATTCATCATTTTATTTTACTGATCCAACTTCAGAACCATAAATATCTGTCTAAACGCATGTTTGAAATTTACAGGGTTATCTTGTATTAAGCTGAATAGGAATTGCTATTAATCATCCTAGAAATAACCAGATTTACTGGATTTGAGAAAAAAAATGCACTTGAAAAAAAAAAAAAATTTTCTCAAATCCGGTGTTGGTTCATAGAAAAAGTTTAACAGGTGTCGACAAAATATATGGAACAGCAGTTCTTTTCCTCTAATTCAGAGTTGGCCTAATAGAAATAGTTGTTCCTTAGGCTGAGTAGACCGAAAGGGGATCACTAAGATCCCCTTTCGGTCTACTCCAAACCGATAACTCTGTATTTTGAACATAACAATTTTTAAGTCAGACTGTAAATATATGGAAGTTACTGCAAATTAGTTGTGAATCAATCTATTAGGTATACATACTCCATTTTAATCCCAAGAGAAGATTGCAGATAGCATCTGTTAATATTAAGATTAGTTCAAATATGTTTTGTGGCGTTCCAATCTCATTGTGGTTGGTATTCTAAACAGTATTAATTTTGCTGTAGGTGCTGCCATGAGGTTCACAGAAATACCACAAGACAAGTACCCACCAGGATCTACTCCAGAAGAAATCACCAAACATTATCTAGACCAGTCATACTCTTTGGAGCTTATGATTGCACAGCATGATGAGTAAGTCACAGTAGAGTCACCTCTCTATTTAAAAATATCTTCTGGTTTTCGGCTAAAATAAATTACTTACCCTTGACTCATTCAGTGCCGATGACTCGCCTGGCAAGTCCACTTAAATTTCGTTCATGTGTCGGCGACTCGCCTGGAGAGTCAATGATTTTCGCCAATATTTCCAAAATAAATCTATATTTTTTACTGAAAATCAAAATGTATACTAAATAAACGCTGATATAAACATTTACACTGTGGCTATAAAGTCAAGCTTATAAAATCCTGTCGTTTTTGCGTCGGAGGTTTATAATAAAAAATTTATAATCTATCTGGACTAATTAGGTATTTTTTTTCTAAAAGGGTATAATTATTCTTCCCAGGTGGTGCCATACGAATTTTATCAAAATCGGTTCAGTACCTCGGTTTCGAAATTAATATAGTTGTAAAAGTGCCTGCGTAATTGAAGTCGGTTGGCACTTAAAGTTAATCATCAAATTCATCTCAGATGTTTTGCTCTCCTTCTCGTAACTGTCATTGACACGCTTAAGGCCTTATCGATTTGTAATCGTTATTTTCTAGACCACTTCACATCATCGGTGAACTACAATTCGCATACCTATGCTTCCTTATCGGACATTCACTCGAAAGCTTCGAGCATTGGAAGAACTTAGTCATCCTGATGTGTTCATGCGATGACGCAATACACAAATACAGAACCGTCTTCTTCCACTTCATAAGAACACTGGAGATACAAATCGAAGAAATGCCAGAAGATTTCTTAGCGGATATTGTGATGAACAAGAATCTCATCTACAAAAAACTAAGAGAGTTCTTCCGAACGGCGTATGTCAGCAAAATAGACGGTCGACTGCTGACTTTGATTGAGAGGTTTCAAGAGAATTTGACAAATAAACTGCAATGGGATTTCACTGGATTGGACTGTGACGAAGATGACGAGCAACCGGTTGTAGTCAAACTTGATGACGAACCGGAAACGGAAGACGCTGATTAGTTATTTATTGTTAATGAAAAATAAATAGTTTTATGAATATTTTAATTGATTTATAAATGTATTGAAGTTATTATTTGAGTGTTCATTCTTTAGTTTTGTCTTTGGCCGCGAAAATAGGAATTGTTCAGTAATCTTAATTTATATTAATTCCATATATAATTTATATTAATTCCAATTCAGTATCAAAACCACCTATGGATATATGTTTGTACATATACAGGGATGTCGCATGTCGGGAGTGTACTAACCCGAAAGGTGGTTGTTCCTTAAGATGAGTATAGTGATACTCATCTTAAGGAACAACTTTTACTATGGGACCAACTCAGAATTCACTCACTTAGTTTGGGATCTGAAGACCTTTGCGTGGATGTTGTCACATATTATACTATATATTATACTAAGAGAAATTAATCATCTTTTCATAAATTTTATTACATAATAATATAATATATAATAATAAACTTATTCTATGGATCAGCTGTTTTTTTCTCGAATGCAGAGTTGGTCCTATAGTAAAAGTTGTTCCTTAAAAAGAGTATAGTGACCACCTTTCGGCTTAGTACACCTTGCCGACAACCCTGTACATAAGTGCGAGGAAATATATTACTTATAGCTTATATTTTATATATAACTATGAATGAAATCAAAAATAATGATTCTGAAATTTCAGTGGCCACCCACTATGCCTCCCGCCGAGATGTAATGCTTTTTGACTATTAAAAGCGATGACAAATGTATGTATGTGTGTAGATCGTCGTGAATCCGCCACTACCTACATCACTTACAAGTTTGTCGTAATAAAATATTTTATTACTTATAACATTATTTCATATTAATTAGAGCAGGTTTGATTGTAAATCACACTAATGTTATAAATACGATAGTCGTGTGTGTTTATTAATTCTCGCTCAAACGGCTTTACGGATTTGGATGAAATTCAACACGTAGATAGCTTATATATTGGATTAATTTTAACCAGGAAAATTAGTGTCTCACCGCCGGTGAAACCGCATAGCGCTGCTAATTTCTGTACTTATTATCATAATGGTTGTTTTTTCTCGCACAATTTTTCGCTAAATCTAGCAGTGTATAATTACTTTGGATATGTCCCATGCAAATACCATGCGATACGTGACTTTATTAGCATTAAAAATAGAATTATTGGTTATCATACATGTTCATTGTTGTAATATTCTTATCTCTAAACTTTCAGTGTGTATTTAATTACTGTAGCTGATATCTCGATAGCATGGTTCTTTTGTCCGATTAAAAAAAAGTGAATGCTCTCGATTAGTTTTATATTGTTGCTTCGATTACTTATCCCGAACAACAGCCTGATTCAACGAGCTTCAAATCGACGATTAGCTTCGAAGTCTTCAGTCTTCGTAAAGTAGGTATACTATGAATACGGAAGACTTTAAGCTTGTTTATGCTGCAGGTATGAAAAAAAATGTAAATATATTTTATTACAATTTTTTCGGTATTTTGGTTATTAAATCAAAATAACTGACTAAATGTGCAATTTATGATAAGCCAAACTGAAATTATTATTATTCGATGTAAACTATGTTTCTAATTAATGTGTATATTCAACATCTTCCTGCTAAGTAGATGTCCCTGTAGTTATGTACTATGTACATGTTGTAGGTCCAATTTTCGAAATTACGGCAAATATAGGTAGAGGTACCTATACCTACCTAAAGTAAGATTTTTATAAGTAAGGTATCACTTCTTATCATTATGAACATATTAATATGAGTGGTACTGAACTGGAGTCATGCCACTGACCTGAATTATACAAGTACGCTGGACATCAGATTGTCAAAGTGACAATGAATCTATTTGATTTCCGCCATTATGGACGTGCGTCCAGTGTACGACTATGGAACTAATGTTAAATGATGGGAGAATGTCAATTAAGCGGGAACTAAGATTGACATTTGACAGAAAAAAAACTAACTACTGTCATTTATAGTGAATGTTTAGTCCATATATTATGTCAGTGGATCAGACACTAAATTCAGTAGTAAAAAGCCCTGCTGGGTTTTATGCTGATCCAGGTGGCGTTTCTCACTGTCACTCATCTCTGTCTATTATGCATACGTTCATTCTATAATAAGATACGCTATAACTGTTTGGGGAAACGCTAAAGATATCTTAAAAGTTTTAAAATGTCAGAAACAATCTATAAGAACAATGAATGGTTTAAAAAAACGTAGTCCTGCGAGAATACACTTTAAAAATGATAAAATAATGACAGTTATATCACTTTATATTTATAGTAGTTTATCAGAGGTACACGAGGATACGGAAATACCGAAAAAAGAATTTCACGTAATAATAAAAAAGGGCGAGTCCTGCCTGTCAACAGATTATCTAAATGTAAGAAACAGGGACTTTACACCAAAATATTAATGTAGGTGCAATAAATTACTAAATAGCGTGATGGAACTCAATTTTAAAATATTTAAACAAAAATTAAAATATTTTTTTGAAAGAAATCCTTTTTATAAACTCAGTGAATATATGTCAATGCGGAATCATCGTTCTTGTGTGATGAACAACAGTTACAAAATGTTAGTAATAGGTAAAGAAATAAATGACAATGTAAATGTATAATATAATAAGTATTTGTTCTTAGAACTATAAAAGTATTTATAAGTTAAGTTTCTTTTAAAGTAATTAATAATTAAAATGTAAGAAGACTTGCCTGTAACGAATGTTATTTAAAGGCCAATAAATATTTCTTATTCTCAAAACTTGCAAGTTGAATTAGGTACTCAAAGCTTTTTAGATGTTCCTACATGTCAAGATATTATTAATCGATTGTAGATGAGATTACTTACAAAGCTTTGCGTAATTCGTGGTGTAAAGTTTTCAAATCCGGTCGGTAAACGCTACCTGAATCAGGTTGCTGGGTCTATACATTTTATATGAGACATCATGTTTTTGCTTCGTATTCGTTTCATAACAAAAGTTGTTCGTAATGACAAACTGCTAAGAAAACCTGAAATACGTTACTAAGGAAACTTTGTGGTCAACGTCGCGCGTCCAAAGAACAGTAATACTATTTCTTAAGGCAAAGAAGTATATTTTACAAGGAGTCCAACTTTCTGCTCGCGTCTGTCTGTCTCTGTCTACCTTCAAGATCGAGACAAGTGAGTGAGTGAAACAACCGTGCAAAGGTCGCCCACGCAGTTACTATACTAAGTGGTCCATAAAATGAATAATTATATAGGTATTTTGAATTCTATTATTGGATAAGCACAAAAACCTATTACATATATGTTATACGCATTTCGTCTCTACTTTATTCATAAACAAACTAAATTATCTGTCTCGTATGTTGGCTTAAGTTAGTTATTGGAAACTAAGTCAATTTGGCTAAGCGTAAGAGAAGAAGATACCTACTTAAAATATAGTATCAGTGAATGTGACTGAAATATAATGAGTAAAGAGAACATGTTTTATTTACAGTGAACTTTAAATTTATTATAATTATGTAGTAACTGTAATACGTGTTTAATTTAACGCCTTCTTTTTCTATTTTATTATCTATCAAGTTAGCCCAGTCGGAAGACATTCATTGCCTATCTAATGTGAGGGCATAAGTTCGATACCAGAGTTCTCCATTGTCGATGAAAATCAAACTTTGTTGAGTTTTCATTAATGTGCATATTATTATTGATTACCACATGCTTCAAAGATGAATGAAAACATCGTGAAGATACCTGCTTGTCGGAGAAGGTTAATAACTTTCAAGGATAAGTGAAGTCCCCAAACCGTAATTTGGCCAGCATGATGGACTATGGCCTAAACCGCCTTCATGGGGAGACACTTGCCCAGCAGTGGGACAATATTGGCTGATAAGTATTATTTATTAGCAATTGACAGGAGTTTTCGAATAATTAAACTACACATCAAGATTATTTCCCTAACATTTAATAGAAGTTAACAACTTATTTCTTCTTTTTAAACGATTTCTTCATAGGTTGTTGGCTCTGTTTTTCAAACATAGCCTTCTTGGCTGCAACTGCTGGCTCTGAAATTAAAAAATAACATCAAATTTTAATAATAGTTATAACAACTGTGCCAGAGGGACAAGCTCGCCTTTTAAGCAGGCGCGGCACGTGCTGTAATCGCGGCTCTATTTTACAAATATTTTGCTATTATAATCCTTTTCTTAAAAAATGTAACGTAAATATTAGCATTTCGTTGTGTATATCGTACGAAAATGACGTCAACTTTGAATGATCCAAAAATAAGTCAGAGCACCAATATTTTCGTTAATGCATAGCTCATGTTCTCCACAAAAACTTTTTGGATAATTCTGAAAGTACCTCTTTTGTAAATGAGATATTTTCAGAATTATTATGGCCTTATGTCGTACAAAATGAACATAGCTGAATAAAAACTTGTCCAATTTAAAATAAAGCTGGAGAGTAACATTTAGTCGAATTTATATTATATAGAAAAGGCGTGCGTTGGCCGCAACTTGCATGATGGAAAATAATTAATTAAATTATGTAATTCCAAGACGCCTTTTTTAAAATTTGTCTGTTGGTTAACTCGAGTATATACAAAGAACTTTTTCGTTTAAAAGGTGTAGTATACTTTCCAAAAAGCAATAGGTTATTTTATAAGCCACTTTGAACTTCATATATAACTTAACTATATAATTTGTTTAATTATAATTTTTGTTACTCTTTACAAATTAGCGTCCGGACTTTAAGATCTGAGGCTGGCATAGCTTAGTTTAAGTTTTCTAATTCTTTGTCTGTCTATTCTTTGAAAAAACAATTGTTCTTACTTTGTGGCGCCTTCCTCTTGCCTTGCGTATTAGGCTGCTCTTTTTGTTTCGTCTCTTGCTTCGAAGGCGCTAGCACCATGGGGGTCCATTTCCCTTTACCCTTTTTAGGGGGAGGAATTACTTCTTCTTCCTCATCCTCGCTGGAAAGAATTTATAAGATTTTTGTGTGTTTTGTACAAGATTTTTATAATACGATTCTCGCGTCGATTATCCGAACATCTGTCAACCGAATTAACTCGCCCAAAGTCAGTGCCCTACCGCGCACGCTGCTTTAGCCCCCACACAATCGTGTCACAATTAGTGAAATCCAGACAAATAGTTTGGATAATCGTCGTTCTACTGTACTCTAAAGTAGTAGTTTAGAACTTTGTGCTTTAAAAACAAAATTAATAAATTGACTAGATATTATGTGGTATGTACTTGCTAAACAATTTTAGTGTTTGACAATACATTTTAGCTTTGAATTTGGTGAAAAACTTTCAAATATACCAAATATTATTTAGTACTTTTTAATCTGCATAAGTCCAATCTTGTAAAACTTGTTATAGAGTACATTATGTAACAATCCATAATGTGGGATGCTATGGGTTATTACGTAATGTATAATGTGCTGGGCACGGGTCTCCCCTATGTAGTTAGTTTAGGCTATAACCCACCGCGCTGCATGCACCAAATTGGGATTAGGGGCTTCATTCAATTTTAAAAGTCATTTACCTTCTTCCACAAGTAGGTTTCCTTCCAATGTTTTCCTTTACTATTAAGCATTTGAAAAATGTATTAATTAAAAAAAATATAATCGAAAACATTAATAGTAGGAGTATCTATAGATCCTAGATATTTGCACTAACAGCTAAAATTAAATTATTTTGCAACAATTAACCATTTCTACATACCTTTCATCATCTACATCATCTACGTCACTTTCGTCATCAACACTGTCTTCACCTGATTCATCTTCCAGCATTTTTTCATATTCATCAGAATCAAATTCCAAAGAGCTGTCACTGTCTCCGGACTCTTCTTGAACTTTGATATAGTTTTCAATAGGTTTGACGCCCGCATCTTTCAGTTTCTGCTGCTTATTCTTTTGTTCTTTTTTATTAACAACAGGCTCTTTTACTTCTTTGTTTTTCTTTGACTTTTCCGGTTGTTTCTTTTCAATTTTTGCTATATTAACATCTGCTTTTACATCTTTTTTAGTTTTTTCACTTTTAATAATTGTTTCATTCTTCGAAAATTCTTTATTATCATCAGCTTCGGAATTCTGTGTTTTTTTATTTGTTTTGGGTTTCTTTTCAACTTTGACTGTGCTTTCTTTGATATTACTATCAGCATTTTCTTTATCTTTGAATAAGTCTTGTAACGCTTCTGGCACATCAACAGGTGTGAAAAAGTCATAGCTTATGCCTAACTCACTGAGAGCCTTCTTTGTTTTATTTATGCTAAAGGAAAACAGAAAACAAATTGAAGAAGTAATCTAAAATAAGTTTGGTTCATTAATTTAAGTATTAGTTAGTAACACTAACTTACACATCAAACAATATGACAAACTTTATGAAAAAATCAGCTTATTTACAACAGCTAATACAAAAAAATATTAAAAGCAAGATTTGTAAAGACGGCCTTATCGCTTAAAGCGTTCTCTTCTTGGCAACCAGGCAATCATGGGAAATATGGGCATGGTAAGGTTTTTTTAAGGTCTAAATTGGTGTTTCCCCTAATTTAGAGCAGCTCTACCAAGACCATTGAAATTTCAGGTGTCTTGAAAACCGTATTTTACACTCACGTTTACATTTATTCTATGAATAGGTATAAAGAATTACATTATTTTGTAGTAAATAATGCGAAAACTGCATTAAGAATTTACGTTTTTGTCCCACCCCCACCATAGCAACTTAGCAGAGCTATAATTCATCCATGCTAAATATTTCTCGAAATATTTATTTAATAGTATTATATAGATTTTATACTTGGCATTCCAATTTTTACCTTTGAAAAACTTCGTGCTGAGTAAAAAAACGATTTTTTGTTGTCCTCAAAATTTGGTTTAGTGGACTCTTAAAAATTGACCGTTTCGTAATGAAACATAATGGTCTAATTTTTCTCACTGCCCCAATAAAAAGTATAAGAAATACACAATCTGACCATAGATTTGAATCGATTTTAACGATTAAAACGAACGTTTTAATTTTTATAACTGGTCTAAAGTGAAATTTGTAAATACTCCAAATTTGTCTTTGCAAAACTTGATAAAAGATAGTAAGATCTTACTTTGAAATAATTTTTCTCGCCCTCTTCAGGTCTCCTTTCTCATCCTTGTTTGCATTATAAGCCTGCAAAAGAGGTACAAAAACTAATAACAATACAATTATACAAGGCGATTGGTTAGGGGTGTGCACTAATTATGTAAATGTATTAAACAGCTGTTTTTTTTCTCAAATACAAAGTTGGGCCCATAGTGAAGTTGATCCTTATGATGCATATAGTGACCCCTTTTTAATACTATATACTATATAACCGATAACCTAGTAGAATCTCTAATACTATACATATGACATTATCTATCAATAACTAATACTAAATTGAAGAAAAAAAATTTAAGTCAATTTTTGTGAAATTAAATAAAAATTAACAAAGCAATATAAAATGAACATGTCCCTTTCATTCTAATAAATGAAATAGCTTTTAATTTGTGGGCTAAGGGTACATACAGAAATTACTAATAACTGCAAATATATGTTGATTATTTATAGTTTACATGCAAAATTTATTTGAATACTATAAAATGCCCCTCAGCTCAGTGTGCCTTTTGGCATAGACCTCCTCCAACTGTCAGGCATATATCATCTTTCCATTTCTTTTTGGTTGTCTTTGCTTTCTTACTACTATCCCTAGGACACCAAATTATTACTCTCTTGCTCCATGTGTCTTTATAAATATGTGTTATATACCAACTGTTCTTGTCTTATGAATTGACTTCACCATATTTTATCAAGAAAACTAAAGTACCAAACTTTCAAATCATGTTAAATAGTTAACCTTTTTCATTTTCAATCTAGCATCTTTCCCAGGATTGTTTAAGCGGCTCCAATGTTTTCTCATTGCCCTTGGCCTTTGTTTTTCCGGCGGTACATAAGCAGCTGAAAGTGTTAGCATAGTACAATTGATCCATTTATTTTAATTTACTCAACTTACTTTGTTACAGTACAGGAATATGCGCCACAGCATGGGAGAAAGTAGAATAATTACAAAAAATATAATTGACAAGAAAAATAATACACTGAGAGACATAGATAACTCTTAAATTAATTAATTATTTATTCTAAAAATGTTTTCATTCTCTGCCCTGAATTTTTAAGATTGAAAAAATGCCAGGACCAAGACAACATACATACATGACAACATTCTGAATATTTTAGCTGATTGACATTAAAAGATTTAAAGTATGAGTTTTGTAATAAATGCAAATAGTGAATAGGTAAAGCACTAGCTTTACCAAAGACATCTATTTGTCTCTGTATTCCTATGGAACATGTAACAAATTCTGGTGATTTATGTACTATGATGATTATAATGAGACTAAAAGGCACTAGCTTTACATTACATCCCATTATATCTCATTTATCAGACTTGTTTTGGGTACTTAACAGTTTTTTTAATGCAAGACCGTAAATTAACCTCTTGCTCTCATGAAAAAAGTAGATAGCCCAAAGTTCGATTTTTGTGACAATATACGGAACGCGAACCTTAGAGCCAAAGTTATCCCTGATAATTGTCTATGTCAGATGGGGTATTGTAATAGCATTCTGGCTGAGCCCACTTCGGATACAGCCAGAATGCTATACAAATTAGTTTTAAATAGAATGCGTACAGATTGATATGTAGTTAATTTGATTGTAATTCAATATTTGGCGGCATATTCGCTAAGCGTATAAGCCTTAACTAGATTTTTAAAAAAAAAAACCTCTTGCTCGCCAACCTATTTTAATTTAGTCAGTAATAGAGTCATTAAATTCCACTAGATATTTAAGTTATGTATCGTTAATAACTTGATATGACCAGATGATTGATTGACGTTATCTAGTCATGCATCTTAGTTGGTACCTATGTTTTGCAGGTATGGCTGGTGTGTTTGTTACCTTTGATTAATCTTTTGCCCATTAGATAGTTGTTCATAGTTTCAGCCACTATCTCTGCAACTGCAGGTTCTTTGAATTCTACAAATGCAAAACCCTTGGAGTTTCCAGTGCGCTTTGAACGGATCACTCTTACATTTGTTACCATGCCAAACTGTTTGAAGTATTGAGTCATTTCATGCTGGAATTAAAGAAAAAAATCATCAGCTGCATATTACTCACAAAAATTATTTATATGCTAAATTTAGTGTAATAATTATTGTTATAAGTTGATAAATGTTATTTATCAATATTTTCATACTATCTTTTAACTAATTTTAAGCCATTGGCTTTAATGAAATGATATGTGACATAAATTAATTGTTATTTGATGATTTATGCACGCATTTTTTAAAATAATTATCTCAGTTTCCCACATAGTTTTTGGACGAGACCAAGAGACTCTTTACCATACCTCCAAAAAAACCACTGTCATACAAAAAAAACTCCGCATAGAACAAGAATGAGTGAAAGATTTAGTGACACTCCTCAGATGAAACTCGCCCCTCTTGCGACATACTTCTCCCCCTGATAAAAGTCGTTCGTTCTGCCTGTCTGCCATTTTGTTTATCTTGTCTATCGTTTGTTGTCAAATTCGCGTAACAACTTCGCGGAGGTTGTGCTTAGTGTTATTTTTGGTAGTGAATTAGAAATTTGAAGGCTTCTTTGCTCCAATGATGCATCGAGTTAAGCCCTTTTCCTCCGCCTTATCGTTGAGAATATGTAATGAAAATAATTGGTGCAACATAATAAATAAAGTTCTAAGGGGCACTGACATTAGGCTGGAAATGCGTTCTAAATAACCTTTTATGCAACAAAAAGCTTTGTAAAAATACAAAAACAAATTAAATAATAAGGGATTTTAAACATAGTTGTTTTATTTACTCCTTGTGCCGTTAGTAATTACCCATTAAACATAGTATCCGTCTATATGTATGTACGTATGTATAGAAAGCACGGAGGTGCTGGGCGTGGGGTTTAATTGTGTCTCCACCACAAATAATCTTAACAAGTAAAAAGAATGTATGATGGTGAGTCGTCTGATGCGTAGTATCTTCATATAATATTCTATAATATTATTAGTTTGTGCACTCTACTTTACTCAAGCCCACACTGTGATCATAGCAAACAACGCATTTGGATTCATAGAATAACTAACCTCATAAAATCCATGCGGAATGTGAGACAGATATACGAGGCCTCGCTCTGGACGCTTACGTTTAAGTTTTTCTTTTTGCGGCTTAGGACTCACTTGTATTTCTGGTTTCTCAATCTCCTTTTTCTGTAGAAAACAATGATCGGAAATTAAGCTTTAAACATAACCTCAAAAACAAAATAAACATTACTGAAGCATGTAGATACCTTGATGAGTTTTTTTATACCCTTGACTGATTTAATAAATTTTCTTTGTTTAGCTGTATCCAACGCTACGTTCTCTTCCATCTTTATACTTTACAAACAGAATTCACTTTCAAATAAAAATAAAATAATCGCACGACTTCTTCTTCACACACAGACCGCACGAGACACCTCTTTTTGACGGTTGACTGGCGGTCTGCACTTAACGTCGTTGTCAGTGTCAGTGCTTAGTTATTTGTTTTTGGGGCTGGCCAATGCCACTGCAGCAATACCGCTGTTTTACATTCCATCATTGTATTGTTCTACTGAAGTTCTGAGGTGAAGTCCCATATCCGCAATTTGACCAGCGTGGTAGATTATGCCGTGTATTTTGCAATGTTTGACTTGTCCACTCATGTATCATTTAGTTAACACGTAGAAAGCTGGTGAGTCTCAGCAAACAATGCTCGCAATTGACGGATCAGTTCATTTCTATTAGACATGGGTGTTTTCACTATTTTGACTATGTTAACCGTTTTCATACTGACATTAAAATCCCGTTTCCTGATATAGAAAAAACGTAATGTTACAATTACAATAGATAATACAGTTAACATTTATCTTTTAGCGTGAGCTGTGTTGCAGCAAACAATATCTTACCCTGATACATGGAACGCTATTTAAAACTCTTAATTAATATCAAAACACTCATCGCTAGATGTTCATAACGATACGATATAACCTAAAACGTATAGGTAGCGGCTACATAAAATATAAGGAAAACCAAAGTTCGCTTCTCTTTTTATGTTTATCTATACTTGAAAGCTTGACGCTGGCAAATATACTACTAGTTAAAAAAAAATGACGCCATTCCGAAGAAAAACTTAGAAGAAAAGCACAGAGAACTATATACCTATTACCTAAGAACTTGAGAACTGGCACATTACACAGAGTGTGGTGGCCAATCAAGAAAGAATAAAAAAAAAATACCTATTACCTACTGTACTCTTTGACAGAGATGAGAGAATAAGAGAAGAAAAAAAAACTAAATAAATTCTAATTTGGTGATCGTTTTTCTTGGTCTGTCAGTATTTTGTTAAAAAATATAGTAATTTTATTATATTTTCTACTTAAAGATTACTTAAGGCTGGTATTAAACTAGCAAAAGGTTCAGTTTGGAAGTTCTATAACAAATTATCGTAATGGCATCTATGTCTACCGGAACTTTGAATCAATACATTCAGTTCGTAGAAAGGATGTTTAGGACTTCCCAGGGCAATATTTTGTCACGGTTGCTATCACTGAGAGATGAGCATGTGGAGAACAGGAATCTACGGTCGAGCGACATCGCCACTCTTGTCGAGGGAAACTGTGTTGCGCCTCTTGACGAAATTATCATCGCTCATCTTCTATGCGTAAGGGTGAGTACTTACAAATCTAATTCATAGCGTACCTACTTGAAATACTTAAATGGTATTTCTTTACTTCTATGTCTCATCTATCCTAAATTTGACCTCTGTTGCTGAACACATGCATTTAGGCTGTGTGTTCTTGTAGCCTTACTTGAATTGTTCAGACAAGATGTGCCACACTACATGATAGCCTGCAATATGGCTAAAAATCTGGCAACCTATCGGTATTATTTTGTTTTCATGCAAATCTGATTGTACCATCTTCATAAACAAAATTAACCTAACATGTGTTAGTTTTCTAAAAGAACTGTCGGTATTAAGCACCACCATTGTTGCTTCGAAGAAAAAAAATATATTGGTAATCTTTAAATATCCGGTGATATAGATTTATGTATGTAATGCATGTATCTATATTTAATAATGCATAACATTCCGAAGGCAGGAAGTGAGGAGCAATGAGTATGTTTTTATATTAACATAATGATGGTTGTTATTGCAGGCTCTGCATGCCAGGGATTATATTGAAGCATGCCAACACCAAAGCACATGTGTGGCTTGTGTCGTCCGAATTCTTCAAGCACAAAAAGAAGAGAACTGGACTCTCCCATTGATGTACTCAGTTTGTCTAGATCTAAGGCTAGTAGCACAGAAAGCAGAGGCTTGCAGCCGTAAGTTTAAAATCATACGCATTTACTGATGCAACATTTCCAAATGCAACTAAGAAACATTCAAAAGCTTAAGTTATTAATTGTTAACATATTAACATATTACATTATGCCAGTAGTACAAACAAAGAAAATTACAAAAAAACTTTATGGTCGAAATTGACGCTTTAGGTCACAACTTAAACTATGATATCAGTTAGGGTTCGATGGGCTACAGGGTTCCTGAGATATTTTAAAAAAACCCCGTGAGGTCACATGTGACCTACGCGGCGCTGTTATAGGGTAAATGAGGTAGTCGTTATCACTACGCCGCGTAGGCCACAACTCCGGTCACCCGCACACCTCATTCGCCTGCCAGCGTTTACACAGAGCGGTTGTGTCGGTGCGGAATTTTGTCGTTTTGTGTAAGTGTGGTTTCATAACGATAATGAACCATGGATTTGCTCAATATAGATCTTGACATGGAAGACCTGAATATTTCACTACAAGATTTACAGAACATTGAACTACTTGAAGCTAGTTTTTTGAGTGAGACAAAAATACTTTGAATGAAAATCAGTCTCAATCAATTCAGATACTGAAAATGAGATTACCTATTCAACAACCTGGCGAAAACATCGTCGTCGTGTCATTGCAAGTGACTCTGAAAGTGAAACGGATTCGGTCACCAATTTTGTCGCACAAAATGTAGCCATTATAGAGCGGACTTCAACCACATGTCAAAAATGGTCACAACCACGAGGATATCAACCGTCTGTTATAGCATTTACGGAACCAACTGGTGAGTAATACAAACATATTAAATCATAGTTCATAGTTCCTAGTAATATTATAAGGGCGAAAGTTGTTGAGTTATGCCGTTGTGAAAATGTCTGGCTGAAGTAAACGCCAACTGACTATTGAATGTATTGGGCTGAAATTTTGCACACATAAAGATCCGAAATAACTACTACAGGCTACTTTTTATAGCAAAAAGAACGCGTGCGAAGCCATGGGTATAAGCTAGTTTTCCATATATAAAGAAGTTGTTTTTGAGTTTATCGCGAACAGACAGCGGCGCGGCGGAGGACTTTGGTTTACAATATTTATAGTGATATATGTTTATATTATTTTCAGGTATGAAGCAACCATACGCTAGAGAACTGAAAAATGCTGCAGAAGGAGATTATTTCAAATTAATGGTTCCGGATGATTTTTTTGAAAAAATTGCAGCCGAAACTAATTTGTATGCTGAACAACACCAGGCTAGTTCCAAACCTCAATCTCGCTGCAAAGATTGGAAGCCAACTTCTAAGAAAGAAATCAAGCAGTTCTTTGGGCTTATACTTTATATGGGCCTAGTGAAACTACCTCAAATAAACCTTTATTGGAGTAAAGACAGGGTTTTTGGACAAAGCTTTGCTCCCTCCGTCATGAGCCGAAACAGATTTGAATTGATATTGAGGATGCTGCACTTTACTGATAACGAGGCAGCCGACAAATCTGATAGAATTTTTAAAATATGACCCATCATAGATACCCTGAACGAAAATTTTGCAAAACACTATAGCCCTAAAGAAGAGGTATGTGTTGATGAAAGCCAGATTCCTTATAGAGGTCGCATTATATTCAGGCAATATAATAAAAGTATAAGACACAAGTATGGCATGAAACTTTTCAAACTCTGCACCATACCTGGCTACACCTGCAAACTGGAGTTATATGCCGGCAAAAATCACGAAACTATCAACACAACACCTACAAAGGTAGTAATGTCTCTTTGTGACCACATACTCAACTTGGGTCACACATTTGCAACAGACAACTGGTACACAAGCATTGATCTAGCCAATGAACTAATCGATAAAGACACACACCTGGTCGGAACTCTGAGAAAAAATAGAAGAGGATTGCCGAAGAACGTGGTGGACGCCAAATTGAAACCAGGGGAATCCATAGCAATGGAAAATGAGCGTGGAATATGTGTGCTCAAATGGAAAGATAAGCGTGATGTGATAATGCTTTCTACAAAACATTCCAAGGGGATGGCAACGGTTATAAAAAAGGCAGAACTGTCCGAAAGCCGAAAATGATTTTAGCCTACAATAAGGCAAAAGGCTCTGTTGATATGAGTGACCAGATGACCTCTTATTCGTCGCCACTCCGCAAAACAATCAAATGGTACAAAAAGCTGGCCATCAAACTTATTTTGAATACTGCCTTAGTCAATTCATGGGTTATGTATACAGAAGACAAGAATATAAAATCAAGTATAGTGCACTTCAGACGAAATCTTGTAGAGTATCTTGTCGATTCAGAGAAAGATGAAACTGATGTTGGTAGAGTTGAGAGGCCAAAAAGATTGAGGCATGAATTGCTAAAAATGGAGGGACCAGCCAGAAAGATGAGACGATACTGTGTGGCATGCTATAAGGATTGTGCAAAAATGTTCGGATCAAGAGCTGCCAAGAATAAGGTAAAGAAAGTTGTAACATATTGTCGTGAATGTCCTAGTAAGCCATATTTATGTCTAGTGTGTTTCAATAAAACTCATCGCTATGCATAAGTTTTTTGCAACCACTGGCAGAGAACATGTTAAGCTGAAAACTACTTAAAAGCGTAATAAAACTCTTTATTTAATTTAATTATATTATTGATAGATAATAAATAAACACTGTCATTGAATTGTTCTTTTATTTTCACCCTTTGAATTTTGATCATATTTTTCACAAATATGTGAATAGGTAAAAACCATGTTGAAGGATCGCTCTACAGCACCGCGCCGGTCACTTACTATAGAGAATTGTACGATAAACGTGTCCTACGGCCCACAAATTCGTTTCTAAAACAGGTCTGCTCTGAGGTAACCGGTGCCCTACGCGGCGGTATGATACAGGACAGGGTTCGGTCACCGGTGACCTACATGGCAGAGAACGTGTTAAGTAAAATAGCCTAATTCTTGCTAATATTGTTCCACAAAAATATCTGTGATGTGGATGCACCGTGAAATACATACAGGGTTATCGGTATGTGGTGTACTAAGCGGAGAATGCCAAATAGTACCCATGATTACTATCCTACCCTGAAAGTTTCACTTCAAATAAAGCATATTTTAGTATCCATACAAAAATCTAAAATTGATTATTTGTTTTGAAATCGCATAACCCTAACTCTAGTAGTATAATTACATTCATTTGTGTATTACTCGACGTACACCAACACACGCACACCAGCCCGGGCGGCGCATACATAAACACAAGCCGCGGCGCGGGCGGGCGCGGGGCGTTCGCTCGCGGTACCTAGGTAGGTATATCATTTACAAGTAAATAACTTACTTGGAAGACTTACTCAACTTTAAAAAAGGTTTGAAGTGACATCCGCCGAATCCGCCGCAAATACTATCACGATAACGGACTTTATCAATTAAAATAATAAATGCAGAGGCTCCCGAATGCTCTGAAACGCTCATATTATCCTTCATTAGACACATGCCGTCTTCGCCACGAGCATTTGATCGCGTAAACTATGCATTTACACACGTGACAAAAAAGTTCATCGGAATGAGATCCTGAGAACTAGGAGGCCAAGTTAACTTTGCCAATCTAAGACAAAGCCTAAACACACACACACACCACTCACAGATGTAGAATTAACAATAATTTACACATCAGTAATAAAAACAAACAATAATAATCTAACGAACAACGTAACAATAAAACAAAACTAATCACGCAAAATCTCTATCCCAAAATCCAAACTCGTTGACAGCCAATGACCTACTAACTACTAACCTTGCTGGAAAGTGGAATGAATCCAAAATGAAATAATTATTACTAAAAGTCTTCCAATACAAAAATATCTTTCTATCCCTTTTCATCCTGTTACGCGGGTACGCCGGCGACGTTTTATCAAACAGTACCGCCGTGCAGGTGCGCGCTTTGCAGTTCGCTGCTTAGCTGAAATAAATCTTAGATGTGAAAATTTTGCAGTTTTACTTGAGTATCAATCAATCTGTGTGTTTTTGTTACTACCAATGATTGTATCGTTGAATAATCATTATGTGATATTTTAAATCATTCTTTTACAATAAATTAATGACTTGTTACATATTATGAGCATTGCAGTTTTAGAAATATGCCTAAGCAGAAATATTACATGTGTTCGAACGATTTAGTGCTAAAATAATCTACTTAACTCTTACAAAAACATTGGCATGACCTCTTAGATGCTTGAGCTAATTAGGCAATAAATTAATTTGGTTCATCTGTGCTCTGTGTACGAGTTTACGTAGTCTCAGTGTTAGTTGGTGCGCAGATGGTGTGTGTTACTTGTTTAGGGCGATGTTACACTAGTTATTAATCTCCATAGTTTATTATAACAGGCGGTGTAGATCTATTATTTGACCTACTGCCGAAAAAATTAAAACTAAAATTTTATACGAAGAACTTCATAACGACTTTGTTAAATGCTTTTTTTTTCATTTTGTTGACTCACAGAAGGTATCATAGGTAGAGTATGCCACTATCGTATCTCTTCGCAAGCTTAAAATCCTCGCTTCACTCAAGACTCTACAGAAGTAATTTTAGTCTAAGTGAGTAACTTTTTATCTAAGCGCAATTCGGGTTACTGGATAAATTGTAGGTTGTTTTGTTTGGCTCAGGATAGCAATAGTAGTGATAGCGGCGTTTTAGAAACTTTCTCACTCGTGTTACGAATTACTCAACGAATTCGAAGACAATTTTTGATTATTAATAATCAAGTAGTTATGCTGAATATTCATATCCCAAAGATTTTATTTTAGAAGTACCAACTTTTAATTTTTAATCGGCATGACCAGGGACCGATCTAATGAAATGAATTAATGTTTTCGTGCCCTTATTGTATCCGTTAGACAATGACTTCCGCGAGCAAACAGCTGTGTCTAGGGTTGCGAGATTGATTTTTCCATGGAAACATTAAACCTCAGTATCTCAAAAACTTGGAATATTTGGAAAACTGCAAGAACAAAAGTTGTTGAGAATTATAAGTACTTTTACGTGTTTTCGGCTTAGTACACCCCTAGACTATAACCCTGTATGCTTGATAAAGAACAGAAAACAAAAATGTTTGTTTAAGATCGGATGAATAAGTTTGTTTGCTAGATCATCGCCCAGCTTGCCCTAACACATTAAGGATTAGACTAGGCCTTTATTTCTTAAGTTAAGATGCATTAAATTTGATATTCATAGATGAATGTTTCTCTTTTGTATAATCGAGTTTAGAAGAACCTAAGAACCTAAAATAAGATACCAAACATGTATGTATACCCAACATCCAAACATTTTTATTGCTAATATTAGTTGTCTCTATTATTTACAGCTCAAAGCAATGGCAAAATCATGGAAAAGGCAGCGGAGAGCTTGCTAGCTTGCTTCAGAGTTTGCGCATCTGACAACAGATCATCTGAAGAGGACACTAAGAGAATTGGTATGCTGAACCTTGTTAATCAACTACTTAAAGTCTACTTTCGAATAAACAAGCTTCACCTGTGCAAACCGCTAATCCGAGCTATAGACTCTTCGCCATTCAAAGATCAGTTCCCTCTTGCACAAGAAATTACCTATAGATATTTTGTAGGCCGCAAAGCTATGTTTGATTCTGATTACCGCTCGGCTGACGAATATTTGTCCTATGCATTTGAAAATTGTCACCGTAAGAGTGTAAAGAACAAAACACTGATATTGACCTATCTAGTGCCAGTGAAAATGTTGCTGGGTTTTATGCCAGCTAAGGTTTTGCTGCTGAAATACGACTTGATGCAGTTTTGGGATTTAGTGTCGGCAGTGAAAGAGGGTGACCTGCGAGGTATTGACACCGTCATGGAGGAACATGAAGGATTTTTTATTAAAGCTGGCATTTATTTGATTGTTGAGAAATTGAAGATTACTGCATATAGGAACTTGTTCAGGAAAGTATACATAGCAGAGAAGACACATCAGATCGACATTGCCAGCTTTCAGGCTGCCTTGCAGTTGATGGGTCAAGATGACGTAGACTCTGAAGAAACTCAATGTATTGTTGCCAATTTAATATATGACGGTAAGATCAAAGGGTACATCTCGTATCAGCACAAGAAGGTTGTGGTGAGCAAACAGAATGCATTCCCACCTCTGTCTAGTTTGTATTAAGTGTTAGCAAAACTATAATTTAAGTAGTTGTAAGTCATTTTGTAAATAATCAATGTGATTAAAATCTTTTGTCGTACCACCGTCGTATGCTATCTTTGTTGCGTACCTGCTAACTAGTTTCGTTTGATCCAACACCAATCTATAAAAATTAAATCTGCTTAAATAAATTTAATAAAGTACCTAATATAAAATTACCACTTTCAATTTCGGTTTGTATACTCTAGACTTTGAGAGAAAGTGATAATGATTTTAATATACAGTGATGACGTTTGAGGTGTACCATCAACAATATTAAGTCAGGGGCACAGATTAAAGAAGTAGCGATAGGTACCTGATTCTAAGCTTGGGGCGTTATATTTTTGTTTTTGCCTTTAAATGTTTTGTACATCATGGTTCCGTACAACTAAATTAAAAGCCTCGTACATAACCAGTTCTGTAACTCCGGTTCCATAAACGGCTAAAACGGAATAGTTACAGCGAGTTTCAAGGTTACAGATAAATATGAGTACATTTAAAACAAAACACCAAAGATATTAATTCCTATGATGAATGTCTAAAAGCTTGAGAGAGAGACAATGAACCATCCTCGGGGCAACTGCTTTATTGTCATTTAAAAAGATCTATATAAAGATGTTATAAGGTAAGGATAATTTTAACAAGTACAAAGTTTGGACAATTATAAATGAAACACCAATCACATAAAAGATTTTTTATTAAATCCACAATATATTTCAAAGAATAATACAAATACGATAAATTTTAATGATCTCTGCAAAGCACAGCATCATTTCAAACGATGCTCGCACAATATAATGTTTTAGTCTTACAGTAAGAATATTTTGTGACTAGAAAGACATGGATATTATTATAGAGATATTTGTTGATTAGGTACATAGATTTATAAAGCTAAAAGGTTTTGTGATGTGCAATTTCAATTTGTTTTTGGTATTTGGGCAGTTATCCGTTAGTAATATGCTACTTGTTGTTCCAAGAGAAGGTTTTGTGCCTTTTAAGCGTTTGTCCTCATATTCCTGAAGCCAAAATAGTTGCAGCTTATATCATAGTTAGCAAAAATATTTAAATTTTGTTGATCTTCCCTCTCTTGCCATCCGATACACTTCGCTCTAGTTTGTATCTGACTCCTTTGCGCAGAGTTTTGAAAAAAATTTAGAATCTCTATCAACTAAGCATTCTCTATTATTTATTCTGTAGTATAAAAAATTACTCAGTTATTTAACTAAGTATTTTTTTATATATTAGGGGTTATTAATTTATTTCAAGAAAGTTACGAATTTTATTCGATAGATATGTGTTTGTTATCTTGATATGCGAATCTAAGAAACTCTGAAGCTATTGAAGCTCTTTCATTTTCTACGGAAGACATATTTTTAAGACCAAATTGCACATCACTGGCGTAGATTTTGTAGAAAAATATTAAGAAATATTTGACTAGCTATTCATTCATTTTTATATTTCAATTACATATCTTACACATAGTTTTTAGTTTTTATCGTATAAAGTTATATTATTCTAAATTTTTATATAAGCTAATAGTTGATATAGGGTATATAACATGCAAAGCTACTAATGCAATTTTTTTCTGTTCTTAAATAGTTATGGTTTAAATGCTTTAAAAAAAATTACTTTTGTCTCGGATAAAAAAGTTCTAAGTAAGTCTTGGGGCGTTATGATTTCTACGCTAAACATATTTACAAAAGTAATAAATTTCATAACATTTAGTTACACACATATAATTACTATTTTAATACCTTATACATCAAAGTGTCTATATTCTAACTTAACTGTAAATATGTAGTAGGTGCCTGCCTACGTAAATGTAATACATTTAGGTACTTCTTGAGTAAGACAATAATTATTTATACAACGCAGAATAAACCTACACATAAACTTGTCCAATAATGCTTCTATCAATACGGGATAGGGTTGCTTTTGGTATATCCTAAATCTACCATCCAAAGAATTAGCTATCATCTTGGCTGGCAGGTACACATTTCTACCAAAGTCATAAAATAATACATCATTATCCTAAAGCAACATGTTTAAAGCAAGTCTGTTAAACATTTAGATAGGTATATAAAATGTTTTGAAAGACATTGATCGTTTAGCTAGACACTAAACGCCTCGTAAATGCTATCTCATTGAATGCAACCAAAAATACGATATATAAATTTTTCTATAAAAATACATACAAATTGTTCCAGATATCGATTGTAAAATGAAGATGAGTTAAATCACCTCATAAATTATACCTCAAGAAATACTATTGAACTCAACAAGCTAATTAGGTACCTATATATTATGTATATTAAATTCAAAACGGTAAAAAATATTACTAAAAATTGTTACTCTTAGACATAGTAACAACTCTAGAAATGGAACTCAAGACTAAGACTGAGGGCATATTTCTTAAAAATATGAAAAATTAAATAATTAGTAGTGGAGTATATTGTTTGTGCCGAGTTTAGTTCCTGTCAAACGCTAGCTTATGCAGTGGCGGGCCTTTGAGTAGTTCGTCCTTGTAAGCCGCGAGTATTGCACGAGACATGCTGGGCTCTGACACGCTTGCTTCCAGGAACTGACGCATCAACCTGGAAACCAACGGGATGTATGAAACAAGCGAAAAAATCAGATCTATTTCAATGACCGACTTGGAAAAATTTTAGCAACATAGGCCCCAGTCGAAGAGCAACTAGTTAAGAACAACCGCATGTTTATTCAACAAACTGAAACACTAATCAATTATATAAATCATCTTAACAAAATGTTTATGGGCAGGTCTTGGGCTTAGACCAACCAATATACATGAGAACCTTGATGTAGATCAAACATCGTCTTGTCCATATGAACGCAAACTTTGCTTACTAATTAGTATATGAAAACCAAGACTTCGGAAACAACTGAGCTTGGCATTGGAGAACAACTTCCGAAGATATTAGAACCTACAGACGCGATTGAGGCTAAGAGTTCTAAAACATGTCACCTGTTGTTTCCAATCGTTTCGTGTGATTGCAGTAGCTCAGGATGGTCGCCCACGGTGTCAGATAGAGCAGCAATCATCACGTCTGGATACAAAAATATATTTATTACAACGAAAAACGCATGATTAAACAATGTATGATAACTTAAGAGTTATCATTCAGAGGTGTACTATGTCGAAAACCAATCACTATACTTACTTATCATTACGAATCTCGTAGATTACGGACAACTTTTCTCTCATGGGACCAACCATAGATTCTCACCCATAAGTTGTTGGAGCTCGTATACTCGTATACGTCCGTCGAAGCCCTGTACGTTTGCGGAATTCAGGCCTGGCGTTGTGATTGGCCAGAGTATTGAGACGGTCTTGAGATGTTAAGTGTGTGCGTCGATTGTGGTTGATTGCAATGGTTCTAGCTAGGTGAGCGTTCTGCTAGTTCGCGCTGCTTCAATTAGGTGGCGCGCTCGCCACATACCTTACATTTCTTAACAATAATTATCGACAGTTCAAGAGCGTACTAATCTTACGGGTGTCGTGTAGTTTGTGGAACCTACCAAGAACCTTCTTCTCGATAGTGCGCGAGAGCTGCCCCCTCTCCGCTTCCAGTTCCAGGAATGCCATGAACCGCTGTGTGGCGGCGCGAGCGGACGCGGGGTCGCGGGAGAGGGACTGGGAGAACATCATCTGCGGAACAAGACTAGGGTTGATATTGATATTGACTCATGTAAACAACAAAAACTTAACCACCACCAAAAATAGAGGAGGTTCTCTAGGTTAGTACGAGAAGTAGAAGTAGTCATCACCTCACACACACACACATCTGGAAGACAAAACAAGGGTTGATATTGCCTTTTGTAAACAACAAGATCTTAACCAACTTTAAAAAAGGACCTCTCTAGGTTAGTAGAAGTAGTAATACCGATCAATAGTAATTTATACTTAAATCAAAATAAAAACCTTATAATTTTAATCTTACTGCCTCTCTATCGTAGGTACCTACTATTTAATTTTGAATTCATACTCCCTCGTATCCCGGCGCTATGTTTGAGGCCCTTTTCCTTCCTTTTGGGTACCTAATATTTTTTTTCTCGTAAGTATATTTAGGCAGTTACATACAACTGCCTGCGTAGATATGGCTTCGAGACCCTCTACCTACAGCTTAAACCGGCAGACTGATTTTGATGTGCGTTGTGTCATTGGATTTGTCTTTATCTGCAGATAGTCATTAATAGGCTAGAGCTATACTAGTCGCATCTACATCAGGTGAGTTGCGGTCAAGCGCAAGTCTATTGACACTAAAAAAGAACTCGCGGTGTCACACACTAAGGCAGAGAGCGTTCGAGTGGTTTTCAAACCTTAGAGAGCTGATAAATGATTTCTTCCAGCGTGTACTCGGTGTAAAGATTGTCGGCTGCCTTCATCTTGTCCATCATTTCTTCGTACTCTTCTTCACTTATGATCGGTCCATCACGGTCGTAGTCTGAGGTGCCTATAATTTGTAAGGACTTTGTTACTCACAAGATAGTTAGGTATATTTATAGCAGAAGTACAATAAACACAATTTCTTTAATATGGGTATTAAATGAAAGACCTTGTACTATACTAGTTCAATACCATACATTATGATTATTTCTAATCAAGGATGGCTACCACAAGAAATGTTGGCGGTTTTTCTAAATTTTCTATTTTACTTCTTGAGATCTGGATACAGGGTTTTATTTAAACGTCTTCAAAAAACGAATAGGTACCTCAAATAGTTCAGCGTCCAATTCGTAATTAGTCTGATAATATATCTAGCTTAATGTGAATTGATGTGATTTACCAATGATATTAGTCTGCAGCATCGGGTCGAACCTCTTAACGGGTTCTGGTCTGATCTCCACCGGCATCACGGGGATGGGAGAGAGGTTGTTGTTCAAATCCCAGTTCTTGGAAGCGATGCTTCGGATGATGTCGGGGCTGTTGCCGAACGGGAACGACTGAAGGCTAGGATTGTGGTACTGATACTCCTGGAACACAATTGTCTTGATTTTAATTTAAAAAATAATGTTCAAGATGACGAGTAGGTTGATGCGCCTCTTGCATTTTCCTACTTCGTCATTTCGAAAATCTTTCGCTACGAAACCAATATAGAATTCCATTTAAAAAATTAACTGTTCCATTCAATATGACGACGACCGATAGACTTTTTATATGGTAACAGCTGGATTGGTGGTAAACACTGAACGTTTGTAACTAGTAGTTCTCCAAACAGTTGACCTCAAGTTCATTTAGTTTAGATGTATGGAACAGCTGATTCTTAAGAGGGGATCAGTTCCGCGCTCATTTACTTCAGAGGAGGTGAGGTACGCGGTACCTACATAAACAACACTGCTTTTATATAAGTACAGGGCTATCTCTTGTCCATTTTTATATAAACTGTTATCGAGGGCACTAAATGTATTTGAGTATTTATACGGGGTTATCGGTTAGGGGTATACTAAGACGAAAAACAGCTGATTTTATTTCTTAAATTTATGGTTGGTCTCATGATAAATAACAGTTGTTTGTAATGATGAGTATACTGCCCCCTTTTGGTTAAGTACACTTTAACCGATAATCCTATAGAATAGAGAGTTGACATCAATGTTTTATATTCTTTATTTATACCCACAGGCTAAAAAACATATTTTCCGCTGTACTGGGTTATATGTATATTTATTTTATTGAACAAGGACATACATAAAGACATCTCAAAACGACGATATCTATATACATATATATGTTTTTTTTTTTTTAGTTATTCTTGTTTGTTTTCTTACCCTTTTCTCTCAAGGGTACAAACAGTAATAAAAATCTGTCTATGCCTCACTAGGTGGTAAACAGCAAAAAAAATATGCTGTGCCCACCTAGCGTTTTAATCACCCAGCTATATTTTCAAGGGGCAAATGGGAATTTATTTTCCTGTAAGTATGCCCTTCTGAGATAGTTTTAAGGATATAAATAGGAATACATTTTTAGGTTTATACGGAGGATAAAAGGACAGAGTAGAGTTTATTTTTCCTGTTTGTTTATTTCGTCGTTCCCAGAGGAATATAAGAGAACAAAATGCGATCTGTATCTGTTACGGACAATTTGACGGACCAAATATGTTTTTCTTATCTGTACCTCCGTTATTGATTCGGGGAAAAATACAAACATCTTTTACAAACATCAAGTAGTTAGGAGCGACTTCAAAAACATCCGGTCTGCTAAATCTTAAAAACCTATATATCATCGTAATTTTATTTTTTAAATTTTGATATACCCATTGTCACTCTTACAACTAAGACGAATGTATTGATACCACTTAGATATAAATACGACAAGCCGTTTAAGCTCTAGGGCGTGCCAAAGAAATATACATACATATACTCGAAAAAGATTACTCTCTTTCGCAGTCGGGTAAAAAATTCTTCTCGTCAATTTATTCTATAATGATCAAACGATGACTCCTACTATCTCCTCTTCCATTTAGCAACTATTATGTCGATATACGTTTTTATTGCCATCCTCGCGTAACATTCGGTGAGCTGCGGTCGGTCCTTGGTTACTCACTGATTAATAATCATTATACTAATAGATAAGAGTCTGGCGAAATGTCCTTCCGTCTGTCAGTCTGTCCGTCTAATAGTACTCGCGTAGAGGATAGAGTTTTCATAATATCTTAACATAACGGATTTCCGAAAAGTATTAGAGTTTGTTGATTTGGTTAGATTGTTGACATAGGGAGTATTTCCTGGGGAGAAATTTCGTAAATTGAATAGTATAGGATCAAATGAACTTCTCGAAGAGAAATTCGATCATTATTATATTAGCCGCTTCATTCGAGAGCAAGATACAATTAACTAGGTAGTCCTTTTTGCCTACAGGCATTGTTGCGGACGTTTAGAGAATCGATTTTATAATCGATGATTTCTTTTTTGTCTATGGCATGTCCCTTCCACCTAGCTGTCACTGCCTTAAGAATATAATATACCCCTTTTCTGATAGCCATTTCTGTGGAGAAGCTTTTTCTGAATCCAAACTGTGACATTGTAAATAAATTATTTTCTTCAGAGTATTTCACAATTTAATAATAGTTTCTAAAATGTTTGATAAAGTTGGCAAAAAGCAGACAGGTCTATAATAACTAATATTATCAGTAACCCTTTTTTTAATATAATAGCCGCTTGTTGCAGGTAATCATAAGTTATATTAAATTTATTGTATTATTTATGTGTGCATACAATAAAGAGTTTTTTATCTATCTATCTAATAAGATACAAGTGTTTTGAACTGTAAATTTAATTAATTGAATCGATACAGAAAATTTCGCATAATTGTGTTCAGCATGAGTTTACAATTCTGAAGAACTAAAGATTTTGCATAGAATTAACGCCTATTTAATTTTATTTCAACGCTGGTTGATTCAATCAG